>CM053762.1:27434235-27496813 GCA_028658305.1 Pachyuromys duprasi
ATCTTCTTTAGGTGTATAGATTTCAGTATGTTTATCCTATCTTATAGGTCTATATAAGTGAGTATATACCATGTGTTTCTTTCTGCTTTTGGGATACCTCACTCAGGATGATCATTTTCAGATCCCACCATTTGCCTGCAAATTTCATGATTCCCTCGTTTTTAATTGCTGAGTAATATTCCATTGTGTAAAAGTACCATAATTTCTATACGCATTCCTCGACTGAGGGACATCTTAGTTGTTTCCAGGTTCTGGCTAGGTAGAAAATGTATAATTTCTATTCTCCAAATTTAAGGTGCTTCTCCATATAAATATAAATCCATATAAATACATGATGAGTCTATCTCTGTGGTGCTATGGATGGAAGTCTGGGTCTGTGAATTCTGTGCATGGTTTCTACTGCTAAGATACTCCCAAAGGTTCATAGGTAGAGCCTCAATAAAACTAAAAAGATTCAAGTGCCTCTTCTAATACAAGGAAAGCATAGTATAAAGAGCACAGACTGGTGAGGAGAGAAAAATAAAGTAGCAGCACTGGCCTAGAGATCACCACGTCGGCCCCATAATCATACTAAGCCAACAGTGAGAGGATGTAAACAGTATGTGTTTATGATGTGTATAAATAGATAGTCCTTCATGGAACCTGATAGTGTGGCAACTCACTGCTGTCATTGTCACCCCTCTGTGCTCAATTAATTATTAATGAGATATCAGACAAACTCAAACTTAGGAATAGTCACAAAAATCCAGGCCAGCACAACTCAGAAACTGTCAAAGTCACCAAAGCCAAGGAAAGTCTGAAGATCCTAATAAGGAAGTCTAGAGACAGAACAACTGGTGAAATGCTGTGTCTTTGAATAGAAACAATGGACATTCATGAAAAACTCGCAAAACCAGACAATGTATTGGCCTGAGATGGCTGAAGATGAAACCACTGACGCAACAGAAGGAAAGGCAGAGCTGTGGATGCATCAAAGGAAGTGATGTAGGAAAGGAAGAAACTTACTGGGCTTCGGTGAGCAGATAGGAAGCCACAGTGACAGGAAAGCCAGATCTTAAGAATAAGTATTCCTTCCTTCAGGTGGTCCCCTAGGCATCACTATACTTTATAGAAAGCTCTAGATCATTTGGATCCCATTCCTGAACTTTTCCTAAAAGCTAAGAGGCCACTAACCTCACCTTAGTTCAATAGGTGAGGTGGAAAGGTGATAGTCACGTTTATTTGAACTAAATGAAAAAATCTACAGAATGACATACCGGCTGCCCTTCTCCACTAAGACTTTCTGTGGATGACACACAAGAGAACAAGAACTACCATCAGCCCCTTGTCGCCAGCACACAGAAATGCACTTAGGTGACATTTCCCTTCTCTGTCCTTCCCGTCTTACACCTACAGACATCTAATTAGAAACAAAGCTCCTAGCCAGATTTTAACAGGACAGAAAACGCTGAGGTAAAGTTTGGGGTGGTTGAAACAGATGCCACAGACTCAACACCATCACACCACACACCATCTAGATCACCTGTTGAAAGAAGAGATGGGAGATTAAAACCATCAAGGGCAGGCAGAACCTCTCCACCCCTCCCATAGTGCTCACGCATTGTCACCGTCCAGAATGTTACTGGGAGCTCACAGACACTGTAAAGCTCTCCGGTGAGAGAGAGGGAAGTTTATTCTGGAGGGGTTGTGGTTCTGCTACATCCTTGGCCGCCTTCAGGTATTTCTGTCTCTGAAGCCCTGGGATGCTCAAGACCCTTTCTCACAGCTCCTGGCCAGTGGCAGCTGTGAGGGCATGATCAGCAGGTCTCCTGCTCTCTCTTGTAGGAACAGAAGGCATCTCAACCCCTCCCCTCAACTCTCAAGCACTTGAATGTGGAAACTCCTTTCTACGTTTCTCCAAGTCCGCCAACCACAATACAGAGCCAGGAGCTCCAGCTTGCTCCCCAGGCTCTTCAGTCTGGGTTCCCATTCTGTAGATCCCAAGGCTCTGTGGTGACAGAGAAAGTTTTCCTACCTGATGTCCACCCTCACCTTAAAGTCTCATGCCCTAATGCCATTGAGCAGTTTTCTTACCCATCTGTCACGTGATCCTTATAGGCACCCATGTAACTGCATGCTTGAGGTAAGGCAACAGCTCCACCAATTTCAGGAACCTGGTCGCACTCAGGCTTTCCTTTAGGATCATGTCAGAGCCGAGACGTTGCTGAAAACCACGACCCAGCCTTTCCTCCCAGTCCTCTCTACCCGAGAGAGTTTCTATAAAAAGTCATGGACAAGCACAGAGAGACAATGAAAATGTATCATCTCTGCATTTCTAAGAGGATGATCAAAGAGCACAGGGGGGCTTCTGATTTCCTTGTCACATTGACAGCAAAGATTATTCCATGCAAAACCAGTATTGATTACTGAGCAAACAACTGTTGAATATGGCCTGTGTAGTCTATTTTCATATATGTGTATTTATTATATGTATGTTTGTATATATGTATACATATACACATGTGTGTATATATGTTCATACACATAGTAACTCCTTACTGTTATTTTCATAAAGGAAATATTAGGAGTCCTAGAGGGATCAAGTAAACCCACAGAATCAACCAACCCAGTTCATAGTACTCACAGAGACTGAACCAACAATCAGGGAGTCTGCATGGGACTGACCTAAGCCCTCTGCTTATATGTTCCAGTTGTTCAGTTCAGCCTTCTTGCAGGACTTTTAACAGTAGAAGCAGGGCCTGTCTCTTAGTATTTTGCCTGCTTTAGAGACCCTACTGGGTTGCCTTTTCCAGCCTCAATATGAAAGGAAGAGCCTAGCGTTACTGCAACTTGATATGCCACGGTTGATTGATATCCATGGGAGGCCTGCCCATTTCTAAATAGAAACAGAGGAGGAACAGATGGGAGAAGAGTAGAGGAAAGATGGGGGAGGGGGAGGAGACGAGGAAGGGAAAACTGTAGTTGGGGTGTAAAAAGAAAAGAGAAAGAATGTGTATTTAATTTTATGCATATAAAGAAAATATTGGAAAATACTCTAAAAATTAAATACAAGCCAGTAAATCAAGAAAATCTCAATTCATAGGCAAAATAAAAGAGAAAATGCTTATTTTGTGGAAGATGTAAACAGCTCTAAGAGGGGTTTCCACTGATCTGAAGCTGCTCTTCAGATAATACTCCTTGCAAAATTCTTTTATTTATTTTCTCATATATTACGTCCCGACAGCAGTTTCCCCTTCCTTGAAAAATCCTTACTTGCAATGGAACGCTGGTCTCCAAACACAGTGTCTCCTCCCTCTGTCTCCCACCCACTCCAGGGTGGTCTGAGAGGGATTTACCACCAACACTTTGACCTCTGCCTTTGGGTGTTTCTTCAGGCTGTCTTGCCTCTCGTGAGTAGACTGGGGTTTGTCTGTTTGGGGAAAGTGGATTCCATTTGGTGAAATCACCACGACAGGCTCATTGGTCTCTACTTGTGGAATCATGATGGAGCTCCCACAGCTGGAAGAGAAAATGGACTCAGTTCTTACAATGAACAGTGCACCCAGCTTCCTACTCTCAAATCTTTATGTGAGTATTTGTACCTTTCTGTAGTCTTGAATTGTCTTCCAGTAGAAGAATCTAGAAAAATAAAGGGGAAATATTTCATTCAGGAGGATTTTTTTTCTGTTTGGCATAGCCTATTGATTTCAGACAATAAACATATACAGAAAATGACAGCAACAACCCCATGGGGTCCCAGTGTGCATAGCCAAATGTTCCCATAAAATTTATAGAATGGAGCTGTCAAAATGGCTCAGCAGGCAAAGGCACTTGACTTCAAGCTTGGGCCTAAGTTCAATCTGGCTCCATATAGTGGAAGGAGAGATATATTGCAAGCCATCTGTAACCTGTATTTTTGTTTTGACACATATACACATACATGCATACATACAAATAACTGTAATAAAAAGACTTCCAAAATGTAGCATTCTTCATTTCCACGTTGCTATCATGTTCAAGTGCACTGGCCCTTATTTTCAAGTTATTCTACCAGTCTTGAGATAAGATTAAGATTTCATCTTTTAATTTCTCCAATTCACACTACTAAAAACTATTTGTTCATTTTTTGGTCTAATAGTAATATTTTTAGCATTTGTTCAACATATTTTATTATATTTTAGAACTCTCACAGTAATTCTGTTAGTAAAGTCCTAATCAAAAATGAATTTCAGAGTTAAAATTATGTGTGGAAATAACACATGGTTTTATAATAACATAGACTTGGTGTTAAATAAATACTTAAATTCACATTGTTAACCAGTTATCTACATACAGTTGGGTGCCGCACCCCAGCTGTCTCTGACTCGGGTTCCTCTCCTTGTTTTCCCACCTGCCAGTGGCAGCCTGTGCCTGAATCACTTCATTGTGGAGAAGCAGCTGAATGCAGTTGTGAGAAGTGAGAAGTCCTGGAGTCATAACCTGAGGTTCAAGGTCAGAACTGTGTCCTTGTGAGTTGGAAGGACCAAGTTGCTTGTAGAACCGGTTTCTGAGCTCCGCTTGGCTCTCTTTTCTCTGTGCCACCCTCAGCCCTTAGGCTGCCCATTTAGTGAACACCCTGAGAGCCTTTGCAGGTATAAGAGCAGGTATAAGACCTTAGGTCAGTGACCACCAAGATCATGCAGGTAGAAACAGCAGGGACAGAGGTAATCTAGATGCCCCTTCCCTTTGCCCATTTAGTTCTGAAGTGCCTCATTATCTCCATCGCTTTCATGAACATAACCGAGATGTTAAGGAAAACTACAAAGGTGTTCTTCCCAGCTGGTTTGTTTCTGCTACTGACAGCATCGTCTCCAGGTCCTGAGTTCATGTCTATGAATGAAGCTCTATACCATGCCGGCCCACAATGGTACAAATATGAAAACTAAGAAAAAAAAATGTGTTCTTCCCAAACTTAGGTGTCAGGAAACTGGTTGTGTTACAGAGCTCTTATGGAGTCAAACAGGATGTCAATAGGAGCAGCATTTCTCAGCTCTGTAACTACTCCAAGGTGGAGGAATCATGCATGGACTTAAATACTAAGATTTACAGGTAAATAAGGAGTATTCTACATATGCAAATGCTTTGATCAATGAAGTTACAAAATATGTAATCATTTCTGAGCTCAAAAACCTAGGTCACTATTAAAATATGGTTGACTAAGTCTTTTTATGGTGGTTAGGGAATTATTAGAAAACACCTCCAATAAACAAAAAGGAACACCCAAAAACAAAAAGACATGAACACCCAATTGTCTTATGACACTGTTTTTCTTTTAACTTATTATTGGTTCTTTGTGAATATCACATCATGCACCTCAATCCCACTTGTCTCCCCCTTTCATTTTACCTGCCCTTTACCCTTGCAACCTTCCGTGAAAGAGAGAGAGAGAGAGAGAGAGAGAGAGAGAGAGAGAGAGAGAGAGAGAGAGAGAGAGAGAGAGAGAGAGAGAGTTATGGAAGCTATAGTGTGTCCACACTTCTTCACTTGAAAATGTTCACTGCAATGACCCATGGTGTGGTGTGAAGTCTCAGGCTTCTGCTGCTCTATCAGTACTGGCACCTCGCTGGGACTCCTCTCGGATATCCTGTTGTTGCCCTGTGTCACGGAGATCCTGTGGTTTTGAAGCTGTAGGACTGGCCCTTCGTGCTCTCCGGCAGTTCATTTATGGGGTAGGTGTTGGGGTGGGCCAACTCAAATCCCTTGGTCTGGGCCGGAGAGGTGTCTGAGCCGAGCAGTCCAGCATCTCTCCCCCTCTCAGGCCCCAGGACCCACTCACCCACAACCCCTGCAAGCAGGGCCTGCTCTACCCCGCTGCCCAGGTGAGGTGCAGGCCCCGCCCCTCTGCGTGTTGTAGCTGGTGAGGGACATGGCCAGTTCTCCCGCTCTCAGGACCCTTGGACTAACTCTCCCGCTTGCCGTAGATGGCAAGGGGCGAGGACATCTCTCCCTCACCCATGCTGCTGTGGAGCAGACAAGTTGCAAGGCTAGCTCTCCCTCTATCCCATGCTCATACCTCAGGGCCAGCTCACTACTCCCCCATTACGTCAGCTCTACTGTGCTACCCAGGAGAGGTGTAGGGTCAACTCTCCTGAGTGCTGCCCCTGTTGAGGGGCAGGGACAGTTCTCATGTTCTCCTGACCCCAGGGTCAGGCCTCCAGCCTGCCGCAGGTGATGGGGGGAGAAGTGGCAGGAAAGTATCTCTCCATCATTTACATAACGCAGAGAAGATGGGTGGTAGGGCTCTCTCGGGTGCAGCTCACCAGCAACTCCAACAACCTATCAGGCGGCTCCCCTAAGTACTGCGGCTGGCTAGTGGCAGGGTCAGTGCTCCTGCGCTCATGCCCCCGGAGCCAGTTCTCCCATGATTCCCAGGTAAGGGGTGGGGCCAGTTCTGCACAGCCCTCAGACATCAACGTGTCCTCTGGCGACAGCCCAGACCAGGTCTATGTGCCTGTCCTTTGGTGGTAACAGACCCCTGCTACTGCAGGGCTGTAGACCCAGATGTGGCCCCTGGTGGCAGCACAGGCCTGGACCCCACCATGGCCCCACATGGCATAACTGACTGCTCACATCAGGCTGTTCCTCCCTACCCTCAGGTCTCCAGCTCTGCCTCTCTTCATTGGTCCACATCCTTCTGTTTCTCTTTCTCTTCCATTTCTCTGCCACTTACGTGTTCCTCTTAGTGGTGCCCAGGGTCTCTGAGTGTCTGGGGTCATCCCAGGAGTGGTCTCAGGAGTGCTAGCCTCACTTACGCATTATGCCACCTGGGGTCATCTTGGTCATGGTCTGCCCCTCCAGGCACTGGACTGATGCTCATCTCATGCTAGCTCCCTGTCAGGGCCCCATGACACCTGTCTGGTGGCCCCTTGAGTCGTTTGTCTCTGGCTCACTCCTGTCCAGGGCTCAGGGTCTAGTCTCTATCCTGCTCCTCATCCTGGGAGCCCATCTTGACACGCCTAGCCCCGGACTGGAGGTCACCTCAGGCTCACTTTTTTCAAGGAATGTGGGGCTACTAATCATTCAGATGTTCATAGGACAGAACACTCAGATGGCGTCTCTCCTCTCTGCCTGATCTACTGATGCACCTGCGACACAGCAGATACCGTTATTGTATAATTGGCTGTGATCTGGGAGTAATAAAGTTAGTGAGCAGCTCTGGGCCTTACCAGCCACTTCACTCAGGAACCATCAAATCATGTAGGACCCAACCAGCATACTTTTTCCACAGTCTACTCCCTGCCATTTCCTGCTTCCTTGTCTCTCAGTGGTCTTCTTCCTGCTTATCAGCCAAGAGGGTTCTCTAAAGGTTTCACAGTAGAATGATGGCCAGATAAGCCCAGACTGAAAGAGAAGTTGGATTCCTGGTGTTTCTTTCAATATCCCAGAGAAATTTATTGTAACAAGACGTTGGAGTACTGTCTAGAAACCTCTCGGACTCTCAACATGATGGGATGTTCTATGAGGTCACGTCTTTTGAAGGGGAGTTATGGAAAGAGCATCTTTTCTTTAGTCATTGTGCCACCATTCATGTCAAGATGACACTCAGTGATCCACACTAACATTTTCTCTTCATTTGTGTGGGGCAGGCTTGTGTATAAAATGTGATACCACTTCTGTGAGATGGCCAACGTCTTAGTCACAATTATCTAGAGGATCAGAACTGGGAGAATGGGTATATTTTATGAAGAGAATTTGTTAGATTGATTTACATGATATGGGATTGGTGGTTGAACAATGCTAGAGAGACTGCTTGGTCCAGGAAACTGGTTGTCTCTTCAACTACAATTTGGCACAGAGAGCCAGGGGGATTCCTGGAGAAATGCTGGTCTTTAGTCTGTGGTAGAAGGCTAAAGAAGTTGGATTCTGTTGGTAGTCAATACTGGGAGCAGCAGCAATGACAACAGAACAGATGCACAAAAGCATATCAGCAGGCAGCACAACCCTTTCCTTGGACCCCTCTATTTCTGGATTGTTGAGGGAAGGTCTTTCCTACCCACAATCAGGGAGGGTCCCAGTTTGAAATCCCCTGGAAGACTGCCCTCCAATATCTCTCTAAGTTGGGTCCAGATCTGATTAAGTTGATGAAAAGATTAATCATCAACCTGATGAGTTGAATTTGATTCCATCCTAAATGATATTATTATACATGAACCCAGAATAACTATGTGAGCCAATTCAAAAAGCCTCAAAAAAAAAACTTGACATTTTTGCTTCTCTCTTGTCTCAAAAAAAACAAAACAAAACAAAACAAAAACAAAAACAAACCACTATCATTCATCCTAAACCAGAAAAGAAATGAACTCTGCCATGTGAACACTTATGAGGACCAGAATCTCCCTAGGAGGCCACAGTCCAGCCAATGATATAAGCACAGCCTAAGACTCAGAAGCCAGGACTCAACCAACTGTGTCCCTACATTGACACATGGAATCTTCCAACGCAGGCCACTATTTACCCTACTAGGGTTCCAAGAGGTCGCTTTGAACCCAAGGACAGAGAGGGACCAGCAACACGGGATTCCAGCATACTTTAAATAACCACAAAGAATCCCTATCTTAAAAATAAACTCATGCAAAGGAATGTGAGAAATGTAGTCACCAGGCTCAAGGAGAAAAAGCCCTGGCCGGGGTCTGGATCTTACTCTTGACCTAGCCCAACTCCTAGCCAGTTTTGGCCTCTTGAATGTCGCTTGTTCTTTTACTTTTTTGTAGATCCCTGACCACAGGCTCCCCATGCTCTCATGCCAGCAAAGAAACTGAATATGAGAGTGCTGTAAACTTGGTGATGGGAACCAGCTCTCTGCAAGTGATTGTCATACTGACTCTTGTGCGGCCTGAAATTCTACATAGCTGAAGCAATATGATTCCACATTTGATTGACTGTAGGAAAAGAATAATCTCTCAAGTGGCCCTTCCATCCAAGCCCTAGAACATGGCTATGGTGCTCCAGTTGCACAGCATAGGATGTTCTGCTTTGCAGATGAAATGAAGGCTTGTTTTTTGTTTAGTTAGTTATGATTTCTTTGTCTTGTGTTGTTTTTTAACAGCTGGCATGGGCAGATTATCTTGGCCTGCTCAAGGGGTTCAAGTATCTAGAACATCATCATCAGTAGAAGCAAGATGCTAACAAGTCAAAATGCAAGAAGCTGAGGATCCTGCAGTGCTGGACTTGGAACTAGAAGACAGATTGATGAGCCATGATGGAGCTGGTCCCTCTGTTGTGAAAAAGCTAGTAAATCAAGACCTCAGCTCCTGAGAGGATCTTGGGAAAACTTCTACTCATCTTTTTGGTTTCTCTATTCTTCCCTCCAATAGATTGAGAGCTATAGTGTTTCAGGCATGATTGCAGGATCAGAACCACAAGATAATTCCCTAGCCTTGGAGACCTGTCATTTGACCAGATAGGTGATGAGTTGGCAAAGTTTCTTTAAAAAGCAGATGGGCTACATGCTAAGTCTGTAGCCTCATGTTTCTAATTGCAGCTATTTGACTCTCCTGTTATAAGTTAAAATCAGTCTTATGAAACATACAACTTTATTTATAAAAAGAAGTGCAAAATAGGCATGGTGACTCACTCCTGTAATCCCAACACTCAGGAGGCTGTGGAACAAGATTGTCATGAATTTTAAGCAAGCTATGGCTACATAGCAAGTCTCAATGGTAAAAAGAACTTGAGAAAAATGGACTAGATTTGCAATAAAATTGGTACACACGCACACAATATTAATTTAAGTTATATGAAGCCGCTATCTTTCTAGTTCAAATTCACATTGATTGTAGTTAAAGTACTCTCCAATTATTTGTTCCTATAAAGAAATCACTTTTGCAAAGCCTCTTTTTATAACTATAAACTATATATCTTTAACGTCTCCAGGCTAAGAAGCTACTTTCCAATCATGCAAACCCTAAGACCTGACAAAATGTGGGCTTCCATGTCTGTGAAATAAGTGTGCCAGTTCCAGCTAGGAATTAACCTGGTATTTTTTATATTGGCAAGAGGCCCTTATGGGGTCCTCTGCTGTAAGTACCAGAAATAAAACAAATATCCACAGAATTGAGGGAACGGATTATACTATGATTATGGCCTCAGGGAGGGGTAAAGCTGGAGATGGAAGAAAACAGCTGGATATTTTATGATGTCTCATGTTTAAAATCATTCTTGGCATTTTTAAGACCTCAGTAACAGAATATAAAACTAGGCATGGGGCTTTTCCAATCAGGAAGGACTGTCAGAATGTGCAGATCTCAGAATCATATCATCACCCTATGAATCCCGGCCCCTCCCAGAGATGAGCGACTGTCATTACAGCCCTGCAGTCTAGAAGAGAACAATTCTTCAGAGATGGAAAGCGAGGTCCTTTCAGCCACATCAAGAAAAATGACAAGTAGCAAAGAAAGAGGCAGAGAGTTCCAGAAGCTATCTTCGCATTTGCCACTCTCTGGGTGATTTTAGAAAATTGAGATTCACAGAAGACATTGTTTTATTTGAATGGTTGGCATGTGGCCAATTACTTTAAGAGTATTAAAAATTTCAAGCTGAGTAGTTAAGTCACCAAAAACCCTCCAGAGGGCTATTTGGGTGTTTGGTGGTTTGAATGAGAATGTCATCCCCCCATAGGTTCAGATATTCCAATTCTTGGTCCCCAGTTGGTAGCACTATTTGAGAAGGCTTAGGAGGGATGGCATTGTTGGATAAAATATGTCATTGCAGATGGGCTTTGAGATTCACACTGTTTTTAGTTCACACTCTGATTCATTCTTATGGTTCAAGATATGAGCCCTCAGTTTCCTGCCTCTGCCACCATGTCTTTGCTCTGCTATCATGGACTCTAACCCTCCACTGCTATAAGCCCAAATAAACTCTTTCTTCTATAAATTGCCTTGGTCATGGTGGTTTGTTACAGTAATAGGAAAATAACTAATACTGTTGTGAATCAATAGCTCCCAAACTTGGGTGAGATTAACATAAGAATGAGTAAAGGCAGTATAAGTTTATTCTGGGAAATGTTAAGGTTTATTTTCTTATTTATTTATTTATTATAATTTATTCACTTTATATTCGGATTGTAGCCCCCTCCCTCATCTCCTCCCATCTCACCCTCCCTCCCTCTTCCACCATCCCCATCCCCTAGACCACAGAAAGGGGGAGCCCTCCTCCCCTACCATCTGACCCTGGTCTATGAGGTCTCATCAGGACTGCCTGGATCCTCTTCTTCTGTGGCCTGGCAAGGCCACTTTGCCAGGGGGAAGAAATCAAAGAGCAGACAACTGAGTCCATATCAGAGATAAACCCTGCTCCCCTTATTAGGGAACCCACATAGAAACTGAGCTGCCTATAGGCTACATCTGAGCAAGGGGTCTAGGTCCTCTCCATGCATGATCCTTGGTTGGTGCAGTCTCTGCAGCATCCACCACCACCGGCCCAGATTTGTTGGCTTTGTTGGTCTCCTTGTGCAGCTCCTGTCCCTTCCAGGTCCTTTTATCCCCCAATTCTTCCATAAGACTCCCTGCACTCTTGGTATATACTCACTTAATTAGCAGGTATAAGCCATATACTACAGGACAATCATACTAAAATCCACAGACCTAAAGAAGCTAATTAACAAAGAGAACCCTAGGGAGGATGCTTAATTCTCATTCAGAAGGCAAATAGAATAGACACCAGAAGTGGTTGAAGAGAGAGAACAGGACGGGAGCCTACCATAGATGTCCTTGGCAAGACTCCACCCTGGAGGGGATTGAAGCAGATGCTGTGACTCACAGCCAGTCTTTGGGCAGAGTACAGGTAGTCTTATGGAAGACTGGGGGCTTAGAAGGTTTGTGTTCCAACAGGTGAGAGAAGACAACAAAGTCAGTAACTAAAGAGCAAAAGCTGGAAGCTCCTGTGGAGGGAACATGGCAGCCAGTATATCAGTGGTGACCATGGCTAGTCGATATATTGGGCAGATTGAGTTTTGTTTTAGTCTTCTTTGGTGTGCTGTGGTGACTCATGTCTTTACACTTAGACAAAAGCCTAAATTCAAGATGTTTTACTGCCTATTAGATCTTGTGCAATACAACAAATAGAATAGCACCTAAATTGGGACTGAAGCATATAAAGAATAGTAAAGTATAGGGCAGGAGATTGAAAATGCATCATATAACAGACATCAAGGTTTGCTAACCTTGCAAGAACACCTGGAAACGATATGAAAGGCAGAGGGCTACTTACAGCTTCTAGGGTAAAGTTCAAGCTATAATTTCTTTTTCCTTAAGCTTGTGGGTTGAAGAGATGGCTCAGTGAGTAAAGTGCTTGCCATGTGAAGACCTGAGTTCAGATTCCCAGAATCCATGTAGAATCAGATACCAGTGTGCTTATGGCAAGATGGGAAGAGGAGACTTCCTAGAAGCTCATGAGTTTGCCAACATTGTACTGGGAGTGACAAACAAGAATCCCTACCTCACACAAAGTAGAAGGAGAAGAATGACACATGGAGTTGCCTTCTGACCTCCTCACACATGCTAGAGCATCTGTGTCCTTGTGTGCACACATACACTATACACTCATAGGTTTTTTTTTAAGACAGATCCTCCTAAGAAGCACTCGCAAGAGGTTGTGATGCTAAACTACTGAGAAAAAAAAATTCCACCATTTCATTGTCATAACATAAAAAGACAAATTCTGGAGAGATAATTCAGTGCTTGAAAGTGCTTCCAACTCTTTGAGAGGACCTGAATTTGGTTCCCAGGACTCACTTCAGGAATCTCACAACTGCCTGTAACTCTAACTCCAGAACATCCAATACCCTCTTCTGATCTTCTTGAGTATTCTCACATATGACACATAATCACTGAAACATATAAAAAAGATTTAAAGCAATAAAAAAATAGGATGTTCCTCACTGACATCGTTTCTCCTAATGATGGAAATATAGGAAGTAGGAGAAATGAAGTTTTAAGGAGAAATATAAACACCATCCCCTACTATAGAAATACCAGCAAACGCTGCAGAAGCACAAGTTCGGTGTCAGAAACTAGATGTAACTGGGTGGTGCATAATAGCCCCTGGCAAGTGGTGAGGTCATTTATTTTTAAAAGTGTGTTGGATAAAGTTCACTGTCTCATTCTCTTCAAGAAAGCAATAAGAAGGCATTTTATTCTGACAACAAAATGTCAGAACTGTTTTCACAGGAGATTTGCAGCCCTGCTCCAGATGAGTGCACAGGACGTGGAATCTGGCTGAGTAAAAAGCAGGAAAGAGCCTGGAGGAAAGTCACCCCGAGCAATAGATTGCGGAGTAGAGGGAGGGAAAGCTGTAATTAGGATATATTGTATGAGAAAGTAACTTATCTTAATAAAAGGGGAAAGGGAAAGGAAAAAGGAAAGAAGGAAAGAAAGAGAAAGGAAGGAAAGAAGGAAGGAAGGAAGAAAAGAATAGAGTAGAATTGAAGTTGGAAGAAAGTAATTGTGGAATTCATTTCTAAAAGATAGTCCACAGTTTACCCTCCTGATCTAGGATTCTGTGGAAGACCAAACAGGGAGAAAGAAGAGGTGCCTTTCTCCCAGAGAACAGAGACCTCAGGTCCTCACTCCCTGTCTATAATTCCTCACAGTCCCAGATGTAAGCTCACATAGGATACCTTACAAGAGAAAAAAAAAGAAATTCTGAAATATGCCCAACTATACTACAAGGACATTTGCTCAACCATGTTCGTAGCAGCTCTATTCGTAATCGCCAGATGCTGGAAACCACCTAGATGTCCCTCTGTGGAGGAATGGATGCAGAAATTGTGATACATTTACACAATGGAATACTACTCAGCAATTAAACAAGGAAATCACAAAATTTTCAGGCAAATGGTGGGAACTAGAAAAGATCATCCTGAGTGAGGTATCCCAGAATAGAAGACACACATGGTATACACTTACTCATAAGTGGTTATTAGACATATAATATAGGATAAACATACTAAAATCTATACTCCTAAACAACAAGGAAGACCCTAGGGAAGATGCTAAATCCTCATTCAGAAGGGTAAATGCCATAAACATCGGAAGCAGGAGAAGACAAGGAACGGGACAGGAGTCTACCACAGATGGCTTCTTGAAAGACTCCATTGATTGAAGTATTGAAGGCAAGGCTGAGACTCATAGCCCAACTTTCGGCAGAATACATATAATTTTATGGAAGAAAGGGGTGATAGAAAGACCTGGAGGGGACAGGAGCTCCAAAAGGAAACCAACAGAGCAAACCAAACCAACCAACCAAACCAACAAACAAACAAACTGGCCCCTGGAGGCCCTGCAGAGACTGATGCCTCAACCAAGGACCATGCATGGAGAGGACCTAAAACCCCTGCTCAGATGTTGCCCACAGACTCAGTCTTCAAGTGGATTTCCTAGTAAGGGGAACAGGGGCTTTCTCTGGCATGAACTCAGTGGCAGGCTCTCTCATCACCTCCCCCTGAGGGGTGCAGCCTTGCCAGGCCACAGAGAAAGACAGTGCATCCAGTCCTGATGAGACCTGATAGGCGAGGGTCAGATAGAAGGGGAGGAGGACCTTCCCTATCAGGGAAGGGCACAGGGGAAGAAGAAGGAAGGAGGGTGGGATTGGGAAGAGATGAGGGAGGGGGCCACAGCAGGGATGCAAAGTGAATAAATTGTAATAAATAATAATAATTAATTAAAAATTCAAAAAAAGAAATTCCATAGGGAAGTGTAAGCAGATATCTAACTTTTAAGGAAACTAACACCATAAAGACAAACAATAACAACAACAACAAATTATTTAATCAAGTAATTTCATTTTTAACATCTTTTTGTGACCGCTCTCCATGCTCCTGTTCCCATCTCTGCATCGTGTCTCAAGTGACTGAGTTTTTAAGTGTGTTTCTCACTTTCAGTGTTTCACCATGTGTTGAGCCGCTTGTGAATGAATGAAGTTCACATGTACCAGATGGATGCTGTAGGAAGCAGCTAACTCGGAGCTAATTTTTACAAACCTAATTGTATGAGTGGGAGAATGTGGAGCAAACAGGAATTTTGCTGTAACGCTGTGCGAGCCATTTAACAACAGACTTTCAGGATTCGACTGTGAATCAGATCATTCTGGTCCTTTGACTCTCATGCATCAACAGGAGAGGGGGTTTCCCCTTTGTCCTCCAACTCGCTGTAAATTGGTGAATAAACATTTAATTCTTCATAAAGGCGATCATCTGGGGCCTGATAAGGAAAACAAACAAACAAACAAACATCCTATATCAATTATCCAGAACTTTCCAATTCTAGAAGTCTTGTCACAGATCTATCTCTTCTTTTGTCTTTTGAATTTCACCTTCCTCTCACAACATTCAAATTATTCCCTTAATGTCCAGAAACCAAATGAGATGTCCAGTGAGGGCTAAAAGAAACCATGTAAGAAACAATTTACTGAGGTTCAACTATGTCTGAAACGTTGTTTTACTCTCTGACTTGGGACAGTGGTCATAAGAAGTGTAGAGACTGGGGTGTCTAAAAATGAGCATGGAAGGTGGGTGGTGGGCTCCGTTTTTTAAGATTTGTTAGTAAAAGTGGATGATAATATAATAAATATGTGCAGCAGGTGAAAATGCAGTTGTCAGCATAAATCGAGAGGAAAAGAAAATTCAAGGCTCACACAGAGCAGTAAAAAGTGGAAAGAAAAAATATTTTTTGAAAAAAGAAAAAAGAAAGGGAGAGAGCAGAAAAATATTACACATTCTTTGGGGCTAAAAGAGGAAAGCCTAACAGCTAAGTGTTTCCATTGAACACTGCTAATAACTCAGTTCCCACACGCAAGCCCTCTAAAGCACCCACAATTTCTATAGTCATAAAGATTCCATTCGTCTAACCTTCACAGGAATGTACTGTGACCATGTGCCATTTCAGCGTGTAAAACAAGATTTGCAATATGAGGTATGAAAGCCAGTTTTCTGAGAAATAAGTTTTCAGGAAAAAAAAATAATAATTCCAGAAAATTCAGGCCATGTTTTAAAAAGATAAAAGCACAAAATAGCACGCTAGTCAGGATTTCCTACTGACCTTTTCCCCTTCAAATTCTTCTCCAACCTTATAGATAGTGAGCAACACAGCACTGCAAAAGGCCAGGACAGTGAGAAACAGCATCATCAACACCATTTCCTGTCGAACAACAACCATCCAAAAGGCAAGATTGCAGACAGATGAACTCCCTTACGGACGCCCCTCCTTTCACCCCTGTTCCCAGATGCAGACATTATAAACTGACACACACATAGGAAACCAGGAAGTGGCTGCTTGGAGATGATGATTCCAAGCTTAAGAAATGTGGCCAGGAGCAAGGCCATCACCACCCACCCACCCAGCCACCCCCGGAAAGAACAGAACTGTATGATACGAGACGGAGATTTCAAAGGGAGGGATTGCGACTCTGGAAAAACAAAAGAAGGGGTGAGGGGGGCATAATAGGTCAGGAACCAGAGCGTTAGCGTTTTTACAAGAAATACATACTGTGATAAAAGAAGCCACAAAGCATCCGTCGTCCTCATTTAGATCCTTACAATAGTTCATATAAGCCGAGGTGTTGCTCAGATTGAGGATCAGTATGACCATCCCTACCCCTGCAGCGATGCTGCTAACGGTGTTTGCTCCCAGGCTTCCTCTCACCTGATGGCAAAGAACATTCAGCCCTGGGGCTGCATGTGACAGTAGCCTATCGTCTGATCTGGCCTTCAGAGCTGGTCCTGTACAGTAACTCAAAGCGGATTCAAAACTCCAGTTAAATAGGGAACACTTGCAAAGGTGCTCATCATCTGGCAACCGTCTATTTCCCTCTGAGATGCATTTTCCTCTGAAAAGTGTGAGGGCTGGGGATGTAGCTCAGCAGTGGACCACAGGGTTAAGCATTGCAGAGGGTCAGAGGCTCAATCCCCAGCATATCTCTCTCTGTCTCTCTCTGTGTGTCTCTGTCTCTCTCTGTGTGTCTCTCTCTGTCTCTCTCTGTCTCTCTCTCTCTCTCTCTCTCTCACACACACACACACACACACACACACGACTCAATCATGTGTAGTCTGCACTCAAGTCATCTCTGTTGGAAACTGATTACATAACTAATCATAAGACTATTTAAATGCACACAAGGACAGTATCAGTGTCTGTCTCTTTTAAACAATGTCAAAGTGATCAAATGTCACTGTTTATCCACACAATTCATGTTTCTAAAGGTCTTATCCAACTTTTGCTGCAAAAAGCCTTTCAGCACAAAGGGATTGAGAAAACCCACATATCTACACTCTATTATATAGCTAATACGGATGTGCCTCTCTTAACAACCCTAAAATTCCACTTTTCTTGCCTTGGAAGAATGAATGAAAACATAACTGTGACTCACCAGATACAGTGTGTTCTTCCTTTCAGACATAATTGTCAAAAATCCAGACACAATAAACTATCCAGAGAGAAACAGAAGAGAAATCAAAGTGTGTCACTGCCCTATTGATGTATTTCTTCCCCACCCTTGAAACATAAAAGCAAATTGTAGGTGTTCCGCCAGGCTAAAAACCTCACACGAGACCAGCATTTATCATTATTTCCTATAAAGCGCTTTTCAAAGCCAACTGTTTATACAAATCATGTGAAAGCCTTGATAAAATACAAGTTCTGAGCTGAGGGGCACATGCCCGCGATCCTGGCACTCAGGAGGCTGAAGCAGGAAGGTCTGAGGAAAGTCTGAGGAAGGCCCGAGCCACGCAGTGAGAAAAGGGAAAAGAAGCACTCAGGTTCTTAGCTGCTGGACAGCTTCAACAGTCTTCTCGTTTATTGAAATGTTTGGTTAATATCATCTGTCATACACCGTCAGCCTGGCCAGAAAAGGTGCCCATGCCCTGTGTAACTATGAAGTCTGATGTGCAGTACATGGCTGTATAGTTAGCTATGAAAATGGACATTTGCAAATATTTGGTAAAAGTAAAAATTGAGACCTCAAATTCAGAACATCCTCTAAGAAAATGAGATTTGTATGTCCAGAGTCACTTAATGAACCAAATATCTGAGCCTAGGAGATGCTCCAGCAGGTAGAGTGTTTGAACACAACACAGGCTCGATGACCCAAGTTCAATTCCTGAATCTCACATGGTAGCAAAAGAGAACTGACATGTAGGGTTGTTGTTTGACCTCCACATGAGCACCATGACATGCAAACACACACACACACACACACACACACACACACATGAACAAACACACATACAGAGAGAGTGGGGAAGAGAGAAAAAATAAATTTTAAAGCTAAATGTTTGAAAATAAAATAAAAGGTTCAAGGAAAATATGGTAGATGGTCAAGAATCTTCTTGATCACATGACAAAGAGGTCTAAGAACTACACACTTAGCAGTGTATCAAACCAATGTCATAGTTTCCTAGATTTAAATATATCTCCATAACTGAACTATTGATTAAGATATAATACACAATAATTTTGTGGAATGAAGGAAGATATGCATAAGAGACATTGCAGCATACAATTCTATTTCTACACAGCTCTATAAATTGAAAACTAATTATCCATTATAGTGATTGCTTTAGGATGAAAAGTCAGGGACCAGAGAGAGATGGGACGAATTGTAGGGAAGCGAATGTAACTTTCAAAATCATAAATAAGCTTGTTGTATTGAGGGTGGCATATGAGCTAATATTTTTGTGTGTGTGTATATGAGTCAAATTTTATCAGCCTCTACACCTTCTATACACAGAATGTGCTCTTTATTGTATGTGCACCATACATATATAAAGCTATATGTCCTTATGATCTCATTGTGTCAATCTGCTTTCCAGACAGTACAATGTTGAAAAGGAATTTAATAAATTACTGGCTGAAAGGGCTCAACGGATATTCATCCAATATTGTTTATCTGTTCTCACATGAGCAATATCTTCCCCCCTTCTTAAATATAACCTTTTATGCTGTTGTGTTTTTTTTAGATTTTTTAAAAATGTATGTGCAAGTATGTGTATATGTCTGTGTATATTTTGCCACATGTGTAAAAAGGCCCAAGAAGTTTAGGAGAAGGTTCTTATTCTTTAGCGCTGGGAGTTGGAGGTGGTCATGAACACATGACATGGTACTGAGAACTGAACTCAGGTCCTGTGGAAGGGCAGCAAGCACCCTTAACTACTAAGGCCTCTCTCCAGTCCTAACACATATTTATTAACAGATAAAATGTATGTACTTACAATGTAATTTTATTAATAGATAGTGTTAAGAGGACTTGAATGCAAGTCTTATGCAAATCTTTTAACTTTTTAAAATATTTATGCACTTATTCTTTTAAATTTTCATACAGCCTCAAGTTTTTTAGCCAATAAAGATATATTAATGGTTTAAACCACATTTAACTGTGATAAGAATCTTTTGCTCTTGTTAATGAGTATATACATACGAAGAGTGCTTTGGAAACTACATTTATGCTATGTGCATCTGAGTGAAGAACTGTAGATATTATTGAAATGCCAGACATAAGTAGTTAGATTTGATTAAAATAAACTCTCTGGTCAGCATTATTTCAGAAACAATTACAGATGTGTTCTCACCAGAACCGATCCCCAGAATGGATAGCCCGTTCTGTATAATAAAAGTACTTCATCATCAAAGTCTGAAGTGTGAAGTACAGAGAAGACAATTGTTCCAAAATAAAGACATATCAAACCAGCCAGAATTTGTGTCACCTGTGGGAAACATGAATTATATAAAGTTAGGATATGTTTTCTCAATATTGTACCAACTTATCTGTAAGACTGAATATAAGAAATCTCTTTACGGTCATAGGCTTCCCTTGGATTGATCTAGATGTGACATTTTTTTCACTGTCTTCTATTCACTATAAAAAATAATTGAACTCTGACTAGTAGAATCTAATGCACACATTGTCAATACATGTCACACACATATTTACTTACATAATTATGATGAACTTGAGTAATCTTTCTATCTAATTAACAACAGACAGTGTGTTCTTCACTCCTGTTTTCCATTCGTGACCCAGTAACTTAAAGTCTTCAAGAGAATGGGCTTCTCTCTTCCAAGAGTGTGCGAAATATACCATCAATTCCTCACCTGAAAAGAATGCTATAGGACCTATCACTCCTCATCAGCTCATGAGAGATAATGTTAATACAACTAAATACTCTTTCCTAGAGCTGGCCTGTATTCGAGTTGAAAACAGAAGCTATGCACTCACCCCCAGGAACTCCAACTCTCTCTTCAATAATGTCTGCCATGTCTGCTGTGGAGGGGGTGAGACTGGTTTCTCTGGCAGAGCTTTCTCAGGAGATGCTTCCAAGAGTTCAATGTCAGGCACACTGAAATTTACAAAAACTCAATCATACAAAAATCCTCTAACTCCCTGTGTGATGCTGTTAACTGTCAGAAACTGGAGTGTTGCTTGTTAATTGCTTTTTTAAAGACTTCTGTAGTTGAACTCTTCGGTAGAGTGTCTGAGAAAAAGGCTCAGAGAGTCAAAGCAACCAACCATCGACACTACAATGTTGCCCAAGTGTTTACACAGACCATAATAGAACAAAAAGCACATGCTCTTGTTCATCCTTGGTTTCCATTAGTTTCTTTCTACCCATCTGTATCTATAATTAAAACAAAAACAACCAAATATGCTTGTCTGTTAACCTGGAAGTGACTTTAGCACAGAAATGTAGCTGAATGCTTTTTGTTAGTGCATACAACTCCATACACAAAGGACTGTTTTTAGGGACAATCTCCATTCCTATTTTAATCTTGGGTGCAGAATACCATGCCCAAAGTGTCACAAAGGCCAACCAGGAACAAGGTCATTTTTAAAGCCTTGTAGCCCTAACCACACATTAGACATAGAGGAAAGAGATCTACATGTTCAAATTCCCTGTCTCATACCCCAAACCACGAATCCCTAGTGTTAGAAAAATCTCGTATTCCCAGTTTTCAAGTCAAGTAAAAATCTTTCTCCCAACTTCTGAGAGAGAAAGACACTAAGAAAGTTAAGTAATTTACTTGAATCTGTGCATAAACCTATAAATTGGCATTTGCCTGCCCAGCACTGTGAATTTCTCTATCTTGGTAAATAATTTCAGTGGAGGGGGAAAAAAAATACAGTCTTTGCTTACCTTGGGGATTCTTGTGGGTTTGGGAGAGCAAGATCTGCTCTGCTCATATTTTCTGTGTCCATCTTTTTCATGAATTGGTCTATCCAGGAATGAAGGATCCTGTTACCCAGGGATATGGTGTGCTCTGGGTGGGCAGTTAAGATGAGTTGATTCAGAATACCAATGATTATCTTCATGCAGAACCTACTTGTCAGATAAGTCTCCAAGATGATTAATATCAGTGGTTCTTTTTTCTTGCTAGAATGTTACATAATGCAAACCTGGGAAATCTACTGAATATAAAGCAGAATGACTAGGGAAATATGAGCACTTTACAGCATGACTTTGCCTGAGACATGGGATCCATGGAACCTAATATTGAAGCATTTAGGCACTGAAAAAAATTAAAGAAACCAGAAGGAAAAACAAATGTACCCTTTGAAAGCTCATCTACTATACCTGTCATGGGTTTTATTTTATTTTATTGGTTTTTATGTATGGGCTCAAGGATGAAACATGTGTATTAGCACTAGTCTCAATGTCCAAATGTACCTCTGACTTCGCATCTTCCCCTTCCCCTCCATCTCCGTCTCGCCTACAGCTCTTCATCCCTACTCCTTCTCCCTGTCTCCTGGATAGTATTTACTATCTGCAGCAGATGATCTCGAAACAGTATCAGCAGCATTCAAACTGCTGTGAACCAAGTCACTGGAACTAACCGATGTACTATTTGATTTAAGAAATACGCCTTAATCTGAATGTTTCCATGGCAACTGTTGCACTGTTTGTAATGGCAGGAACAAGGCAAAGAAAACATGGGTGGATGTGAACGTCATAAATAGAAATGTTATGAGCAAGTCTCAATGGTGAAAACTGAGCAGCGTGTCTCTCCAGACAGTGTTCACTCAACTATATCTTAGCTAACTAGGCCAGAACACAGTGAACAAGAGGAAAGCCAGAGGTCTGCCTTGTTTATATTTCAGTTTAATTCTGAATGCTTTTTCATAACTGCAAGATACTGTGCATGATACCCTAATCACCTAAGTTATTTTTCTGAGATATAATAAAATCTCTCAAGAGAACTTAAGTTATGTATGTGATAGAGGATTATAATATTCATAATGGCAAATCTTTCATAATAAAATGTTACTGTCCCAGCTACCTTCTTTCCACTGTGTCTTTGGGGATCGCTGCACCTAACAGATGCACTATTTGCATTAAGAAATAACTCCCATCTTCATATTTATTCATGCAGAAAGGCCTTGATACTTCTTGCTTTTGATCACTCATGTCGTGAAGCAAGCACCACGATACCAGTCTTACCTAGCACATAGATGAGAAGAAAGAAAAATGATTATCCAAGAGATCAGAGGCCGCTGGAATGTGAAGTCACCATAGTGCTACCTGATAGAGAATTCATAGAGCTCAGAGATGGACTTCCATCTCAGGGAAGGTAATTATTTGAGCCCAGCCTTAAAATGGTTGGCTTAGAATTTTCATTCCCCTACCCAACCTTTGCAAAACCACATATGTCTGCAGGAAAATGTCCTGAAGCAAGGTAATGATCCTTTACGGTGGCATTTCCTAGTTTCCTAGAAACATCTAATGGTTTATGCTCCACAAAACATCAGGAATCCTATTTCAGATTTGAGAGTGCCCTTCCAGATTTGGACATAATGCTGCTCTGTGGGAAAAAGTCAACAGCGCCTCACAAAATTCAAATAGGGTACAAAAATGTGACTTATGACCTCCAAATTATTTAATCAGAAACTTCATCCTTCCCCTTCCTGAGATACTTAGCACATTCTGTATCCTATTTCCCCGAAGTCACGTGGTACTGCCTCCCACAACCGTATCAGAGCTTAGGATCACATGACTTCCTTTTGGGCTGGGTACTATTATCAAGATGGGTTTTAAAAATGCATGTGCCTGGAAGGAAGCGATAACAGAGCTAGCATTTCTACCCCACCACACAGCGTTTCTCCTCTGGCACACACAGGCATTCACGGGTCTTGACTCAGGCTTTCTCTTTGACTGTCAAGTTTCTTTGCTTAGTTTGTTATATCCTAGATTTTTTTCATTATATTTTTAATTTTCCTTCATTTTCATAGAAGATATTTTCATCATATTCTTTTTCCTCTTTCAAGTCCTCACAGATCCACCCCAGGTCCCAACACACCCAACTTCAAGCACATTGTCTCTCTTTCTGAGACAGGGTTTCTCTGTGCAGCCTTGGCTGTTCTGGACTCACTTTGATCAGGCACGGGCCTCAAACTCACAGAGATCACCCTGCCTCTGCGGGGATTACAGGCATGTGTCAACCTACCAGGCTCCTTCTCTCTCTCTCTCTCTCTCTCTCTCTCTCTCTCTCTCTCTCTCTCTCTCTCTCTCTCTCTCTCTTACTCGCTCTCTTCTCTCTCTCAACAAACAAACAAAAAACAAAAACATCAAACCATAAACACAAAAGAACACACACACAAAACAAACAAACAAGGAGGTTTTTTATATTGGTCAATTAATCCGAAGCCTGGGCCCTTCCCTAAAGAAAACTGATTATCCATCTCCCAGCAGTTATCAATTACAAATAGGTTCTTGGTTAGGGGTGTGTCCCAAAACTCAAAAGAAACTTATTTTTTAATTTTAATTTTTATTATTTTAAAAATTTATTACACTTTATTCACTTTGTATCCCAGCCATAGTCCCCTTCTCCATCCCCTCCAAATCCCACCCTCCCTCCCTCATCTCCTCCCATGACCCTCCCCAGACCCTCCCCAAGTTCACTGATAGGGGAGGTCCTCCTTCCCTTCCCTCTGACCCTAGCCTATCAGGTCTCATCTGGACTGACTGCATTGTTTTCCTCTGTGGCCTGGTAAGGCTGTTCCCCCTTCAGGCAGAGGTGATCAGAGAGCCAGCCACTGAGTTCATGTCAGAGACAGTCCCTGTTCCCGTTACTGGGGAACCTACTTGGAGATTGAGCTGCCATGTGGTACATCTGTCCAGGGGTTCTAGGCTATCTGAAATTGTGGTACATTTACACAATGGAATACTACTCAGCTATTAAAAACAAGGAAATCACGAAATTTGCAGGCAAATGGTGGGAACTAGATAAGATCATCCTGAGTGAGGTATCCCAGAAGCAGAAAGACATACATGGTATATACTCACTTATAAGTGGATATTAGACATATAATATAAAATAAACATACTAAAATCTGTAAATCTAAAGAAGCTAAGCAAGAAGGAGGACCCTGGGTAAGATGCTCAATCCTCATTCAAAAAGGCAAACGGGACAGCAGAGCTTGAAAACACGGAACAGGACAGGATCCTACCACAGAAGGCCTCTGAAAGACTCTGCACAGCAGGGTACCAAAGCAGATGCTGAGATTCATAGCCAAACTTTGGGCAGAGTGCAGGGAATCTTATGAAAGAAGGGGGAGATAGAAAGACCTGGAGGGGACAGGAGCTCCACAAGGACAGCAACAGAACCAAAAAATCTGGGCAAAGGGGTCTTTCTGAAACTTAACTTTTAAGTCCCTTCTGAGCAAATGTTTTCTCAGAGTAAGTACTAACTTTACCTAAAATAAATACAGATGACTTTTCATGTCAAAGGTTTTAAGCTAGGTTGTCTTTAGAAGGTATTTTCTGATAACTCCAAGGAATCACAACCTCTTGTCATTCTCATCTCCCATTTTCCTTTTCCCACAGTCCCCTTCCTTCCTGTCTTATATTCACATTTCCACATCTTAGAGCCAAGTCTGGGTTTAAAAATATGTGTGTGATTAAGGGACCTGATAAGATTGTTGAGTGGGTAAACATTCTTTCTGCCAATCCTGGGGCCTATGTTCGATCCCTGGAACTCACATGGTGAGCTGCCCTCTGACCTCCATACTCACACCATGGATGTATCTACACATGCATACATGCAAACAGTAAATAAAGAAATGTTTTATACACAGAGACTGACACCAGACTTCAGTGTTTCATCATAAATATGACTACAGAAATGGTAATAGGAGAAATGGTTCTGAAGACTCAGGTGCCAAGTACAAACTTTGAGTGAAAAACCTTTATGTCTTTATCCATATGACTTCAGAAATGTTTAGAGCAGGAGTCACAAAGTTCATCCCAGCTCTAAAGTTTCCTTGAATCCTCCCTGTGGGGAGCTTTCATCAGGTTGTCTAACCCATGGGGCCAGTTAACTACCAAGGTGATTGTCTAATTCATACTCTCATCTGTCTATATACACTCTATTATCCACAACTTATGCTTTTCATGAGGAAAATATGCATAAAATATGGTTTTACTTTAAGGATTAACATCTCCCAGTGGGGAATTCATGAGCTACAGACTCTCAGGCAAGGTTTGGATATCAGCTGTCACATTGTGTCATAAACGGTTGTCATGACAGCTTTCTTATATCAAACATTCTCCTACCTATGATCCTGAAACGATTACATTTGAATGTTTAACCGGATCTATTTTATTTTTTCCACTATAATTCCAGAACTTTCAAGCAGTTTTTTCCTATTCTATCTGACTTGTTTTTTAAATCAAAAGCTTAGCTTACAAAATGCTGTACTCATGAACTCACTCCCACTATGGATGTCTGCACTAGATGTGCATAAGGTCAAGACACGATCAGTCAGAACACCAAGAGGTGGCCCTAAAACGGACCTGGCAGATTACAAAATGAAAGAGAGAAATAGAGAGAACATGAATATGGGAGAGGATATGTTAGGGATTGTCCAGAAGGAGTGGGAAGGGAGACTTGGGAATGGATTTCAGCAAGATAAATGGATAATTATTCAAAGAATAAATAAAGGATGTTTTAAAATTATTTTAGTCAAAAATTTTATATATAACCAGAATGTTAACAAGTAATTTTAAAAATTAGATAGAAAATGTGAATCAGATACCCATGTGAATCAGGAAAAAGTTATATACAGAATAAATTTTTCCTAGGTAGTAAGAACCGTTACGTTATTAACTAAAACTATATTATCTTAAAAACAGGGGGAAATGTTACAGGAGTAGGATGTTTCCAAAGAAATGTGTGTATAATTGTATATCTGAATATGGCAATATTTTAGTGAAAAGTTCTAGAATTGTTAGCTTCCTACAAAACATATGATAATAACAGTACAATAATGTCATTTTCTATTATCAAAAATAAGAATCACAATAAAAAACATTTTAAATATAATAATAAAAAGTGAAACAATATCTTTCCTTTGAGGAAAGGAAGGTTTTTTTTTTTTACAAAATGCAAAATGCATAAATCATACTTAAAAGCTAAATTGATCACAGCAAGAGTTAGGGAAACTTGAAAATTTGAAGAAAACAAAGGAACAACAACAAAATGGGTTATTCAATACAAAATACATTTCTGGTGAGCTAACTCAGATCATAAAATGCTTCCATGCAAGCAAGAAAGCCAGTTGTGATGACACACCCAGGCACACCCAGCAGTGAAGTTGACAAATCCCTGGAGCTCCTTGGCCAGCCAATTGATGAGCCAGAGAAGTCCTCTCTCCAGAGAGAGGTCCTGTCTAAAAGGAAAATAATGATTTTTAAAAGTGGATAGTGTCTGAGGATTCATGACACCTGGGATTGTCCCCTGACCTGAGCACACTCACATCATGAACTCATGAGACATCAGATTCTAGATGCAAATTCCAAGGATGGTTAAATTAAAGTCTATTTTAAAGTCTGATTTCTATTTTCTGAATTTCTCATGTGTGGACCCCAGCTTAATTATTCAGCAACCTTAAGCCATTATCACCTAATGTGTTCTATTTCCAGTTATATTTGAGTCACATATTTTATGAAAAATAACGCCTCCTGCTTAGTAAAGATGGCTTCACACTAGATCCAAGCCATTGTCCTCGGAGATGTCATGAACCAACACAATAATCCAGATAAGCATCTAGAGTCTGTTTGTACTTCAAAGTGAGAGTCAACTCTACCAGAATCTGAAACTGGCTGTCAATTCAGGATGTAGAGAATTCTTACTAAGGAAATCACAGTATCCCTGTTCACTGTTAACAGGTTCTAATAAAGGATACTTAAAGATATATTCAAATAAAAGTGGAATATCTGTAACTTCACATAAATAGAATTATTAACCAAAAGAATGGCCATACATATGTTAGTCACTGACATAATATGAACATGAACTCTAGGTCTTTCACATTCTAAAGTCCTGTTCTTCATCTCTCTGCTTTATAGCTTCCCAAGGTCCTTTGAAGAACAAAAGCCACTATGGATTAGTTGGGATTAGTAGTCCCAACCATTGTGTTGGGACATGTATGACTCCAAGAAGCTGACGGGAATAGAATGTGAATCTTAAAGTGTAAATTAATCACAATGATTTTCTTTTTACTTGCTAGGTTGTAATACTAATGTCAGCCAAAATCAAGAATTATTTTTTCTGTGCTGAGAAAAAAAAGCTGGCCTATTCTCCTCCCCATGTGTCTTAGCGTTTCTATTGCTGTGATGAAACACCATGAAGCAAGTTGGGGAGGGGGGATTTATTTCTCTTGCATTTCCAGATCATGGGTGTGATGGCTCACACCTGTAATCTTAGCAGATGAGAGGCGAAGGCAGGAGGATGGTGAGTACAAAATATCAAATTGAGTGTGCTTGTGTGTGCCTATAATTCTGAAACCTAGGAGATAAAGATAGGAAGATCAGGAGTTCAAAGCCAGACTTGGCTACATAGATTGTTGGAAGCCAGCCTATAGAACATGAGACACTCTGCTTAAAATGAGAGAGACACACACACACACACACACACACAGAGAGAGAGAGAGAGAGAGAGAGAGAGAGAGAGAGAGAGAGAGAGAGAGAGAGAGAAATAAAATTAAGAATTATATGTTCTTTCATCCTTAACCCTCAACACAGCAATGGAGTAATAGAAAAAAAAAAAAGAGAGATTCAATTTCTAGAAACAACTTTGAAAGAATGACCATAGAAGTTGCAAATCCAAGGAGGCCTAAGGAAATGTATTTATTCATGCAGATCTAGAACAGGAGAGTGGATTTACAGGGAAGGGGAAAGGATTGAGACAAATGAACAGGTTTCGCAGAAATATTGCCATGATGGAAGTGTTGCATTTCATCTGCCCATGCTCTCCTGAGTTCTCATTGGACATTCTCACTCTTAGGTGACTTGAGGCTAAGTGTTCAGGTTCTCGGAATCACTTCCATCAGGAGGTATTACCGATTCCACAGAATTAGGAGGTGAAGAAATTGCCTAGAAAATGAGACATTGGTTATCAAGAAGAAGAAGACATCATTTCTCCTCTCCACTCCATCCTTTCTTACCACCATGATCACTACCACAGATCCACAGATATTCCTTCATTGGTTAAACATTGAATAACGATTATATGTATAGGGATCAGGAAACAATCAAAACATTTGTATTTTCATTTCTTGGGGTTGCTGCTACAGAAGTGGTTGCAGAACTGAATGTGGAGATTGGGGCAAGAGAGGGGGTCAAATGTATAATTGATCCAAGGTACTTCTGGCCATGCTTGCCACTGTTGAATTGCGTGCATGCCTTCACTGCAGACTTGGCTATGAACACACAGCACGCTGCTGCTCCACCACAAAATGTCAGTGAATGCTGCTTGGGTTGGATGCTATTTGTTTGTTAGGAATGCCAGCAACCTCTCTCTTGAAAGCGTTGTAGCATAATTACAGAAAACAACTACCTCTAATATTTTCTACTATCCTTCCTTAGCACGTAAGTATCAAATTAGTATATCTTTGGGTTGTTTTCTGTTAGGGTGCTTGATTTTAAAAGTTGCTGTTTGGACTGTTGATTTGAGTTTTTTTTAATTGTATTTTTATTATTAGTTACATTTTATTAACTCTGTATCCCAGATGAATCTCACTCCCTCATTCCCTCCCAATCCCACCCTCCCTCCTTCATCTACTCCCTGCCCCTTTCCAAGTCACTGATAGTGGAGGACCTCCTCCCTTCTCATCTGACCCTGGTTTATCAGGTATCTTCAGGACTGGCTGCAAAGTCCTCCTCTGTGGCCTAGGAGGGCTGCTCCTCCCTTGCAGGGTGGGGAGGTCAAAGAGCCCACCATTGAGTTCATGTCAGAAATAGTCCCTATTTCCCTTACAAGGATACCCACTTGAATACTGAGCTAACATGGGCTACAGGCAAGCAGAGGTTCTAGGTTATATCCACACATGGTCCTTGGTTGGAGAAACAGTCTCATATAAGACCCCTGTGCCCATAGATATTTGGTCCTTGTGGAGCTCCTATCCTCTCCAGATCATATTAACTCCCCCTTCTTTCATATGGTACCCTGCCATCTGCCAAAGGTTTGGTTATGAGTGTCAGTTTCTGCTTTGATACACTGCTAGGTAGAGTCTTTCAGAGGCCCTCTGTGGTAGGACCCTGTCCTGTTACTTGTTTTCTCCTACATCCCATTTGTCTGAGTTTCAAAAAACATTGTTGAATGAATTTTGGCTTGGGATTAGGATAAAGTTTCCAGGATTTTTCAAAAAGGCCATAAACATACTAAATATTTCTGCTGTTTTGTACTATGTGATAATGCAGAGAACTATTTCTCAGCCTTGACAATAATGAAATCAAAATAACAACTTTCAGAAATGTGAAGATAAGCTCCATCCTGCAGCATTCAATGTTTAGCCAGGATTTAATTGTTATGAAAAATAAAATAAACAAGCACATTCATTTCATTAGTATGCAAATTTGCTTTGGTCTTTAAGAGGCGGTAAAAATATGTATCAACCAATTGTTCAAAATAAATTTCTTTATGGTTTACTATCCACAAATGTTTGATCTTCATACCTATTTTTTTCTTTTTATTTATTATTTTCTCATATAATGCTTTTTGACTGCAATTTCCTTTTCCTTTACTCCTCCCAGTTCATGCCTTCTACCCCCCCCCCCCCCATCCACTGCTCTTCCAATTCCCTTCAGGAAAGAGTTCCCAGGGATATCAACCAAAACAGCATAACAAGATGAAATAAGCCTAGGCACAAACTTTCATATAAAGGCAGGATGAGGCAACCCAGTAGGAGGAAAAAGGTCCCAAGAACAGGCAAAAGAGTCAGAGACACCTCTATCCCCACTGTGAAGAGTCTCAGTATAGCCTGTATAAAGCTTTCTTGGGCAAAAAGAAATTTCAAGTGGAAAATAAATTTAAGAAGCTGAATTAGAAGATCTAAATGTCTATCATGAATACGTGGTCATCCTGAGTCATTCACCTCAAAAGTAAGACATCACAAGAGAATAATTAAAATTAATTTTAATTGTATTAAAATGTATATTAATATATAACTTGCATTTTCAAATCTGAATCATTTCCAGCCTTACTTCATCTCACACATTGATTGAATAAATAATTTCCAAAACCCCACAAATCATAACTAGATAAAAGTTTCTTATTCTAAAAGTCGGAATAACTTCAACCATTGTGGGATTTACAGACAATGGAACTTGCTCATCACTTACAAAAACTCACCTCTCTTGACCCACAAACATTTCCAAGGCACCACATGGCTGAGATAGAAATGGTTATGACCAGCTCCAGCAGGGTGAGAATCAGCAGTAGACAAACCAAGCCCTAGGGAAATGATGTCTCAGATCAAATCAGTAGAAACATTCAGAGGGAAAGATTGTCAGCACGAAACCAGACTGAAAAACCCTCAAAATGTAATAAGGCATAACATATTAGACTTAAGATGCAGACACACAAATTCTTATGAAGGGCTCCAGCATCAATGCCAAATCGTGAAACTCTTGTCCTGGGAGAAAGATGTATATTATTTCTAGATTGGCTGAATTAAGGCCTGGTTAAGGCCAATCTAGTCAACTAGATGAACTGATCAAGGGGAGAAGAATCATAGAAGAAAAATTCTGACACTATCACTAACATTTAAAAAATGTAATAAATTATAAAAATTAATACACAGTTTAGTAAAATGGACAAAAAAATTTATCCCTTCATGGCTTCACCTCCAGCATTTTGGGGGTAGCCACAGGCATTTACATTAGGCTTATTGACCAAAACGCAGCGCTGGGAGAAATACAACACAATATCCCATATCGCTGAGGACCCAGAAGAGCTACATAATCAAATTCCTATGTAGGGAAAAATACCTCTTATTCCAGGAAAAAAAAAGGCACAGATAAATACAAACTTAGGTAACTAAAATTCTAATAAAGCAAGGAGTAGAGAGATGGCTCAGTAGTTAAAAGCACCTGTTGGTCTTGCACAGGACCCAGGATCAGTTCCTAACACCAATATGATTTGTCACACCCATCTGTAACTCCAGTTCCAGGAGATCCAATACCCTCTCCTGACTTCTTCAGACATCAGGTGCACACACACAGTATGCATACATATATACATCTATACATACATACATAATGTAGGAAACATGCAACATAATCACATAGCCATACAAAATCTAGCCCAAATAATTAGATTGATTGATTGATTGGTAGATATATAAATAGACAGACAGACAGATAGATATTTAGATAGAGCTAAGTTGACAGTGTGTCCCTAAATGCACAAACATTACAGATTACAGAATAAGTTGTATGTCTCTGAAGTTTGTTTCACCGAACAAAAGATATGTGAAAAGAATCAATGTATTTTCTCTGTATAGTATAGTAAATAGTAATAATAACGCAACATGATGGCTAAGCACTGTTTTCACTACTTATCAAATATTGATATATTGAATTTTATAGCAATCCATTAGGTGGATGATACCCATTATTATCTTCAAAATGAAGATAAGAAAAGTAAAACAGACAGATTGTCTTAGGTGTTCCTCATTAAAAAAAAACTAATAAATAGCAAAGCCAACATTCAAGGTAACATAATATACAACATACTGCTTTTCAGTTTGTTTTGAGTGGTTTAAAATATATTCACTGTTTTAGAACATACATTTGATGAGGAACCCAGGTAAAAGCACAAATCCGGTGACTGTGAAGACTGGCAACCATTGAACGCCTCGGTACTGAGTGCCAGGTGTACAGAAAGGAAAGCAGTCCCAACAAACGCAATTGTCGCGCTGGCAATGTTCATCCCAAAGCTGTTCTGCATCTAAAACAAAACAAAACAAAACAAAAGTCCATTAATATATGTAGAACAAGCCGGGCATGGTAATGCACACCTTTAATCCCAGCACTCAGGGAGGCAGAGGCTCATGGATCACTGTTAATTCGAGGCCAGCCTGGTCTACAAAGCAAGTCCAGGACAGCCAAAGCTACATAGAGAAACCCAGTCCCCACTCCCCCCAAAAAACAGTGTGTGTGTGTGTGTGTGTGTGTGTGTTAAACCCCTTCGCAAAATCCCATTTAAAGAAGCATCTATTTACACACCCAACAGTATTTTAGCTGCACGGCAATCTCCTGTGAACAAAGATTTCTCCTTAGCACAAGGAACTTACATGTAGCAACAAAGACAGAAAAGGAGTTAGGATACACAGCTCAGTTAGTAGAACTCTTGATTAGCATGCAGGCAGCCCCAGGATCAAACTTTAGTACTGCATAAACTGGATGTTGCTGAGGACGCCTATAATTCCAGCACTCTATGGGTAATGGCAGAAATCACCATTCAAAACTAGCCTGTAATACATGAGACCCTATCTCACTTTTTTAAAACAAAGAAAACTATAGACACAGTAGTATTTAAATTATGACAATTTTTAAGTAAGTATTGAGGCTGAAAGAAAGGTATAACAAAAACGGAAATCTGGAGAAAGAAGTAGGGGTTTGTGAAATTAGGTAGTAACATATGGAGACAGGAATAAATAACTGAATGCTTCGCTAAATGGTCCAGAGGAGGTCTGGATAAAGACAGTTCAGAGTTCCATAGACCACAGTGTTTCCAGGAAGCAAGGAAAGCAAGGTGGATAAGATTAGGAAACTGAGTAAGAATTAACAGAAAAATATATTATGTAAAGCTCTGGAATTCATAATAATGTCTAGTTCTAATTCTGATAAAGATACTTATTAGGGTAATGAATTTATATATGGAAAAGGACATGGACTAGGACACTCAAGTAGGGGTATCAGCTTTAAAAGTCAGTGAGTTCCTCCAAAGTAAAGGTAGAAGGACACATACGCTAGGGCAGATCTATTGCACACAGCAGATGTTATAGTACGTGTGTGTGTGTGTCTGTTTGTCTGTCTGTCTGAAAGTCCCCCCATGGATTCGGTTTCTCAGAACAGGTAGCAAACCCATCATCAGAGATGATGAGAGAAAGAGATTGGTGTTTGAGGATGGAATACTCTAAGGAAAAAGCCATGAAGTGGGAAGGGAACTGACCAGAACAGGGTCAATGGCTAGATAACTCAGAGAACGCAGAGTTTTAGCAATTTTATAATGAATAATTTAAAGCATAGAATTTTTTTTTCAAAGTTGAAAATAGTGATGAAAGACCTTTCACTAAGAATAATTTGTTAAACCTAACAACACACAAATATCTGTGGGTTAAATAAGCATTGGTTCCTTCGCTGGATTCACCCACCTCTGCTTTCCTACCGTTGGTAGGTATTTTCTTTCTGCTCTGGTCAGAGAGAAAAAGAGGAAGAACTCGCACTTACCAGCATTCTTGTGGGTTTTCTCCCTGCTGCAACAGTCAAGGATCCTGAGCCGATAAACTGTTGAAAAATAGGAAGGAGGACAGATAAAAGGACATTTTGTCTTGACCACTTTCTCTTCAGCGTTCCCCTGACAGCAATCAGTAGAAGTTACACATTGCTTTGTTCAATTCACACTAAAGTATACTTTGCACTACACCTTACTTTATATGACTAAAATTTTTAAATAGTTTACATTCTAAGTTATTCATTATAATTTCATTGTGTTTATGTCTAGTTTTAATGGGTTTATGTATGGTTATAAATGATGAAATACTATAGTTACACTCATATTTATGTTAATATAAATGATAAATATTTTAAATTGCTTATATCACTGCCCATGTTTCAGTTATATCTGATTTATTTATCTACATGCTTTAAAAAAGCATTTGAAAATCTAAATGCCCTCCTCTGTATTCTCCAGCTTTAAACCATCATTTTAATCATTTAATCATTTTATCATTTAGGAGTATAGATTTTAGTATGTTTATCCTATATTATATGACTACTATCCACTTATGAGTGAGTATATGTCATGTGTGTCTATTTGCTTCTGGGATACCTCACTCAAGATGATCTTTTCTTGTTCCCACCATTTGCCTGTAAATCTCATGATTTCCTTGTTTTTAATTACTGAGTAGTATTCCATTGTGTAAATGTACCACAATTTCTGTATCCATTTCTCCGCTGAGGGACATCTTGGTTGTTTCCAGATTCTGGCTATTACAAATAGAGCTGCTACAAACATGGTTGAGAGCAAATGTCCTTGATGAATACTTGAACTGATTTTGGATATATGCCTAGGAGCGGTATAGCTGGATCTTGAGAAAGCGCTATTCCTAATTTTCTGAGAAAGCTCCAGACTGATTTATATGCTGTTATTTCTATGATTCTAATTTTGATAAATTAGATTTTCTATATATTTATGATTTTCCAGTTTTTTCCTATTTTTAGTTGGTAAGATTTTATAACCCTTTTCAGAGTTACCAAATTTTGGAGAATAAAGGCTTGCTAAGTAAAATTCAACCACTGAAATCTGCATGAAAATGCGGGACCAGGCTTCAAGTTCTGTCTCTGAAACAGAGCCCATCACAGGGCTTCCTGTCACTGTGCTTTGTGAATGAGCACCTTTGTTTTCAATACCAGCTGGGATTCTGGGTAGATGACTGAGGCTTTTCAGCTCAGCCTCTCCCTTCTAACATGGTCTCTCTGTGTTAATATCACCTACCGACAGCTGTGTGGTATTAAAATGAACGATACATAAAGGGGGGTACATACTTGTCCAAGTTACAGAAAGCAACCAAATTCTCTCGTTTAATTTCAGAGATCCCAAAATAAGATCCTTTTGCTATTTCTGACTTCCTAGTAAGGAAACTGGGGGCAAAAGTTTATGTCTAATCTTTAACCACATCCTTGATAGGATTATAAAAGATGAAGCAATAGAAAGGACTGTATAGTGGGTACACAGCAAAAATGCTCATGGCTCCAGGAGTTGATGGCTACAGGCAAGACAGACATGGAAAACAGATCATATACCTTGGACTTGCCCTGACAGTGTACTGGAGTCAGAGAGAAGCTTCTAGAATTGGAATAAGTGATCAAATCTTTTGGCAATGCTAAAGCAAATAAGATGGCGGGCAGCTCCCTGTTTCCCTCCACTTTAAAATTTAATTTTATGTATGTGGCCTGCATGTGTGCCTCTATACATATGCACAGTGCCCATAGCGGTCAGAAGAGGGTGTCAGAACTAGAGCTGGAGGTACAAACAATTGTAAGCCTCCATGTGGACGCCGGGAATCGAAGCCGAGTCCTTTAGGAGCACAGCCACTGCTCCTAACTGTTGAGCCATCTTTCGGGTTCCCCCTTTTAAACAAACTAATTTCACTTTCAAAACAAATGAACAAAACCAAAAAAAACCTCAATGCTTTTGGAAGACCTGAAATTCTTTATTTCTGTCTTTTATTCTGTAATAAAGAGCGTGAAATTCTTCATTTGTGTGGTCAAGATTTATTATGCAAAACAATTCAGGAATAGTTTAACTCTTCCATCAAAATTTTATCTTAACTCTCCCAGAATTTCAGGAATGTCAGCTTCAAAGTTCATGCTTCACACAGTGACCTGAAACTGCACACAGTCTCTTACCAGACTGAGAACTGATGCCGACCCTCAGCCTACTTTCACATATTCTGTTGCTCTCTTTCATCCCTCCTCACTCCCTTAAGACCTCTTGTCTCCTCTCCTGGTCTCTTCTAGTTTCACAACTTCTTCCCACACTCACACATACATATAGGCACATGTATAAAAATTACAATCTAGGAGCTGCAAAGGAGAGAAACATACACTTTTTATCTCTCTGAGTCTAGAAAGCTTTGAAGCTATAGGGGTGTGTGTGTGTGTGTGTGTGTGTGTGTACATGTAGTACATATATACTTCTATTCAACCATAAAAAAAGTGAAAACATAATTTGCTTAGGAAAATGGATGGAACTGGAAATCATTATATGAAGTGAAGTGGTTCCTATAATTAGAAAGAAAGGGGCTTTTGCCCACTTTTGTCAGAAATTATAAATCAAAACCACAGCTGGTAATCTTCAAAGAGCATACAAAGAGCACTTTCATACTGCAGGACGCTGGCCGTGCCTGTGGCTGAGGGAATGAATACTCACAAACATGGCGCCCCACAGTGGGTAGCCTGTGTAGAAGGTGAAGAAGAAGAAATGCCTGAAGTGGTGGGACAAGTATTGTAAACAACCCAAAAACACACCCAGAGCCAAAATCAGTATCCCATTCAGGATCTGGACGCCCTGTAAGAAAAAAAATAATAATGAAAGATAAAGGGCACAATGCTATTTTTATTTTCCTTAGAAAGGAGATTATCATGGCTTTAAATGGCTGAAATGCTAATTTAGGCCTAAATTAACTGAACAAGATCTTGTTTTAAGAAGGTTTTGTTTAAGACCATAGTATGGCAAAGGTAGGTAGCTGTTAAATTTTTATTTTAAAATATTTTTTTGTTTAAAATATAGAATATAGTTATCAGTGGTGATACAGGCCTGTGATCTCAGCTACTTGGGGGAATGAGGCAGAAACATCTATCTGGTTCAAGGTCCAACCTACGTGATTTAGCAAGACTCAGTGTAAAAAAATGTAGAAAGGAGTGGAGCTTTAGCTCAGTAATACAGTGTTTCCCTGGTATGCTTGAGGACCTGATTCTTATACCCAGCACCATACGAAAGAGAAGAGAGAAGGGAAGGGGATGGAGGGAGAGGGGAAGGGAAGGAAAATGAAAGGGAAAGAGAGGAAGGAAGGAAATGGGGAAGAAAAAATGGAAACAGAAGAAAGGAGGGGAGGGAAATTAAGTGGAGAGGAAGGGCAGGAGGGGAAGGGAGGGGAAGGAAGGGAGGGAAGGTAGAGGGGAACTTCACAGAACTCAACCTCCTGATATAAGTGATCAGAAAGCACCAAGAAACAATGAAGAACCTTAGCATAAACTCTCCAAGGTCAACTGGAATATTCTACCCTATGAGAGACTGATTCTCCATTTCTGCTCCTCAGGTCTCCATTGCTCTATCTTGTCCTCTACGACTTTAGTGAGAAATAACGCCAAAAAGTCTCTTTTGAGCATACAGGAGGATATCCATGTAATCTTTTTTTCTTCTCTCATAAGCCAACTTACTTACCCCGAGGGCTTGCAGTACTCCTGTTTGAATACCATGTGATTCATCCAAGAGCTGATAAACAGACCCAGCAGTCTCCTCTGGCTTCCTGTGACTGCCTGGTGAGGTACCACCTTCTGAGGTCCCCAGTCGGGAGGCCATTTGGGGCTGTCATGGGAAAGAACCCAAAGGCTTGATGCTTCCTTCAACCACTTTCTAATAATATGTTTTAGTGCAACAGTTTTGTCTATGCATAAAGGTTACTCTCCTGAAGAGGGCCTGAGTAACAGGAGCCATGCCCCACTCCATCCCTTTTCTACCCTAGAACTGTTCCCTTCACAAAGCAAACCCTTCCTCCCTCCTCACTATAGCTTGGCCTGGATATGGCCAAAATCTCAGCCCATGAGTCAAAATTTCAAGAAACTCCTTTTAGTCCTGTCCCAGTCTGAATGGTGAACCCTTCCTGCCTGCTCTGGGAACCCCCTCAGCCTCCCGGTAACACCCCTGTAATGGACTGAGTGTGTGTCTCAGTGTGCTTCTCATCTTTGCTCTATTGTTTCACTGTCTCACAGTTGATACCCAGCTAATACATACTTCAAAAACAGCCATGTCTACGAATAATAACAGAAAAGCCACCAGCAGGCACTGGATCTCTTCATACTGAAAACACAACAGAACAGCTTTGGATATGAAAATATGTAGTCTGATACATCATTGATGTTTTTAGAAAGAATCAGAGATAAGATTGAGCCATTAGGTAAAGCAAACCATGTTCTATAAAATACGGTCAACTTTGCTTTTTAACAAATCAAGAAAATGTAGGCTTCCTAACATCTTATTAAGTAATTCATTTCCCCAGCTCTAACTGAGCAGCAGACATTCTTCTGGGTTTCTTAATCATGACAACCAATTCAGTTCTCAGAACATCCCATGGAACATTTATTATCATTATGACCCTTTACATTTTACAGATTGAAGAATCTAAGAAACAGAGCATTCAATAACATCCCCACAAGGCAGGGATCTCAGAAGCTAAGAGTCAAAAATATGCCTGTGGTTATCAGCACAGTCTTCTTCTGAGCCCATGCAAGAGCTATGTCAACAAATCTCATCCATACTTCAGGAATATCCAGACCACCTCTCATAGACAGAACTGGCCACCAAACTCAGAGGCAGCTTCTTAATATATCAAAATGTGTGTGTGTGAGAGAGAGAGAGAGAGAGAGATCTGTCTATCAATCTCTACATTTTTCTAATAAATAGCTATATTATGCCAAAAGTAATGGCACCAGGTAACATCTGCATTCCAAGGGCAGTTATACACAGTGAAAAATTCCAAACCTCTACTGAAAAACCAAATAGAAGGCTTTTAGGCCTCCCAAGAGGGCTTTAGGGAGGCACCTTTACCTGAGGGGGGAAAAAATGAAAGGAATCCTATAGAGAAGGAGTCTGTAGTGTTTACCTTAGAGATGTCAGGCTTTGACAGAATCCTTTCCCTGCAAGTCCATCTCAGGACAGGAGAGGAGACAGTAATGAGTCTGTCCCCCAAACCAACAGTCTTTTTCCTTGGGCTTAACGGATCTCTCCCTTGCACAACACCTCAGCATAACCTGTGGAAGCGTTTTTGCTGGTTGCCTGGAAAGTGTGCTAATAACGCCCATATTTGAGGGCACTGATGGCCCATCCACTTCCCCAAGAATACCCATAGAGAAGGAAGCTGGTGTCAGGAGCCACTATCTTTTGGCTCTAAGATGTTGTTTCACACATTATTGGAGTAAGAAATAGAAGCAGAAAATATGGGTAGTCAGTGGGAAGGTATGTGGAATGGGAGAAGAATAGGTTTAGCTATGTAATAAAGGGTAAAGCCATGCAGAATAAATAGCATTGGAAGGAGGGGCTGCAAACCATGGCTACTATCGGAGTATGTTTACATAATGCACCAGTGATGTTGCTAAAATTGTGTTTATATGCATAATATTTAACCTTCTCATGCCAAGCAAGGTTAGTTCATTTGCCATAAATTAAAATAATGGTAATTTAAATATATTGTGGTTAGTATATATCAACTGCTGCTTGCTGTTCAGTTTGCTTCATGTGCATCCATTTCTTCCATTCTCGGGATAACCCATGGCCTAGAGAGCACTACCATATCAATGTGATGAAAGACAAAACTGGCACAGAAAAGATAATCAGGCCAAGTGCGGTGGTGCACATCTGTAATCCCAGCACTCAGGAAGGCAGGGGCAGGAGGATCACTGTGAGTTTGAAGCCAGCCTGGTCTACAAAGTGAGTCCAGGACAGCCAAAGCTACACAGAGAAACCCCATGTTTCTCTGTGAAATGTATACAATGTATAACGTTCTTGTGGAATGTATACAATTTACCCTTGGTCATTCAAATGCTGATTTCTCTCCCCCACTATCTGGTTTCAATCTGGACATTGCATTGTGATGCTTGTTCTAAGCATCATCTATCTCAAGCTTGTCACAGCAATAAGAAAGAAATAACTAGTAGGAAAGCCAAACTCCATCCCCTGTTAGGAAACTATGTCTTACTATACCTCACTCCCATGATAGAGCTGAAAAGTCATAAAGGGAATTTGAGGTTGCAGCTGTCTCATTTGTAAGTTGAAAACTGGAACGCCCATTTCAGCAAACAGTACTAAGTTCAAAGCACAGAATGCATGTAAAGCTCTTAAGTCACACAAAATGACATTTTATAGGTCAAAATAGGCACCTTCGTGGGCTTTAAAGCAGCTCATATTTCTCTAACAGAAAAACTACAGCCGTGATAACTGGAAGAGGTTAAACAGTTGGTAAAATGAAAAAGGAAACTGGATTTGTTCCTGGCTCATCCTTAAGCGTCCATGTGCATTTAAGATACATTGCTTCCCCACCTGAGCCTCACCAACCAGACTGTGAGATCTAGCAGCAGGGTAAGATGTTTTGTAATCCTGTTCCTGAAGCCTAGCTGTTTCAATACTGTTCATCTTATACCCTAAGAATCCTGAAGAGGGAAAACATATCGCCCCGTCTATTAGTCAGCCTTTCTCTTGCCGTGACAAAGGACTCAAGAAACATCCTTGAAGGAAGCTATATATTGTCTCAAGGTGCCACAGACATCAACCCATACTCACCTGCCTTTGTGCTTATTGGCTTGTGCTCCGAGGCCAGTCTTGAGAGAGAAAAAGATAGAAGTATTTGGTGATAATAGTCTTCCAGTGAATGCCCCCTAGAGGATCAGTCCATTTTTCAAATGCAGATGAAACATTACAGAAGGAAAGGAGATATCTGACACCAAACATCAATGATGGGAGTGTTTGCTTAAATTCAAACTGTGAATTGAAATTTCTTCTAGATTAGTTATCTGAGTATGTTGTAACTTTAGACTAGCTTTAGAATGCAGGCTTGCTTGTTTTTTTTTTTAATTAGGACACTAAGCAAATTAAAGCATCTGAAAACAAGAGCATTTTGTCTTTTCTGGGAGTTAGCATGTTAAAATTTAAACTAGGCCCAAAGTTTCTATTCTGATGCATTAATATACCTCTCCCCATTCACGATTCTCACTGAAAACATTTAGAGCATCTTTCTATTAGGTCAAAACATGCAGGCTGGCAGAATGGGGAAGCAGTTAAAGTGCCTACCACCTATCCTGACAACCTGTGTTTCATCGCTTGGACTCACATGGTTGAAGGAGAGAATCAGCTGCCACAGGATGTTTTCTGCCCTCTACACACGCCTGTATGCATGTACACGTGTGTGTGTGTGTGTGTGTGTGTGTGTGTGTGTATGTAACACACACATTTAAATTAAAAAAAAAAACCTTTAAATCTTCAAGATTGCCATTAAGGACATATTCTTGAATCTGGATACAAGACAGAAAACAAAATTTAAGTGGATATTATAAACTGTCTAGCAGATAACATCTAACTGACAAGCCATACAACATGAACACAATTATCAAAGAATACCTCATCAGTAGCAGAGCCTTTATTTAATTGGTGTATAAGAATGTATATCAAAGGAGAAGATTATGCCAGCATTGTTTCTCTTATTGGAAAAAGGGGGGTTGTCTTACAGTAAAATTTATGATTTCAGCACTGCTCTCGTCCCCTATTCTGGGAGGAGGGAGTATAGTAACATAATAACCCCAACTCTTCTGGTGTTGCTTCAAAGTCAGCCATGAAGGGACTCTTAACAACTTTGGGGTCTTCATGAGGAGTCACTGGCTGAAGCCACACTGACCTCCTAAAGAAAAAGGGACCAGAGGGAATCAAGATTAGAGTCCTTGGCACCATGTCTTGCCAAGTCAAACTCCGAATCAAATCATTCTTACCTATACTAAACACCATCATTTTCAACATGATGATTTAGGAGTTAGAGACAAAAGAATCATTGCAATTTCAAGTCCAGCCTGGTCTACATAGTGAGTTTCGAGTCAGTCAGTGATTTGGCATTTTTGAATGTTAGTGAATGGATGTGTGTTTGTATATAATCTTAAAATCTACGCACCGAAATTCTGATCATGCCTGTTTTTCTGACTAGCCATCATTTTTTTTAATTTAGATTTGTTTATTTTATGTGTATGAATGTTTTGCCTGAAAATCTGTATGTGCACCATGTTCAAGCCTTGGTGCCTGAGGAAGTCAGAAGAGAACTTTAGATGCCCTAGAACTGAAGATATGGGTGGCTGCGAACCACATGTGGACGCCGGAACTGAACCCAGGTCATCTACAAAGCAGTAAGTGCTCTTAATGGCTGAGCCATCTCTCCAGAACATTGCCATCAGTTTTTCTAAGGTAGGTAGACCAAAAGCAGGAGAGTAATTGTTGTTGACAGAGGAATGTCCATTCCTCTCTGTTAATCTGGGCAGTCCTGGCCGTGAGGGAATAGGTCAGAACTCTATATTACAGCCAGCATCTGGTGGTATATGGAAAAGACATATATATTTATGTATGAATACAAACGTGTGTATATGACTTAATCAAATTTGAATTTTATTTGGGGTTCTGGTACAACCCGGAATGTCACGAAATCTCTCAATCTAGTTTATCTTAGGAAAATAGTTATATGGAAGGTCAGAAATATTAGCAAGGTAAATGTATTTTCTGCCACTGAAATCCACACTTAAAGTTGATAAGTTTTATCTTATGTGTATTTTATCATGGGTGAAACAAAAAAATCAAACATGATTTGCCATATTAAAAGATATTGCACATTTGCTTGGAGCTCTAAATTCTTTTTTGATATCAAGCGTTTTTATACATTAGACAAGATCAAAAGTTGTTTTATGATTCCTACATTTGAACCCTAATGGTTTAGAGCACTCGGTGTAAACATAGCCATGACATGGTGAGTAATGCATCAGGATCCTATCGCATTTCATCTCAAAGTTCCTATGCGGAATTTTCTGGATCCAATATTATTTCCATAAAATTGCGAGCAAGTGCATTTAATCATACAGGTGAACAAGCCCTTCTTCACTCTCCAGGAGTTCATATGAAAATGGCAGCTTGGTTTTCCACTCATATTTTAGTCATGTAGTCTCCTAACATGAAATAAAATTTATCAAAAGAAGTGTACAAAAGATGTAACAGCAAATAGCAAATATCTCTTTCATGGTAAAATAGATAACTGTATAAAAGAGATAAAAGCAAATAATTACTTTCAATAGTTACTTTTTTTTTTTTACTATAGAAGATATAACAGCAAAATACATTGATGCCATGAGCCAGCAAAATGGCTCACTAGGTAAAGATGCCAGCAATTCTTATGACCTGACATCAATTTCCACGTTGGAAGACGAGCAACAATTCCCAAAAGTTGTCCACTAACCTTCACACAAACACTGTGGCACATGTACCCAAACATACACAAAAAATGATTAAATAAATAAGTAAATCTAACACAAACTAAATTTCAGATTTCCAAATTAATATGTGTTTCTCAATGCCTAATTCTTCTATTAAAGATAATATTGATTTGTAGCTACAAAACTGATTTGTAGCTATAAAGATATGTTGATCTGTAGCTACAAAACTGTAAACTAATCTCAGTTCACTAGATTGTATGTTAGAACCTTTCAACTCAGTAATGCTTTGACTCTAAAAAGTAATATATTTAATTTTTTAATGAAAAATAACAAAGTATCTAATGAAGTATTTTATAAATAATAATTTAGGGTGTTTGAATTATCCTCATGGGTAAGTCAGGATATAGTATCTAAAATCTTTGCTTCTAAGAGCACCTCAAAGGAGACAGATCTGCAGTACTCACCGAGATGCAAAACAGTGCAAAATGATCATTTCAGGTTCACGATTATTTCTTGGAATAAAGTACATCTCAGTTTCAAAACCAACTGTTTCCTCTGAGACAACCTAGGAAAGCACATGGTTTAGGAGGAGGATGGTATCTGAGCAACAGAAGGTGCACTCACAGGTGTGAACACAAAACAGAAAGCACCAATATCTCAAAAGATGGCTTCTGCCATGCTCAGGTGCAGGTGAAGGGCACAGGTGAGTGGCACAGGAAAAGAGCACTACACGAGTGAACAGAAAGCACTTTCAGGAGCATCCTAAGACACAGACGCCAACAAACTGTTGCCTAATAGTCTTTGTAATAGAATACTAATGAAAAGCTGTCAATAGTTCTGTCTGCCTTTGTCTCTGTCTCTCTCGCTCTCATCTCCAGCCCTCAGCAGGTTTTTTTGAGCAACACAGTTCAGAGTCACATAACAAAAGTGGTTTAAAGCACAGGTTTTGGAGGGAAATCAGTCTTACTTGATAACGTAACCTCATCAGCCCATTAATTACCCCTGGGCCAATTGAGTAAATACTATCTGATGCTCCAGGTGCCTAATTTTACAAATGCAGTACCCTCTCATAGGGGATAAGATAATCAGTGAATGGTCCCAAATATTAGTATACGTATAAATTTTAAAATCTATAGGAAAAAAATGTCCCAGAATTAAAGTACGGTTTTAGATTCATCACTAGCTGGATAGCTTACAGATACTTAATTCCAATGAAAATCACTTCCTGGTAGGCACACATCCTAGTGGAGCATGGGTATGTTTCAGATGACCAATTGACTTGAATATTGAATTGAACATTGACTATCATGTACATTGCTAGGATTGATGGCCTGGCACATTAGAAGTATTGAATAAAACTTAAAACTGTTGGCCTAGGGCCTCAGAAGATGACAGGTGAGTACAGGTACTTGAGGCTCTTGCAGAGAACCCAAGTTTGGTTCCAAGCACCCAAGTCAGGAAGCTCAAAATTGTCTGTAACTCCAGGGGATCAAATGTCCTCCTGTGTCTTCACAGACACCTGGATACATGTGCACGTACTGGTGTACAAATATGGACAAACAAAAATAAAATCCTGCTTAAACACTGCTTGCCAGGCTTCTGTGAAATACACTAGAACCTTTTAAAATTATTTAAAAATCATTGTCCGCATCAGTGAATCTGCCAATCTGTGCTATTCTGGGCATGAAATTGGCCCAGTAATCAGTGGGGAGGGAGAGGATAAGTTTGCAAGTCTCACAGGCTGTCCTCATTAGTATCAGTAGGCTCATGGATTCAGCTTGATTAAGGGGCCATAATGCTAACAGTAAGCAAAGAAGCATGACAAAACACTTAGCTCTTTTACAGACAGCATTATTCTCACCTTTGTCCTGATGCCACATTGAAAAACAGGGTATACAAAATCATACTGGTACGGGCATATTCGAGTGGCAGGACAGCCCTGTCCCAGAACTAATTCATCATCAAAAACATGTGGATAGGTTCTGCTCTGGGTAGCCGAACTAACAAAGACCATAATCCAGTCCTGTGTACAGTTTAGTGACACTGCAAAAAGACACAGGAGAAAGGGTCAGGTGTGAATTAACTTCAGGAAGGGGCTGATTTTATATCAAAGGTAAACATGGCTTTGAAATGAGCCTATGGAGGAGCTTGAGCTTGTTATTTTCAAAATACACCAGTGTGATTACTCTCACCTACATGACTGTCTAATATTTCACAGGTAAAAAAAAAAAAGACATCAACATACAAAGATAACAAAATGAAATCAACCTATGATTTTTTTTTTCCTACTGAAGAACTGAGATCCCACAAGGGGCGCTTTATTCAGGAGTATGTGGAAGGGGGTGACGTATCCCCACCACCTTTGAGAGGGAACAAATTTAAAATATACTCCAGAGAAACTCAAAAAATGCCTCAACCATGAGAGAAGGGAATCTGAGGCGAGAACCCCCCCCCCCTCACAGCTTGGAAATGCTGCAAAAGCCTTGTTGTAAAACCCACCCTTAGCCTCTACAGGGAAATCTTCAGGAAGCCAACAACTAATGTGGCTTATAATGAATACAACGGGAGGAACTTCCCATAATGGATTTTCCCATAATAGAAAATATATGTGGTTGGTGAGTGTGTGAGCACAGAGGCCTCCAAAAAATCAATGGGGCCGTGAGTTCTTGTCCTTGAGATAAGCCACCATCAAGAAGAAAAGGTGAGTTTGGGGAAATTAAGGGAGGCAGGTGTTATACATCAATGCCTCTTTGTGTGTTTAAAATATTATTCTAATGTGCCCTAAATAGAAGAATCAGGAAGAGATTTCTTAAAAGGAAAAAATTTATATCTCAATACCTGAGATTAAAACTGGGTTTGAAAGAGTAAATGGACTTGGGCACAATGGAGGTCCATGCTTTTAAGCTTAGCTACTGATGCCCTGCAGCACATTTCAGTCAGTTTGATGCTGCATAATGGTTCCCTCCAACATCTGAGAAATTACTGAGGACCACACGTAACTGCTGGATAAATTAACTGAAGCAATTCTTCCCTGGCCCCGAACAATAACTAGGACGGGGACACATACACCTTATTCATTCTGTCCTAGGGAGCAGGGAACGTGCCAGTTATCACTTCTCCGCGTGTGCTGTCTATTGGAGCTGATCTAGCTGTACTAGCCTAACAGCTTCATCTTTAAGGGAAAGGATATCAGAAGCTGTAAATGATCCTCACAAGGTTTCCAGGCCAAATAGATAGAAAAGAAAAGAAAAGAAAAGAAAAGAAAAGAAAAGAAAAGAAACAAAACCAACACATCACTTCTAAAACAAACTGCACTTCCAACAGAGGGCAATAGACAAGGCAAGTTTTTAAATAATAACACAATAATTCTGCCTTAGAAAAACTAGCACTTAGTCAGATCTTAAAACTAAGAAACGTCTTGATTCCAGGTAAAACAGGAAAAATAAATCAAAATGAACTTGTAAACAGGACAGGCCTGATCTATCTTGATCTTCATGGCTTCCTAGTACCATCAGCAATCTGATGTAGGTGACCTGCAGAGCAGAACTTTTGCATGCATGTTTCTGGTGGCCAGGCTAGCCTTGAAATCGCTATTAGCCAAAGATAGCTTTGAACTTCTGATTCACCAGCTTCATCTTCCCAAGAACTAGAATTATACAGACTTGTGTCATCACAACCAACCAGGCAAATATTAAAAGAACATAAGCAATATCATCATCATCAGGAAGAAATAGAAATATTCTGGAAACAGAAAGATCAGTTTCAGAGACACGAAACAACTAATTTCAATACTATCAAGTACAGATAATTACCAGCAGGTTTGAAAATGCAGACTGAGACACAGAGCCATGGAATATTTCTGTAAACAAAAACATGATGGAGAAAAGACCAAAACATAGGAAAGGAGGATGTCTGAGAATTCAGACATTAGGCAGAAAGGAAAAATGTAGGTTCGCTAGTCTACTTGACCTGAAAGCATTTGTCCTCCAGAAAATTTATAGCAACATCAGAGCTCTGGAGGGAGGAGAGGACCCGCATTGAAAGCCACCACTGCACACTACCGTTTCTTGGAAGAAGCATCTCCAAATGCTCATTTACCATTGATGTCCCAAGCATGAGCACAAAACAAGCCAGCAAGGAGAACCAAGATCTCTAAAGCCATAGAGACCTTCTCTTGGGCAGACTTCCAGCTCAGCACCACCCAGGAAGCAAAGGGAAAGTCAAGGCTGATTTAAGTGTTTTTGTAAGGCTGCCTAGGCTCAGCTGCCTTCATTTTCCTACTTGTGTGGGTAGCCATTGGGGGTGAGGGGCTCTCATCGTTGTGCTAACTACTTAAAACTTGGGTCTTCCTGATTACACCACAAAGCTCAAAGAGGCATACCTGATAGGTTGATCATGCTCCAGTGGATGGTCCCACGCCTGTTAGCGCAAATTAGACACCATGTGTTATAACAAAAAGAAGACAAAAAGATTGGGGGGGGGGGTGTTGAAAGAAGGGTAGACCTGAGAACAATTAGGGGGAAGAGTCAGGTATCAAAATACACTGGATAGTATATGGAATTCTCAAATAACTAATTGAAACCTATTTTAAATGTGTCAATTGACAACTATTTGCAGTTGTGACTGTTAAAACCACCTAGACATCATGGTGTGGCTGAGGCTGACCCTGAACCTCTGACTCGTTAAAACCACCTAGACATCATGGTGTGGCTGAGGCTGACCCTGAACCTCTGACTCTCCTGCCTCCACCTCCCAGGGGCTAGGATTTCAGGTGTGCACCACCACGCCTGGCTTGATTTAAGCAATTAAAGTTGCTATGTGGTGGAAGTGTGGTGAGCTTTACACACTAAAACTCAATACTATTTTTCGTGTTCCTGCAGGTACGGATGTGTGCACACACTGCTGTCTGCTGAGTGCCTCCGGGGAGCATCCCATCCTCACTGAGGCCATCTTTGTAGTCTTTGTTCCTTTCTCCTTGCTGTAAAGAGGGAAAGCTGGTTTCACTTAAGACCTGAAGCAGTAAGAGGTACTTATTGAATGCCAGCCCTATGTACAATCTTCTCAGTGCTGTGAACGGCCAAAGGGAAGGCACGCAGAAGACACTCATTGGTGCACTCTGCACATTTGCTCATACCACATATTTGACCAACCATTTCAATAATCTGATGGATTTGCACAGGAAAATGGATGAAATGTGTATTTTAAGGCAGGGGCTAGGAGGTAGAGCCTAAGCTAGAAACACAACTTAAGCCTATCAGCACAGAGGTACCATTTCGTGTAGCTAAGATGGATGAGCTCACCAGGGTGGGAATTATAAGGACATAAGATTAGTCATTAGGGAGCCAGCCTTTAACCCCAGAATATGGAGAGAGGTTTCAATGAAGAAGGATCTCCTGAAGCTGGTAGTCACTAAGGAGGAAGGGTAGTGTGTTGTGGAAGTGTGGAATTCTTACGTTTTTCCAACAGGAAATATGAATGGTGCCTGGCGCTGCTGCTAAGACTGAGTGAGACTCGGTTTCTGGATTTGCCAAGCTGGGACTCATGAGTTGTCTTAGTTAAGGCTTGACTGAAGTTTAACATGTAAGAAAGCTGTGAACTGTGGGCAGTTCAGTGTGCAGGATGTTCTTCCCACAGGGTAGCCTGCTAGAAAGAACTGCATAAACTGTTATAAGTGAATGCACATAAAAGCAAGAGCATGAAGGGAATGCACCGGCATGTGCACATTACTCTGTGGGAAAATGAAAGGCCTGAAGGAGTATCCATGGCTCTTTTCACACATCTGAGAATGGAAGACATAATATCCAGTGTATCCTTAGTGTACCTTCATCTTGAGCTAAAGCTCTCTGTAAATGTCATCTCCTGTTTTGCTTGCTTTAATAATAAAAATGAGAGGTGCTTAGTTTGCACGGTCCTTGAGCTCAAATGCCTGGAGGCCCTTGGTTACCTCACACAGATCTTTTGGCAAAAATCCTTTGACCTGTGGAGACTTAGGCTTGCTGGCTGTGGTGGGTTGACACAATAGATCAAAAAAAAAAATCCACACAGGGTTATTTCACATCAGCATAAATAACTGCCTAAATTAACAAAACAAAACTGATGTATCCCTGAAGCAGAAAAACATACATGGTATATATTCTCCTATAAGTGGATATTAGACATATATAGGATAATCATACTAAAATCTGTACACCTAAAGAAGCTAAGCACAATGGAGGACTGTGAGTAAGACACTCAATCCTCATTCAGAAAGGCAAATGGGATAGACATTGGAAGAAGGTGAAAACAAGGAACAGGACAGGAGCCCACCACAGAGGGCCTCTGAAAGACTCCACCCAGCAGGCTATTGAAACAGATGCTGAGACTCATAGCCAAACTTTGGTCAAAATGCAAGGAATCTTATGAAAGGGGAGATAGAAAGGCCTGGAAGGGGGCACAGGGGTCTTTTATGAGACCATCTCTCCAACCAAGGACCAAGTATGGTCATAACCTAGAACCCCTGCTTGTATGTAGCAAAGGGTAGCTCAATACCCAAGTGGGTACACCAGTAAGGGGAACAGGGCCTATTTTGGACATGAACTCAATGGCTGGCTCTTCGACCTCCCCGCCCCTGAGGGAGGAGCAGCCTTGCTAGGCCACAGAAGAGGACATTGCAGCCATTCCTGAAGAGACCTGATAAGCTAGAGTTAGATGGAAGGGGCGGAGGTCCTCTCCTATCAGTGGACCTGGAAAGGGGCAGGGAGGAGATGAGGGAGGTAAGGGTGGGATAGGGAAGGAATGGGGGAGGGGGCTACAGATGGGATACAAAGTATATAACCTGTGATTAATATAAAATAAAAATGTTAAAAAAAAAAGGCCTGGAAGGGTCTGGAGCTCCACAAGGAGAGCAACAGAACCAAAAAATCTGGGCACAGGGGTCTTCTCTGAGACTGATACTCCAACCAAGGACCATTCATAGAGATAACCAGAACCCCTGTACAGATGTAGTCCATGGCTGGTCAGTCTCCAGATGGGCTCCCTAATAAGGGGAACAGAGGCTATCTCTGACATAAACTCAGTGGCTGGCTCTTTGATCACCTCCCCCTGAGGTGGAGGCAGCCTTACCAGGCCACAGAGGAAGACTATAAAGACAGTCCTGATGAGACCTGATAGGCTAGGGTCAGATGGAAGGGGAGGATGTCCTCCCCTATCAGTGGACTGGGGAAGGGGCATGGGAGGAGATGAGGGAGTGCAGGATTGGGAGGGGAAAAGAGTTTGGGCTACAGCAAGGATACAAAGTGAATACATTGAAATAAAAAATTATATTAAAAAACTACTTAGGGTTTAATAGGAAAAAATAATTATACCAGTAATATACCCTGAGGTACAGTACACTAAATGATTCCCACTAATTTTTATTTCCATTAAAAATAAGCACCAATAAGCCCCTCTATTTGAAACAAACATGTCAGTTTCAAATGACAGTCAAGTTTATCAAAACACCATAAAGAATTCAACAAGTATAATAAATATTAAGAAAAAAAAAAAACGAGCACTTGCCAGGCATGCTAGTCCATGCTTTTAACCCTAGAACTCAGCAGGCAGAGGTAGGAGAATCTCTGTGAGTTTAGGAGACATCCAGAATTACATGGTGAGACCCAGTCTTAAAGAAAAAAGTGAGTACTCATAGCTACCGATTTGGATTTGTTGTGGTGGTTTGAAAGAGAATGACTTCCTGTGGTCCCTTGTTTGAATTCCTGGTCCCAGTTGGTAGAAGTGTTTGGGAAGGAGTAGGAGGTGAAGCCTTGTTGGAGCAGGTATGTCACTGGGAAGTGGCATCAAGGTTTCAGAAGTCCACCCCACTCCCGTTCTGCTTCTTGCTTGTGGACCGGGTGTAAGCTCTCGGCTACCTGCTCAGTGCCCTGCCTACCTGCCTGCTGCCACGCTCCCTGTCATGAGGGTCACGGACCCAACTACGCTCTACAACCATGACTCCCCTCCCCTGAAGAAAATTAAATGTTTGCTTTCATAAGTTGCTCTGGCCCCAGCATTTTCCCTCAGAAACAGAAAAGTAACTCAAAGAATTCTGTTTTCAGTTTTCCCCATACCTGCGTAGAATCTGTAGAGGGCATCCCACCGGCAGTTACTTAGACCCATTTGCTGTGTTGTAGGATTCTGCGGAGAGTTTGGGACTGGATTTTGACGCTAACAGCCAGTGTGCTTTCCCTCACTTTGTTAGTTGTAACTCATTCTCATATAATTTGGGCCGGTTAGAATGAGTTTGTCCCAACACCCATGATGATGTGTACTCAAAAGCACAGGATTTCATGGTAAAGATATACCAGATCATTTAAATTCACAGATGAATTAGAACCCTCCTTTCAAGCCCAAATCCAAGCTGAGATAAGCATACTCTTGAGTGTATTTTATACTTTAATGTGGGAGAAGGGGGCATTATGCAGCCTGGTTTACAAGCAAACTCTCTTACAGTGACAGCTTTATTGGGAATTTGGCCTTCAAGTAGAAAGTTCTGGTGACAAGTCCCCTTAGAATTAAATCAGTAAAGCCTTTAAACATGACATGATAGAGCTATAGTATCCCAAATCCCAGAAGGCATTTAAACAGGTTAACAAGTGTAACTACTGGTCTTGAAATGGGCAAAACAACGGTGTGGCTGAAACTGGGTCCCAGGCTAGTGTGCACCATTTGCTTCTGTGTCTCAGGGAACAAAGGGAATCTTAACACAGGAATTGCTAATCCAGTGTTTCACAAGCAGTTTGCCCTGTGGGTTAAAGAGAACATAGTTAAAATCACTTGCATAGACAGCTTACCCAGCATCTTTTCCAGAAACCTCAGATGTTCAACCTGAAGCTGTGGGAGGAATCAAACCTCTGTCCTTAAACATCATTCTCTGACATTACCCAAATGTACCAAATATACAGATATTGAACTGGATCATTTAAAGTTATTGTCAGCTAAATTTTTCCTAAACCACTGTTTTCTGGAGACATGGACATCACATATTTAAGTCATCTACCCCTACTTAGCAAAACTATCATATTTCATTTGCTTATGACATGCCACCATCAAAAGGCCATGGTCTGTGCACAAGTTTTATGACATGCTTTTAAAACAAACTCAGAAAAAAAAACAATCTTAAGATACTTATCTGCAGATAGTACCTGGAAAAAAAAACACCCAGAACTAACAAATTCTTCAAAAATTTCAAAATTTGCTGATTTATTTTCCTACATCTATTACTTCCAAATCATATGTGAACATTCTGAGATGCTTTTCTGTGGATGTTAAGAAATCAGAGACCTACAGTTGGCTGTCTATGAAAGCTATTTCTCCTCATCACAGACTCTATTGAGAACAATTTAGTGCTTGTGATAAAAATGTAAGGAACTTGTCAGGGTGTAACCTATTCTTGTTTTTGTAAATTGAACCAAAGTAGTGTCTGTGACAAAAGACAAAAAACAAAACAAAACAAAACAAAACAAAAAAAAAAAAAACATGCCCAAGCCTGAAAGGTCTGTTATAAAATGCAAGCATGCTGAACACACAGAACCCAAATAGGGATTTACACAGGCCCTTCACTGAGATTTTAATTAACAAATTGCCATTAACCATGAAATGATGGATGGACCCCTCTTACCTTATGAGAACTGGTAAAATTAGGTGCACATGTTTTACTTTTCAAGAGATCAGATGCCTGTTGTCCTACCACATGCGTGCCAACACTGAAAGACCTCACACTATACCAGTTTATTCCAAAAGGCCTTACAGGCAGCAATGTAGGCCTAAGAGCAAAGAAAAAAAAAAAGCAGAGAATCGACAGCTGTACAATCTCAGAGAACATATAAATATTTTGGTGGCTTATGTGCAACTTTTAAAACTGATTGGAGAGAAATGGAGGCCATCTTAGTGAATATGAATATAGTTTATAATACAATCTTAAGTTAATACTTACCAAGATGATATTAATCCAGAATCGACCACAGGATTCCAAAATGAGGACTTCAAACAGTATCTAATACAACAAATATTCTGTGTAGAACTCAAAAACTATGATTCCACACCAACTACAACTATCCTATGTGCACACAGGTGCACATGCATGCGCGCGCGCACACACACAGCAGCAGCAGCTACCTAGTATGAATGGGGAGGGGTTGACGTAGAAAATAGACTTCCATGGAGAAAACAAGTCTACCATCAAACTCAGCCTGCTAGGAAGGAGGGCTGTCTGATTAAAGTGTTAAAAAGGAACGAAAACCCTCCAGCCCGGCCCACCGAATTCTACGTTAGCAGTTACAGCGTTTGAATGAGAAGAAGGCATCCTTTGTGTACACCCCATTGCCTGTAACTGCTCTGTAACTGAAGTTTGCAAATAAGAGCTAACCCTGGATTGATCACATGAGAGATAAACAGAGGTTCCTACAGAAGAAAAAAAAAAATTCAGCAGCTGTTACTGCAGCCGCTGGGGTTGAGGGGAGGTTGAGCAGATGGCTCTCAGGCTAAAGGGAATGAGCACATTTCTGATGCTGTTCCAGGGAGTGTGTGGACATCATACTAGTTTGAAAATGTTTTATGTGACTGGAGAAGCACACTGTTCCTCAAAAAGCCGAAGCACGTGCATGCACACACACACACACACACACACACAGCCTGGATGGAGCAGGGGGTAGGGGGTCTGCAGTTGCAGTTTCATGCTTCATTTATAGAAGACCAGGAAGAACAGATTGCCGATGATGTCAGAAACACTGATATAATCTGACAGCTGTGAAACAGCCAATGCTGGCTTTAATGTGTTTTTAGGGTTTCCATTTGTCGGGCTATACAATGCCTACAACTTCACTGATGTAGAGAGCTGCGTGTGCTGTGCTGTGTCTGAGGATCCGCCTTCTCTTACGTGTACCTATCCGCACTTCCCACGTGGCTACCCGGGGTTGACTGGCTCAGGGGTACTTATTCCTGGGACGGGCTCTCCTCGGGGCGGAAGAAGAGGAAGAAGATTGTTCAAAACTCCTGAATAAACTGCTTGAAGAAGAGCTCGTGTGTCGTGTCTTTCCTTGCTGGTCCAGGCGGACGCGACACACTGAGAGGAAAGCTTACAGGACAAGCTTTACAGAACAAAGATAATGCGTGGTGATCAAAGAAGGCTGTCGCCACAGCAGCTGGAGCATCGGAAATGTTCAACAGTGCTACAGTCCTATAATCCATGTCTTGCTCATTACTCATCCTTCAAATCATCTGATGCTTCATCTTCATCGCTAGTATTATAATACACCTTAAAAATCAGCTATCATCAAAAAACACAGGACTGGGAACTAGAGAAATAGCCCATTGGTTAGTCATACACTGCTCTCTCAAAGAAGCCGAGTATGATCCCCAACACCCACACTGGATGGCTCACATTTACCTGTAAGTCCATCTCTAAGGAATCCAACATTTTTGCGGCTCCACAAGGACCAGCACACATGATGTAGGTGCACACAAGGAGACACACACGTACATGAATAAATAAAGGAAATATTTTTTTAAAAAATACAAACTTTGAATAAATGCCAATTAAAGTTCAGAGGCACATCAAGAGAACCTTAAATGTTTGTGATGCATCATAGGCTACCATCCATCTAAATCAAAAGCAGCACTAAACATAACATCATATAACAAAGGCCATATTCTAAAACTGCACTGTAAAAAAAAAAAAGACATGTGGTCACTGAGGTTGGGGGAATCTTGTTTGACTAAAGAACTAAACTTTAGCTTTGTGTGTAGATAAATGCTACGTGTGACACTCCAGGTTACTGTGTTGGACAGGATGATGTGGAAGTAACTTAAAGTTTGAAGAACACAGAACTTTTCCAGTCTGACCCTTTCCACCCATCAGGAAACATGGGGTTATAGTGACAATCTGTGGAGAAACATCATAAAATGACTGAAAACGACATTGCTAAGTCACAAGGTAACCTAAGAGTAGTCTAGACATCATGACATTGACATAAAGATCAAGTACCTCCGTGGAACGGAAATGATAATGTAGAACACAGAACAGATTTGATAAGTACTTATAATTGTGTATTTATAGATTTGATTGTATGTGAAATTTCTGCAAATAAAATGTTGGGTTTCCAAATTAATTATATGCATATAATACAGGAAAAATGCTTGTGCTTTTAATTTGAAATGATAGGGAACCACATACATAATAAAGTTTAAAAATTGGCCAGTGGGATGGCTCAGTGAGTAGTGCTTACTACCAAACCTGACCACCTGGGTTTAACCCCTGAGACCAACGTGGTAGGAAAATGACTCTTTCATGTTGTCCTCTGACCTCTACATACATGTTGTGGTAATAGTAACCTGTACACACACACACACACACACACACACACATGCACACATTCACACACATAGAGTGTATTTTTTAAAAAAATAATTATAGAATTTAGGTGATATGGGACTTCCCTACAAAGTCCTCTCAGTTCTGCACACTTGCAATTTTTCCTAACAATCAGATGTTTTAGGAACCATAGCTGCACAAGAGGCATCCTCTGTGGCATTTTAGTAGATATACCTGTCTGCAAAACATCTACCCATCAACAAAAAATTTTAGAATGCGTAAGGAGAGTAGTTCTCTACCCACACCTACCTGTTCACAAAGCAGACCACCTGGAAATTATGGGTAAGATCCAACACTGGTCTATACTTGATCTCAGATAATACCAGAACATAATTTCCCTGGAATACCTGAAATGAGGAGGCATGGAATTGTTTGTGTGGTTTAACAACATGAATATATTCTGTCAGTTCTAGAAATATGGGACATTTTAATTTTATATTAATTTTGAAGAAATGAAAGATATGAAAAACATTTTATTCCCCTTCTTGTGTTTGTCTTTAAATACCTTTGCCTCTGTCTCCACAACCAAACAGAAAAATAAAAGACAACATTGGGAACTCTTTCGGCTTTATTATCTCCATATTATTAAGTATAATATATCATATATTATACATTATATGTATTGCGTGCGCACATGTGTGTGTGTGTTGCCTACGGTTCCGGACCCCCTGGAACTGAAGTTACAGACAATTGTGAGCTACTGTGTGAGTACTCTGAATCAAACCCTTGTCCTCTGGAAGACTCTTAACCGCTGAGCCATATCTCCAGGCCCAAAGTCAAAAAACTTTAAGGTAAGGTATGCTTTCCCTTTCCAAAATAATTCCCCATTCAGACACTTCTATTTACACTGTGGACAAAATACAAATTTGAGAGAAAAAGGTGAATAAACAGAGAGGATGTAAGCCATGACTGTGGACTGTTACAAAACCTGTTAGGGGAAACTTTGTCATTACATGCCTAAGGACCAGACTCTCTTCAAGATACAATCACATGAGTTATAACTGTGCTGAACATTTGTAATAAAAAAAAAAAAAGTCCTGATGCTGGCAAGATAGTTGCCTAGGGCAGAAAGGCCATGAATTCAATGCCCAACGGGATGAAGGGGAGAAGAGGCAGAGAAGAAGGAATTATGAGACTATGTATCCACAAAATATGCAGAGTAAAAGAAAATCATTGTACCACTTACAAATTTGCTGATCTCACAGGACACAAGAGGATAAGAAAACTCATAGTTGGAGCTCAGGATTCTGGTCACAGAGCAGTTGTTCCCCAGGTGTATGTCATCAGCCCTCACTTCCGTGTCATTACCAAATGGTTTCCTTGGCATTCTCACTATCAGCCAGTCATCAGAACACATCGAAGTCATTGCTGTCAATAGACAGATAGACAAGTACACCTTATTTGGCCTTGGTGGGAAATGTATCTTTGCTGCTGCAAAAATAAATAGCACACGCTGCCTTATGAAGAATTTGATGGACACAGGTGGCCAGCACAGTACTGACAGTTTTAGAATTGAGCTTTTGGAGTAGGAATGAAACCCACGCAACAATCCTTGGCCTAATAACATAATTATCATGATACAATCGCTATGGCCAGGCCCAAACAGAAATAATAACTGTCCGTTTTTCTTTTTCTCTAGTCCAAGTTGCTGTGAACTAGGAAACTCGGCGATGGACACATTTACCTTAGAAGCTAAACCACTCATGGGCAGGCTGTCATTCTTGGGAGGAGAATAAACGTCCCACCGCATGCCTGCCTTTCTCCTCACGCTGTGTCGTGTTCGACCGTTTGTGCTGCAGCTCCTGGGGCAACACAGCATGGCTCTTCTACCGAGTACCAGGAGATCCCTGAGTAGGACATGTAACCTCTTCATTTCCCAGGTGAAAATTCGCACTCAAAACTTTAAGTCACAGAGCCTGGGACATGGCTGTGCCTGGCACTAACGCAGTCAGATCAGTGCTCAGAGAGATGCCTAACTGCTCGATCCAAGCATTGCTAGAGACTACACAGTTTCTTCCCAATCTACCCAAGGGCCATGGTAATGAACATGGTAAAGTGGTAATGAGAACACCATGAGTAGATTATTTTCTACTCACAGGTATTGTTTTTTTTCGTGGTGTTAGTAAATTACCCAAGGCCTTGCTAATCGAAGTCAGGTCTGTGGGTGGATAACATCAGCATCACCTGAGCATTTCTGCCCTGCTTAATCATCTCACACATATTCAGAACATCCTGATAGTTCTCACACATTTATTTTAGTACATCCAATATAAGGGGTACCAAGAACTTCAAGATGACCAAGGACTATATCAAGAGCATTTAAAATGTCATGTAGAGAAAAACAGATGAAGGCAATCATTGCACACAGCTGTTCATTTAAGTTTCATAGCATTAGTCTTTTTTTTTTCTGAGCAAGGATCGCAGCCTGTGTGTGCACCAGGCATGAAACATCAGGGGTGAGGGGGTTATATTTAAGTAAATAAAATAGATCAGTAATACCACTGGAGCAGGAAGTAAGTTTCCAACCTATTTCATTCACGTGTTTTCTCATGCTAATCTATATGACTCAAAAAAAAAACCCATATAATTCCCTACCACACCCCACTACTTCCATCTTGAAAAATGGTGTAGAAATATTACTCACCTGACAAAAGGAAAAGTGAACCTCAGAATGAGAACAATCAAGCAGACTCATGCACACTCAGCCAGACTGGGACCAACAGCCCCACCTTCCCCAGAGATACCAAGTGTGACCGTGAGAAAAAGCAACCACAGGCACACCAGGTTTGTTACAGAGAACTTACTGCTTGCCTCACACCGTGAGAGCCGCAAAGAGTGAAATGACCGCCTCCAGGTGTCAGAAACCAAGAGAGTGTGAGACATGCCTGTGGTTCAAGCTGGTTTCTAACAACAGTTTTGGGGGAAAGGGAGATTTTTAAAAACATGTGCTTTAAAGCACTTCAAAGCAGAAGCAAAACCCTCCAGGGTAGTGATTTGCAACCCCTTTGGTTGAACAACCCTTTCACAGAGGTCAGCTAAGACCACTGGAAAACAGATATTTACTGATAATTCATAACAGTAGCAAAACTACAGTTATGAAATAACAACAAAAACAGTTTTATGGTTGGGGGGCAGGGTCACCACAGCACAAAGAGCTGTATTAAAAAGTTGCAGCGTTAGGAAGGTTGAGAGCCACTGCTCTAGGGCCTGGTTTGCCTGCTCTGGCTACGGATGCTCAGAGGATGGCCGTGTTGTTGGCTGTACGCAGTAGAATGGTTGGGAACATCCCTGACCATCCACTGGAGTGTAAAGGTGGGAGGGCTTCAGTATCCTGCAGAAACAGGAGAAAGCCCATAGGCAAATCTTGCCACCACCATGAGACACAGCTAATGGGCTGCCAGGCTAATGCACACCAGAGACCTTCTCTCATTTCCTGCACAGGAATACCAAGACTTGGGTGTTCTCAGGTCACTGTTTCTCTTAATCTTCTTTTATTATTGGATTCTTTTATTTATGGGGAAAAGGGCACTTACATGTCACCTTTTACATATGGAGGTCAGAAGGCAACTTGCAGGAGTCAGTTCTCTCCTTTTACCACGTAGGTTCTGCAGAGACTGAATTTGGGTTGTCAGGCTCAGCAGTAAGCACTTCAACCCACTGAGCCAACTTGCCAGCCCAACTATCATCTTATTTTAAGGTATATTACACATCCCGAGTAATATTTCACTCATGCACGGAGTTCAAGCAAGTAGATGAAGCTCACCCAGTTAAGTACCAGAGTTGGGGAGGGGGGGTGTATCTGTTTCTAGAGCCTCAGTGTGTAAAAGCAATTGTAACCCAACTGCAATTTTCATTCTGTGGAGCACGCTCCCTTCACAAGTCCACACACACAAGCACATTCCTCTGGCTGACAAAGCCCTTCTTTAGACTTTCTCAAATTATGTAAACACAAGTTATTTTTTAAAACAACATGGGACTAGTTAATAAATAAGCCTTTCTAAAGAGACAGTTGATGATATAAACTGTATCTGAAGAACCATCAAATTGTTTGGAATAAAACAAAAGACCTTGAGCACAGTGTCTACACACTACCTTCCTTTAAACTAAGCTTAACTGGAAACGCCACCAACCCCCACTGTTTAATGATCAGTGAGGGAAAGAAAAAGTTTTCTCAGAAGTGTCTTGTCTCTTTAAATCGACATTTTACAAATATTTCTTATTTATACCTAGCTCAAGTCCAGAAACATTCCAAAACAACAGACAGAGGAAGAAGAACCCGCCTGACCCTGCTGTAAGCTCCATGATGTTGAACTCTGAAGCACCGAAGCCCAGGAGAACCAACCAACAGGAAACAGGACACAGCGTCCTTCAGAATTTATACACCTCTGGCTAGCTCAGCTGTCTGCAGTTACCTTCTGCTTAGCTGGGGACTGGGGACTCTTCAGCAGCCTGCTGTTGCTCATTGAATCACGTGCAAGTCTGTTAGATTGAAAAATACCAGGTTTCACATTCAAGCAAAATACCAGGATTCACAGGATCAATCATAAAATGCACTTTAGCAAGTTTTCTAGGTAGTTCACAACACACACATTAAATTTGACAGGCATTTATCTGAGCACACACTTAGCCTCGACTACAAGCGTTTATTTTTAAAATTACCTTGGTATTGGAAATTACAGTACAAATAAATAAAATAAATCTTCCCGACACCTCTCTGTATATAAATGTCCTTAGGTGCCACTCCAGAGACCCTATCCTTCTTGTTACTTATGTCCTAAGGAAAGAGAACTGACAAGTATGAGGAAGCTGATGCAGGTGGCATGTTTCTGATTGGATCTTTCTCTTGTTCATTCAGCTCAACCTCACAACAAGGACATTTACTCAACTATGTTCATAGCAACTTTATTCATAATAGCCAGAATCTGGAAACAACCTAGCTGTCCCTCAACCAAGGAATGGATAAAGAAACTGTGGTACATTTACATAATGATATACTACTCAGCCCTTAAAAACAAGGAAATCGATTAAATATGCAGGCAAATGGATGGAACTAGAAAAGATCATCCTGAGTGAGGTATCCCAGAAGCAGAAAGACAGGCGTGGTATACACTCACTTAAAAGTGGATATTAGCCATATAATATAGGATAAATATACTAAAATCTACAGAGCTAAAGAAGCTAAACAACAAGGAAGGCCCTAGGGAAGATGCTAAATTCTCATTCATAGGGAGAACAGGATAGTAGAAGAGAGACAGTGCTCCTCTGAAAGACTCCACCCAGCACGGGGGTCATTGTGCTTCAATTTTAAATTCCCTGAAATACTGAGTTGAGCACCTCTTCATCATGTTTCCTATGGAATCATGTTCATTGACTATTTAGATGCTCACTCTTGAAATGGTTTTCCTGGTTTTCTAGACAGTTGTCTATACTTTACAGCCTTTTATATCATTTGAACATAAATATTCTGGTTTATGCACATTGTGGTTCTCTTTTGAAAATTTTTATCACATTTGTTTATTAGATTTTGAAAGATCCATGTGCCATGGTGTGTGTGTGTGTGCCTGCCTGTCTGTCTGTCTGTCTACCTTTGTGTGGAGGTCAGAAGACAGCTTATACAAGTTGATCTCTTCTACCATGTGGTCCCATGGACTGAACTCAGAGCATTAGGCTTGAAATGTCCTTACCTGCTAAGCTACCTCCCACATTGTAAATAAATATGGTACACCTACCACTTTTGTAGATGTGATAGTAAATTTCTTGGCAGTTTGGCTGTGCCATCAGGTGCCCAAATATTTGAGAAAATACAATTCTGGGTGTGTCTTGGAGATTCTTTCTCTATGAGACTAACATTAAATGAGTAAGACACATGTCCCCGCTCCTCCCCTCCCTGCCTGACTGCAATCTGTGACATTGTGCTTCTCCTTTGAATGTAGACTAGAACCTGCAATGTGCACTGTCTCTTGGTTCTCGGACTTTGGACTTGGGCTAGAACATTGCTATCAACTCTCCTGATTGCCAGCTTACTAACATCAATTTAGGAATTTCTGAAACTCCATAATCACATGAACCAACTCATTTCATATTACTATGCACATCACACACACACAATTAAGTTCAGTTTCTCTGAAGAACCTAGCTTAACATAGACAAACTTAGTAAACAGAAGAATTTTACCATATGTTCTACTCAGTCTTTCCCTTCAGTTTACTCTGATAAGCATTCCAGACCTGGAATTCATATAGTTTTTTCCCTAGTGCTCACTGAATGATTTAGAGCGTTATTTGTCATATTTAGATTTTGAAAATGTGTGAAATTGATTTTTAAAAAACATTTTAATTAAAAAAAACACAAAAACCGAGCCCTTGGGGTCCTGAAAAGAATGATACCCCACCAAGGACAATGCATGGAGAGGACCTAAAACCCCAGCTCAGATGTAGCCATAGACTGAGTCTCCAAGCGGGTTCCCTAACAAGGGGATCAAGGGCTTTCTCTGACATGAACTCAGTGGCAGGCACTTTGATCACCTCCCCCTGGGGAGTATAGCCTTACCAGACCACCAAGGAAGACAATACAGCCAGTCCTGCTGAGACCTGATACGCTAGGGTCACATAGAAGAGGAGGACCTCCACTATCAGTGGACTAGAGGAAGGGCATAGGGGAAGAAGATGGAGAGAGGGTGGGATTGGGAAGAGACAAGGGAGGGGGACACAGCCAGGATACAAAGTCAATAAATTGTAATAAATGATAAAAAGAAAAAAACCTACCATATGGCTATCTTTCTAGCTTGCTTATTTGAAAGTGTGACTGCAGATCCAAGATGGCTGCCACTAGAGGACACTGTGTCTGAGGAGTAGGACAACAGAAATAACGCAGAGACCAGGAGACTGAACTCTGGGACCTAAAACGCCAGCACCCGTGATTGCCAGGTGAGCAGAACTCCCACGGTGAGAAAA
>CM053762.1:27497313-27519025 GCA_028658305.1 Pachyuromys duprasi
GAACCCCCACTCAGATGGGGCCCATGATAGCTCGTTGTCGGACTGAAGACCCTAGTGAGGGAAACAGGGACTGTTTCAGTCATGAACTTGATGGCGGACTCTTTGACCCTCCCTCATACAAGCTGGGGAGTGACAGACTGGCTAGATCCCAGGAGAGGACATTGCAGCCAGCCCTGAGGAGACAGGATGAGCTGGGGTTGGATGGAAGGGGAGGAGGTCCTCCCCTGTTGGTGGACTTGGAGGGGGCGGGGAGGAGGGAGATGAGGGAGGGAGTGGGAGAGTAGGAGGGAATGAGGGAGGAGGCTACGCCTGGGATGCAAAGTACCTAACCTGTGATTGATATAAAAATAAATAAATTAAAAAAAAAGATTCTCTGCACTCCGGCCAAAGTTTGGCTATGAGTCTCAGCATCTGCTTTGATACCCTGCAGGGTAGAGTCTTTCAGAGGCCCTCTGTGGCTCCTGTCAGCTATACCACTCCCACGCATATATCCAAAATATGTTCAAGTACACAATAAGGACATTTGCTCAACCATGTTCGTAGCAACTTTATGCATAATAGCCAGAACCTGATTACAACCCAGATGTCCCTCAACTGAGGAATGGATACAGAAATTGTGGTACATTTACACAATGGAATACTACTCAGCAATTAAAAACAAGGAAATCATGAAATCTGCAGGCAAATGGTGGAATCTAGAAAAGATCATCCTGAGTGAGGTATCCCAGAAGCAGAAAGACACACACGGCATATACTCACTTATAAGTGGATATTAGACATAAAATATAGGATAAACCTGTAAAATCTGTACACCTAAGGAAGCTTAAGAGGAGGACCCTGGGTAAGGTACTCAATCCTCATTCAGAAAGGCAAACAGGATGGACATAGAAAGATATAGAAAACAGGAAAAAAATCTAAACTTTTATATAAAGCAGTCATTTCTTACTTGAAATCCTTGGAATGCACATCCACTAGTTAAGTTGGCTGAGGTGGGTGGGGAGAAACAGGAAGAGTGGGAACTCTGCCTCCTGGTCAGTGAGGGAAATCCCGCCACTGTCAACCAACTGGTCTGACAACCACAAAGCTGGAGCAGAGTCCTGGGGAAACACAAGCAAAGCTTCTCCTGGAGTGAAACATCGGGTCCGCTCCACTGTCTGGTTAGTAGGTCTTTTTATTTTATTAGAGGTTTAAAAGTAAATTTTATTTTTAAATGTTTTTTAAAGGACTTATACTTTGTTCTGTGATCTATGATTGATAACACATTAATTATGGTTTAAAATATGACGAGGAGATGAATATTTATAATCTTTACTTTGTACGTTTAAATATTTGAGTCTTTAAAGTTTGATGTGCTCTCCCTACAATTGCTTGTCCTTGGGGATTATAGAGCATGCCAGTGGACTGTGGGGTATTGAAAGACAAACACCATCTTCTTGAAAAAGCCTCAGTGATTAACCCCAGCGCACGGGGAGGCAAGGGCAGAAGAATCTCTGTGAGTTTGAGGTTAGCCTGGTGTACAAAGCGAGTCCAGGACAGCCAAGGCTACACAGAGAAACCCTGTCTCGAAAACCCAAAATCAAACAAACAAAAAAGTGTTAGTGGTATACCCCGGAGCATTATCCATTTCTCAAAGCCCTTGGCATTTCCAAACTTGTAAAACAAATATTCTACCACATCTTTGAAAGCTTTTCCAGATCTAGCAAGAGCACAAACGACATGAGAATGAGCATAAATCCCAGGGGATGAAGTTGCATGGGGAGAGCACGCATTGGGCTGGACACACTGAGCAGTTCCACAGGATCACACAAGCAGCTTGGAGGGGAAGATGAAACTGAAAGCAGAGCTCAGCAGCAGTTTGGTGATGTGATGCTTGGCTCTGCTGAGCTGCCTCCACAGAGAAGGCAACAGCCTTTGCCAAGGAATCAACTTAACTCTTTTGTTCATGCACAGGACCAGGAGGCATAGAAAGAACTAGAACTGTTCCCACAAAGAAAGGGTGAATCCTAGACTGAAGCCAGGCTTGCAGCTCTGGGAGCTAGGCAAGTATAGTGGAATGAGCAGAGGAAAGTTGGGCAGTTTAAATATGTGGGAAAAAAAAACTGGCTACGTATTGTGAGTTAGTATACAGACTACAAGGCTTATCATTTGGTCTCTTAAAGACAGTAATTAATGCCATCAGCACCACCCACTGTTTAGAGGTTTGTTGCAGAGGGAAAGAGTCTTAATGACCATCACTGTTTAAAGCAGCCGGACCTGAGGTAGAGCCAACTATACATAGCAGCACTGCAGGCGAACAGGACTGATCTGGTTCTGGGAGGGTTAAAGAAGCCTTAGTTTCAGGGTCAATTCTCTTAAGGACTTTGGATCAGCTTTCCTACGGAGACTGGCAAATTATAAAGGCTATAATTTAGTTGTAGTTATTTTTCCAAAGAGATGACTCTAATTTCCATCTCCAAGGAGTTTTTGAAAATTACTTAGGGTTTTTAAGTGATAAAACACCCCAGTAATTCACCCTGAGAGCAAAGCACAGCATAGGTCCTTTTCTTTTTTTAATTATTTTTATTAATTACAGTTTATTCACTTTGTCTCCCCCTGTACCTCTCTCCCCCTCCCCTCCCCTCCCAAACCCACCCTTCCTCTTCTCCACACATGTCCCTCTCCTAGTCCACCAAAAAGGGAGGTTCTCTTCCTCTTCCCTTTGACCCTAGTCTATCAAGTCTCATCAGGAGTGGTTGCATTGTCTTCTTCTGTGCCCTGGTAAGGCACCTCAGGGGAAGGTGATCAAAGAGCAGGCCAATCAGTTCATGTCAGAGACAGTCCCTGTTCCCATTACTATGGAGGCCACTTGGATACTGAACTGCCATAGGCTACCTCTGTTCAGGGGTTCCAGGCCATCTCCATGAGTAGTCCTTGGCTGGAGTATCAGTTTCAGAAAAGACCCCTGTGCCCAGACTTTTAGGATCTGTCACTGTCCTTGTGGAGCTCCTGTCCTCTCCAGGTCTTACTATCTCCCACTTCTTTTGTAAGATTCCCTGTACTCTGCCCAAAATTTGGCTATGAGTCTCAACATCTGCCTTGATACCCTGCAGGGTAGAGCCTTCAGAGGCCCTCTGTGGTAGGCTCCTGTCCTGTTCCCTGTTTTCTCCCTCCTCTGATGTCCATCCTCTTTGCCTTTCTAAATGGAGATTGAGCATCTTAGCCAGAGTCCTCCTTCCTGATTTGCTTCCTTAAGTGTACAGACTTTAGTATGTTTATCCTATATTATATGTCTAATATCTACTTATGAGTGAGTATATACCCTGTGTGCCTTCTGTTTTTGGGATACCTCACTCAGGATGATCTTTTCCATTTCCCACCATTTACCTGCAAGTTTCATGATTTCCTTGTTTTTTATCGCTGACTAGTATTCCATTGTGTAGATGTACCACAATTTCTGTATCCATTCCTCAACTGAGGGGCATCTGGACTGTTTCCAGCTTCTGGGTCCCTTTCTTTTTACGTTTTCCAGGAGGCGTTAGGATGGCTTATGGGGAGGCACTGCCAGAGAGGCCAGTCAGAATTAGGATACTTTGCTGCCTTTTCCTCCAAGTTAAACTCTTCTCCAAAAGTCAGTTTCTCCTCTCCTGCTCCATCACTATCCAGTCCTGAGATATCTTCATATGGGAGCCTTTATCAAAAGAACAATCTGATTTTTAGATCCTGAGTAAGGTGGACAGCAAAGAAGTTCCCTCATGGGCAGGGGAGCAGAAGCCTCTGGAGCTGGCACAGGTTGCTTATCACTTGCTAGTGCTGTCTAAGCACACTCCAAATAGAAAATGCAGCAGGAAGCATGACTTTACCTCCATTTCTTAGTGTACTAATCTTTAAAATATATTCCTATTCTGTCTTATCTTTCTACATCTAAACTTCCTTGGTCTGAGAACCAGGGGCTGGCTGACTACACAAAATGGAGAAAATATGAAAGCTGACTAGTATTTACCTTAATTCCTCCTTTGTAAGTACATGCTGGGTGATCTCAATAACCATTTTTCTGTCCTTAGATTCACTTTGTTCCATATTGAGGGAAATGGTAGCACACAATCACAAAAGAATCAACTTAGATTACTCATTTGTTCTAATCTGGCAGTCGTGTGTGTGTGTGTGTGTGTGTGTGTGTGTGTGTGTGTGTGTGTGTGTGTGTTGGGGGAAGGGTTGTCCTGACACACCCTAGGTGTAAAATTAGTCTCCATGCCCTGAATAAGGAGCTTACTTTCCTCAGGTCTCTGTTCCAGGCACCAGATGTCAAAGATCAGCTTTGACACCAACAGGGTAAACTAAGGTAGGACAAGATGTTGGAATTGATCACTCACCAGACTTTTCTCTGAGGAAAGAAAGCTTGATTCTCTGGGACCTGTCAAGTACTCCCTGGGGCTGGTGTAAAACTCTTTGGGACCTGAAAAGACTCCCTGGGGCCAGTGAAGAACATTTTGGGTACCTCAGAAAATTCCCTGTGGCTTTGAGAAAGACTCTGGGACCAGAGAAACTTTCTAGGGCAGATGAGGAAAAAAAAGGCAGGGAGAGGTTTATACACACACATACACTTTGTGGATGAAGGAAGCTTCACAAGCTCCAACAATTTCTCATATACATACATACATACATACATACATACATACATACATACATTTTGCATACATACATACATATGTACACACATACTTATATGCATGCATTTGGTGGATGGAGCAAAGTGCCAACAATCTTCATTATATGCATATAAACATACACATTGGATGGTTGGAACAAATCTCCAACAACTTCACACACACACACACACACACATTTGGTGGACGGTGGATAGAGCAAAGCTCCAACAACTTTGTTTTTTTCTCCCACATCTTATATATCCCAGCAAATCTTTCAAGCAGTATAAAACTTACAAGATGGTTACATGCTAGTTGCCTTTTAAGTGAACAATTACAATGAGTATAATTAGGAAAAAACATGTTTCCCCATACCTTCACGTGACTGAAAGCTTTACATGTTATGGGTGAAAAGCAAATTATTCCCAGGGACTCACATACATTTGTAACTAAGGAACTTGTTACAGTATACAGAATATAAGCAAGCAAGGTAATTTTCTCATCCAGTTTCTCTTCCTAGCAGTCTACTATTTCTGGTTACAAAGAAGTAATTAATTGTTTTATTATTTGTCTTAAAAGTTAATCTTTTAAAAACCTTAGAAGAATCACAACTGTACTCTTTTTATTCCCATCCCCTCCCAATCCCACCCTCCCTCCCTCTTCTTCTCCTTTGCCCCTCCCCCAGTCCAATGATAGGGGATGTCCTCCTCCCCTTCCATCTGATCACATTCTATCAGGTGTCATCAGGATTGGCTTCTCTGTCTTCCTCTGTGGCCTGGTAAGGCTGCTTTCCCCTCAGGTGGAGGAGGTGATCATAGAGCCAGCCCATGAGTTCATGTCAGAGATGGTCCATGGTCCTATTATGGGGGAACCATCTTGAATACTGAGCTACCTTGGGCTACTTCTGTGCAAGGGTTCTAGGTTATCTCCATGCATGGTCCTTGGTTAGAGCATCAGTCTGAGAAAAGACCCCTGGGCCCAGATTTTTTGGTTCCGTTGCTCTCCTTGTGGAGCTCCTGTCCCCTCCAGGTCTTTCTATCACAACTGTACTCATAAAAAACAGTCATTCCTACTTTAACTCCTCAGAGCGCACATCCACCCACTAACGGTGGCTGAGGTGGGTGGGGAGGAAGTGGCAGAAGCAAAAGTCTCTGCCTCTGAGACAGTGGGGAAAATCCTGCCACAGTCGACTGGTCTGGCACCCAGCAAGGTGTGTAAGCATCCCGTGGAAACACACAAGCAAACCTGCAGCTGGAGTAAAACAGCTGGCCCTTTTCATTGTCTGGTTAGTAGGTCTTTTTATTTCATTAGAGGTTTAGGGGTAAATTTTATATTTAATTTTTTTTAAAAAAGACATATACTTTGTCCTGTTACATTTTATGATTATTAACATATAAAGCATGATTTAAAATATGATGAGATAAATATTTGTGACCTTTATTTTGTAGCTTAAATATCTGAGTTCTTAAAGTTAGATATACTCTCTACAATAGCCTGTGCTTGGGGGATATAGGGACTGTTAATGGATTATGAGGTATTGAAACCCAAACACCGTTTTTTTTTAAAGCCTTAGAGTTATAACCAGGAGCATTGTCTGTTCTTTGACTGTTCATTGTCTGTCCTTGGCATTCTCAAAATTGTAAAACAAACATTCTACCACATCTTTGAAAGCTTCTCCAGATCTAGCAGAAGCACAAATGACATGAGAATAAGCGTAAATCTCAGGGGTGCGACCCCAGGATGAACTCCCGTGGGGAGTGTATGCTTTGGGGCTGAACACACCCAGCAGCTCCTCAGGATCACACAAGCCCACTTCAGGGGAAGAGGAAACTGAAAGCAGATTGCAGGCTGCCAGTCTTCATCTTCCCAGGCCTTAAAAAAGGAAAGAAAGAAAGAAAGAAAGAAAGAAAGAAAGAAAGAAAGAAAGAAAGAAAGAAAGAAAGAAAGAAAGAAAGAAAGAAACTCTCTCTCTCAATTATCAAGAGTGTACTTTTCTGAACTTCAAATTGTCCTCCAGGATTTTCTAAGTCAAGGCTACTAAACAAAAACATTTGAACCTGACTTTGCTAACAATCCACATCCCAAATTCCTTTTCTTTGGGGGTTTTGCTGTTTCTCTGCGTAACAACCACTGTTTCACGGTGTTTCTCAGTGTAACAACCCTGGCTCTCCCAGACTCACTTTTTAGACTTTTTAGGCCTGGAACTTGAAAGATCCTCCTGCCTCAGCCTCTCAAGTGCTGGTATGAAAGGAGTTCACCTCCACACCTGGCTCTAAACTCTCTCTAAGGGTGCTGGTTGGATTATTAATCTGCTCCAGCAGTAATACTTAAAAAAAGATCAGTCACTGCTATTGTAGGTGCAGTGACACTGCCCAGTGAGGGGCTAGAAGTCCCTTCAGAGTTTTCATACAACTCATAAATTATGAGGGAATGACCAAAAAGGTAATAAGCAGAGCAAAACTCCACAACAGCTTAAAGTCCTCAGGACAAGTAGTACTTGGGGCTCTGCCTTTTCAAGGTAAACCTAGAATGGTTCTGCTAACAGGTGGGTCACATTCCAAGAGTTCTAAAGCTGTTCCTCTTGCAGGGTCCCCAACACTGTTTCTAGCTTTTTGTTTTAGGTCTGTTTGTTTTAAATAGTTTAAGAAGGATTGATTGGCTGTAGCTCTTCTTCGAAAGTCTGGTGTAAGTATTTTGTGAATTCATCTGTCCCTGGATATTTTTTTAAACTAGACGGCATTTTATTACCATTTTAATCCACTCATATAGATGCTATATTTGTGTACTAGAGAAATGAAATGTTGGTCACACCAACAGTCACATTTCCTAGATTGAGATGGCATGGTATTCTGTCTCTCAGAGAAATAGCAGTCTTCTTCCGAGGGCTGTGTGAATTCAGCATTGCACATTGGATTCTTAATTCTTAATGCAGAAAAGGCAGGTGATGAGTCTCGGAGAGTATGTGAATGAGAGACAGCCTTGACTGAAGCAAAAAGTTGCTCCTTTAAGGGCCTGTTCTGACATAGCTTTTACTTCTGAAAAGCTAGAATTTGGCTGATATGTGTGACACTACTCTCTAGAGCAGACTACAAGCGCTTCCTGCCTTGCTGCCATAGAATAGCTTCATGGGCTCTCTGTTACCGAGTACTCTGCTTCCCCAGTGTGTGGAGACATTTCTGAACCACTCCTTGCCTCTAGGCCCAGCTAACACAAGCTCCAGGGTCATTGCTGAATGGGGTTTCAACAACTGGGTCTCCAGCTGACTCCATGCCCTGTGAGTTCCAGAACCTAAATTACAATTTTATCCATCTCTCCATGGATCCTGCCTCTTCTTCCATAGGCATGCTGGGATCTGATATTTCAGCCAATGTCAGAGTACAGCACTCCTCTTCTCCCAACATCTGGCCCCTGGAATCCTCTAGAGTCTCATACTATGTGTGCAGACTGTATCACCCTGGAGAAAGAACAGAATCTAAATTCCAGATAAGAATAGCTTGATGGATTCCAGATCCTGGACTTGGTTCTTCGACTCTACAGCTGCTCTGGAAACCTATGCTTTGCAAGTCAGCACATCTGTGGAGACTATTGGATAAATTGTGGTATCAAGGGAAGCTTGGGCCTTGCTCGCTCTCTCTATTGCCATGCAGTAGTAACCTCTCTCATTTCCAGCATTACACCTTCTACGTTGTGACTCAGCCAGATAACCTTCATGAGAGCTGTCAGTTTCTGTGGTCATGCTTTTGGTTATCCCCACAAATAGTGAGCTAAACAAATCCCCTGTCTTTATAATCACTCATCATCAAACAGTTCATCAAAGCATTGTGAAGACTGTTTTGATTTTATGTGAGGAACCTTAGACTAACAAGAACATAAATGACTGTGGTTCAGTTTGTTTTAGAGGATAGGCTTTTTCTAGATGCATCCTAGACCCAGAAAAGCACTGTATTCATTGTTGATAGGCAAGAATGATGATTTCATGGTGAGTTTCCAACAGTGGAGTTTCATGCACACTTAACACATTTAAACTCTCTCTACACAGTTCTCTAGAAAAAAAAAACACTTAACAGCAATGTGTGAATTTTTGCAAACAGATTTTGAAAGGCCATCTAAATTATATTAGTCAGAGTGTATTCTCTTTAAAATTGTATATTTGTTATATTTTGGTATGTCTCCTTTGTTTGGTTTTGATTTTGCTTTTATTAATAGTTAATATACAAAATAATGGGTCATACATTTTATATATCATAGAATTTTGTTTATATTCTCTTGACAGAGTTTTACAAAAGTAAATCTTCAAACTTATCACCACAATAAACAATATCAATTTCTTGTGAAAAAAAACTATTATTAAGTGCTACCCCTTTTTTTGAGTATATTTCACAATAAATATACACACCCTGGTTGGGGAATCGAAAGTTAGCTAACAGTCTTTATATAATAGATAGGAAGTAGCTGTGTGGTTTTTTTTTTTTTTTCAGAAATTTATGCCACGGCCTTTATAGTTTACAAAGATGCTAGAAGAAATATGCAAATTTAAGCAGGCTGAGGTGGTGGGTGTGGGCCAGCCTCTAGCACTGAACAAACACTCTGAGGTGCTTTCCCAGAACCTGGCCTTCATCAGACACAGACAGCAGCATTGCAGCCTGGAAGGAGGTAGGTGCAAGGATTTGTCTTCCTAGTCTTTTATCATGATGGGTTTTAATTTACTAGACAAATATAGGACATCCAGATGGATAAAATGAGAACGAGGAGATCACCTTTCACTGCACACACTAGTGTTCTGAATTGGGATAGAGTGCACATTTAAATGCACCTGAGGAGGCAGATTTTGATGCAAAGAATAGGACAAGGAAAAGACAAAAGGTTGGCAAAGTGGCAGCAATATATTCTCCTCCAGGGTCTATGACCTCACCAGCTACAGGCAGGTGGTTAGGTATACAGTACCAGGAATGAATATTCTCCTATTAAGTATTCTTATAGATTGTTTAGACAATTCTTGGCTACCTCCTAGATGTAAGTGCTACTATTGTATTCTTGAGGGTATCTTGCCATGTTCACCCTTAGATTAAAAAAAAACAACAACAACTATAGGCAATTACTGGTTACTAGAGATGGAGAATTAGTCTTCTCCAGGAACAAGCTCCCTGATGAATTATCCATTCCTATGTGCTTATCCTTAAACACATATACATATGAGCAAAATATGTATATGGAGCCAACTGTGTATGTCTAATCATATGCATATGTGACAATAATAATTAAATAAAAACAGGTCATGAATATGAAAGGGAGTGTGAGAACAGGGGAAAGTTGGTGGGAGAGGAGGTTGGGGTGGAAATGATGTAAATACGGTACTCAAGTATTAAATTGTCAACAGTAAAATAAACAACATATAAAAAAGAAAAGATAAAGGCTTTAAGAAGCCCCCAACTGGGCATTGTATGAAGTTATTTTAGTTTCTGTTTTTTTTCTCTATTCCTTGAGTATTGAAAACCTGAAAGCAATATTTAAATTATTGACTGATCATTTCAAACACACTCTTAAAACTTCTTTCATAATATTAATGTTCATCTCCTATATATTATTTCAACAACCGACCAGTTAACCCAGTATCTGTTCCACGCATATTTGGTGGAGATGCATAGGATGGAGGCTGAGCACCCAGCCTAATATGCCTAGCCTGCTCCTGAGATGGACTGTGACCTGGACTAGGTCCCAAAGCATTGTTGGCTTTATTGGAAGACACACAGGCCAGGGGCTGAAGCTGCCGATGCAGATGTTCATGAGAGAAGACATGGGAAAGACTCTTAGCAGTGTGAAGATCAGAAAGGAGTTTGGGAACAATTGTGCCCAATGCACTCTTTCTAAGGTGAAGCCCGAGTAATCCAGAGAATGTCAATAACCAGAAATATACCCTTTAAAAAAATTTAGGAGGACATCCGGATATTGCACCTTTTATGTGTACAAGTGTTTCGTCTGCGTGTGTGTATTTGTGCCACATTCATGCCTGGTCCCCAATGACACCAGAGGGCTATAAGATACCCAGGAATTAGAGTTATAGATGGTTTTGAGCTGCCGTGTAAGGGCTATGAATTGAACCTGGGTCTTCTGGTTCAAGTTCTTCAACACTAAAGGGCCATCTCTTCAGCCCCCAGATTGTTGGATCTTAGGCCATGCTTTTCCCTGTTCAAATTTTATTTTTGTATCATCATTAATTACCAACAAACTTGAGATTTAGCTTTTTCTGTCTGTATTTTAAGTTTGAAAAAGACTCACCCTTTATTTCTAGATTCCTCTTTTTATGTTTCCTCTGTAAAAACACACTTTCCTTCCACACTCCAGCCCCTGGAACAACTCTGAGGCTTATGTATATTGACAAACGCCAAGCCCGATATAGCTGGGCCTGTTCCCTGGCTTGCTTATATATCCTGTTTAGCCTAGCCTAAGTTCTGCTATGTGGCTGGTTCACATCTGCTCATTTTCATAAGTCCACCTTTTTCAGAATCACAGGTTGAATCCTCTGCCTATGACTAGCTCCCAGAAATCCCCTCCCTCTCTCCAGAACCCCTACCTCCTTGTTTCTTGTCTCAGCTAACACGACATTAGCTTTTTATTGACAGGCAATGCTTCCATACAGACACAAGGGAATTCCTCCTACCTTCCTCGTTAGTAATTGTGACTCATGAGGGGAATGATAGTAGACAACTGAGGATGTCAGCATATCACAGAGGTCTAAAGGTATTTCTGAGATGCATGGCAGAGGTCTTTGTAAAATAAATAAATAAATAAATAAATAAATAAATAAATAAGTAAATAAATAAATAAATAAATAAAATTAATCATAAGTTGTGCTTTCCAGTGGACTATAAACCCTTTGCCTTGGGCTTCCTTAAGAATACCTTTGCCTTCTGGGACATGAAAGGAAAGTAACAGAGTCTGATTGAATCCTCCCTTGCATTGTAGGTGGAGTAGTTCACAGGCAGGGGAGAGTTGTATCTGCTGGAAGCCAGAGACTGTGGGAGGAGAGTTCCCAGATGTGATGGGTTTCTTTGCTGTGGGAGCAGATAATGAAGTGGGGGAACACCTCACGAAAATGAAGCCAACTTGTACAAATGCTCCAACTACTGATTTGAAAAAATTAAGTCCAAAATATTTGTGGCTATAGAAAGAAAAGTATGAGCATTCAAAATGAGGCTGAGAAAAATAGGAATGGAAGAGCTTCTCTTACCAAGGGTTTGAAACTGTTTTTGTATCTTATCTAAGCTAGATGGTGATGATGATGATGATGATGATGAAGATGATGATGATGGTGATGCCAAAGGAATCAGGAGCCTAGCATTGAGCCGTTTCCAGGAGTTGATCCAAACTTTCATTTATATTTCAGCACTGTTTCCGCTGCCATGGAGAGATTCTTGAAGGGGGAACCCAAAGTACTTGGGGTAAGACATCTTTGGATCTTAGAGAGAATGGTATTGTAAATGTCTAAATGATTTTTTTTTTAAAAGCTGTGTCCCACTAGCCTCGCAGTACATGAACACATCCCAGGGGCACTAGCATTGGATTTTCTAAAATATCATTTGAAAATTGGTAGGTTTGTCTATCACATCAGACTTGCAGTTTATTTTTAAAACACAGAGAGGTCAGGTATGTTCTAGGCTGTGAATCATCCAATATGATCATATCTAACTCGGTGCAGAGAAAAAGTTGTGCAAGCTGCACTGTGGTCCAGCCCCAGGCCTGCCCCTGGGACAAACCCATAGTGCTCCTACGCATTTTCAGCGCCTTTCTTTAGCCTGCTACTCAGATGATGAGAAATCCTCTATCCTCCATTTGCTTCTGTCTGCAGGAGAGTGTGCCCAACAAATAGAGAACCTCAAAGAATAACATCCTAAGCAGGTTAAAAGTCATCAAATACAGAAGATGCTCACTGGGCCAAGCTTCCAAGCACTGGGCAGTTGTCATCACACAGACATGTTTCTTTTCTACCTCACAGTTCTAAATCTTACAAATTGTGAAGAATGGTCATTTTTCATGACCATTTTTAATATGGAATATGTGTATCTTAGATATATCAATAAGAATTTTTAAATTGAGAGCAGTTTACATGTACAGTAAAATTGAAGGGGAGATAAAGGGAAGCACACTTCCCAGTGCTCAGGCTTAGTTTGTTGTGGCCTATTAATTCTTTTAAATATTAATTAAGAAAAAAATAGTAATAACCAATATCAATTCTTTTCAAATTATTCTATCTTAAGACATAGATATTCACAGTGGCTATTTCTTTTTCTGAGGTTTGCTACATGGTCTTCTCAGGTATTTCTGTTTTTCCAATTTTATAGAATTGGTTGGCCTCTTCTCAGGTTTCCCACGGTGCTATCCCCTGAGTGATTTCTGGTAGAATTAACTACTTGTCTTCTCAGTTAGCTTGGATGGCAAGTAATAGATTTTATCTATCTTTTTCCATTAATTAATTTATTTATTCACTTTCCATTCTTATCGCAGCACCCCCTCTCTTCTCTTCTCCCAGTGTTAACCTCACTACCCCTCACCCCAGTTTTTCCTCTGAGGACATGTGGGTACCAACCCACCCTGGCACATCAAGTAGCAGCAGGACTAAGCACACCCTTTCTCACTGACAAGGCATCCCAACTAGGGAAAAGGGATCCAAAGGCAGGTAACAGAGTCAGAAGTAGCTCCTACTCCAATTGTTAGGGAACCCACAAGAAAAACAAGGTGCGCTTCTGTCACATATGTGTAGGGGTCCTAGGTCCAGCCCATGCATGCTCTTTGGTTGGTGGGTCAGTCTCTGTGAACCTTCATGGACCCAGGTTAGTAGACACTGTAGGTCTTCTTGTAACGTCCTTGATCCTCCCAGCTCCCTCAATCCTTTCCCCAATTCTTCCATAAGATTTCTGGAGCTCAGCCTAATGTTTGGCTGTGGGTCTCTGCATCTGCTTCCATCAGCTGCTAGATGAATCCTCTCAGAAGATAGTTATGTTTGTCTCCTATATGCAAGCATAGCAGAGTATCAGAAAAAAAATAAGCCTTAGGTTTTGTAGTTTAATTTTTTTCCCCTTGACTCTCTGTTTTCAATTCTAGTGATTTTCATTGCATATTTATTTTTTCCTTGGGAGTAAATACTTGACTTTTTTTGTTCCCACCAAATGAAAAGAATAGGGAACTAACTCATTTTAGATGCCATTTTTCATTTTAAAAAATTAATTAAAATATGGTTACACCTTTTCTCTCCTCCTTTTCTTTCCACCAACCTGCCTGTGTTTTAACTCTCTTTCAAATTTGTGAATTTTCTCTTTAAATATTACCATTACATATACACTTATGAAAATAAATATGTAAATGTGCTTTTTCCAATATTTCCATATAGACCTATTCCTTTTATTTCTTCCCATACATCTTCATAATTTGTTCTCATTTTCTTTGAGTCTTTATTATAGGGGCAATTATAATAGAATTTCACCATTTTTTTCGCTCACCATATTCACAGTCCTTTCTCATACTCCAAGCCCCCAAAGAAGATTATATATGCTGTTCATTTTTTTCCTTGTTCTGCATATAATTCTGTTTCTCCAAATTGTTTCTTGCTGGAATGATTTCTTCCTAATTCCTGAGTCTTTCTTATGTGAGCATGTGACAAAGGACACATGTCAATGGTGGTAGAGATCCACCATGGGTATCGTAAAAGCACCTCTGGGAAGAACTTCACAAATTCCACTAACTTTGAAATTACTGAAATGTGTGTGCGTGTGTGTGTGTGTGTGTGATTCCAAGGGGTGAATTATAAGTTAGTGCATGCTATCTGTATATGTATGAAGACAATTGACAAAATAGTATTTCAAAATTTATCTTTGACTATTAAAGGATAGAGGTGGAGGTAACTTACTGCTTTGATAGGACTTTCCATGGATATCATTTTGTGGTGGATAATGTTTTACTTTCTGGTGTCTAGGCTGTACAAATTATGATTGCTCTCATAAACCTGAGCGTAGGAATAATAATGATCAGTGCATCATTACATAATCGTGAACCAGCCATTTCATTGATCCTAGCAGTCCCAGCTTGGGGGCCGTTGATGGTGAGTAACATACCAACTTCAGTGACTGGAGATAGTAACACCCTGTTGTGACTCTACTAACTCTGGGTGGGATCTTCCCTCAATGCTTTCAAGTAGTCTATAAGGTTGAGAACAACATACTTAAACCTTACTCAGTTTTTCCTTGTTCATGTTACAATATCAACATACCATTCAAATAAATGAGGTGGACTGATTATTTAAAATGTCACTTAGGATATATTGTGACAGCATGTAGTCATGCACTCCCACAAGAGTTACTTAAACATTGACACAACTGATTTCCTCAGGAGTCCATGGCTAGTCATTCCTAGGGATGGTTATTTGGTGGTACAAGAATGTCATCACATGTTTATGACAGCAATTTGACTTGTTGACATATCTGTTTCACTGCTCCTAAGACTTTTACAAGCATGTTCTCAAACCAAGGATAATTGTCTTGCTATTCTTAACTTGAAGAATTGAGATTCACTTCTCCAGCTGGGAAGGGATCACTGAACTTTGAAGCTCATAAAAGAATGAATGAAATGAGGGAAGGTGTTGTTGGCAAGGAGGAGGAGACAAAGCTGAGTGGGTGATTAACAGCATCTAGCTAACCAGTCTCAATAAACGCTTAAGAGAATAGGCAACTGTAGACAAATTTTGTTTCAATTTTTTAATAAAATAACTAATCAAAAAATTAAATAAGAATTTTTAAGAGTTAAAAATGGTTTCTCTATAATGAAAATTAAGAGAGGGTGTTTTTGGATTTCAGAGTGTCAATTAAGTATAAAATGTCAAATGTTTTCTTACCTATGTATTATGAACTGACAAGTAGAAAATAAAATGCACAAACCTGGCTATTTTACACTTGAGAGTCCCATTCAAGTGTTGCAAGGTTTCCATTTTTTGATAAACTTGATAATGAAAAAATTTAGTTATTTGGTAGACTCGATACTTTAATTTTTCCTTCCTATTTTATAACAGGTATTTAAGATTTGAAGACATGCCAATAATAATACCAATGATGATGATGATAATGACGATACCACCAGTAATGCCAGTAATAGCTTTCACTGCATTATAATCTGAGCACATTGCTAATTGTTTTGTATGTAATGTTCCACTTCAACCAAGCATGACAACTTCTGAGAGATTTTGCCTTCATCATCATTGTATCAATGAAAAATAAAATGAGACGAGGGAAGGTTAATTTACTTAGGATGTATTCAGTCCATGAATGAGGACTCCAGATCTCATATATCTCCTCATTGTGGCTTTCTGCTTCAATCGTCATTTCCTACTCAATACCATCTTGGAAAACAACTCCCATAGTTCATGATGGAGGATGGAACTGAAGGGCCCAGGCATGCATGGGAAGCAATCCGCTTGCGTCCATCTCCCCAGACTTACATCAACATCTTCATTTCAGTTTCATTGATGTGACCCTATACTGACGTTGCCATTACCTTTTAAATCTCACAAACTAAAATTTAGAAAGCAAATGCTGACATCTGTGTCTTTAGCTGAATAGTGTGAAGAACTCAATTCAATCTAGTTGATGGCAGTTATTTAGAATAAAATGAAAATATTTCCCAAATTGGTAGACTCAAATAAGCTACAATAATCTAGTCAACATCTAATATAGAAGTTAATTTTTTTCATTAATTTATTTGTAGTTTCCAATATGCATTTTCAACAAGGATAATTTTTTTTCTGTTTCTGTTTGGCTAACTTCTTCAGTTTGGGGTCATGTGGGCAAGATCTTGTCATAAGGATTGGGGCGCTTTAGTCTATGAAGACTAAATTGTTCTTAAACAATTTTGGTAGGTTGAAAGTTGCATGTTTTTCTTTAAAAAACTTTAATTAAAGTATGCAAAAGAAACTGACAATCTAAAATTCAAAAAGTCCTCCATTTGTCTTCAAGTCTATGAAATCTAATCTCAATTCAAAATAATCTCACTAGAGGTTATTCCTGGAATAAGAGGCGCCAGACAGCTTTATCAGTGTTATTAGAAAGATTAACATTCAAGCCATAGATCTTTAAGGTGTAAAAGTACACCAAAGGGGGACATGACTTATTCCTCTGTACTAAAGGTATAGAAAAAATACTACAACTTGGAGCCACACTTGGAGGCTCACACCTGTAATCCCTTTCCTCAGAGGCATGAACAGGAGAATCACTTCAACAACAAGTCTAGCCTGATTTATGTAGCAAGCTTCCAGCCAACCAGAATCTTGTCTCAAAAATCCAAAATAAATAATAAATAAATAAATGAATAAATCTGTTACAAACAAACCTTGACGATTCTTCCATGGCTTCACTTTACCTTTACTTTCTACTCTGGTGGGTGAGGGGAAAGTAGATGACAACTGAATACGGCAGGTTTTTAGACAATTGCTCCCTTTAATAGACTCAGTTGATTTAGAAGTAAGTTTTAGTACGCTATGATTTATAATAACTGTTTAAAGATTTTTGACATGGATATTTTCTCTTATAACCAGTTCATAATCTCAGGATCCCTGTCAATTTCAGCAGGAGTAAAACCTACAACACGCTTGGTATGTATTTGGTTTTATTTTGCTATCAAAAGAGAACAATCTTAAATATGCATACTGCTAGGATGTAAAGGGGGTTCATTCTATTTTTCCGAAGCCAAGGCTACTAGTTTGAAAAGACCTGACTTTCAAAAGTGTATCTGAGCTACTGGCTCATAGTGGGTTTCATCACAATTGACTAGATACCATGTCAAGGCAGTTGCTGGGAGAATGTCGGAGCTGGTGCAGTGAATTCTCGGAAAGGAATGTCAAATGGGCTTTGCACAGATGAACCTTGAAGCTGCAGATCAAGCCCATGATAATGACACCCAAATATTTGCTGTGGCAAAAAAAAAAAGAGAGAGAAATCATTGACTTACAGATTAAAATGGCTTTTGCAGATGTACCCAAAATAATAGGTTTAAAAAAAATCTTTTTAAAGAAGCCAGAGAGATAGCTCAGAGGTTATGAGCACTTGTTGCTGTTACAGAGGATCCAGACTTTGTCCCAAGCACCCACCTGGTGCCTCACAGACATCCATAACTTCAGTTCTACGAGATCCGGAGTGCCCTTCTGACTTATGCAGGCACCAGGTGTGAACATGCTACATGTTCATACAGACAAAACATAAAACAATAAATGATTTTAAAAAGGCATCTACAATGAGATCTGTCGTAAAGCTGGTGAAAGGCAACAGCTAAGAGTTCAACAATTATTTCATTAACTAAAAACTTCATTTAAATTTCACTAACGGCAACAGGTAAACATCAACTTCTGTAGCACCATCAAGGTGACCTTTCTCAAGCCCGAATCCTGTCTGCCTCCTTAGCATCTTTAACCAACGCTGACCCTTACAATGTACTGCATGTTATAAATGAGGCAAACTTCCAGTTTCCTGAGTAGTTGTACTTCTCACAATAAAGTCTGTTTTTTGATCACTTTCCTCTGTTGGGGCTACCTCACCAGCCCACAGGGAAAGAGGATGCACTCCGTCCTGATGCAACTTCATATGCTGGCATGGGTGGGTAGGTGGGTCTCCTTCACTGAGGAGCAGAGGAGAAGGGATAGATAGTGGAAACAAGGAGGGAGGGGACTTCGACTGGGATGTAAAATGAATAAATACTTTTTTTTAAAAAGCTTATTTAAGTGAACCATGAGAAGAAAATTGTGGAGCCAGATCTATAGCATAGGGGAAAAAAGGCAAGAGGGACATGGCCATGAGTGGTCTCCGGCATTTACAAGAGGAGAACAATCAGGCATTTGAACCAGAGTTTGGTGGAAAGCGACAGATGGGACTTTCCAGATAATGTGTCAAAGACTCGGAAATTTTTTCCAGGAAATTTGAAGAGCAACATGCGGCCTTGAGATTCATCTGGAGAATTTAGTCTTAGGAATAACAGTACTTATGTTGGCAAGGGATTAGAAATAAAGCTACTATAAGGGAAGACACAGAGTCTACTTTTGGCAAAAAGAGAAATAATTGCATTAATAAGGTCATGATGTGCTTTGAATATTGAAGGAGCTATACCAAGGATACGGTGGAATTAATTGACTCCCATTCCTTTCTAGGTCATCAGCAGTCTAGTTTTCAACATCATCAGCGCTGTGCTGGCTGCAGCCGCAAGCATAATGGGTGTCGTCAGTGTGATTTTGGGTTTGCGTTCTCCCTTTCTTAAAAATGAAGTTGAAACAGTAAGTACTTCCTCTGCTGATTGGATGCCCTGGTGGGGGCAAGGGCTCATGGACTCTTGCAAAAGCAACAATCAGCACTCTGATTCTAGAATCACTTCGGGAAGGTGGAAAAAGTAAAGAAGTAGGACAATATTTATTTAGGGACCAGGTGACATCTCATTGAAAACCACTAATGTGGCTAGTTCTCAAATATAGGGGCCAATATGCCATGTCAGATCTTAAGTTGGTACCCCAGGGAGACTAAAAATAAAGCCAAGTTCCTAATGGTTGGAGGCCCCAATCCTCTTGGGAGAAAAAGATATACTGTATAGCATATCATTTTACAAAACAGGTTTAAAAGAGTGAACTCTTTGTAGCAAAGAACAGATTAGAGAGCCTACTAGCATGCTACCTGCAACTATCAGAACAAGCCACATGAAATTGCCAAAGATCAGCCAAAATGACCTAGAACAATTCCTACAGGTTACAGTAGCATACATACATACATACACACATATATACATACATATATATATGGAATATATATATATATATATTCCTACAGGTTAAAGCACACACACAACCTAAGAAGCATATATATATATATATAGGTTGAAAATCTACCTTTGTTTTGTTTTGGTTGCTGCTTTCACTTTGCGTGTTTGTTTGGTATTTCTGGAGACGGGAGTATTGCTGACCTTGGATTAAAAACCACCTTTTCCTCTCAATGTTGAGATAATGGTTGTAAGCTACCAGGCTCAGCCTGTACTGATTTATGTAAGTAATGTTATGTGAGATTGCTTATGGATCATCGAGAGTGATTGGATGTTTGTAAGGGAGAAGACAAACCATGCAGGCCTAACATCAATACTCTCTAATCCTCAAAGAATCTCAGCCTACCTATCTAGATGGTCACATTGCTGAGATTAAGACTGCCTTATCTTCAACTTGCTGTTCTCTATTTGTGCCTGGCACAATGCCAGCACAGAGACACTACTGGATCTGTTGAGGCAGGAGCAAGGATAACAACAACAAATTCAAATATCCCCAGGGCCTACTGAACCGGTATCTCTCATGTGCCCAGCCCCTGGTCATTTGACTAATTCACAGCAGAGGGATCATCTCTGATCAATGAGAGAGAAAGACAGGATATTTAAACCCAGCAATTCTAGGCACCATCAAGGAGGGAGAATTTAGAACAATGTGCCCTTTGTCCCTCTGTTTTGGTCCTGTGGTTTAGTGAAGATACAAGCAAACGCACATGCATTGAACACTACTAAGGAGTGTGGTACCCAACACCCCAGTGATACACCATATCTGTGACAATCACTACCAAGTCAGTGCACAATCCAGATGTATTTTATTATAGGGTGACAAGAGATCAAAACGAGTCTCATTGCATAAAATCAAAATGTTGGCAGAGCTGTTGTCCTCCCTGGGAGATTTATGGAAAAGTAATTTCCTTGGCTTTTGTGTTTCCACCTTCTGTCTACATTTCTTGGCTCATTCTGTCCTCTATTTTCAAGGCAAACACTGAAGCATTCCCATTCTCTTGGACTTTGACTATTCATCATCTTGTGAAAATGTTACAATCACATGAACTCCCTGCACAGGCCAAAATATTCAGCTTATATTACCTAATAAACAGCTTTTGTTCCCACTGCGAACTAGGATCTCCCCATTCTGGGGCTTGGTTAGAAACACAGCCTCTTCACATATGCAATAATACTATTGTTTTCTCCATGTGAGGTGTCTAGCACCAGAGCACAGCAGCCTTGGGAGAAGGGGCCAGTGATCGTTTTTATTAGTATAACAGTGAGAAAATAAGTGACATTCAGGAGACCAAGAACTTGCATAAGGCCTGGGCTGTATCAAAAGCTGAATTCCAAACCCCTTGCCAGAGCCTTTTTTTTTTCCTTTTTCTTTTTGACATGTTAGTCTTGGTGTGTGTGTGTGTGTGTGTGTTGTGCGTGTTGTGTGTGTATGTGTGCATATTTCAAACTTGTGATCTCCATCCCTCACATTGCTTGGTATGAATCTGTTTCTAGGGTATAGATTCCTTGATGCTCATTTTGAATTTGCTAGAATTCTGCATTGCTGTGTCTATCTCGGCCTTTGGATGTAAAGTATCCTGTTGTAACAACCGTGAGGTGAGTGGCACTCCTTTCAGGAGGATGTTAGTAGGTCTCTTTTGCTCCATCAGTTGTAGGAATCTACTAGGTTAAAAGGACACATCTTCATTGTCTCCTTTAACTTCCTCAAGTCAAAACCATCAATAGCTTAGCTGGGTCCTCTGCTGAGTCATAAGGCCATGACTATGGTTCCCTTTGGGGTTCATGATTTTATTAATAAAAGAGTTTAGAAACAGACCCAGAAGGAAGCTCAGGGATACTCTTCTGACAGTTTATGAAAGAGGAAAAAAATAGGACAGACAATCTGAAAATACCTGCAGCCTCCATGCAGAGCAGAGATGGAGAGAAAGATGGGGAAATATGTTCAGGAGTGCCAAGCCCAGCTCTGAGTTCAGAGGTTACCAAATTCCAGTCCCTGTGCTGAAGAGCAAAGGACTGTACCAGAGACTCATCGTTAGAAATACAGACAGTGTGTGAAGAAAAGAACAGCATTTCTAAGACAAGAAGTGGGCTAGGGAGATTATGAAGAGCGTGAAAGGTGTGCAGCCACAGAAGGTAGCACATTTTTAGGACCCTGTATACCCTGCCTCTTCCGTTTGTACCTGGAAGACCCACTGCCCCAGATCACTACCCAGCATGCTCTGCTTTTTAGATAATACCATTGTAGAAGGATTTAGACT
>CM053762.1:27519525-27536017 GCA_028658305.1 Pachyuromys duprasi
GGAGATGAGGGAGGGAGTGGGTGGGTAGGAGGGAATGAGGGAGGGGGCTACGCCTGGGATGCAAAGTACCTAACCTGTGATTGATATAAAAGTAAATAAATTTTAAAAAATAAAAAAATAAAAAAAACAAATGGTGCTGTTCCAATTGGATGTCTATATGCAGAAAAATGAAAATAGATCCATATTTATCACCCTGCACAGAACTAAAGTCCAAGTGGATCAAAGACCTCAACATAACACCAGGCACATTAAATCAGTTAGAAGAAAAAGTGGGGAAGACCCTAGAACTCATTGGCACAGGAGACTATTTCCTTTACAGAACACCAACAGCCCAGGCTCTAAAAGCAACAATCAATAAATGGGACCTCATGAAAACAAAAGCTTCTGTAAAGCAAAAGACACTGTCATCAAAACAAAATGACAGCATCTCCAATTTCTTTATGAAGGCACTTAGTGCTATGAACTTTCCTCTTTAGCACTGCTTTCATTGTGTCCCGTAAATTTTGGCATGTTGTGTCTTCATTTTCATTGAATTCTAGGAAGTCTTCGATTTCTTTCTTTATTTCCTCCCATGACCCAGTGGTCATTGAGTAGAGTTGCTCAGTTTCCTTGAGTTTGTAGGTTTTCTGTAGTTTCTGGGTTTTTTGTTTTGTTTTGTTGTTGTTTTTGTTTTGTTTTTTGAGTTCAGCTTTCATCCATAATAGTCTGATAAGAAATAGGGGGGGAGTTATTTCCAGTTGTTTTTTTGTTTGTTTGTTTTTGTTTTGGTAGCTGTTGAGACTTGCTTTGTGACTGAGTATATGGGCAATTTTGGAGAAGGTTCCATGAGGTGCTGAGAATAAAGTATATTCTGTGTGTTTGGGTAAAATGTTCTGTACGTATCAGTTAGGTCCTTTTGAGTCATATTATTATCTCTTAGTTCTGTTGTTTTTCTATTTAGTTTCTGTCTCAGTGACCATTTCTGTAACCAATGTCCACTGGTGAGAGTGGGGTGTTAAAGTCCCCCACTATTAAGTGTATATAATTTAAGCTTTAGTAATGTTTCTGTTACAAATGTGGGTGCCCTTGCATTCGGAACATATATGCTGAGAATTCAGGTGTCATCTTGGTGGATTTTTTTCTTTGCTGAATATGAACATGTCCTTGCCCATCTCTTTTGATAAATTTTGGTAGAAAGTCTATTTTACAAGATCTTAGAATGGTTTCTCCATGCTGCTTTTTGGGTCAGTTTGCTTGGAAAACCTTTTCTATCCCTTTACTCTGAGGTGATGTCTATCATATTTGCTGAGATGTGTTTTGTTTTGTTTTGTTTTTTGTATGCAGCAGAATGAGGTATCTTGTTTTCACATCCATTGGTCAGCCTGTGTCTTTTTATTGGGGATTTGAGTCCACTGATGTTGAGAAATATTAATGATCAATGATTGTTAATTCCTGTTATTTCGATGTTGGTAGTAACGGTGTGTGTGTGTGTGTGTGTGTGTGTATCTTGTTTTGGTTTCACTGGTGTGGGATTATTTATTTCCTTTCTTTTTGTGGATGTAGTTACTCCTTGGGTTGGAGTTTTCCTTCTAGTATTTTCTGCAGGACTGGATTTGTGGATAGATATTGTTTAAATTTGCTTTCGTCTTGGAATATCTTGATTTCTCCATCTGTAGTAATTGAGAGTTTTGCTCAGTGTAGTAGTCTAGGTTGGCATCTGTGGTCTCTTAGAGGCTGCAAGACATCTGTCCCTGTCCTTCTACCTTTTAGAGTCTCTGTTGGGAAGTCAGGTGTAATTCTGATAGGTCTGCCTTTGTAGGTTTCTTGGCCCTTTTTCCTTGCAGCTTTTAATGTTCTTTATTTGTTCTGTTATTTAGTGTTTGGATGATCATTTGGAGGGACAATTTTCTTTTGTAGTTCAGTCTACGTGGTGTTCTACATGCTTCTTGTATGCTTATAGGCATCTCTTTCTTTAGGTTGGAGAAATTTTCTTCTATGATTTTGTTGAAAATATTTTCTGGTCCTTGGAGCTGGAACTCTTCACTGTCTATTTTTGTTATTCTTAGGGTGTACAGGGGATGTGGCAGAGCTCACAATGCCTGTGAATTGTGCAAGGAGAGGTTTTACCTGGTAGTACTTAATGGCCACTGGCCTCTGGGAATGCAGGTAAGACTATGGTCTGGGGGTTGGAGCACACAGGCAGCAGGGTATAGGCTTGACCAGGAATACCCAGCAGGCAGGGGCTGGCGCTTAGCAGTCTCACCTGTTTGTACTGCTTAGCTACAGGCCTTCAGGAATGAAGGCTGAGCTCTGGGTCAAAACTGGGGTACACTGGGGGATCAATTCATGATTCTTTTAAAACTTTCATGATTACATTTAATATAAATAATAAAATAATTGATCCTTTCTTTGTAACTGCAAATTGCAGCCTGCCAGTAAGAGACACTGGCTGAGAAAATTACCTTGCTTGCTTATACTCTGTAACAAGTTGCTTAGGTACCAATGTATTTGGGTTCTTGGAAATAATTTATTTTTCACCCATAATACATAAAGCTTTTGATCATGTGAGGGTATTGGGGAACATTTTTTCTACATATACTCATTGTAATCATTCTGTTAAAGAAAAATGGAATGTAACTATATTGTACATATTATACTTCATTGAAGATTTTGCTGGGATATCTAAGCTGTAAGAAAACAAATAAAGTGGATGGACCTTTGCTCTGTCCACCATCCATCAATTACATATGTATGTATGAATTTGGTTGGAGCTTTGCTCCATCCACCAAATATGTATGTATTTAAGTATGTATGTAATTAAGTGTGTATGTTTGTATGTGATATGTGAAATTGTTGGAGCTTGTTGAGGCTTGTTTCATCCACCAAGTGTGTGTATGTGTGTGTTTGTGTGTGTATGATTCTTTCTCTTCTTTTCTCACTGGCCCCTCAAAGAGTTTCCATCTGGCTACAGAGAATATTTCAATGGCCCCAGCTAATCAAGCTTTGTTCCCTCAGAGAAAACTCTGTTGAGTGATCAATCACTGACTCTAAGCCCCTCCTCAGTTTACCCTAGAAAGAAAAGCTGGTCTTTACCTGTAGGCATAAGGTTATTGTGTAATTCAAGGCTGGTTTATATATCCCCCATATCTGGTTGCAAGCTTAGTTCTGAGAATCACCTGTCTTAATGTTGTATAAACTCTGTTCCCCAGTGGTCCCCTGATATGTCAAGAAAGCAGCTTACATCCAATCAATAAGCAAGGGAGAGAATAGGGCCGGAGTTCCTGCCAGTCAGGAAAGGAGGAGTTAGAGGAGAGAAGTAGGGAATTCAGCCAGGAGCAAAGGTCCAGGAAACACAAGGAGAGAGAGAGCTCAGCAGGAAAGCTACAAAGTGAAAGTATCCTGGGGTGTATGCTGGGAGGGAACCGGATTAGCCTCGAGGGTTAAGAATAGAGTAATAACTGCTCAGTTCTTGTGTTGTGAAGCTTACTAGAAACAAATAAAAAGAATCAATTATTTATATGATAGCCAGGTTAAGAGTGAAAGTAAAAGAAACCAAAACAGTCATATAAAAATAACTGTAACATTTGCCAAAACAGAAGGAGCACCCTCAAACCCCTTTTATGGAGCCAATATCACTCTAATTCCAAAATCAGGTACACACACACACACACACACACACACACTGAATACTGCAGTTCATTGACCTGATGAAAATAGATTTAAAAATGCTCAATAAAATACTTATAAAAAGAATACAAGCATGCATCAAAAAGATTATCTACCATGATTAAGTTAGCTATATCTCTTAAACATAGGAATGGCTCAATAGTCACAAGCTGATTAATGCAATAAATCACATAAATGAACTTGTAGAAAAAATTACATAATCATCTTAAAAGATGTAAAAAAGCCTTTGACAAAATCCAACAAGCTTTCATGATAAAATTCCTAGAGAATGTAGGGAACACAATTCTATATAATAAAAGGTAAATATTAGAAACTCATAACCAACAACATCATAAATCCAGAAAACTTGAAGCAATCCCACTGAAGTCAGGAAAGAAATAGGAATTCCATTATTCCTACTCCTTTCCAACACTGTGGTCTAAATTTTAGTTGGAACAATAGGGCATAAAAGGAAATTTAAAGGGATACAAATAGGTAAAGAAGACAGTAAACTATTCCCATTCTCAGATGACATAATACTATATATTAGAGATCCCAGAAATCCTACTAGAAAACTTTGAGAAATGAAAAACAAATTCAGGAACACGGCCAAGATACAGAATCGACTTGTACTAATCAATAGCATTTCTATACGGCAAACACAGAGAGAAGGAGATCATGGACACATTCCCATTCACAATATTCTCAAAGATAATAAAATATTTAGGAAAAACCTAACCAAGCAAGAGAAGGACCTCTGTGATGAAAACTTTAAAGCTCTGCAGAAAGACACAGAGGCAGAGAGAGGGAGGGAGGGAGAGAGAGAGAGAGAGAGAGAGAGAGTTACCCATGAGACACACACATCGCATTACCCCATATGGACTCATTCGATGCCCAGAGCATCCTTCTGGCATACCCTGTCCCTATGGTGGAGTACGCCTTAGAACACAGGCAGCCCTGGGTACACGCACGCACGCACACGCGCGCGCGCACACACACACACACACACACACACACGGTGTACTCAAACACTTTAGTTAATGATCTCTGCTCCAACAATAGAAAAATATTCTGCACCTTTCAAGAGCAATTAAAAAAACAAAACAAAACAAAACAAAACAAAAAAAAAACACCCAAAGCTGTTGTTTCTCCATGTACTGGAGGGATATTATAACCTATTTTTGGAGATTCCTAGTATTGCATTCATTTAAGTACCTGAGTTGAAGTCACATAGTATGAAGGAAAATACCAGAGAGTGAGTTGAATAACATTTAATTTTACAGAAAAAGCATAGTATAAAACTTGAAGGAGAATGCTTAAATTTTTATTTAGAAAATCCCAATTCTTGAGAGGCAGAGGCAGGTGGATCTTTGTAAGTTTGAGAACAGCCTGGCCTACAAAGAAAGTTCCAGGACAGCCAGGGCTACAGAAAAACATGTCTTGAAAAATAATTTTACAGCTTGGCTTAAACATAAGAATATTTATAAATGAGAATAGTTTGTAAAACCCAACACTACCATGAAATCATGGACAGGGCCATAGAAGAAGTGCTAACTGAGGAAAATGGAGAATATGAGCCTGCTGGTGCTGCAGGAATGCTGCCAGTGTTGGGTGACCCTGGCTCTGAGAAGGCCCCACGACCTTTGCCCAGGTCGTGATGGACACTGTGATAAAGAGGTGTCGACAGGATAAATAGATGCAAATGCACTGGAAGGGACTCTTTCCATAGCTCTCATTTCATCTAATATTTCTGTCATTGATATCAGGACACTGAACTTATGGAATAGGATTGGAATGTTCTATCCTCTCTTTTAAAAAATTCATTTGCAAATTATTGGTATATTGTCTTCAAGTATTGAAATTAATTGGCCAGTGAAGCACTGTGGGCCTGAGCTTCACTTGCTGGGAAGGTTTGTGACTGTTTCTCCCATTCTTCCACTTGTTATATGACCATTCATATTTTAAATTCGTTTATGGAAATTAATCTTGGGTGGGCTTCATAATCTATATCTTTCTATTATTTTTATCATTTAATTTAATTGCATAAACCGTTTGCACAACGGTGTTCACTATCTGACTTTCAGAAATTTTAGTTTCTGTAGAATTGTTAATGATGTCTTCTTCTTTCACAAGAGGTTTGGAAATTTTGATGGCCACAGTAATGGCTAAGCTAGACTGGGGATGCAGTGCTAAAAGCATCAACTGTGAGGTCTAGGTGATAGGCATTCCGTCCCTGATGCAGGAGCAGTTACATGATCGACAGGTAAGGGTTGGGGAGATGTCTCAAAGAAAGACTCTCATCTTCTACAAAAACAAAACAAACCAAACCCAAAACAACAACAACAACAACAACAACAAAAAGAGTACGTATATTTTCTTATGAACTCAAAATAGAACTTAATGGCTTATACAACATGATACTAATTTTATTATTATTTTCTACTTTTGTATTTCACTATAAATTTCTTTTTGAATATGCTTTACGCTGTCTGGGTACTTTGCCTGAGTGTATGTCTGTGTGCCCTACATGTGTACATCTGCTGAAACATCTCTCCAGCCTCCTGGAAGAAGGGAACAAACATCTCTTATTTGTTCTGGTAATCCTAGAAATAAGTAAGTTACTTATACCAAAGTATATTGCTAAACTTTGAATGTTCATTCAGGTTCATAACACACACTCACACACAGAGAAAGAGAGAGGGAATGGGAGAAAATGAGAGAGAGAGAGAGAGAGAGAGAGAGAGATTGATTCCCAGTTATCTCCCATGTTTTTGGTGTGTTCGTGTCTCACTGGGGACTTTTTCTATGTCTGTAGTCGAAACAACAATGGCAACAACAAAAAATCATTACACAGATAAAACACGTAATCACACAAAAAAGCTTTATTTTCAAACCAGCAACATGTATACTTCTTAAGACTTCATTGCAGGCTACTTGTTTCTATGTACAATTGACAAGATGAAAGACCCCTATCACTACAGGGATTCTGAACACAGGGACTGTTGATACTTAACTATTGCTGTTAATTACAGGGGACAAGATAATGTTGCCTCTTTTCTCCACCACAATCCTCCGAAACATTCTGTTTGCTTTCTGAGAAATATCTGGGAATCTCTGGGCACTCTTTGCAGGACTGAGCTTTGGCTGAGGTTAAAATCAGCAGGGGATTATTGAACCCATTCAACCCATTACTGGTATTCAATGTATAAACAGCCTACATTTTAAGAAACAATCATTGCTACCTTGTGACTGTTGGATTTTCTGCATTATCATGAAGATGTATTTCTTGTTGTATATTTCCCATTTTTTTCATAAGAAATCAATCGTTCCTCATATGCAGAGTTACAAAGTGCCTTTGTCTCCAGTTGGATTCATCATTTTAGTTATGAATCAGGGTAAGTACATTCTAGAATAAAGAAAACACATCATTTTAGACTACAAATGAATATGTATATATATAAACACACATATGTGTGTGTACATAAGGTAGACAGATACATAGACACATGTATATCCATAATAGATTTCATTTAGTGTTATAGATGTTTCAAGATGAGAATAACACATAATTATTAATGTACATATTTGATGTATATCTTCTAATCTTCATTCTACATTCTAATTGAGGATCTTGTTAGTGCAAAGTTACTGAAGCCATGCACTCTGAGAGCTGGCTGAGAAAAGTTACATGCAGCTACTAAACATTATTTCCTTAATATCTTTGATACAGGAAAAACATTTTAAGATCAGAAGGAAGGAGAGCAGAGCCTGGGATGCTGACTGAATACATTCCAGTGTGCGATTGGTCTTTCTCAAGTGAAGACTGTTAAAGGGACTAGTCACTACTGGAGAAAGGATTTCTAGTTAGAAGAGAGGCAGCCAGGCTCCAGAACCACAGACACAGGCGAATTCAGCATGATGCCAGGAGATACATTAAACTCCCCAGAGCCTCAGTTCCTTTGTTTGCAGCAGAAAAGGAAAGAGCCAGGTGATTTGTCAGGTTCGCCTGTTCTCTGTCCAGATAATCCTCATCAGCTGCACAATTGCCTTCCATGCCTTCATCTACTGTCCTCCCTCCATGTCCAAATCTCTTGATGTTCACGCCACTGTGACTAATCTCACTCTATCTGCCATTTATGAAAGTACAGATTAACACCTCCGAAAGAAGGACCAGACAAGATTGAGGGAGGCTGCTAGCATACTCACCTGAATGAAGTCAGAGTGATGCTGTTTCCACCACAGTATGGCACTGAGCACAGCCACACCAAGCCCCAGCATGCTGCAGATCAGCATCAGTGAAAGGACTCCCTAAATCCAGGAGAGAAGAGGGTGGTGTGACTGAGTCAGCTGAAGCCCTATGCCTGGTGGGAGGTGACTGCAGAGATGAAACCAACTACATCATCAGAGACACCTTTGAGAAAGGAAATGAATTTTTTCTTTTGGGCTTTTCTGGCAAAGGACCATTAGGGCTTGTGGCCTGGAGCAGCTTCCCCTGATGTGACTAAGGAAGTAGTTTGCAGGCAGAAAGTACATGACCTGGTGACTTTACAATGGAGAGTCCGCTCAGAGACCAACAACCAATGACAGGCTCAGAGATAGTGTGGAGGAAGCCGATTGGTAGCCCAAAGCTATATAACATGCTCTCTCTTACAGAATTAAGGGAGTCTGCAGCTGCTCGCCCTGCACCTTATCAAGGTCTAAGAAAGTGTATTAATGTGTGGAAGTAAAAGTTGTAGTCTAAGAAAGTGATTTAAGGTATTGTTTTTAATGAAAAACGCTTTAGATTTCTTTCCCTCGCTATGCTATTGTTATACTACATCAATAGTTTAAACAATCATTGGAATTCCGCTAATCTATTACTCTAGCTCTGGTAAAAATACTGCTAACATTATAATGGTCACAAGATCAAAAATTTAAATATCCTTTTGTTGTCTTCTAAGCATAGACTTTAAAAACGCTTCTAATGTGCTAAAAACATCTCTGTCCTATCTTTATAGTCAGCCCTTTGGAAAGTGTGTTAACGCTTTTAACTCAGAATCATGCTGGGGTTAAAAATGATTTGTGGTTAAAAGCACTAACATTGTTTACCATTGCTTTATTCAGCCTTGACCTTTCCCTAAGACCTTAAACCAGACAGAGTTTGAGATTTTCAAAACGTTGAAAAAATATCACTATTTTCCCCAAACTAAAGACGTCCAATGCAGCTTTTAGAAGCACTTACAGTCAGGACAACATTGGCGATGGAGAATCCGTAGTTGTATTGGAAGAGAAAATAATGTGTAAGCGCATTGCCTGGGTTGTGCTGGTCTGAGGCAGGATGCAAAGTAGCCAGGTTGACAATGAGGATAATAATGCCGATGAACGCAAATGAGGCACTCAGGATGTTCATAGTCAGGCTGCCATCTACCTGAAATCAGCAGCAGGCATCACTTAGACCTCTTTTCCAAAATGTTGCACAAATTCTCTTTATTTGTTTTCATCAGCAGACAAAAGATTAGTAATTTATTTCTCTGTTCTCCCTAACTCATAATTGTGACCACTAGAAAGAGCAGGGTCCTCAGTTTTTCATCCCTATTTTTCCCATGCTCCATCACCCAGACAATATCTGCTAGATCACACTACCCAAACATCACCACATGTATTGGGCCCAAAGAATGTCCAAGAACCCACAGACCCAAAACCTAAGTGGCAATTGGATGGATAAACAGTATTCACTGGTGAGAAAGAAAACACTTCCCTGGCAAAATCTTCACCTTTTGACATTTAATGAGACCCTATCATTTAAAACTGGAGCGTTCTCAGGACATCGGGGCAAAGGAGGAGAGACAGACACCAGCCGTGTTCCCTGTCCCTCAACATTCTCAGTCCTGTCGTTTGGATTGGATGTGGCCTGAGACTCATGTACCAAAGACGTAATCCCCGGGTAGATGATACCATGAGGTGTCAGAACCTTTAGGAAGTACCTCCTGATTGAAGGCTGGTCACTAGAGAGAAGCCCGTAAAGGGAGTAGATGACAACATGAGACCTTCATCTTAGTCATTTTTCTTTGTTGCTGCCATGTGGCACATGTCTTTGCTCTAGTAGCAAGAGACACTCACTGCCTGTCTACAAGCTCAGAACAAATAGATCCATCAGAACTAAACCTCCAAACATGGGCCCAACCAACCTATTGCTCTTTTGAGTTGAGTTATCTCAAGACTTGAACTTGTACACACCCAATACTGGTTAATACATTTAGAATAACAAACACATCCTTCCCATCCCCAGCACATGAATACATCAGCCACATCCAAAAGGCAGGTGAAGCACTTCATTCCTTACACACTACCTCTTTCAGAAGCTCATACACTGAAGGTTTTCGGTAATAGGTAGGCTTTGGAGTCTGTAAAGCCTTATGATGGACTCTAAGTAAGGCCAAGTGGAGATGGTGGCAGACATAAACCTAGACATGTGACTAAAGACACTGTCATTTAGGGAAAAAGGATGAGGCAGAAAGAATCAGAGTTACAAACAGTTACCAACACTTGCCAAACAAGTTACCAATATATGCTGGTAACTTGAGGCCTCAGTGCCAGAGGTCCTGGGCCTCTCACTGTTTTTAATTACTCAGTTCCAATGTTCACTTGGGATCTCATCTCTACAACACTTATGGTGCCAAGAAAATAAACTTTTCTCAATAGTGGATTTCTTCTTCAACTTATAGAAAATGAAAATTAAGCTAAGACCTCTCTGAGAACTATGGTGATAGGTAGACATTTCCAAGGTGCACCCAGCTGTATTGCGCTGGGGCCTGATTTAATTTCAGGCCACTTATATTTTAGACAGATTGTATAACTCACTCAGAGCTTGGAGTTTTGGATTCCACTTTCGACAAACAGTGACTAAAATCAAATTCTTGGATGCCTTGAACAACAGTTGCAATCAGGATGCTGATAGTATGTACACTCTTAGAACAAACTACGCTTACACTAGCTGCCATTCTTCTTTAGTGTCCATTCACTGCATGGAAAGAACCTTCTTCAGCACTGGTTAAGCATCTTTCCTGAGCCTCCTGGTACTTAGAGAGTACATATATTCTCAGTTGCTTGTAGTCATGCTACTGTACCACAGCAACAGAAAAATAATTAATACTCTGTGTATTTGGGGAACTGCTTCAGTCAGCTCTCACTAACCAAATCCCTAAACTCTTGCTTTACGTGGCATTCTTTCCTGTGACTTCCTGAATCAACACCTTGAGGGATGTGAGTTGACTGATGGAGAATCTTTATAGATCGCAAAAACTTCTTCCTATAGTCTAGCTTTCTTCTCCCCATGACTTTAGTTTTCTTCTGGAAAATGTTAAAAGTGGGAAAGCAAAATTCTTAACTAAAACAAATAACTACTGAGACAGACTTTTAGAATTCAAATATTCTGATTCTCAGTTCAAAAATGTACACTCAGTTCCAGCAGGAGCAATTCTTCTCTGGAGACACAGATGAAAGATGATTCTCACAGGATCATTTTGGTATGGGAATTCTCACGGATTTTTAAGTGGTGAGATTATATAGTATACTCACAACAAATACAACTCCTTAACAATAAGGACATTAGCTTCACTACTGAAGAGTAAAATTTGAAAGCTTTTATGTTAGACTTTTCACTGCCATGACAAAATGACTCACATAAACAACTCAAGCAAAAAATATATTTGGCTCAGTTCCAACCATTTAGGGACATGTGTGGCAGAGCAAAGCAGCTCACACATGGTGGTCAGGAAGCCTAGTGAGAGGATTATCTGTGCTAGGGACATTTCATTTTCTCCTTTTTATTCCACCTGAGTCCTTATCTTAAGAAATGGAGCCAAATCATTTTGGAAATAGAACAGCTCCAGAGGTATGCTTTATTAGTCAGGGAGGTGCTTCTCAATCCAGTCAAGTTGATGATCAAGATTAATCATCATAAACTGTTTCCTACACATCGGCATCATAAGAAAGCAGTATTTTTATATGAGAATCCTTGTCACTCTTCTCAGGATCAGGCACACTATTATTTTGGTTACCCTGATAGGAAGAAGGTGCTCTATAGGGATATGGAGAACCCAGAATCAACTCACAAACATAGAAGTAATCACTGTAGAGCTTAACTTGTAACTTTCAACCTGGAGAACCTGGCCCTGACTTGCCTTCTCTGGGTCTCATGTTCACCAGTTCTGGGTTATGGCTCTTGTACTCACCAACTTCTTTGTTGACTTTGTCTCAGTGATGATAGACAGAATTCCACAGATGATGAACTACTCAGGCAAGAAGAAGGCATTGTCAGGTCAATTTCTATGTACAAAGTGACCACAGTTTATGACAAACACTCAGGGAATTAATGACCAATGATACATATTCTTAGGCTCATAGAAGTGTCTCTTAACCCATGTGCTCTGTTCAGAAACCACAAGTAAAGGCAGATAAGAACAAAAATCTATCCATTAAAATCCATAAAGACTTTATAAGATAGCAAAAACATTTTGTTAATTCAAAAGGAAAATTTGGAATTAGATAATTTTTAGAGCCTACATGATGATTTTTGGTCTACAAGGAGAGAGAACAGAAAATAGCTATGGGGTTTTTGTCCTTCTTTTCATCAATAGAGTTATGGCACTCTGATTTGCATATACAAACCACGCAGATGTATTCAATAAAACTCACTTAAACATTTATAAATAACTTTTTAATTTGCAGTTTTCAATGTGGTAGTATTTTAGTGAGGAGTTTTGCAGCTATATCCTTTAGAATGTTGGCCTGTACTGCCCCTTTCTTGCCATTCTCTTGGCTGGCATTACACCATGATCTTGGCATCAAGATAATGCTGGTGTCCTAAAATGGATTTGGAAACATATCTCTTTCTTTCAGATATTTGGTAATAGTTTGAAAGTGATTTGTACTCATTTTTTTTAAAGAAATAAGGGAAGATATTAACAAACACATGAAAACAAAGGGACTTTCAGTAACTGGTCCTGGAGATGAACATAAATGAGAACAAAAGGAAGCAGACAGTTTCACTCTGAGAAATCAACATGATTCAGAAAAAAAAATCTCTCATCCAATAAATTAAAGGAAACCAGTAGCAAGCAATCTTTAGAAGTTTTTAAAAAGTTAGAAAATTTTTGATTTCTATTCTCCAAAGTTAAAGAGCCTCTCTATATAAATATAAATCCATATAAATACACACTGAGTTTTTGTCTCTGTGGTGCTATGGATAGATGCACAGGGTCTGCACTTTCTGTGTATGTGTTCTACTGCTGAGCGGCCCCTGAAGGTTCACATGTAGAGTCTTATTAAAACTAAAAGGAACTGAGTGCCTCTTCTAACGCAAGGGGTACATAGTGAAAAGAGCACAGTCTGCCGAGGACAGAAAAAGAAAGTAACAGCACTGGCCTAGAAATCACCACGTCAGCCCTATGATCAGTGCTAAGGTAACAGTGAAAGGATGTAGATGAAATGATGCATTATGGGACCCAACAGTATGGCAAGTCACTGTTGGCATTGTCACCTCAACAGCCCCAACTCTGTGATCAATTACTGATTAACCAGTCAAACACAAATTTAGAAAGATTTCACAAAAATCCAGCCCAGCACAACTCAGAATCTGTCAGTCTCTAATGGCACGAAAAGTCTGTAAAGGTCCAAATCAGGAAGTCTGGTTCTGGAGACAACTGGGGAAATGCTCTGTCTTTGGATGGAAACAATGGACATCACGGAAAATTGTTTAAACCAGACAATGCATTGGCCTGAGATGGCTGAAGATGAAACCCTGACACGACAGAAGGAAAGGCAGAGCTGTGGATGCATCAAAGGAAGTGATGTAGGAAAGGAAGAAAACTGTTACTGGGCTTCCGTGAGCAGATGGGAAGTCACAGTGATGGGAAACCTCACTTGTGAGTGAGACTTGTCCACACTAATGTAGGGGAGAGCTGTCCTCTGAGAGGACCGTGATGACCTCCTCACTCCAGACATAAGAGTCTCAGAGGAACGTCCCGTCTGTCACCCTGAGTGTCTCCAACAAAGCCAAAGCCTAAAAACGAGTGTTCCTTCCTGCAGGTGGATCTCTGGATGTCACTGCACTTTACAGAAAGCTCTAGATCGTTTGGATCCCATTCCTGAACTTTCCCCTAAACCCAAGAGGTCACTAAGCTCACCATAGCTCATTAGGTGAGGTAAAAAGGTGATGTTCACAAGAAATGTGTATTTGAATCAGATGAAAAGATCTTTAGAATGAATGAAACACCCACTGCCCTTCTACACTGAGACTTTCTGAGGATGGCACACAGGAGAACAAGATCTACCATCAACCTCTTGTTCCCAGTACACAGAAACGCGGCCAGGTGACGGCTCCCTTCCTTGCCCTCCCCACTTTACTCCCCACAAAAGTCTACTTACAAACAAAGCTCCTACAAACGGGTAGCCAGATTTTAACAGGGCAGAAAACACTGAGGGAAGATATTGGGCATGGGGAAAAGAAGCCAAGGTGATGCCCAGAATCAAGATCACCGCACCACACATAATCTGGACTGCCTGTTGAAAGAAGAGAGATTGAAGAGTAAACCAGCAGTGGCAAGTGGACCCTTTCCACTCCTCCCATTGGCTCATGCATTGTCTCCTTCTATAATGTCACTGTGAGCCCACAGGCATTGTAAACGCTCTGGGGTGAGAGAGGAGAGCTCATTCTGGAGGGGGTGTGGTTCTGCTACAGCCGCAGCCCACCTTAGGTATTTCTGTCTCTGAAGCCCTGCGGTGCTCAAGAAATCTTCCTAGCAGCTTCTGGCCAGGGCTGAGCTATGAGTTCATGGTTAGCATGTCTGCTGCTCCCTCTTGTGGAAAGAAGAAGAAGAAAAAACCCTGGCACTCTGAATCCTTCCCCACATCTCCCAGAGTCTGAAGAACACCACATAGAGCCAGCCTATTGGATCAGCTCCACAGCACGTTCAGTCCAAGTGTCCATTCTGTTGATCCCTGCCTACATATCGAAAGGGTAATTTTATCTTCCTGACATCCTCCTTCACTTCACAGACTCACAGCTCCTGTAATTTGGATTAAGCAATTTTCTAAACTATTTGTTACATGTAATTCAAAGGAATCTGGAAGATTTTATGCCCAAATTCCATTAAGTTCATAACAAAGAGACCCATGCAGATAGTGTTAGTACAGACAACACTGAAAAACAGCTCTATCTTTCCTCTCAGCACAAAATATGTATTCTAAAGTCCCTTTAGTAAGTGCAAACAAATAGTCCTTTCGTATCATTGCTTCTCACTAGAGAGGAGAAGGGTGTTCTATGCTCAGAGAGCAACTAGAATGTATGTGCAAATTACTTCCAGAACGAAAATACTAGCAAGTGCTCTTCAAAAATGGAAACAAAACAAAAAATGAATTAAACAACAAAATCTCAATGTCTCATGGAATAAGGTCATAGAGTACATTCTAAGTATGTCAGATTAAGGGCAAATTCTTGCCAATTTGCAGAAATTTTTAGAGCTGTAAGCAGCTTGCACAGGGTCTGTACTTTCTTCCAGCTTCCAGCGGTCTGCAGAGCACTCTGTGATCACCGTGTCAAAACCGAAGGCTTCCCACACTCCAAATCTATCTCTAGTTCTGGTCTCCTCCTTTTGCCCTCCCCGGACCCCAGGGTAGTCTGAATGCGATTTACCGCCAACACTTTGACCTCTGCCTTTAGGCGGTTCTTCAGGCTGCCTTCCGTCTGGTGGGTAGGTTGCAGATGGCCTGTTTGGGGATAGTTGACCACGGCAGCCTCATTGGTCACTACTTGTGGAATCATGATGGAACTCCCACAGCTGGAAGAGAAAATGGAGTCGGTTCTTAAAAAGAACTGTGCTCACTGTCGTGGTTTGTTTGTTTGTTTGTTTGTTTGTTTCATGATTATGTTTTGGTGGGATTGGATGTTCTGTTTTTTCTTCTATTTTTTTATTTGCTTATTAATTTCTAAGAGAGAGACAGAGAAAGAAGGTTTGAAGTTGGTTGGCTAGGGAGGATGTAGGAGGCGATGGGGGAAGGAAATCCATGATCAGAATATATTGTATGCATTTTCAATAAGAAATCAAATGCTTTCACTTGGAATACAGAACAACAAACCAACAAAGAAACAAAACAAACCATGCCTCCAAGTTCTGCCCCTAACCCCCCACACTATGCACTTTTGTGAATTCTTGTGAATTCTGGCATAAGAAACCAGTGATACAGAGAAATGAAAGCAAGCCTTCCCTGCCTAGGATTCAGGACACTTCTCCCCATAATGTTAAACACACCCGTTGATTTTAGATTAAAAAAAAAATGCATCATAGGAAGGGACAGCCTGAATCCCCAGACGTTGCTGTGTCCATACCCAAATGTTCACACAAAATTTGCAAAATGTAGCTCTAGTTCTTTCCTCAATTCGAAGTATTCAAGAGCTTTTTTTCTTCTCTTCTTATTCTCTGACTTACACCCTCCAGTTACTCTGCTAGTCAGGAGATACTAAAATTCAACCTTCAACACTTTCCAATTTGTACTACATATCAAGATACTTAACACAATTTGTATATTTTGTGTGTCTAATAGCACCATTTTAGAATTAGTACTTCATATTTTGTCATATTTTTGTAGATGTGACCTTGTAGTATTTTTTCTTAGGCATATATCCAAAAGATGCGCAAGTACACAACAAGGACATTTGCTCAACCATGTTCGTGGCTGCTTTATTTGTAATAGCCAGAACCTGGAAACAACCCAGATGTCCCTCAGTTGAGGAATGGATACAGAAATTGTGGTACTTTTACACAATGGAATACTATTCAGCAATTAAAAAGGAGGAAATCATGAAATT
>CM053762.1:27536517-27573168 GCA_028658305.1 Pachyuromys duprasi
TGTGACCTGAAGCCAGTACCCACTGCCTGTTACAGCTGCCGTCAGTCAGCACCCAGAGCTCAGAAAGATGCAAACTTAAAACTGATGTGGAACTCAACTCCAAAGTGGGGGGGGGGGGGAGAAGAAGAAAATACTGGATATATGTTTGTATTTCTCACTCTGAGGTCTTGCATGAGTTATCTAATGTTTAGAAGACTTCATTCTTCCTCTAAGAATGGGGGGGGGGGACCCACAGATACTCATAAACCAATTATCACCCAGGCTTTTTGAGAACTTTCATCCTCACCTATGACCCTGGTAGCACAGGCTTGTAAAGCCAGCTACTCAGAAGCTAAAGCAGCAAGACCTTGAGTTTTACACTTATACCAAAACTTAATAATAATTGATAACAATGTGGAGAGGCAATCAAGGAAGATGCTCCTGCTCCTCAACCCCTCACACGTACACACAAAAGAGGTAACAGCATCCTGAGGTGACTTGGTTGCCGTACACTCCCGAGTAAGCACAGTGGTGATGATGCTGGGTAAAACTGGCAAGAAATCACTGTTACGATGCAGGTGACCACCATATTGTTAAGCACAAACTCACAGGGTCAGCGGTGGGTGGGAAGTACTTGAAATACCGTCCTGCAGAAGGCCCTGCTTTACCATCCTCAAAACCTGAGGTGAACACACAAGACACAAGATGCTCAAGTAATACTCTGAGGGTCTCTGTCACACCACCACTCCGACTACGATGCTAGGAAAGGGGAAACTGAGCCAAGCAGTTTTGAGGTGTTTACTGCCAGGAATGGTCTATTATTCAGAAAGCACTGCTGAAGCCCTCTACAACCCAAGTAATGTAATGATATAAATGGGACAATCAGAAAAAAGAGATTATATATTTCAAGACAATTGACTCAGTGTGTTCCCAAGCATATGAACGTGTTTGCCACTGGGCCTTATATATTTGATGCATGACTGCTAGACTACAAAAAGCAGTGATTTGCATGGTGATTTGGGAATCTCCAAGTGGGTGTTCTAGAATATTTATGAGTCCATTGATGATAGTGCACATCATACCCACTGTGGGTCCTAGTTTGGGGGCAGAGGGAGCATTGATTTTTGCCAATGAAAGCCTGGTTGAGACTTAGTACACATTTTTATCATAATGAAAGCTTTAATAGGACAGAAAGGAAACACATTAAAAGTCATTTTAAAATTCTGAATTCATCAGCTTTAAACAATAGTAATCTTAAAAAGCCAAGCTCCTGTGTATTAATAGTGTGATTTGTGTTCCTTATGTTAAAAAAAATAGGATACAGTGAGCTAGATTTTTTTACTTTATTTCCTCCAAAGCTTTTACAAAAGCAGAGAGAACTATGTCCTCGTGGATTATGTTAGTTTTGTTTCTCTGAAATTTTTTTACCTTATTTTTCTTTTTCACAATTTATTCATTATATATCCCAACTGAAGCCCCCTCCCTCAACTTCCCCCAGTCCCACCTTCCCTCCCTCTTCCCCCAACCCCTTCCCTTAGTCCACTAAAAGGGGGTTCTCCTCCTCTGCCATCTGCCCAGATTATCAAGTCTCATCAGGACTGCCTGAATCCTCTTCTTCTGTGGCCACATCACCAGAAGCAAGTGATCAAAGAGCAGGCAACCGAGTTCATGATAGAGGCAGCCCCTGCTCCCCTCACTCTGAGATCCACATGGAGACTGAGCTGCCAATCAGCCACATTTGAGCAGGGGGTCTAGGTCCTCTCCACGCATGGTCCTCAGTTGGTACATCAGTCCCTGCAGGACCCCCTGGGCTCAGATCCTTTAGCTTTGTCTCCTTGTGGGGCTCCTGTCCACTCTATGTCCCTCTAACCCCACCCCCTCTTCTTCCATAAGACTCCCTGCACTCTGCCCAAAGTTTGGCCCATGAATCCTTGCATCTGCTTTAATCACTGCTGGGTGGAGCCTTTCAGGGGACCGTCTATAGTAGACTCCCATCCTGATTCCCCTCTTCCACCATTTCTGATGTCTATCCTGTTTGTCATTCTGAATGAGATTTAAGCGTCCTCCCTAGGGTCCTCCTTAGTCTTTAGCTTCTTTAGGCCTGTAAATGACCATCCCATATTATATGGTTAATATCCACTTATAAGTGTATACCATAAGTTTTCAAGTGAATGTTTTGGGCAAAAAAATTTTTAAGCGTCTTATTTATAAAAGCAAGAACACATCATGTGAAATCATTTGGGGCTGGAGAGGTGGCTCGGTGGTTAAGAGCACTTGCTCTCAGAGGACCAGAACCCAGCTTTATGAACCTGAGTTTACTGGGCCTCCATAAAGATGCACGAGGGAGACCCCAAAACGGTTGCATCACCGAACAGTCCCACCCAGCCTAGGTGATGAGTTCCCAAAGCTGTGTAGATGAAATCTTCCTTCTAATGTGCCACTCCTGGGTACATTAGCACACACACCCCCACTCCCTACCCCCCACCCCCACCCACCGCCAAAGCACGTGTAGTTGGGCAGGACCAGGCGCAGCAGGTGGGCTAAGGTAGGGTGGGAGTGGCTGCAAGCTCAGCTGAGAGCCAGCCACCTCCCACTCCTCCTTCCCTGAGGAAAGAGTAACAGGCCCAACCTTTGCTCCGATTTTTTTTAAAGATAATAATAGCCACAAAATGCCCAGAGGACAGCATTCCAACCACCACACTTGACCTTCTTGTGGTTTCTAAACACACTGCATAGTGTAGGGAAGGTCAGACGACCTTTTAATAAATGAGATTTTACGAGAGGTGGAGGGAGCTTTGCTAACAGCTGACCCCGTTACTAGGTAAAAGGAAAGTAGATGTAAAGGCACCTCGATAATTTTCTTCAACGGGGAGGGTGCCGCCTTTCTTTTATCTCAGCTTCTGCAGACAACAGTGTCACGTTCAAGTGGAAATGAAGAAAACAGTCCATTTTTACACGAGAGATTGAAGTAAAAATTATGGGGGAAGAATTAGGGCTGTATCACTTAAGTCAATGTAAACCTAACACTCTTATCTTCAACTTACATTTTATTAATAAAATCAAATGTACATTTGAACTATGTGAGGATCCTACCAAAGTATAGAATTATTAAGGGGTTGATATTACACAGTCCAACTACCATCCTCCACCCTCACTGTCTGGTCACTGATCCTCCACCGCTTAAGTCAAATTCAAATGGCAATAACTGAGGTGAAGGCAAAGCAATGCGAGCCCAGCAAGGCAAGTCACTGTCTTCTCAGTGTAGAGTGGTCAGAGAGGAGCACACAGCAACAGTGTCTTCTGGGCATGCCAGGAGCACCGCACAAATGGACTGTCTCAGCAGCTACTTTAAGACCTGTACAACATCAAATCAGTCAGCATTCCAGCACTGAGGGGGGGGAGGGGCTCGGGAGCCCCCACCCCTAAATGAGGAGCTACTGGCAGTTGATGGTTTCTGAGGGAGAATAAAAAAATCAAGGCTTTTTTTTTTTTTTAAGAGTGTGGCACCTGGAATGTCAACCTTGGTCCAATAGAGCCTACACCCAGGAGTATATGGGTAGCATAAATTACACTTGCTAGGTTATAAAAAAATTTTGTTTAAATTTTAAAAAGGTCAAAGTTGAGAGACAGTAGGGAGGTTGGAGGGTGTATCTTGGAGGAGCTAAGGGAAAGAAGGGGGCCTGGATATGATCAAACTACATTGTACACATACATGAAATTCTCAAAAAAAATAGTAAAAAAAAAAACTTAAGCAGCAAAATCACTATTTATGAACATTGGGCTTTAAATTATGCACATTAGTTCTTCAAAACTTAGAAGCAGTACTAATGGAAAAACTTCATTCCTTTCAGATAAAAGCAAATACAGCTCATTTTTAAAAAATGAGAATATATGAAGTGTGCAAATTCTAAAATTGCAAATTAGTCTCTTTAAAATTGATAAGAACTCATCCAACCATCTGCATTCTGGAGAAATGGAGAACTGATGACTTCTAATCCATGAAGCTAGATACTTCAGCCAGTCCAAGCCTGCTGCTTCCGGAGGCCTGGGGTTCTTCATTTGATGTTGAAGAGCTGAAGAGATAAAATATAATGTCATGAGGGGACAGTGGTGACAACTATAAATATGTGTTCAGGAAGAAGGATATCCAAGAGACATTGCTTCCTCTTTGGACCACCAGCTGGTAGGTCTCAACATAAGCGCCTCCTGCTTAGAGGATACGCCTACCGCATTCAGTTGATCTGCTCTAGAAACGCCCCTATGGACACACCTAGGGGTCATGTCTCCCTGACTTCAGTCCAAGTAAGACCAACTATCATAGCACCCAAGAGGGACATCTCTAATTCCTGGGGAATCTCTACTGACTAGTAACAGACTAACAAGACCACTATTATCACTAGCAATATTAACCTGATCTAGAAGCTGTTTCAGAACCATTAGTCAAACAAGTCATGGCCTTGACTGCTTCCTTGGCATATTTTAAGCCATGCCTGACAACATCGGGAAATACTAGTTTGGTGTCTTACTTTGCCATCCGTGTATCAGCAGCTCGCTGACGCCTGGGTACTGTCATATCTACTTCCCATGCAGGAGGATTGCCGGTGAAATCTCCTTTACATTCAGCATCACAAATAAGAGGATAACGGCTAAATGTGAGGGAGAAAAAAGAAATATCACAGGGGGCTGAAGATCTATGCAGACCTTGGAGTTCAGAAAGATGCACTCAAGGCCAAATGCTGGTGACTGGTAGATACACTGATTCCAACTAGTTTTTCAAAACATTACAAAACAATGATTGTTGAACATGGGTTCATGCTCTGACTCCATCATTGACCAACCAACGGTATTGGGCAAGAAATTCAACTCCAGTGTGACAGTTTCCTCACCTGGAAATTGATGTCATAGAATCTACATCACCGAGTTGTCATAAGTAACAGACTCATCATTCAACTGAAGCGCTTACAAGAATGCAAGCCTATGATACGTTACATTAAAATCCTAGCTGCAATGGGCAGTAATTAGCATAGAAACTCCAGTTGGTCAGGTGCAGAAAACAAGCATCAGACAAAAATGAGTCATTTATATCACAATCATATGCACATGTGTTTAGACACACACACACAAGACTATAAAGGAAGAGGGTATGGAAAGATGGTAAGAGCCAAAGGTCAGGGAGGATCAGACGTGTCAAAAATGACAGGACCTCTGCACTCAAGAGCTCACAGTACCTGCAGTTACCTTCATAAGACTGCGTAACATCAAACCATGTCACATGTGAACCCTGGCCCCTAACTGAGGAGCTATGAACAGCTGACGGCACCTGGGAGAGGTAGTCAGGGTGTTTTGTTTTGTTTTGCTTTTAAGGATTTGGCTCCTGGTAGGTCAGTCATACCCCAGACGATGACCCCACACCCATGAGTGTATGAGCAGCACAAATTGAAGTCAATGAGCTATTTCCAAAGTTAAAAAAAGAAGAACACAAAGTTGGGGAGTGAACAGAGAGATTGGAGGAGATAAAGTAAGAATGGGAATAAATATGATTCCAATACCCTGTATGCAACTCTCAAAGAATTAATTAAAATATTGCACTGAAAGGGTTAGCTGCTGTGGTGGGTATTACTTCGTGTAAAGGGACATGCAGGGTAGCTCTTCAATAATCACTTGAATGGAAAATATACTTGTTTCAAAATAAAATATTGAATGTGTTCTCTCATATGTGGATCCTGAATCAGACACACAGGACATGAGTGTAAAAGTATTATTTGGGTAAAGAAAGGGTGTTAGCAGAAAGGCGGACAGTAGAGGGTAATGGGGTAAATATGGTCAAAGTATATAATACACTTGAATTTACATATATTTATGAGCCCATTTGCTATATTCAAAATGTTTTAGGTGATCATAATAAATTAAGGCAATTAGAGTGATGTTGTTCAAGTGATGAGGGAGACTGTAATTAAAAATATAATATCACAACTTTATGGACACATTTATGTGCACAACCATTTAAAAACAAACCGATTTTAGTTACCTTTTTAAATGTTCTTTAAATTATTTTAACCAGAAAAATCTAACAGATTGCCACTTCCCCCCGCAAAAAAAACAAATCTATCTTAACTTTGCTAAGACCCCATCAGATTTGTTAATGATCTATACCTTTGACTTTCTCAAGTGGATCAACTGATAAGGTACAAAAAGAAGCCAAATATCACTGTAAGGGTCTGATTGGAATCTGTCCCCTCTCCCTATGGCTTGAGCTCCACCCACCCTTGATTTTTCTGATGTATGCCTGCGTCTTTCAGGGTTTTGTTTTTGCTTTCTGTCCTCAGTAAACTTAAATCTGTACTTATTTTTGCAGCAGCCTAGTTTGATTAGCTGAGTGAGACCTGGGAGGCTTTCCACCATTCAGACACCAGCATTAGAAGAGTGAGTTGTCCTCCTCCTCTTCGCCAGCATTCTAACATTCTAGGAGACAATGGTAATTTTGAGGATGCGAGGCCAAGGACAAGGAGATTTATATTCCCATTAAGCCTTGGTTCCCACCACCACCACACCTACACCCACATCCACACCACACACACCCTGGGTTGTGTGATTTAACATTTGGAGGCTTGGGTCTCTTATCTAAAGTGTCAAGGTGCAGCTGGGGCCTTGGGCAGTGCCTGCCATATGGCACTCACCTGTGCATTATGCAGGTCAGCGGCATCTCAGCTCGGAGAGTAGAATTCCTAGAGATATATGTAAGTTTAGTCTCAAGCAGAATGTTGTCATTAATAACCTACAGGAGCAAAGAAAAATTAAAATCTGTGTTTGTCTCACAGATCTCCGGACACTTCAAGGACTTTGAATAAGAGTTTATTGGTACTTCCAGTTCTCAAAAAGCAAGGGTCGTGGAAAACTGGACCATTTTCTAAATGAAGAAACAGGTTCAATCTGGTATACCTCCTGGATGTAAAAGCCACATAATTCTTGCTTATTGAAAGAGATTAGATCTTTGATTCATAGTTTTTAAATCGTGTGCTTACATTCCCTTTCCAGAAACACAGGGGAAGGTAAAGCCTATTTCAGAGAACACCAGCTTTCAGATCAGCTGAAACCCATTTTGGAATCCACACTTGTGAGAAATTCATTTAAGTGATCAACTCTGATTTGTCTTAGACTGGGTCCCATGTAGTCTGTGCTGTCCTCGAATTGTCTAGGCAGCCAGGCTAGCCTTGAACTCCTGATGCTTTTCCTATCTCTGCCTCTCCAGTGCTGGGTTTGCAGGGGTGCTGCACCACACCCAGTTTCTGTGGCCTTGGGGATCAAACACAGAGCATTGTGAGTGCTAGATGAGCACCTGGCAACTGAGATACATAGATACAGCCCCATTCCCTGTATCATTTCTTAAGAACAAAAAGAATCAACGCCCTGATAGAGTTCCAGTTCTTATCAGTTATCTGACTGGACTGTTAAAGCATTTGTAGGGCCAGTCGTAGCTGAGTTCATCACAGCCTATCATATCCTTTTGCACACTAGGCATTATCCCAAGGGCACTTAATAAACACCCTTGCATCCCACATGCACTGATCCATCAAAAATGTTCTTCCTGTGTCACCAAATCTGTCATTCATCTCAACCCGTCAAGGTTGTGCGGTTCTCTTAACAAGCAATGTTACAGCAAAGTCTCTCTGGTTTTCATTTTCTTAATCAACTCAAAATACCAGTTAATGTTATGTATAATTTACCCTGTCAACATCCCCCCATAAGGAACTCTGAAGGCCTTTGCAATGTTTAACCGAGGTTACTCCCTTCCACCTGAGGCTAGCCAAAAGTTGTGGGCTGTAATGTGCAACTAGTTTGAGAAACTACTTGGTGATGAAGAGAAAACAGTTCTCTCCCCCTCAGTTAGCAACTTAATCTATCATGCGACTGTTAAAGACATTAACCCAGCTGTGTAACAAATAGAAACTTTATAATTCCCATTTTGTAAATCCAAGGAAGGGATCATAAACAATAGTGTTTCTTACTTTATTGACAATGCCGCAGGAGTAAGTACGGTAGGTAAAGTCATAGACATCATTTGGCCAGACGGTGGACACAGGACAGCCAGATCCTAAAAACACTTCATTAGGTTCCATATATATATTGGAAAATATCGTAGCCTTAATCCTGAGATAGAACCAGTGATTGGTGCATTGCAGACGAATGACTAAGAAATGGAAAAGAGAACATTCCTGTTAATAGGCTGTATGTGAATCATTGCAGAGCATTTGAGCAAAGCTTGTTAATACACAACTTCATCCCTTAACAAAACAAAGCATGTTAAAGAGAGAAGCAATCTGTAAAAGATGGTCACCTATTATTACTGCTTCCTTAAGACACTCTTATCTATCAAAGGTATTTTTCACTGAATCTGTCAGGGGGAGATCAATACAAATTTAAAGCATTTTTAATATCTTAATTCTGTTCTCTGCAGGTAATATTTTTAATATTTTTCTTAGGACAAGTCTCACTATGTAGCCCTAGGAACATTCTGTGTAGAGCACACCGGCTTTGAATTCAGAGATCCACCAGCCTCTGCCTCCCAAGTGCTGAGATTAAAGGTGTGTAGCACCATGCACCAGCCTCAAAGACAACATTTTATACAGCTGGGGCATAAAAACACATTTCAATTGTATAGTCCTCTAAACTAGTTCATGTTTTCATTTCTCTATCCACAGCCTCATGATATGTAAAAGCAAACACCAAGGGTTAATACAGCAATAAACACTTGTCAAGAACATAGCAACCAACTTGTTCTGCTAGGCTTAGTTGATATTCCTGGGAGGCCAGCTATTTCCCTCCTACTCCCCCCCCCCAAAAAAAAACAGAGGAGGAGTGGATCTGGGGAAGAGAGGAGGTGGGAGAGGGACTGGGGGGGGAGTGGACGGATGGGAAAACTGTGTCCGCGATGTAATATATGAGAGGGATTTTTTTTTAATTTTATTTAAGTAAACCTGCAACCCCTGAGGAAATAGAATTAGTCATTAAAAGGCTCCCAACCAAAAAAGCCCAGGGCCAGATGATTTTAGCTCAGAATTCTACCAAACTTTCAAAGAAGAGCTAATACCAATACTCCTCAAGATATTCCATAAACTGGAAACAAAAGAAACATTGCCAAACTCATTCAATGAGGCCACAGTCACCCTAACACTTAAAGGACACAAAAACTCAACCAAGAAAAAGGATTTCAGACCAGTCTCCCTTATGAATAGTGATGCAAAAATACTCAAGAAAATACTCTCAAACTGAATCCAAGAACACATGAAAAACATCATCTATCATGATCCCGTAGGCTTTATCCCAGGGATGCAGGGATGGTTCAACATACGAAATTTTATCAATTTATTCCACCATATAAAAAAACTGAAGGAAAAAAAACACAATTATCTCATTAGATGCTGAAAAGGCCCTCAGCAAAATCCAACATTCCTTCATGTTAAAAGTCTTGGATAGATCAGGAATACAAGGGGCATACCTAAAATAATAAAGGCATTATACAGCAAGCCTATAGCCAACATCAAACTAAATGGAGAGAAACTCAAAGCAATTCCACTAAATTTAGGGACAAGACAAGGCTGTCTACTCTTTCCACACCTATTCAACATAGCACTTTAAGTTCTAGCTAGAACAATAAGACAACTAAAAGAAACCAAGGAGATACCAATTAGAAAAGAAGAAGTTAGCATATAGCTATTCACAGATGATATGATACACCCCAAAATTTCTACCAGGGAACTCCTACAGCTGATAAACACCCTCAATAAAATGGCTGGATACAAAATTAGCTCAAAAAAATCAGTAGCCTGGACTAGAGAGATGGCTCAGAGGTTAAGAGCACTGGTTGCATTTCCAGAGTTACAGAGTTCAATTCCCAACAACCACATGGTGGCTCACAACCATCTGTAATGAGATCTGGTGCCCTCTTCTGGCATGTAGAAATACATGCAGGCAAAATATTGTATACATGATAAGTAAACAAATAAATCTTTTTTTAAAAAAAAGGAAAAAAAACCTCAGTTATGTTATGTAAACATGTTTTTAAAAAATCAGTAGCCTCGAGGGAGGAGCAGCCTTGCCAGGCCACAGAAGAGGACATGGCAGCCAGACCTGATGAGACCTGATAAGCTAGGGCCAGATGGAAGGGGAGGAGGACCTTTCCTATGAGTGGACTTAGAGAGGGGCAGGGAGGAGATGAGGGAGGGAGGATGGGATTGGGAGGGAATGAGGGAGGGATACAAAGTAAATAAAGTGTAATTAATATAAAAATAAAAATTTAATTAAAAAAAGATGAAAAAAATCAGTAGCCCTCCTATATACAAGCAATAAATGGGCTGAGAAATAAATTAGGGAAATAAGACCTTCACAGTAGCCAAAAATGATATCTTAGGTAACTCTAAACAGGCAAGTAAAAGGCTTGTATGACAAGAACTTCAAGTCCTTGAAGAAAGAAATTGAAGAAGATATCAGAAGATGGAAAGAAGAATTGATAGGACTAACATAGTCAAAATGGCCATCTTATCAAAAGCAATATACAGATTCAATACAATTCTCATCAAAATTCCAACACAATTCTTTACAGACCTTGAATGAACAATCTTCAACTTCATATGAAAAAATTAAAATCTAAAATAGATTATTCTATACAATAAAAGAACTTCTAGAGATATCACCATCCCTGATTTCAAGCTGTACTACAGAGTAATAGTAATAAAAACCATGTGTATTGGTGTAAAAATTGGAATCTAATTGAAGACCCAGAAATAAACCCACACACTTATGGACACCTGATTTTTGACAAAGAAGCCATAATCATACAGTGGAAAAAATACAGCATCGTCAACAAATGGTGCTGGTCTAACTGGATGTCTGCACATAGAAGAATGCAAACAGATCCATATTCATCACCCTGCATAAAACTCAAGTCCAAGTGGATCAAAGACCTCAACATAAAACCAGATACACTAAATTTACTAGAAGATAAAGTGGGTATCAGCCTTGAACTCATTTATACAGCAGACAACTTTCTGAACAGAACAGCAACAGCTTAGGCACTAAGATCAACAATTAATAAGTGGGACCTCATGAAACTGAAAAGCTTCTGTAAGGCAAAGGGCACTGTCAACAGAACAAAATGGCAGCCTCAAGACTGGAAAAAACAGCTTCACCAACCCTACATCTGACAGAGGGATAATATCCAAAATACATAAAGAACTCAAGAAATTAAATGCCAGAAAACCAAATAGTGATTTAAAATGGAATACAGAACTAAACAGAATTCTCAACAGAGGAATCTCTAATGGACAAGAAGCACTTAAATAAATGTTCAACATCCTTATTCATCAAGGAAATGCAAATCAAAATGACTCAGATTCCATCTTATACCCATCAGAATGGCTAAGATCAAAAACTCAAGTGACAGCACATGCTGGTGAGGCTGTGGAGCAAGGGGAACCCTCCTCCCTTGCTGGTGGGAGTGCAAACTTGTACAACCACTTTGGAAAACAATCTGGAGATTTCTCAGAAAATTGGGAATCGATCTATCTCAAGACTCAGATATACCACTTTTGGGGTTATATCCAAAAGTTATTCCACCATACTACAAGGACATTTGCTCACCTATGTTCATTGAAGCCTTATTTGTAATATCCAAAAAGTAGAAACAACCTAGATACCCCTCAACTGAAGAATTGATAAAGAAAATGTGGTCCATTTATACAATGAAATCTTACTCGGCTATTAAAAACAAAGACATCACAAAATTTGCAGGCAAATGAGCAGAACTAGAAAATATCATCCTAAGTGAGGTAACCTGACACACACAAAAAAATGCATGGTATGTACTCACTTGTAAATAGATATTAGCCATAAAATACATATAACCAGCCTACAATCTACAGACCCAAGGAATCCAAGGAAGGCCTCACTCAAAAGAGGAAATAGACATCTGAAGTAGATGGAGGGAGGAAGTTGTATGGGAGAGGTGGTGAGGAGGTTAACAAGGGGGGGAGGGGAGGGGGAGGGGATGACAGGGGGAGAGAACAGAAATTGGTGGGTAGGTATCTCTGGGACAGGGAAGGCTCATGGGGGTCTGTGAGGATGACCCTAGCTGGGACTCCTAGCAGCAGAAGATATGGAGTCTGAAGTCGCCAGGTGAGACTTCCAGTCATGGGAGGGGCACAGCAACCCTCCCATAAAACCTTTAGCCCAAAATTTGTCTTGCCTACACTACAGGAAGTGTAGGGATAAAGATGGAGCAGAGACGGAGAGAACAGCAAACCGACGGTTGGTCCAATTTGAGATTCACCCCATGGGAGAGAGCCAACCCCTGTCACTATTAATAATACTCTGCTAAGCTTGCAGACAAGAACTGTCTTCTGAGAGGCTTCATCCAGCAGCTGATGGGAACAGATGCAGAGACCCACAGCCAAACAATAGGCTGAGCTTGGAAAGTTTTGTGGAAGAATAGGAGGAAGGATACCTCTATCCTTCCTAGAGCTAGAAGGGGTTAAGGACACCACTAGAAGACCTACAGAGTCTAACCTGTGCACATGGGGGCTCACAGAGACTGAACCACCAGCCAAAGAGCATGGATGGGCTGGACCCAGAGCCCCTACATATATGTAACAGATGTGCAGCCATCATGTGGGACCCCTAGCAAAGAGAATAAAGGCTGTCTCTGACTCTGTTGCCTGCCTTTGGATCCCTTTCCCCTAGCTGGGCTGCCTTGTCAGGCCTCAATGGAAAAGGATGCCCTTAGTCCTGCTGCTACTTGAGGTGCCAGGGTGGGTTGGTACTTCTTGGGGGCCTCGTTTCTCTGAGATGGAGATGGGACAATGAGGGGAGGGAACGTGAGGGTTTTGCAAGGAGGAGAAGAGCTGGGATCAGGCTGTAAAGTGAATTAATTGATTTAAAGAGTTTAAAGAAAAAGGAAAAAGAAAAAGTATCCAAAGAAAAGAAAAAAACTACAGACCATGTGCATGAAACTTGAGAGAATATAACACCACGCTTCTCCTTTTAACTCAGAATGTCTAGAGAAAATATTCTACACATACACACACACATGCATGCAAACACATACAGAGACCCACACAAAATGGGAGCAGGGCAATTCCAAATGTTTTACACTAAATAACAACTGAAATGATAGGGTTGTAAAAAAACATACAATTGTGGTAAGGGCTGGGATGGAAGATGACAATGTGGCAGCGCACACCTTTAATCCAAGCACTCAGAAGGCAGAGGCAGGGGGATCTGTGGGAGTTCAGGGCCAGGCTAAACTACATAGAGAGCTCCATGCCAGCCAGGGTACATGGTGAGACCCTGTCACAAATATACAAATAGATATATATAAAGGAAAATGGGATTGCTTCTTTTTAAAACATGAAAAACATTAAAATGAAGAAAGAACAACATGGCCTGTCCTCAAGGTGATAGAGAAACTCTGAAATACCACAATGACTAGTGTTATTTTTTAGTAAAACTGAGAAAATGGCATACTGATTTTTCCTGTATTACTACTTTTTGTTTGTTTTGTTTTTTGAGACAGGGTTTCTCTATGTAACAAAGCCTTGGCTGTCCTGGAATTCCCTTTGTAGACCAGGCTGGCCGAAAACTCAGGGATCTACCTGCCTCTGCCTTTCCAGGGCTGAGATTAAAGGCATGGGTTACTACACCCAGATCTGTATTACTTCTTATAAATACTTCTGTGGTGGGAATTTCTAAAAATAAAAAGGGTTTTTTAAAAATAAAAAATACATAAGGGCTTGATTTACTTCACACTCATGGAAATCAGTACCTGTGAGTAACTGAATATCCTAAGAATGAAAGAAATTTTTAAGGCAAGATTTATTTCTTCTTAAAAGACAAAACTGGAGCCATGATATCAGAAAACCAAGCAATGTCTGCCCCACAGTTCTATTTCTAACAAGGCAAAAAAAAAAAAAAAATCACTCAGGGCTGGTGAGGTGGCTCACTGGGAAAAGGCATTTGCCACCAAGTCTGACTACAACACAAATGCTGTGGGAACACATATGTATGCACACAGGCACACACACACACACACACAGACAGATAGACACACACACATTCTCACATCAATAAATAAATAACACTTTAGAAGTCCCAACAATAAGAACAGAAAAAAAATTTTCAATGTATCCATTCTATGGATTACAAAGTAGTAATTAAAACATGTCAGTGCTACAAGTATCTTTAAATAATACTAAGCAAAATAAAGCTGTAGAACAAACTATAAATAAAACTCTAGATGCCTGCAAACCATCCTTCTGCTGCTGTAAAACATGAACTGTGCAGAGGAACGGCTGATTAATAAGCTCCATATGGAGAGAAGGAAGACTCGGAGATCAGAGACCACAGAGACCATTCTAACTCCCACTGTTATCCCAAACAAACTTAAGCACGGGAAGTGAGTCAACATGGAGATAACAAGTCCAGATAATGAGGTAGTGAATACCAATTCGATTCCTAGAGCTATCTTCTTTTAAGTAGCTTCTAATAAAAAATAAAAATAAAACATTAATCAATGTGTTTTATAATCAAACTTCCCTAAGACTGGGTTATCTTATTGTAAGTAATTAGACAAAAATATATAACTTCTGTTGTAATTCTAAACTTTAAAACTAAGAGTCTACACTCATACTCAGAAGACCAACCATTCTTGTTTGCTTGAAGTGGAAGACGGATCAGTTAGCCACCCTACTACAAGGAGCTCACGTTCCCTCTCAGATACTGTGGCTCTATAATGGATAAGGACAAGGAAAGGGCTGAGCCCTTGCAAAGGCTCTTTTCCTAAATGCCACAGCAAGTCCTGAGTTCTTTTACTTATTTATTTTTGCTTTTTCAAGACAGGTTTTTTCTCTGTAGCCCTGGCTGTCCTTAAACTCAGAAATCTGTCTGCCTCTGCCTCCTCAGTGCTGGCTTGAAGATGTGTTCCACCACACCCAACGATTCCTGAGTTCTTAACAGCCCATGGACACCTCTGTGCTTTCTAGGCCACCCTACTTTTCTTATAGCCAATTCATCTCAACTATTGAGCCCCCAGAAAGTGATGTGGTCTGGGAAGGGTCAAAAAGGGGGGGGGGGGCTGGGAAAAGAACTCCAGTGAGGACGGTGTCCGGTCTCAGTAGAATTGTTGCATTCTAAGATCAGGCATCTGAACACGACCAATCTCTATGAAAACGTCTAAAAGCCACATCCCTCAGCGCGTTAAGAAATTCCAGTTCTCCAAAGTCACATGTGATACCTGTCCAATCGTCAGCACAAGTCTTCATAAAGGGAAGGAGGAGGAGCCCCCACAGGCCCAGGGAAGACTTCATTGCTCAGACTAGAGATCCAACCCCACAGAGGAAACAAGAAACAGCACAGAGTAAGCGGCCTTCTTTTATGGCAGAATAGATGACCCTCACCTGGGAGTGGTTAACTAGCACCTTTAACTCACGTGCCACTAAAGCACGGCCAGTTGCTCATCAAAAATGTAACACTTTATTGAGGTGTTGAAGAACTAGAGTGAACATGACCTAAAACCTGCCGCTGGACTGTTGCCATAGCACACTTGAAATTCACACACAGCTCTCGCCCACGACTGCGGAGAGAGGAGATCTCTACAGGTGATTCAAAAGGAATAGAGGCGTGGCCCGCATTAGAATCTACACCATTATGTACAGTGATTTTATACACTAAGGTGTACTTTCTTAAAACCCCCCAACATCCCAAAATATCTGCGTCTCCATATCTGAACACTGAAGGAGTGACTGTCTGAGAATATTAATTGTCCTGTGGAGCTCCAAATTCAAAGACTCAAAACCAGGAGGCCTCACACGCTTCAGCTTCGCCCCACCAGTCAGAATCACCTGCTGGGCATTCTTTTTAAATACACGGTGGCTGGATTACAACCATTCTCTTTTCTGATTCAGCAAGACTGGAGTGGAGTGGGGAATTTACATTGCTGAGTCCCCAAGGGACACTGATACTAATGTCTTCAGAATGGATGGGGCACAGGGATTTGCCTTCAGAGCATGCTGTGTCGATGCTCATTAGCAGGGTTTGTTCACACACTTTAAAAATATGCATATCACCTGGGTACCTTGTTACAAAGCAGCCTCTAACCCAGAAGTGGGGATCAGACCCAAAGATGCTGCAGTTGTAATAAATTCTCAGGTGAAGCCAATGATTCTCTACGACTACATTTCAGATAGCAAGGCCTGAAAATAATTTACACCACATTTACATTCCTTTCTTCCAAAGATGACACTTCTTCAGAATGAGAAGTTAAAATCTCACTATGAAAAACAGCTTAGATGCACATTTGAGTTCTGGGAATGTTAGCTTAATGGTGGGAAACTTACCTACCTTGTTCAGGCCTAGAAGTTTGATTCCCAGCACCCAAAAACTCAAATTCAAGCCATCCTACTTTTCCATATTTAGATCTATTATTTGAGTTCAGAACTACATCCCATGATATTATAGCATGAAAGACAGAGCTACTGAAAGGTGAAATGACTAGAGGAATTGCACCAGCTCTTGACTGCATCACCTGAAATGTATAACTGCACTAACAGTCTGTTCCAATAGAGGGCTGAAGTTATAACTGAACTGGTAGGCCTTGTGCTTAGCATACACAAGCCCTTGGTTTGATCCTCAGCACTTTCCTCTCTTTTTCTTTTCTCATTTTTTATTATTTTTTCAATTTAGTCATGTTATATCCCGGTTGTAGTCACCTCCCTCATATCCTCCTGGCCCCACCCTCCCTCTGTCTTCTCCCCATATCCCCTTCCCCTAGTCCACTGAAGAGGGGAGACTTCCTCCCCTTCCATCTGACCCTAGTTTATCAAGTCTCATCAGGTCTGCCTGGATCCTTTTCTTCTGTGGCCTGGTAAGGCAGTGTCACCAGGGGGAGGTGATCAAAGAGCAAGCAACTGAGTTCATGACAGAGGCTGCCCCTGCTCCCCTTACTAGAGAACACATGGAGACTGAGCTTCCTGTTAGCTACATCTGAGCACAGGGTCTGGGTCCTCTCCATTCAGTCTAGATCCTTGGTTTGTGCATCAGTTTCTGCAGACTCCCACTCCCACCCCCACCCCCGGCCCAGATTTTTTTTTTTTTTTTTGCTTTGTTGGTCTCCTTGTGGAGCTCCTGTCTCCTTCAGGTCCTTCTATCCTCCCCTTCTTCCATAAGACTCCCTGCACTCTGCCCAAAGTTTGGCTGTGCATCTCTGCATCTGCTTCAATCTCCTGTTGGGTGGAACCTTTCAGAGGCCATCTATGGTAGGCTCCCATCCTGTTTCCTCTCTTCCACCGCTTCTGGTGTCTATCCTGTTCGCCATTCTGAATGAGAATTAAGCATCCTTCTTAGGGTCCTCTTTGTTGTTTAGCTTCTTTAGATCCTCAGCACTTTAAAAAATGAGATGTGATTACGAATGGGCTATATGAGATGCTATCTCAAAACAAAATACACATAAAATTTGATGTATTATTTATTAATAACAGTTCTATAAAGTCACTATGCCATGAACTTCTTAAGGCTAGAGAACACACCATATATATTTTCATCTCCGGAGCTTAGAAAATCTGTTGCAAAAATGAGAGATAAAGATGTAGCAGTAGAAAGAAATGTAACTAGGTATACACAGAACTTCTCTTTTATGCCACAATATCCTTTTCATGTGTATTAAATTGTTTTTCAGATAATTCATCAAGCACTTCTCTTAATTGACTTCCCAGAACATTTTCCATATGCACATTTTATTGTTGATCATATAAAAAAATTAACAGTAGCATCTTGAACTTGTACAATAAAATACTAGTGTAGACATTAATAAGCATCCTTACTGACATATGTAAAGAAAACTTAGGACTTTTTTGGTCTGTTGGTTTGAATGAGAATGGCCTCCACCGGCTTTTATATTTAAATACTAGGTCCCCAGGTAGTAGAACTGTTTGGGAAGAATTAAGGGATATGGCTTTATTGGAGGAGGTGTGGTCAGTGAGATTTAAAAGACCATTCCCAATGCTCATTCATTCTCCTCTCTCTGTCTCTCTCTGACTCTCTGTCTCTGTCTGTCTCTGTATCTCTGTCTCTGTGTCTGTCTATCTCTCTCTCTGCCTCATAGTTGTGTCTCAAGGTGTGAACTCTCAGCTACTGATCCAGCACTATGTCTGCCTGCCTGCTGCCAAGCTCCCAGCCATGATGGTCATGGGCTCTTCATCCCTGAAGTAGGAAACTCCAAATAAATGCTTTCTGGCCTTCATCATGGTGTTTTAAGCACAGCAACAGAAGTGGATCACAGGAATTTCTAAAGCCTTTATATTAAACAGACTCTCCAGGAAGTACATAGCACTCTCCCAGGACATCTCCATGGTGCCTGGACCATCAAAGTCTCTCTGGTAGTCTAGAAAGGCTCATTTACAAAGGAATAAGAGATTAAAGGCTTAGACATGCCACTCTAGCAAGGACATTATGATACTCCTGAAGAGCATGGGGCTCTCTAACAGCTGGATTAGAAATGGTCAAGACTGGGGTCTCTATTGGCCTCTCCTTCCTGAGTTGTTAATAGTAAGTGACCTCTGCTAAGTCAGCTCCTAATACCACCAAGGAATTAACTAACTAACGAACTAACTAACCAGTTGAGCTAAATATGTATCACAAACTTGGGGCAGATGGCTTCAATCACAGATGACAGAGTACGTCATTGTGTCAGAGTCAGTGGCATCCCAGAATCTACTCATTGAATACCAAAAGACTGCCCAGCAAATTGACCACCTCATCAAGCATTTTGAGGTTCAAAAGCACCTCATAATGTGTGGCTGTGTTCACTTAGCCAACACTGTATTTTTCTAGCCCATATGTTAAAGAAAGACTCAGGTGTCTTAAAGGTTTTTTTTTCTTCCTCTCTGCATTGCACTCATTGAATACATCTGACTACAGCCTCAGGTATAAAAACACTTCCAGCTTGCCAGTTCCTCTCAACTACCCGATACCAGAGGAAGTCCCAGCCTGGGGTCTGGCACAATGAAGGCCTTTATTGTATCAGGACTGCTGCTGCTGCTCCTCATATCCGGGATATGGAGGTGTTCTGGGCAAGAGTCAGGTATCCGAATGGACGTTGACTGGTGATGTTTTCAAGGGGTAGTTCCTTAATGACCATGAGTTTTGAGGCTCTAAGTTTCGAGGGGTTTGTTGTCCCATCTGAAAAGTTAACGACTTACTAATTCCTTGCCCTATACGTTATCTCCTTCTGGGTTACTAGAACATTATTGGCCCAGCATACAGGTTTTACAAACTTAGTTTTCATTGCCTATGGCTTCTCTTCCCCTCTAACCATGAGGGAAGATGTTCTGGAATCAAGTTGTTAGTTTTGCTGAGATTCTCAGAGTTGGATTCCCATCCCAACCTCCAACTCCCCCCTCCACACACATACACATTTCTTCCTACAAAAGCACTCTTCAATTTCCTACCACGTCACCCTTGAGCCATCTGTTCTTTCTGAGTCCCTCTTCCTGCTGCTTATCTGTCTTTTCAGTTTCCTACCTGCATTATTTAACCACACATCCTTTTTTCATTTTTTATTATTATCACTTATTACAATTTATTTCATATCCCAGCTGTGGCCCTCTACCTCATTCTCCTCCTATTTCCACCCTCCCTCCCTTTTCTGTCTCTATGCCCCACCCTTAGTCCACTGATAGGAGAGGTTCTCCTCCCCTTCTATTTGACCCTAGCCTATCAGGTCTCATCAGGACAGTTAACCACACATTCTTAATTAGCTTTATTTATGTAATCTCTCCCCCCCACACACACACATCACTGTACAATTCTTTTAAAGATTTTTTAAATCTTAAGATTTTAAACATTTCAGTGTTTGCCTACAGCCAACTCAATGACACATAGACTAGCCTTCAACATCCCATACAGACTGACCCCAAGCTGCTCTCAGATTCCAGGACATCTAACAGTTTCTCAAATAACTGAAGAACCTTGTTTCACCACTGGCATGGTATCATGTTCCATAAGACAAAATGGAACAGAACTCATTTAAAATACCGTCAAGCCCTGCAGACCACCAAAGACTCAGCTCAAAGGGGTCAGAAGTTAACTAAAGAGTTTTTCCATATGAACTGTTGTAAGGTCTCAGAAGGAAAGTTTATTGTTATTGTTATTATTGTTATTGTGTAGTATTTGGAGTACAAAGAAGAATTCCTGGAAGCAGCACAGTTACTGTGGAGAATACTAGAAATAATACTGTCACTGCGTACAGGAAGGGTGGGGTGTTAGAGGGCAGGAAACAGTCCCTATTCTTTGCCTTTATATAAAACGAAAAGAGAATTGTACAAAATGCCTGTTACAGATGTGATACTCCAAGCTGATGAAATGGGACCAAAATGAATTAAACATTTCTTTTTAACTGGAAAAAATATTACTTGAAAGTTAAAGGGCTAGACAGGGAAGTGGAGGTTTCTGAGATGGTAAGGAAGGAGTGTAAGCAAGAAGACCCTCCCATCAACATAGGGCAGATGCAAAGAATAAAAGAAATGAGGCTGGAGGCAGTGAGCTCCTCCACAGGACTGCTGAGGTTGCCCCAAGAAGGGACAGTGATGGATTCTAGGGGATGGCCATGCAGAAATAGATGGGTCAGTTTTGAAAGCAAAAGTAAGATGACTCCATAGGAAACTATGTGGGAAGAAAGGGAAGCAGGAACTGGGACTCCATCCTAATGAAGGCCTTTGGGCTTCAGTGTTAGACAAGGATGGTGCTGTTGACTGGGATGGGGAAACAAATGGAAGTGAAGTGGAAAACAACGCAAGTTCCGTATAAAACATGTGCATGCTGAGGAGGACTACTTCAACTGTCCTTTGTGTATCTGACAGCTAATTGGAGCTCTATCCCGTGGTCAGGAGAAGATTCCAGCAGAGGCAGAAACTGAACATTCCAGTCTCCAGGGTGAGGCAGTGTAGTGGCTTCAAAGAGCATAATGTTCAGTCTAGGCTCTTGATTCATCCTTTGATCTTGAAAGACTCACATCTTCTCTCCACATGAGCTATATGTCTGCTACTATTTGCCACAATTAAACCTGGGGGCCATGGAGATGGTTCAACTATTAAAGTTGTTTCCATGCAAGCACGAAGATCTGAGTACAGATCTCTAGCACCACAGAAAGAGCCTGTGATCCCAGTAACGGGGAAGCAGAGACAAAAGGATCGCCAGGGTTTGGTGTCCAGCTATTCTAGCAAGGTTGGCAGGCTCCAGGTTCGGTGAGAAAACCTGTCTTAAAAGATAAGGGAGGCTGCTCGAATGTGGCCCATGGTAGCTCAGTACCCAACTGGGTACCCTAGTAAGGGGAACAGAGACTATTTCGGTCATGAACTCAATGGCTGGCTTGTCTACTGCCCCCGCCCCCCAAGAGAGGAGCAGCCTAGCTAGATCCCAGAAGAGGACATTGCAGCCAGCCCTGAAGAGACACGATAAGCTAGGGTCAGATGGAAGGGGGTGAGATCCTCCCCTATCAGTGGACTTGGAGGGGGACAGGGAGAAGATGAGGGAGGGATGGGGAGAGTGGGAGGGAATGAGAGAGGGGGCTACGGCTGGGATACAAAATATATAACCTGTGATTAATATAAAATAAATAAATTACTTTAAAAAAAACCCAAAGCCCCAAATGAAAAGTCCTAATTATGAAGTTAGATATCTGAGACTGGAAAACAATAAAATCCTGACCTAATGACATTACCCTTAAACCTTACCAAGTAATAAAGGCTGGCTCTTTGACCCTCCCCCACACACGCCGGGGAGTAACAGCCTAGCTAGATCCCAGAAGAGAACATTGCAGCCAGCCCTGAAGAGACAAGATAAACTAGGGTCAGATGGAAGGGGGTCCTCCCCCATCAGTGGACTTGGAGGGGGGCAGGGAGGAGTTGAGGGAGGGATGGGGAGAGTGGGAGGGAATGAGGGAGGGGGCTAGGCCTGGGATACAAAGTACCTAACCTGTGATTAATATAAAAATAAATAAATTACATTAAAAAAGGAAAAAAAGACTATGTAACGTTTCTACCATCATAGGGGAAAAAGTTCAAAACAAAAACAAATGAGTTGCATTTAAAAAAATAAAGAAGCTTCTGAGAAAGACATACATCTACCTGTGACCTCCATGTGTACATATGCAAGTAGACACAGAGAGAGAGAGAGAGAGAGAGATTAAGTTTTACAGAGTCACCAAGGATTGGGGAACATGGTACCCAACATTAGCACTCTGATAAAAGTACATACCTCTGCTTTCATTCTAAATAGCCACTTTAGTTAATCTCAGGCAGAACTTCTAAGTGTTTTGCAAGTTGATTCCATTTGAGGGATGTCAATGGGAAGTAAAGAAAAGGGGATTCATATCATGAAAGGAATCATCTTATTTTTACATCCCTAAACTGTGTTTCTTTCGATTAAATTGGATGCTCCCTGATCCACCTCAAAATCCATTGCTATGTGTTGAGGTGGAGCAGCTGACCGCCTTTTCTTCTCTTTCAACAGTGTCAGTGCAATGCAGTTACTTTCAGATCCATGTAACAGCTAAACGGGTACTGTTTCATCCGAGTGAACTTGTAGACGCTGATGAAGTACTCTTAGGGACAGGCTGCATTGTGACTTCTGTGCGACCAGATGAACTTGAGTTTGTATGTCCTACCTTTTCCTGTGGGATCGTTACAAAGGTGAGAGAAGGAACTGTTTTGCCTGCTGCCATCTGTAAAGTCTTTTCAAGTGTTATTTTTATTCTTATTTGAATATGTATGCACACAGATAATACCCACCCAGTGCCATAGCCTAAAAGAAGCATGAAGAATGTTTTTGTCATTTCTATTCATTCACCAGAGACTTATGTGTATAGGGTACTCGGCATTAATGAGAAAACTAGAGACTTTTCTATCAAAATGAATTAAGGTTCTAGTAATATGGCACACATTATTTCCTACAGGATCAGTTCTGCTTCCACTTTTATAACTGCAGCAGAAAGGCCAGCCGTGTAACCAAGCACATGAAGTTAGTAGACAGCAGAGCAAGGATCAAAAACAAGGCTAGCTGACGCCTGGCCTAAGTTCTATGATGACTCTGGGATGAGCAGAATTAAGTAAACAATGACTAGAAAAAAATCCATAGAGTATATGCCTAGTGAAGTATCTTATTGTACTTGACTTCTAGATCTGTCTGTCACTAAACTGTAGCTTATCCCTGAGTGTAACATGCACTCTTCCTCCATGGTGCTCAGTGCCCAGGCCTTATGTTAACAATTTCCTCCTCCAAAGGAGGAAAACAGAGTTATAGTCTTTTGATCGAAATTATCCCAGGAAGTTAAGATGCAAGAATGATCTGGAATGATCCTGAACTAGAAATAGATTTAATTTGTTCTGTTCTAATGAATGTATATGCAGGTATTATATATGTATGTGTCACTGAAACCAATAGTACTTCAGCCTCTATCAGGAAAACTGAAAGGAGACTTTGGTGTACAGAGTTTCAAGCACATCCAGGGTAAATTTAAAACATTCCATTTATCTTGTCTTAATTTGCATTGCTGCAGTCATGGAAATAAGTGTGTCTTCTAGGAACCTAAACTTCATGTCATGAGCATAGAATAACTTAAACAAAATTACATGAAGATCTTCCAGTCTTCTCTGCCTTGTAGTCTGTTGTCTGTCTCGGTCTGTTTCTCAAGCCTGTGCCTACCCACAGCAACATGCCAGGCACTCTGATTTGTTCCTGTGCACCCATCAAAAGAAATCCAAAGGTATTTTGAGGTGTTTAGCAACTGAAAGCAAGTGTCATATATAGAGCCCTTCACAGAAGTGAAGCCCACAGTTATCAAATGGGGACAGTCTTCTCCACAGGGGACACTGCACAACTTGGGGAGACAATATTGATGACTCCATCCAGAAAGAGAAGGGTGCAACTGGTATCTGTTGATGAGCAGATATTCAGCACCTGCAGGCACAACCCCCCCCCCCATACACACACACACGTATATAGCAGAGAGCTACCTACCCTAAAGTGCAAGTGTCTCAGCTAAGAAACCAGTCAAAATACCCACACTGAAATTCTCTCCTTACTCCTTGCTCTGGGCAGACATTTTATACAATTGACAGTCTAAACTGCCAACCATTTTAATAGTGTCAGTCTGTCTGTCTTCTGGATTTGAAGGCTGGATGAGATGAATCTTTCAGACCTCGGCAACTCTATGAATCATCCAATCTTACAGGACACTCTGCAGCTAATCTACTCAACAAGTTATTGGCTTTGGAATCTCTATTAACTGAGATCATACAACATATGTAATGTGATCCCAAGAGTATAAATAATGAAGGATCAAGTTGTTACAGAACTTGAACTCAGTATAGCAAAACCATCGATTTGTAACTTATTTCTGAAATGTATATGTGTTTCATGCTCAGGAAATCCAGTTGGTCAGTATAGATACATAATTTTTTTTAGTTAACAGTCTTCCTTCTGATGTACTTTTAGAAACGAAATTTCAAAGTAAAAGCCAAATACTGTGTTTGAAGTCAGTAGTATCAGAAAGAGTATCTCATTTCTTCATCTTTAAAATCCTCATAGAGCAAGTTTCCATCTAAGTAAGAAAGAAATACTTCCTATAATTTTGATTTTAAGAGTCCTAGTGGAAAAGCTCCAGGGATAATGTGACCAGCCTCTTGCCAATCGTATTCACAAATCGTACGTAAAGTGTGTTGCTTTATTTTCTATTTGTTAAGTGCTTCCACCATGCAGAGAGAATGTTAAGCACATTGATTTGGCTGTCTTTATTTCTTGGGGTGGTAAACTGGCAAATGGTATCTTTCTCAATTTCTTATTTGAATATATTAAAATGTGTTGTGATAAACCATATGTATACTTAAAAGATCTCTTATCTCAACAGATGGTAACTGATACCTGGCTTACCAATATGCCCAGATTTATGACTTTTTATGTTGAGCTTAAGCTGCAGTGTGTGATTCCCAGGTCAGTGCCACTACCCCCCCCCCACACACACACACACTGGCTCTTTGATCCAACTCCAACAGCTCTTGACCAAAACATAGTATTGCTTGTCCACAAACCTTGAAATTCCTTACTACTTATGTATCTGTGTGTCTGCAACATGTCAGTCCATCTTAACCTCTATTGCAGTCCCTACTCAGAGGCCAAATTTTAGGCCAAGAAAGTGACACACATTAGAAAGCCATGAGTGGGTCTTCTCTGTTCATCTATCTGTTCCCTGAGAAGTTATCAGTACATGCTGCCAAGCCAACTGCATTGCACCGACATTGGCACACGATATCTATTGAAACTTCTTACCTACACAGACTGGCTTTGACCTTCTGAACAATCAAAAGGATCCCAGCTGGGCCTTGGTGGCAGTCAGGTAAAACTATACCTGTCTGACACTACTCAGTGAGTTCAAAGCCAGCCATAAAAACTAGGCGAGACTGTCTCAGCATGAAAAGAGCACTGGGGATAGAACTTGGTGGTAGAGTATTTACATAGCAAGCACAAGGCCCTTAGAGGAATCCCCAGTACTACAAGATACAGAGGGAGGGAGAGGGAGGGAGAGGGAGGGGAAGAGGAAGAGAAAGAGGAGGAGGAGGAGGAAGTGAGGGAGGGAAGGAAGGGAGACTGAGACTCTAGGTTATTAAAAAATTAGAGTTCAGAATGCCAAATAAAAATTAATTCCACCTTCTAAGTTTGAAGACAATTCAGTACTAAATGACATGGAAGATTAAACTTTTTGAAATCCAGACATCTGGTTTAAGCAGTAAGTTTATTCCTGAAGTAAGTTGGAATTAAAGTATACAGCATTAGCATTTGGGTAAAAAATACAACTCAGTCTTTGCTAATGACAGCAACCACTGAGCGCTGAGGTTTGCCACCCACAGCATCTGTGAACCCAGGGCACGTGAATCCTCACCATCAATTCTGTATTCAACATGAATACTGTGTCAACTCAGTGACAGAAAATTAGGCAGAAGCACATTAAATAATTTTCCAGATTCACATAGCCAGAAAGCCCCAGATTGAAATTTGGCAAAATGACCTGAAAACACTTTTTTAAACAACACTTCTATGCACTGTGTTGGCTAATGAGTTTGTAGAACTCATGCTCCAACTCGCTGACATAGTCTGAAATTACAGCAGTTGGGGGCTCAAGAGGTGGCTTAGTGGTTAAGAGCACTTCCTGCTCTTCCAGAGGGCCTGAGTTTGGTTCTTAGCACCCACATCTGTCAGTTCACAACAAAGCCTTAGCTCCAGCTTCAGAGGAGTCTGTCACCTCCAACAGAACCTGTGGGCACTGCACTCATGTATACACACACATACTTTATTAATCAAATACAATCTTTAAATAAAAGTAATCAGACAATTAGCTCCTGGTAACCTGGTAGCTCAACTTTGAGAGACTCCAACGCAGAATTTTCTGGAAGTGTTTTTTTTTTTTTAACTGAGAATAATTTCTGTATCCATGAACTTATTAGCCCTCAATGGAAGATACTGAGTGGGTCTGAGGCTACTGAACATGAATAACACAGCTAGGAAATCTAAGGTTTTACATCAAGGCTACTGAATCGCTAAACTGTTGGGTTAAGGCTAGCATTAAAGCATTAAAGCATGGTGACCTTTATGCCTCGCACTGCTTTCTAATTCCTGTTTTGATTGTTTTGTTTTTACTGTGGAAGCACGCGTGCTTTTGATCATCTACAATCAGGCTTTCCTGATCGATGCTGGTTCCTGGCGCGGAACAATCGCTGCCATTGGTGTGGCCGCCCCCTCTTAAGCGATATCTAGGTAAGAGTTTCTACAAGGGCCAAAACTTTATATGTAAACATTCATAGTTTAGGATCAAAGCAAAAATTATCCATTACATTTTGTACTTGTTTGAGAAATACCCTATGTTTATCTCAACCATGTTGTACTCAGTGGAGATGAGTCATATATAGTCACTGTACAACTTGATGAAAGGCTACAATTAGGTCCAGGTTCCTCGCCCTCTCTTCATTCTTGGGTGTCTTTCCTTGACAGTAATATTTAACCCTAGAGCATTTGAAACTAAACAACTGATTCCAAAGCCAATGTCTGTAATGGAAGAAAGGGTAGAAAATTTCTGAACTTTCCAACTTAAAACATTCTCTTTGTGTCTTTCCACAAAATGGTAGTCCTAAAAAAAAAATAGTATGAGCAAAACATTTATGATTTACCACTGGGTGTTGTCAAATACATTCAAGATTTCTTTGAGAGTTGTTTTTTTTTAATATTTATTCAGCATGTTACATTTATTTATTATTTCTTCACATATTCCAGGCTTGCTTTTTTTTAAATGATTTCTTTAATTTTATTTTATGTGCATTAGTGTGAAGGTGTCAGATCCCTTGGAATTGGTGTTACAGACAGTTGTGAGCTGCCATGTGGATGCTGGGAATTGAACCCAGGTCCTTTGGAAGAGCAGACAGTGCTCTTAACCACTGAGCCATCTCTCCATCCCGAGAGTTTTTTTTTTCACTATTTTTGCTGTAGGTCTTTAAAAACTGAGGTCTACATGGCTCCCATTCGTAAAAGATGGATTATGTACCACCATATTGCTCCTACTTTGGAGCCCTAAATTTAGCTAGCTCCAACTTGGACCACTCAACTTTCAAAAATTATTCTTGACCCATGAGGGTGGGATTCATGAGGTGCCACCCCTCTCAGAGGAGCTACTTACAGTTAATGGTGAAGAAAGTCATTCTCTTCTGTGGAAAAGCCACTGGAGGGTTGCCCATGTTTCAGTAAATATTCCCTACCTTTGTTCATGCAAGCAATCCTAGGTAAACTTCTGTGTGTCTGTGTGTGCGCCCGCACGTGCACGTGTGCGTGTGCATGTGTATGAGAGAGAGAAGGACATACAATGTTCAAACAGAAAAACTTTTAAGGCATAAAAATAGAAGGGAGACTTGAGTGAAAAGGGGAGATGATTCCAAAGGCATGAAAGGGGATGAGAGAAACTAATGGATAGAAGAGAACAAAATACAGTATGTAAATTATAGGTTTGTCAAAGAATAATATATTTAATATTTTTCTTTTTTTAAGAGTAGAGTTTTTTCATATCCTGATGTGCTCTCCCCTCCCTTTACTCCTCCCAGATCCTCCCCACCACCCTTTACATTTGGTTCTACCACCTTTCTGTCTCCCATTAGAAAACAAAAAGTCGTCTAAAGAATAATAATAAAATAAAACAAAAGCAAAAACATCACAATAAGACAAAACAAACAGAAGGAAAAGATCCCAAGAAAAAGCACAAGAAACAGAAATAGACATAAAGGGGCTGGAGAGATGGCTCAGTGGTTAAGAGCACTGTCTGCTCTTCCAAAGGACCCAGGTTCGATTCCCAGCACCCACATGGCAGCTCACAACTGTCTGTAACACAAATTCCAAGGGATCTGACACCTTCACACTAATGTACATAAAATAAAAATCAAATAAAATTATTTAAAAAAAAAGAAATAGACATAAAGACTCACTCATTGACATGCTCAGGAATTCCATAAAAACATAAAACTGGAAGCCATAATATATTCTCAAAGGGCTGAGAGGCCAAAGAGACAGACAAGTGGGAAAAATAAAATTTTTAATAAAATTTTTAAAGAGAGACAACATCATGTAAAAAAGGAACATCCAAGGATGCATTAGAGTTCATTTTCTGTTGGCCATCTACTGTCTACATTAAGTAGGCATGCAGCCTACCCTTAAGAAGAATTTATTTCCCCAATGAGACTCCCTTGAAGAAAACGGAATTTTCATTTCTAAGTGGTGATTGATTGAAGCTAGCTTCTATGTTAAGGATAAGAGCATGTGTCCACTTCTCCTTTCAGATCTAGGACCCCATCAAGTGCAGACTAATGGGAGGACCCTGTGTATGCTGCTTCAGTCTCTAGGAATTAATATTATGTCAATCTTGTTGTTTAAAGGGCTTTGTTTCCTTGGTGTCCTGAATCCTCTGTGGTTCTTACATTCTTTCCACCTCTTCTTCCTCTGGCTTTCTGAGCCCTGAAGATTTGATAGAAACATATTTGATGGAGACATATCTTTTAGAATAGTAGCCATTCTGCATACTATCTGGCTGTGGATCTCTGTATTTGTTCCCATCAGATAGAGAAGGAAGCATCTCTGATCTATGAAAAGAGAATGTAATTGGAAATCATTTTCTTGCTAGGTTCCTTTGGTAGAACAGTAGTATTTGGCTTACCCTGTAGGTCCCTGGGCTAGCTAGTCTCAAGATTTTGCTCACCGAAGCAGCAATGGTTTATAGATTCCATCTTTTACTTAAGGAGTGAGGCTTAAGTAAAATCAGGTATTGGTAAGCTACTTCTACAAGCTTTGTAGCAGTGTTGCACTAGCATGTCTTGCAGTCAGGACACAATTGTAGATCAAAGCATCTGTAGATAAGTCAGTGTTTGTTTCTTCTTCGGTAGCGTGCACAGTACCTTCCAGTACCAAGAATATTACCTTATAATGGTGAAGGCTCTAGGTAGGCACCAGCTCAACTTCTCTGTGTTCAGTGAGTTGTTGAAGTCTTGTCTTCAGCAATAGGGCAGTACTATCAGTTTGTGGGAAACAACCAATAGCCTTGGCAACCTGGGTTGTTGGGAGTTCCCAGGATACCCCTGTGTCCAACAACTCAATTAGATATAATCTATTCCCAGTACTGGAAGCTTCATTTGGTGACAAGAGATGTCCATTTGGAGCTGTCCTGTTACTTGGTGGTTTCATTTAGATCATCTTCATATATGTACATGTTTTAAGAAGCTTCTACTGTATTAGGTTTCCATACTACCCATCAAATGGCTCTTAATTTTAGCTATCTCTTCCTTTGTTCCCTCCCTCATTCTACTCCCTACTTGATGCTCCATTCCAATTGTTCACGCTTGTCCATCCATATCTATTCTATTTCCTTTATCTGAAGAGATATATTTGGCCTCCTACTCCATTACTCTATACTTAACCTCTATGGTTCTACAGATTGTAGTTTGCTTACCATTGAATTAATAGCTAATATCCACATATAAGTAAATACATAATATTTGTTTTTCTGGGCCTAGGTTACCTTACTCAGGATATTTTTTTTTCCTGGTTCTATCCATTTACCTGTACATTTCATAATTTCCTTTTTTAATGGCTGAGTAATATTCTGTTGTGCAAATGCACATTTTCTTTTTGCATTCTTCTGTTGAGGGACATCTAAACTGTTTCCAATTTCTGGCTATTGTGAATAGAGCAACAAGAAACATAGTTGCACAAGGGTCTCTATGGTAGGATGATGCATCCCTTGTGTATATGCCCAAGACAATATATGCTTGGAATATATGGAACTTGTGGTAGATCTCTTTCTTTCTTCCAGAGGAGCCACCACACTGATTTCCATATGGCTATACAAATCTACACGCCCACAGCAGTGGATGAGTGTTCCCCTCACTCCATATCCTTGCCATCATGAGCTTTCACTTGTTTTATTGATCTTGGCCATTCTTATGGGCATAAGATAAAATCTCAAAATAGTTTTAATTTGTATTTCTATGATGACTAAGCATATTGGACATTGCTTTAAATGTTTCTCATCCATTTGAGTTTTTCTTTTGAGAATTCTGTTTATATCTTTATTCCATTTTTTATTGGGTTGTTTTCTTGATATCTAATTTCTTAAGTTCTTTATATATTTTGGATTTTAGTCCTCCATCAGATGTGTATTTCGTAAAGATCTTTTCCCACTCTGTAGCCTACCACTTTGTTGGAATGATGGTGCCCTTTGTCATGCAGAAGCTTCTCAGGTTCATGAGGCCCCATTTGTTAATTGTTGATCTTAGTACCAGTGTTCTGTTCAGAAAGTCTTTTTCTATGCCATTGAATTCAAGGCTTTTGTCCACTTTCTGTTCCATCAAATTCAATGTATCTTTGATCTATTTGGAGTTGAATTTTGTACAGAGTGATAAATATGGATCTATTTGCATTCTTCTACATACAGACATCCAGTTTGACCAGCACCATTTGTTTAAAATGTTGTATTTTTTCCAGGGTGTATTTCTGCCTTTATAAAAAATCAGGTGCCCATAGATTTTATCAACTTGATTAAATTGATCAACATGATTGTTTTTGTGCTAATTCCATGCTGTTTTTATTACTATAGCTTTATAGTACAACGTGAAATAGGGAATAGTGCTACCTCCAACAGTTCTTTTCTTATTCACAACTGTTTTAGCTGTCCTGGGTTGTTCAGCGTTTCCATATGAAGCTGAAATTTATCCTTTCAATTCTGTGAAAATTTGTGTTGGAATCTTGATAGGGATTGTACTGAATCTATAGTTTGCTTCTGATAGAATGGCCATTTTACTGTGAAAACTTCAACTTGAAGAGGTTAACCACACCAAGAAAAACTACAAGGAATAAATAATCCCAGCAGGGGGGGAAAACCACTTAATAGAACAACAAAATAATAGGCATCAACAACAAACACTGCTCATTGATAACTCTTAACAAAGGTTTCAAGTCCCCATATGTGGTGGGTGTGTCTTGCTTGGTAGGGAATTCTGGGATCCTGCCAGGTGCTGCCACAGCATGTTCCAAGAAGAAATGTGTTTCTAGATATTAGGAGTTGACACTTAGGAATGGAAAAGGAAGGCACAGGGCTGAGGGCATCCACAGGAGGAATGAAAGCACAGTGTTCCACCAGTATCTGCTTTAATCCCCCTTGGGAATGGTGGTAGAGTGTGAGGAGAGACCACCACCGGTAATCTGCTACAGAGATTAGGATGATATTGGGGACTGGATTTAGAGGAAAGAGAGATTGAAGACCTGTGGCTTACCTACCTACTTAGCTGACCTACTTGCTTCTCTAGCAGGCTTAGCTGGTGGGGTCCTAGGAAATGCTTGCTGGAGTTGGGGGCTTGGATAATGGGATGAGTGGGGAGAAGGAAGGTTCGAGGAGATCTAAGCGCTGGAGATGGGGGCAGGGAGGAAGGAGAGGCTTCAGCAAGTGGGCTGCTACAGAGTTAGGGGTGAGACTGAGAGAAAGGATTTAAAGGAGAGGAGGGAGAAGTGAATATCTGCAGTTATCTTACCTCCATTTAAATTTTTATTTATATATTTTTATTTAAAACAATTTTAAAATTTAAATATATTTTTGATCATGTTGTTCTCCTCCCCCAACTCCTTGGTCATAATTACCAACATATAAGGTGGTTGCATTTAAAAAAACATTTAGAACAGTGATTGATATATATTGAAGAATCAATAGTGCTATTGCTGTTACTCCATTAAAAATAAAATAAAATTTAAAAAGCCCCTATAATGGAAGAAAAATATTCTTGAGCCTTGGGATCTCAAAATAGTAAATATCAGTTGCTGAACTCTTTCCCCACAGTCAAAACCTTCTCATGGGACAAAGAATCATTCTCTTCAAAGACCTTTTTATCCGCCCTTTCACCATTGACTGACCACAGCGACATAAAGTTTAAGAATATGACATGGCCTCTGATATTTATATAATTGCATGTTTTTATTTTATTTTAATATACTATAACCCTTTGTGATGCCTTTGAAAATAATCTATCAGTGTTTTTAACCTTTGGTGTAGCCACAATATATAAATAAAATATTTTATTATGTGTATTGCTGTGCTTCTAAATCGAGCCAATTCAGTTTTTTTATTTTATTTTTATTATTAATTACATTTTATTAACTCAGTATCCCAGGTGAATCCTGCTCCCTCATTTTCTCCCAATCCCTCCCACCCTCCCTCGTCTACTCCCTGCCCCTTTACAAGTCCACTGATAGGGGAGGACCTTTTCCCCTTTCATCTGACCCTGGTTTATCAGGTATCTTCAGGACTGGCTGCAACATTTCTAGGCCAAATTAGCAGGCAAATGTGAGCTGGAGCAAAGCAATTACCAGCCTTGTTTTCACTAGTTTTCATAAATTGCCTATTGAGAACTAGTCCCTGCTCTGTGCAGTAATACAGCCTATGAGCTTGCTCGGAAGAGAGTCAATGGAGACTGAGACCCACTCGAGTAGAGAGAGGTCAAACACGTGAACAGAATGTCTACTAAGATCCTTCCCTGGGCTGGAGAGATGACTCTGCAGTTAAGAGCACTGACACTATCCCTGAAGACCTGGGTTCAATTACCAAAATCTCCATGGCAGCTCCCAACTGGCTGTAACTCCAAGATCTGACACCCTCACATAGATATACATGCAAGCAAAATACCAATGCACATAAAATAAAAACTTATTTAAAAAAAAATCCTTCACTACATCTGAGGCAGAAGCAGGCTGATCTACGACGTTTTAACACAGCCAGGACTACACAGAAAAACCCTATCTTGGGGCTGGGTAAATGGATCAGTAAATAAGGAGCTTACAGTGCCAAACTCGAAATTGGATCCCAAACACATTTACATTAAAGGAGGCGGGGCATGATGGCGCGCATACCATCCCAGTCTTCTGAAAGCAGAGACAAAGGATGCTCTGGACAAGCCAGCTAACCAGACTTGCCAGCAAAAGACCCTGCCTCAGCAAATGAATGTGGAGAGCAATAAAGGAAGACACCTGACATCAAACCCTGGCTTCTGCAAGCGTGTACACAAAGAGGCAGATGCAAAAAGATAGAAACAGCTCCTCCAGAACCAAACCATTCAGGAGAAAATAGTAAGTTTTGACTGACATGGTTACTCTGTCAGTCCTCTGAGGCAATGTTAGCAACCTTCCCATTCTTCATTACATGGATGCTGTGCTAACTGGGCTGGTTTCTCCAGACACAGAAAAGACTGACCATGTACTCCTGTTTCTCCAGTGCTTTTGTCAAAATTGTCGTTTCAAACTAGCATCTAAGGAGTTGCAGCTGTATGGTGTGGATTCATGCATTGTCACTTTGTAATTTGGTAACAGGGTACATGACAGCTTTCCAAAGTCCAGACTGCCCACTGCATGCTTGCCTCAAATCTAGGTTAAGCTATACCTGGTAGGGGTTCAAGTCTCCCCTGCCTGTATCATTACCACACTTTCTGCTTAGAAACTAATAGTAATGTGTGTTTTCTATTTGTATATCCAATTAACTGAATTCCAGTAAAGGAAGTACCCTACCGTGGTCTCAACCCTTTGTACAGATGGTGGCTTCATTCACCTTAACCTCGCTCTGACTAGGCAAAGCTGGCTCAAAATCAGAAAAAGCAAGCTTCAAGGCTTTTGCGTCAAGTCCTGGACTTCAGTGCCAAGACTGGAATAGACCTTATCCCAGTCCTCTTTTCTTTTCCCATTCCAAAGCCATTCGGCTCCCATAGAAACCAAAAGGTATAATGCAAATAAACAAGGAGGCCTTTAGAAGATCAGGAATAGCACATTTATACACTAGAGGACAGTTAAAAGGAAGCTTAGGATGAAGCAAGTCCAGTGTCAGCCAAGTGCCTTCAATACCATGACAAGACATTTCCTAGGGAACTATATGGACACCTGGAGCTCCAGTTCAGGAAAGGCTAGTCAGTGCATTCTCCATTTGCTAATCTTCATAATACATGGGAAAGAACCATACAACTATCTTGTCCTTCAAGAACTTTGGGAGGAGGCACTGAGCAAAATATTTTTCCAAAATCAATGCCAATAGAGGATTAAATAGAAATTTTGTATGTTTGTTTTTGTTTTGTTGTGTTGTTGCTTTGTTTTTTGAGACAGTCTCTCAGGTAGCCCAGGCAGAGCTTAAATCCACCGTAGAAACAAAAACAGCCTTGAATTCTTGGTCCTCTTGAGTGTTGGGATCAAAGTCATGCAAAATAGATCCAGTAAAGATTAACACCAAAACCACAGGATGCAGACTCTCATACATATACAGCTGCTGAGAATGTGTGCTCAGATATCTTAAACCCAGAGCCCATCCCCAAAGGAATAATGGCTGCCTTTGAAAGAGCACCTTTCCTAAAGTATGTTGAAGATTTCTTCTGAGACCACTCTGAAGGAAAATTCAAAAACCAATTTGCAAAAACCAATGTGTGACTCAAACTTTGGGCATGAGTGTTCCTGATAAGATGGATCTATGTTGAGCTGTTCTACAATGTATGCATATTTCAAAAGAGCGCATGGTACATGATAGACAGGTAAAATAAATTAGTCCATCAGAATTTAATTTCTAAAGTGCAAAAAGTATGCCCCTGAGCCTTAGGTAGAGGAGCGGCATATATGCGAGTTGAAGCTAGGCCTTCCACAGTCATTTATTCTCTGCATCTGCACTAGTTATGAATCTCTGTAGTAGCCTACACCTGCTTAAAAAAAAGAAGAAAGAAAAATATTAAAAAAAGAAACTCTGTCCTGAGGGTCTAAAGATAAATATTCATGTGCATATTCACATGTACTTGACTAGTTTGATAGTATCAGGCACAAATACCTATAAGTGGGCTTCAAATGTAATTAGACAGCTGTTGCTTATCCCCATTGTCATTGTCGTAGTTCACAGGCCGAGACTAGATGGAAAAATTGTAAGATCCTGAGGACCAGGACACCAGCTGCAAGACAGTGTCTTTCTAGACTTGACAGGGATGCCATACCCATGAAATATAAAAAAAAAAAAATACAGTAGTGTAAATAAAACCTACATAATGGTGACATTACATGCCATTTTAGGTGGAGGGAACTCTCACAAGGCCCCAGCCCTAGATGAAGAGCCATAGACAATCAGTTTCCTACAAAGACAAGCCCCTGATTGCTCAGTTGTCCACCCCCAAGTGGTCCTTCCTAAACACACACACTACTGAGCCCATTTATTGTTGCACATATGTGTGTATACACATATACAAAATAATAGGTCATGAATTTGAGCATAAGTGGAGTGACATGGGAGGAGTTGGAAGGGAAAGGAGGATTTAGAGATGATGTAAATACATACCTATCTATGAAATTCTCAAAAAATGAACTTTTAAATTAAATTTTTTTCAAAATAAGCTATATGGATATTGTCCTCAGCAATCAGGTCTCCCTATCAGTTTGCGGAGAGCAAATCTCTGTCCTAGCATCAGCTCGGTTGTTTGGAGATCTTCATAGGACCCTTCTTGGCCAAAAATTCAACTGAATGCAACCCAGTCTCGCTACTGGAAGCATTTCTTAGCTACACAAGATGGCTGGTAGAGACTCTATATGCCCCATTACTAGGAGTTCTCACTAGGGTCACCCTCATAGATTCCAGGAAGTTTCCACTGTACTAGGTTTTGAAACAACTCCCCCAAATGTCCCCCAATTTCAGCCATCTCTCCCCAAGTTCTCTTTCCATCCCATCTCCCCACCCACCCGATCCCTTCTGTTCCCAGGCCAATCTCAAGATATAGTCTATTTCCCCTCCCCAAGGAGGCCCATGTGTCCCTCCTAGAAGCATTCTCTTTAAATAACCTAAGTCTGCATATTATTGCTCGCTTATCATTTACTTAACAGCTAATAATTCACTTACAAGTGAATACAAACCATATTTGTTTTTATGGGTCTGGTTTACCTCACTAAGGATTTTTTTTCTTTCAGTTCCATCTATTTGCAAGTTTCATTTCATTTTTTTAACTGCTGAGTAATACTCCATTGTGTAAATGTAGCACACTTTCTTTTTTTTTTTTT
>CM053762.1:27573268-27631887 GCA_028658305.1 Pachyuromys duprasi
CTACCAAAGGCTTGATCGTGAGTCTTAATATCTGCTCTGGTACATCTTTACGTTGACCCCCCCCCCCCCAGAGGTCCTCCTTGGCATACTCCTGTCCTTTGTAGCACACTTTCTTTATCCATTCTTTGGTTGAGGGACATCTAAGTTGTTTCTAGTTTCTGGGTATTATGTATAAATATACCAATGAAGATGATTGATCAAGAGTCCTTATGGTAGGATAGAACGTCCTTTGGGTATATACCCAAGAGTGGTAAAGCTGGGTCTTGAGGTAGATTTATTTGTCAACTTTCAGAAGAACCACGATATTGATTTCCACAGTGGCTGTACAAATTTGTACCCCCACCAGCAAAGGAAGAGTGTTCCCCTTGCTCCATATCCTCTCCAGCATGAGCTGTCACTTGTGTAATTGATCTTAGCTGTCCTGGAAGCTGTAAGATGAAATCTCAGAGTTGTTTTGCATTTCTCTGATGGTTGAGGATGTTGAACATTGCTTTGTTTCTCGGCCATTTGAGATTCCTCTGTTGAGAATTCTCTGTTTAAATCTGTACCTCATGTTAATTGGATTATTTGGGGGTTTGATATCTAGTTTCTTTGGTTCTTTATATTTTAGATATTAGTCCTGTATCAGATGTGGAGTTGGTAAAAAAAAAAAAAAAAGATTATTTCCCCACCCTGTAGGCTGCCACTTTGTCTGATTGAAGGTGTCCTTTGCCTTACAGACATGTTTCAGCTTCATGCGGTTTCATTTATTAAATGTTGATCTTAGTGCCTGCACTATTGATATTCTTCTCAGAAAGTCTTCTCTTCAAGGTGCTTATCACTTTCTCTTCTGTAAGGTTCAGTGTATCCGGTTTTATGTTGAGGTCTTTGATCCAACTGGATTTAAGTTCTGTGCAGGAAGGTAAGTAGGGGTAATTTTCTCTTCTTTGAAAGTCTGGTAGAATTCTGTGATAAAACCATCTAGCCCTGAGCTTTGTTGTTGTTGGAAGACTTTTAGTTAATGCTTCTATTTCACTAGGGATTATAGGTCTATTTAAATTATTTATCTGATCTTGATTTAGCTTTGGTAAGTAGTATCTATCAAGAAAATTATTTCTTTTAGATTTTCAAATTTGGCAGAGTAAAGATTTTAAAGTATGTCCTTATGATTCATTGGATTTCCTTGATGTCTGTTATGTCCTCCTTTTTGTTTCTGATTTTGTTAAATATTCTTTCTCCATCTTTCAGTTAGTTTGGATAAGGGTTTGTCTAGCTTGTTGATTTTCTTAAAGAACCAACTCTTTGTTTCTCTAATTCTTCCTATTGTTCTCTCTGTTTCTATTTTATTGATTTCGGCCTGCAGTTGATTATTTCTTGTCATCTACTCCTCTTAGGTGCTTACTTCTTTTTGTTCTAGAGCTTTCAAGTGTGCTATTACGTTTCTAATATGAGATGTCTCCAATTTCTTTTTGAAGGTTTTTAGTGCTGTGAACTTTCCTCTTAGTGCTGCTTTCATTGTTTTGGTATGCTGTGTAATCATTTTCGTTGAAACCTAGAAAGTCTTTACTTTCTGTCTTCATTTCTGTCTTGACCCATTTTGCACTCAGTAAAGCGCTGTTCAGTTTCTATTAGTATGTAAGCTTTCTGTTGTTTCTATTGTTGTTGATATCCAGATTTAATCACTTGGTGGTGGTCTGACAGATGCAGGAATTTGCTTCAGTTTTTTTTTTTACCTGCTGAAACATGCTTTGTGCCCTAATATGTCATCAGTTTTATATTGCTGTAACAAAATGCTTGATAAAAACAATGGAAATGAGGAGAGATTTCTGCAGGCTAACGGTTCCAAAGCTCCAGTCCATGGTTGGCTGGCTGCATGACTATGTAGAAGCGGAATATCATGGTGGTGGGACCACGTAACATATAAAGTCGATAACCTTCTGTAAGCCAGGAAACAGAAAGGCATGAGAAACAATATTTGCCCTTCAGAGACTCCCAACTGACACATCTCCCCTGGAAGCTGCACCTTCATTCCCCTCTCAATAACACCACCAAATCAGGATTCCATCAATGGCTCAATCTGTTGACAAAGTCACAGCCCACACTACCTGAGAGCCCCAACAAGTAGCAACCAAGCCTTTAATCCTCATGCTTTCATGAGGCATTTCAGATTCAAACCTCCAACCCATCCATGAGCATGAGCATGGACTTAAATCAGCAGCGAAATCAGCATTCCTGATGACCCATTTTGTAGAGGGCATGAGGTCCTTATGCTCACCGAGAGCACTAGGGAAACCAGAAATGTTAAACTTTCAGGCTTTTGTCTTCAATGGAAGGGATCTAACCTGTGTTTTACCCAGAAAGCCGGAGTTGGATGTAGTTCATAACCTGGTGACTTTTTGCTGTCGGTAGAGCCAGGCCTCACCCAAAGCCCAGACCATTATGTTCATCCCAGACTCTTAGGCACTGTTTCTCAGTAAATATAACCATTCTTATGGAAGAAGTCACAGACACTTTGCAAAAGACATGTATTTTGCATAGGACTTTCAATGTAGCCATACATACCTTAGGCTTTGTTGAGACAATTGCCATGAGGAAAGCCTTTTCCAAAGTTGTATTATGCTTAGATATATCAAAAATAAACCATTCAGGGTCAGATTCTAAAAGTTTGAATCACCACTGGGTAACTAAGTTATGTTGAGTGGATTTTCTCCTTGCCTCATGCAAATTGCTTCTCTGCTAGGGATACCATTTACAGAGACTCCAGTACCATTTCACTCTTATTTCAATGTGGTTGAGAAGTACATGAAATACTTCTAATAAAACACTAAAAATGGAGTCAGCAAGATGGCCCCTTTTTTGGGATGTCTTAATTTGGCTTTGGGATTCTCCATTCAAATGGCACTGAGCTCACTCTGTGAGGGAGGGTCCCAATTCCAACAAGAAGAAATATTTTCCGTAAAATAAAAAGAGTGGGAGCCCTGGGTCTCTTGGAATTTGCCCTCCATGAACGTCAAGAAGACTAACAATGATTTCCTTTGCTCTTGAAGAAAAAACAAAGTTTAGAAAGTTTCCTCAAAGACCATAAAGGATTCTAAATAACTCCAATAAGAAAACATACAAATTACTATTTTTAACTACTTTAGAGTGCAATTATTTTCATTCAGGCTTCTGGAGCTTATATATAACTGAAAACGTTAAATCTGATCCTATGATACCAGGATCATAGTAAGTGTGTGTGCCTATGTATGGGCATATAAACATGATTCTGAGTATCTGAGGAGATCAGAAGAGGCTTTTAGTGCCCCTGAAGCTGGAATTACAGGGGGTTGTAAGCACCCAGTTTGGGTGCTGGGAACCAAACTCTAGTCCTCCGAAAGAAGAGCAAGAGAGCTCCTAACTGCTGAGCCCTATCTCCATTCCCACTTAATCCTTTTCTGGGTTCCCAAGTTTGGCTTGAAAATGTGTTGCTGCAATTTTTATGTGTCTGCGTTCATAATGTGGATTGGGATCTAGTTCCTTTTGTGATGTCTTCATTTTGGCTTTAGAATTCTCTGTTCAATGTCTCAATGGCTGGCTCTTCGACCCTCCCCAACACACGCCCAGGAGGAACAGCCTGGCTAGATCCCAGAAGAGGACATTGCAGCCAGCTCTGAAGAGACAAGATAAGCTAGGGTCAGATGGAAGGGGAGGAGGTCCTCCCCATCAGTGGACTTGGAGGGGGGCAGGGAGGAGATGAGGGAGGGATGGGGAGAGTGGGAGGGAATGAGGGAGGGGGCTACAACTGGGATACAAAGTACCTAATCTGTGATTAATATAAAAATAAATAAATTACATTAAAAAAAAAGAATTCTCTGTTCAAATGGCACTGAACTCAAATCCAGGGCTTGCCTGAGCCCTACCCATTGCCAGCTATCTAAGTGTGTGGAACCCTGGTCTCAGTGATGACCAGTGGTGCTTGGATGTGTTATCTGTAGTGTCCAACAGAAGCCCTGTGAAATGCAGCTCAAAGTGAGGGTAGCTAGAGAGGCAAGATGGCCTATCGAACATGAGCAGGTAAGGGTGAATTCTCACCACATTTCACTGTCCTGCTGCAGAGCTCAAGTTCTAAGCTAAAGTTTCTCAAAGTAGATTTCTCAAAATAGCAGAGTATAACATGCCCTGTTTAACAGTTTCTTCAATTAGTTTATAACTTATTTGGGTATGTCCCATAAATGTATCCACTATACCTTTGATCTGGTTCCAAGCCTTTGGGAAACTGGGTTTTACCAGGTATCTTAATGCCTTACTGCTGAATACTCAACTGCAGTGAGTCAAGCAAATAACCAGAATCCCACAGAGCTTATTCAGGAGCAATGAAATTTTTAAAAAGCTTGGATTGTCTTGATTATAAACTAATTCTGGGTGGATGATTATACCATACTTAATGCTTGAGCCACTTAAACTAGACTTTATGTTTAAATCAACCTTTCTCCTAGGCCAAGTCACTTCAACTACTTATTTTTTCACGCTTATTACTGTAAAACTTTTAACATTTCTCCAATGAGATTATCTATCAGTTTGCGTTACTAATTGTCATTTGGCTTAATGATCTGGGGTTTCTATCAGCAAATATCTGGCAAACTTTTTTTCTGGCAAACTTTTAAATCACAGACTTTTTGCATTGTGTAATGGGAATAAAATAGTGGACATGAAAGACTTACACCTGCTTTGAGTCTGGCAAGGAGACAAATGTTAAACACAGTTAAGAAACAATTCTGCAAATATTTAATTGCAGTACCTGTAAGTGCTGTGAAGGAAAACACTGAGTGTCAACAGAGTAGTCAAAAACCAGGTCTAAGAGCTCCGAGAGAGTGGCCCTAAAGAAGCAGCATTTGCACAGCTGGGTAAGCTGGCCATCTGACAACGCAGGATGCAACAGCAGCTAAGAACAAGAGCTTAAGATTAGGAAAGCACATACACAAAAGCCTACAAGATGGTGTTTAGAACAGCAGAGGGCTCAGAAAACTATAGTTTTGGCACAGTGTACAAGGCAGTGAAGTAACAGTTGAGAGTTAGAAAGATGCTGGAGGTAAACACATTTGGATGCCATATTTAAAATCTAGACTTTTATCTAAAGTAAAGTGAGCAGGAAAAGGATTTTTTAAATTTTTAAATAGTACAGATTCACAGAAAATTCAAAATTTATATTTTCATAGATTATAAGTTAAAAGACTCGATTGCAAGCTATGTTCCCTGAGAATTTCTTTTAATATGGTCCCATGTGAAAACACTTCTCTAGAGCCAGGGTAAAGAATGACTCAGAGAAGAACAAAGGTAAATGCGCAGACACAGATTACAGTGTAATCAGCGGTGGATCAAACTGTGGTAATGTTAACCTGAGAAAGAACAGTAAAGGGCAGAAAGCAGACCTATCCCCACAGTATCTCCAGGAAAAGAGTTAGAGTGCTACTAAGTTGCCTAATTTATAAATTCAGAAAATGGTAGCAATGGGAATGAATGAGCCTTGAAGTTGTTCCCAAACTCACACTCAACATCTACACTTTCCCATGTGCATTCCTTGAAGTCTGGCACTTGAATTCTGCTTTCACTCAATGATTCCCTGAATTTGGTAGCAATGGATACAACAACTGAGCAAGGAGATTATAGAAAAGGTGCACTACGTTCTTAGCATGAATACCTTTGCCAGGTTGGCTTGAGGTAGAGGACTTGCGTGGGAGAAAGGGGAACAATGACAAAGGCTGAAGAACACGGAATGGTGTTGGTCCTTTATGGCTGAGGTGTGCAGCATGGCCAGCGCAGGACCCTAGGAAGAGTTACAAGGCACCACATGCCACAGAAGTAAGGGTTCAGGATTGTTTTGCTAGCTCTGGACTTAAAACAGCAGCTTCTGATTTTTTTTTCGGTTTATGATTTTTGTTGCACATTTGAGTCACCTGAAAGAGTTCTTAGTACACACTAACATCCAAGCTTCACCCAGACCACTTAATACAGAAACTGAAATGGGTAGATGGTTTGGGGAATGTCTAATGGCCGTCATGGGGAGAAATTTTAATCCAGCAATATTCCTGTTCTGGCAAAGGATCACATCCAAAGACATTCTAGGTATGGGTGATCTGGCTGAAATGACAAACCTTTAATCCCTCCAGCTAAAATACAAACATGCCCTTAGTACATACTTTTAATCCCAAACAATGATGATAAAGTTAGTTTGTAGAAGAAAGCAGCTATGTTTGAAAGTGATATTTAATCAGGGGACAGACAAAGTGACAAATCAGAGAAAGATTTGATAGAATGAGTCAGAGATAGTATATGCCCAACTCTCATGAAAGCAGCACAGGAAATACTTAAGGGAGCACAGCAGAGAATTAGTTCAGTTCCTGCAGTTCATGCAGAGCAGGTCAGCAGAGGTAGTTGAAGCCAGAGAAGAAGAAGAAGCCAGAAGATTAGAATAAAATGCCAGAGTTAGTTTGAAGCCAAACTGAAAAGCAGAGAGAAGCCAGTTTGAATCAGGTTGGAGAGGAGTTTCAGCCAGAACAGCTGCGTTGAACCAGCCAGCCAGAGTTCAGAAAGAGCTAGAAAGGCTGGACTTACTCAGCAGTAAACCTCTGAGATGACAATTACATTTGGTAAATGAAAGTTCTATTTACACATCAGATAATATTAATATACAAGCTAATTCTTTTTCTTCATTCTAATTTCACTGTGACTTTTACATACATGTACATAATGTATTTTGATCATTCACCCCACATTGCTTCTTGTATCACCCCACTGCTTAACTCTTACCCCTTCCTCATTGCACCTACTTCTCCTTTCATGTCTTTCCTGTCTGTCTGTCTATTGTGCAATGTGTTTCATTAGGGTTGCATGCAAGAACATGGGTGCAGAGCTATTCACAGAAGCATGGGCCCCTTTTCAAGACTTCTGAAAAAAGGTGTAATATGATCAGTCTCACTTTGGTCTTGGTGTGGCAAAAATAATCACTTGGGGTAAAGAACCTGCCAGAAACTTTGAGAAGGAGAACTGCTTATCCCCCTGTGAAACTAGAGTAACATTTTCACCCCAAGCTGCTCTAGGTCTTCTCTTGCCCAGGCTGATACCGTCCTAACTTTTGAAACCTTGTAATTTTGGCCCTTCAGCTGAACTCCCATTTGCTGAATCTGGAGGTGCTGTTCAGTAGACCATGATGCTCTGCTCTGTTGGTCAAGTGATGCCTTCCCAATCTAAGCAGCTGCTACCTGACCTAAGTGTCTAATCTAGCCTGTTCTTCCATAGTTGTGCTAAGAGTTGTCACTATACCAGACCTCTTGGACAAGGAAGGGAGCCCTGGTACTTTAGTAAGATGCAGAAAATCTAAGCACTGTCTGGCCATTTCATTGCTCTTCCTTTCTTGGACCTTTTCTTTTGTGATTGCCCCTAAATAATGGACTCCCTTCTTTTCCCCTGACAACAAAGTTCCATCAGCCTATCAAAGCCCATCTTAAGCACCCATTCTCCAGTGAAAGCTTCCCTGGGCCTCACTAAATGTTTAGGAGCTCCTGTCCTTTTTGAACTGGAGTCCTTTCTTTAGAGAGTTTGTCCCAGGACTCCTTCTACTATAGTTTGGCTGTTAGCCACAATTAATGAGCACAACCTCTAAGTCAGGTACCTCCCTGAGCTGGGATACAGAGGTAAACGTGGCAAGGACATCTGTTGTATTGGGGAGGCTAGTGATGTGGTAAGTGGCTTTCCATATCTCCATCGAAATTAGTTATAAGCTTCTTGATATAAGAAAAGATTCATTATATTTTGATTATCTAAGATGACCCCAGTGTATCAGTGTTCAAATTGTGTTTGTTGGGTTTAGCCTTCCACTATATTAAAAAGAAGTCTCTCACTCTTTCATACTCTCTTTCTTGCTTAGGCCCTCTTTGTTGCAACCAACTTTTACAGAGAATATGAATGGAACTGTGGGCAAACTCAGGACACAATACTCAAAGCTGTTTCTCAGGAAATATTCAACGCACCGATTTATGCAGCCCAGCTCCTACCTCCCCTGCTTGGAAAGACCTACTTGGGTGTTTAAAAAAAAAAAAAAGATGCTCCTTGTGTTCATGGCTTAGGTATAAGCACTAAAGCTGCCTTTCAGCATAACATCCAAAGCATTTGGGGTGGCGGTGTCCCTGGCAACCCAAGGTAAGTCTCTAAGTAAATTGTAGTTCTTCCCAGGAGGAATTCAGCTCTCATTACATCACCAGGAAACAGATGAGTGGTAGACATTGTATTGGTTCACTCTGGTAATAAAGATTGTAGGGAGAATTTAAAAACCCAGTTGTGGCTGGGAGCAGTGTTGTACGCCTGTAATCCCAGCACTCAGGGAGGCAGAGACAGGTGGATCTCTGTGAGTTCGAGGCTAACCTGGTCTACAAAGCAAACCCAGGACAGTCAAGGCTACATAGAGAAACCCTGTCTTGAAAAATAAAAAAAAAGAAAGAAAGAAACAGAGAAAGAAAGAAAGAAAGAAAGAAAGAAAGAAAGAAAGAAAGAAAGAAAGAAAGAAAGAAAGAAAGAAAGAAAAGAAAGGAAAGAAAGAAGAGAGAGAGAAAGAAAAAGAAATCCAGGCAGGACTTAACCACTCCTCTGTCTTAGGGTCTGTCACAAAGCTACAATGATCTTGTCATCTGGGGCCAACTTCATCTCAAAGTTCAACTGAGAAAGGGTCTGCTTTCAGGTTTATTCATGTGGATGCTGACAGTGTTTCCCCCTATTTCTGGGTGCTAGCTGGAGACTTCTCTCACTCCCTTACCATGTGGGTTTTCTTCATAAGGTAGCACACAACTGGGCAGCTAGATTCCTCAAAGGAAACAGCAAGGAGACTTACAGAAACTCAAGCAAGAAGAGAGTCAGACTCTTATAACCTCATTCTATTATTCTTCCTGCATCCATTCTCAAGAACTGAGAGCAGCCTATGCAGTACCCACAGGGACACTGAACCACGTATGTACCAGAAGCTTGGGCATGGACCATGATAGATGTTACCCAATGTATCCTTGTAGGTAACCCATGCTCTCACCTCACAAAGACATCACTATTCCCTGAAAACATGAGAAGGACTTTAGAGCCTATGCTTTGTATATGTTCAGTAAGTCATACATTCCAGCCACAAGTGCTGGAGATACATCCATGAAAAAACAGACAAAGCACCATCTCCTCGGAGCAGGTATTCTAGCAGACAAAACAGAATAAGACCCCGCCACAGAGGGCCTTGAAAACACTCTTCCTAGCAGTGTATTAAAGCAAATATTAAGAAACATAACCCTTTGGCAGAGTGCAGGGAATCATATGAAAGAAGGGGGAGTTAGTATGACATGGAGAGGTCAGGAGCTCCGCAAGAACCAAATATATCAGGGCACAGGGGTCTTTTATGAGACTGTCTCTCCAACCAAGGACCATGTATGGTTATAACCTAGAACCCCTGCTTGTATGCAGCAAATAGTAGCTCAATTCCCAAGTGGGTATACTAATAAGGGGAACAGAAACTATTTTGGACATGAACTCAATGGCTGGCTCTTCGACCTCCCTGTCCCCTGAGGGAGGAGCAGCCTTGCTAGCATTGTAGCCATTCCCGAAGAGACCTGATAAGCTAGAGTTAGATGGAAGGGGAGAAGGTCCTTCCCTATCAGTGGACTTAGAAAGGTGCAGGGAAGAGATGAGGGAGGGAAGGGGGGATAGGGAGGGAATGTGGAAGGGGGCTGTGGCCGGGATACAAAGTACATAACCTGTGATTAATATAAAATGAAAATTAAAAAAAACAGAATAACCAACTACCCACAGCATGCCAAAGAGTGATGAGTCACAGCAGGTATGGTTGGTGTCAGGGTAAGGTTGTCATACATGAAGTGGACTGAAAGGTTCCTCTCAAATCTTTGCTTTCTGTAGACGTGTGAAAGAAGTGAGGAGCCTTGAGGATATTTGGAGGAGTATCCTTGGCAACAAGGGACAGAAGGAACAAAGGTAACAACCAGGAGCACAACACAAGAGGTCTGCATATCTGGAACACCCACAGGGACACAGAACCACATATGTAGCAGAAGGTTGGGTAAGAAAGGTGACTGGCAGCGTGGTTACAAAGGAAGCCAACACATTGCCAAGCCTCACGGCTGATTCACGAACTGACCTCACTGAGCCCTGGAGCCACTGAATGTCCATCTCTCCCTACCTGCTGTGATTTAAAACTTAGGAAAGAGTCAGCTCCCTGGAGTCTCAAGATGCTAGCTCCAGTTCTGCGAGGAGGGGAGCTGACCTTGCTTTACAACGTGACTATGTCGGAGAAAAAACCAGCATGTGCCGTGCAGTTCCCTGAGCCTGCACTTTCTAATCACCTTAAAAACAGTACTGGGTTAGAGAGATGACATGGGGTCATGAGCTCCGAAATCATCGGGGCCATGGCTCACATCTCATCACACGCATACCAAGGCATGTGTCCTCACAAATGCCCCAAAGGGAAGAGGGAAGAAAGGACCACTGGGGCTTTCTGGCTTCCAGAAAAAAAACTCACACCCAAGGGTGAGGAAGATACCCTTATCTTTACCATATCTACCTGGAGGCAAATCTCCACCAAAGAGCCTAAAAGAGTGTGCCCTGCACAATGAAATGAGCCCATGCATACCAAACACCTAAACCTTAACAAAATCATTGCAGGTAAACATCCGGAGGCTATTGGCCTAGAAGATGTCCTGGCTATCACACATGAGCAGAATTCCCTACCTGTAATTACTCAAGAATTTGTTAAGATACTCATTGTCTTTGCTGTGTTACCCAACCCTCAGGTTCTTACATCCTTCTGCTTCTTAGGGCTCACCTTTATCTATCATGGAGGGCCTAGACAATAAGTAAACTCAGATAGGCAAATGGGAATGGGCTGTATCAAGGTAGGAGGGGTCAGCATAGATAATTAGGAGAGGCTGGGTCTGGAGCAGACTTTTATAAAAATAAGTGCACACAAGAGAAGGTAGAGGAACACTTCATTAGCATATACTAGTGTTTGTGGAAAGGGGGACGTGGACAGCACGAAAGAGTGTGGCATGGCTTGGCTTACCCTCTACTTCCTGAATGTCCTCTGGGCCGTGGCAGGAACCAGCACCCGAGCCCAAAGCTCTTGCTGTAAGTATGGTGATTGCTCTAAGGACAAAGAAGCACTCTCCTGTCAGAGAGGCGAAGATTTCAGGCACAGTTCTACTGATGAGAAAGAGGAGGGACAGCAGTCACTGTTGGAGTTCTGAAGAGGTGGGCATCCATCAGGGTGGAGACATATTCATCTCTCAGGACTCCACAGCATGATTTTCTGAGAGTCAGGTCAATGCATTTTTATAGAGAGATGGAATTAGGACTGCAGTAATGTTGGTTCCTAGAACAAAATAGATACTTAGTGGTAACTAAGACCACCTGAAAGGTTTAAATACTGGCTGAGAGCAGATTATCTCTCAAATCATCAATATTCTTCATGGAAGAGAGGAGGGAAATGAATGTAAAAGAAATTAGTGCCTTCTAGGAAATGGTTAGAAATCATGCCATATACCTCTGAGTTACTGCTTAAAGTTAGCATGTGAAAATTTCACTTTAAACATAGAGATTGTTGGAGAAGATGTAAGGACTAACAAGCCTCTAAAGAAAAAAATGTTGATATGTCCTGTATTCCTCTTCCATCACTTGATCCCCAAAGCTCTCAAACTTTGTGCTAAAGGACCTAAAAGACATGGGAATTATGTTTCTTGAAAGGAGGGTGAGGACTGAGGGGGTGAGTGGTGGCTTGTGGCCAGTGGCTTTCCTCTTTTCAGCTGTCCCCCGAGAACAGCAGCCCTGGGTGGATGGCCTACAAGCGCTCATGGAGAACTCGGTGATTGAGTCAGACTTCCCAAACCCCAGCATCCTGATTGCCATGAACCTGGCTGGCACCTACAACTTGGAGGCCCAGAAGCTCCTGACTTACCAGCTCATGTCCAGTGACAGTGCAGGTCAGACATTGGAGCCCCTCCCTGCAGCCTGAATCTTCCACACACAAGCTAGCCCTGACCCCAGGCCTGTCCTCACCCACCGCTGTGCCGCTGGGACACTTCATTCGCTTTTCCTTACACAGCAGCAGAACATCAGTAACTGAACATGTGTGACATCAGAATAGTCAGGGAAGAGGGTAGAGATGCCCAGGGAGACTCACTGTAAAAAGCAGGGCTTCTGGTTCTAGACCTGCTGCTTATGAACAAGGCGCTGCATACCAACTACTCATCTTGCCCTCTACGGGGAAAACAGTAATAATAGAGACAGGAACGACAAAGCCTGGGGCTGGCTTACTTCACGGGAATTGCCTTGAGGTTCAGGGTGTATAAGCAAGTTTACTCTCTGCCAGTGCGCTGTCACAGACTTGAATGGATGTTCTCACTTCTTTTCCAAACAGATGCCAGTGATTCTTCTTCTAGCATACATTAATTATATGGGAAAAAAATGAGTTTCATTATCAAGTCATTGAGTCAACACAGACAACACTAGATTCAATGTCTCCTCAAGGATTTATTTCCAAATTTCTTTCTTTGGGAAAAAAAAGATTTTCAAATGATGTGACACGGATGAAAAACCCAAATCCAAGTGCTCTGGATATGAGGCTGGGCATAGTGTGCGGGGTGACACACACCTGTGACCCCAGCAGGCAGCAGGACCATCTCTGAGCTCCCAGCCAGACAGGGATGTAGAGGGAAACATTGTCTCAAAAAACTTAAAGAGACAGGGCAGAAAAAGAGAGATGAGCTAGCGGCAGGGCTCCCTGGGGAAAGGCACTGGCTTCGCAGGATTTGGAGGCTGAGTTCGATCCCCAGAATCCAAACAACGTTAGAGGAAATAACTGACTCCACAAAGATCTCCTTCAAACTCTACATGTATGCTGTGGCTTGTGTGTGCACGTGTGTGTGCATGTGTACACACATATATACCCAATAATACTCATAACTAGTAGCAACGCTCTCCTCCGCAGACCTGACAAGTGGGCAGCTCGCGCTCACCATTATGGCTCTGACTTCCTCCTGCCGAGACCCTGGAAGCAAATTATCCATTCTGCAAAGAAAAATGGAAAGCTGGGCACCTTCAAGTAAGACTTCCTGGGAAGGGGGCCGGGGACAGTGGAGTGCAAAGTCCTTCCTGAGAATTTTCAACCCGGAAAGGAAGATTATGGAAGTGGGAAGAGTGAAAAGTTAGGGAACAGACTGCTCAGGCGGTGCCCCACTGAGAGCCAAAAGGAGCTAGAAAAGCCGACTCCCCAGGCACAGACTGGCAGCCACCATCCCTCTTCTCTTCAGATGCCAGATGACATTCTCTCTCTGAGAAACACTGACGTCATCCTTTGTCAATATGGTCTCTTTCTATGGTGACAGATTTTCCAATGGTTTCTACTTAAGAGCTTTGGCCGACATTACTCAGAAAGTCTCCAGTGTGGAAAGTTAATCTGACGATGGTTCTCTGTCTCTTCTGAGGCCCTGGTTCTGAAGCGTCGGCTTTCTACGGACCTGGTCTGGCGATCCTTGCGCTGTGTCAAAAGAACTCAGAGGCAACCTTACCCATCGCAGTACGCTTTGCTAAGACCCTGATGATGGAGTCCTCTCCCTTCAATGTGGGTAAGCTGTTGTTATCAGACCATGACTGAGGCTAAGAATATCTGGATCACAGTAGGTGCTGATGGCAGGGGTGCTGATTGCAGGGGTGCCGATGGCGGGGGAGGCGGGGTAATACAGGAGAGGGGGTGGAGCCGAGAGCCATGCAGGTGGCTGTGGATGAAAAACTTTGAACCAGCGTTTCTTGGACATATGAGTTACGAGCAGAACTCCACTAGGACAATAAACATGTCACACAAGTCATACGTTATTTTTAAAGAAAATGGAGATGTCTGGCCTTAGCCCTACCTTGTACTCCATGTTACTGATTCTCCCATGCCCTGTATTTCAAAATATTTCTCCTTTTCCCATCCAAATGTCCTTTCTATAAACAGCTATTTTCTCAAACCAACACAGGGGCCATCTTTTTCCTTTGCTTCACGCACACTGTGAAAGGGATCATTTTCCTCTCTGGGACTATTTCCTTCTTTCAGCCTTTCTATGTGTAATGCTCTCTCCTCTGTTGGGCCCCTGGCATGGACTCCCTGTCATAGCCCTCAGCCACTCTTTAAGCAATAGCATCATCTCGGGCTTTCACTCACATCCACAGGCCTCAACAGCAAGCTTTTTCCATTTACTATCAGGCGAGCAGGTAGACACAGTCTAGAATGCTTCCCAGGGATCAAGAACAGACTGATGTCCCTCTCATCTGGAACCTCACACATGGTTGGGGCATTTCTGTCAGTTCAGTAACTGTGGTGGACTTATCTTCAGGTGTCAACAACACTGTCACTCTTAATGGACCTATGAGACTTCAAATGCAGTGGAAAGTTGCCATCTTGAGAGCATTTTACCTGTTCAGGACTTGTCAGAAATTGTTCCTTTGGTCCATTCATGTTTATCATATGCAGATAATAAAAAGTCCCTGTGCTGGGTACTATAGGGGATGCAGAATCCCACTGCCCAAGCATTCACAGATCCCAGGAACCACAACATGTGACCAAAAATTCTGGCAGAGCAAAAGAGGCATAAACCTCAGATGCTCAAGAGACTTAGGCTCTGGCAAGACCAAGATGGCTTCCCTGAGAAGTGTCATGCTGGCCTTCCAGAACTGCCGACATCTCAAAAGATCAGCATTGAGATGAGAGAGGTGGGATTGAACACACTGCCATTTACACTATTTAAAGCCTGGGGCTGTTGAATTGTACACGTTTATTTTTAAGTCTGACCTGCTGCTTACTCGTCACCTTGGGCAGCTATTTTGCTCTGAGCTCCCATTTCCTTATCTCTTAAATGAAGATAGGTCCCATCCCCCAGGTGATCCCAACAACTACAGAAGACCCTGTATCTAGGTCACAAGAGGCACCTGATGAACACTGGCTGAGCTGGTGATTCTGGTGGGGTTGGTGTCTTCTGCTTTCCAGACACAGGAGCAGTAGCAACGTTGGCCCTCACCTGCATGTACAACAGGATTCCCGTGGGTTCTCAGGAAAACTACAGAGCCCTGTTTGGTCAGGCATTGAAGTCTCTTGTGGAGAATATCAGCTTGAAGATCAAAGCTGATGGCATCATTGGAGACATCTACAGCACTGGCCTTGCCATGCAGGTAAACACATTTTACATGCCCTTAATCTAAGACAGACTAATAACCCTGGACCCTAGGACCAGGGGACTTTGTGTCTACTAACACGCCTGGGAAAGCCCAACTACTGTGATTTGGGGTCAATTCCTGAACTATCTTGCCGCTATCTTTTGTTAGGTTTCCACTAACAATATGGAGGTGTATGCTAGCTCACAGAAAGAAAAAAAAAAGATGTGAAGATAAGCCTAATTTTCCTTCCTTGGAAAAAATACGAAACAAAGAAATCAATAATTTTGAGAGTTTATTATCAACAATGACCAGTTTACTAGTAATAGCCATACACTATTAAAAGATTGGTATACACATATCGATATAAAAGCAGGTCTTCCAAAAATGTTGATAGAATTTTCTGCTTCAAACTTACCAGGAAACTCTTCTTTTCTTACTTCTTATCTTTACCCACAAAAAGTTGGTTTGTATTCAAAATGATGTGAGTAACCTAAACTTCATTACTTACACACACACACACACACACACACACACAAATAAATAATAAAAATGACCTAGTAAATAGTAAGCCAAGTCTGTCTCTCAGCTGAGTCTGTAGTCCGCTCCATTCTTCTGTCACATATCCCCAGGCTTGAATTGGAAAGATGTTACTTAACAGCCCCAAACCTATTCTTTCTCCAGTTCTATTGTCTAAGGCAGGAACCCTCCCCGGAAAGCAGCTGAACCCATGATGGTGGGGGCGAGATGAACAACTAAAACCAGAAGTTATAAAGTCACAAGTGTTCAGACCCTCCACTCATGCTGAGATATCAGTGGTCTAAAGTTTCCAAATAGTCTAGGAGATTAAGAGAAAAACTACAGCATGAACTGCCAACTTCAGGAAAAGGAGAGGGCTGGAGCCCTAAGCTTTGTATAGCTCTGGGCTACTCGGAGAAGAAAACCATCTCTTGGGAGCAAAGCAGAGATTGGTGTTGGTACTCTCCACACTCTAAAAATTAGAGAGAAGAGTCCAAACAGCATACGGCAACGTCAAGGGTAAGAATGAAGACTAATCACCCAGCTTCTTTGCCATGGTTACTGCAATCTTCTCATGAAATGAAACTACTTCCCCATGGCTGAAGCACACAAACCCCAGAACTCAGGACTAGAAATTTCTGTGGAAAGCAGGCCACCTGAAGGAATGAGCTTCAGACTGGGGCTGGTGGGGTGAGGTCACTCACTTAACCTTGTTTAAGTTTCCTGGTTGCTTTAGTGCCAGATGCAGAACTGTTTGCTTTGCTGCATTGGCTTTGGAATTCTATTTGAGATTTCATCACTTTCTAGGTACACTCTGACAGATTATACCTGAGAATAAAAGCTTTTCTGGTGAAAAGGTAAGACCTTATCCATATCCAGATACCACTCATCATGTAGATTTCTTGTCACTAAAGACACATACTTCTCCCTATCTGCCTACCTACACACATATCTGGACTTTACCCAGCAAGCCTGAAAACTCAGACCAACAGGTGTCTAATCTATGAGCTTCATATAATCTGAAAAGTTGTGGTGTTGAGATCAAAGGGTTCTAAACCCGGAACAATGGGGTTTGAATTTCAAATCTAGCCCCATCTAGGACAAATGTTGACTTTTCTTGAATTTCATTTTCCCCATAAGAGCAAGGCTACAACCAAGTTGAATGACATGTGAAATACAAAACCATCACAGGCACAGTGCCATGCCTGCTCACTGTTCGTGGACTCTCAGCAGGACAGGAGTGCTAGTAAACCTCTCCAGCCTTTGTGCCCCCATTCCCTTCCTGAATGACAGTGTCCTTGGGTGACCGAGACACCCTCAGGCCTTCCTAAGGCACTTCTACTCTGAAGCTTCTCTTTCTTCCATCACCGTTCTGCTGCATACAAGTTTCCTGTAGCAGGAACTGACACTGACAAGGAGTCTGGTAAGAGTCTTCATACAGAGTTAGTGATTATTTCTGACAACTTAACACTCTACCATGTTGGTATGTTTTATTCCAAAGGGAAAATATATCGCAATAGAAGCTACTGTTACTGAGGAGTATCTACCTGACACCTCTTAGACTAAACTGCCTGGTAACGTGGCCTTTATGGAAAGTTACCGTTGCTAAAGTTATCAGGGTGACCATACCTCTCACAAATGTCCAAGTGCCCACACTGCTCTCTGTAGCCAAGACAACTATCTCCAACTCCCCTCCACCTTCTCCCATTTTCTCTTCCCAGCTTCATGCAAATCTGTCATTAGTCAACTGTTCACTACCACACTTGGTAGCTCTAGTTAGTGTAAATGTAAAGGAAGGATGCAATGAAAGTTTTCCACATTGTGCCTTGCAAGATGTTTTATCACACTTGCCCACTGGCCCCTCAAATGATATACCCCATCCAAAGCCAAGCAGGACTTATATTTTCTAATTTACCCCAGAGATAAAAACTCGGCAAGAATAAATAAATTGTTTGGTATAGTAATACAGACTCATTTTGCAAGTACCAAAAGCCCAGTTTTTTTTAATGCCAATTTAATATTCCACATACCTAGGGAAATCCAAGGCTAGATGAAGTAGTTTCAAGAATAACAAGCATAAAAAGATCAAATGATGACATCAGGAACCACTCTTTGTTGTCTCTCATTCCTAGTTTCACGTAGGATGGTTAACGACAGCTTGGCGTTCACTCTTACAGTCCTAACTGAAATACACAAGCCGGAGAAATGCTTCTCTTTCAGCACAGCTGTATCAGGGAAGAACTGACTGGTGTGTGCATTCACCAGTCACTGTTCCCAAGGAGACCAGTGCAACCCAAGCCATGACTCCATCCCAAGACCAGGGTTGCGGAGACTGTGACTGACAGTCCTGACATAACGCAGGCTTTGGGGGAAGTTCACCAAAAGATATAACAACACAAATCAAAAGCACTCACTGCATGTGGCAGCACAGGTTGCCCTAGACTACAGCTCCTTCTAAGGCTTGCTTTGTTCCCCTTGCTCCACAACTAAAAACTCTCCATGAATACAGAAAAGCGGGCAGTATTTCCTGGCTCTCATCATAGACCAGATAACTGTTCAGGAGCCATGTTGGTTTCTTTACGTTATTTTATTTTATCTTATGTGTTAGGGTGTTTTACCTACCTGTATATCTATGCATCACATGCGTGCCTAGGACCTGAGACGTCCATAAGAAGGCAAGGCCATTAGAGGAGGATGGATGCCCTGGAAGTAGAGTTACAGATGGTTGTCAACTGTCAGTGGATTCTGGGAATCCTCTGGAAGAGCATCCTATGCACTAACCACTGAGTCATCCCTCCAGTCCTTCACTGTTTCTTTCGATAACCTTTTGGTTGTTATGGCGATCCAGAAAACTGCACCCATGGCCTCCTGTGTGCTAGACAAATGCCTTGCTGCTGTGCTACACTCCCAGTCCTTCTGTGACCGTCATGGGACAGGTGCTGTGAAAGACAGCTGCAGTTCCAAGCCTTGTGCTGCTTCACCTTGGATTCTGGAAGATCATAACATTTAGCAATCGAGCTTACCCCTCGTGCCTAATCTTCCATATCTCTCACTCTCTCTCCCTCTCCCTCCTTGCTCCTGCCCACCCCCTTTATCCTAGGCCCTCACTGTGACACCTGAGCAACCTACCAAGGAGTGGGACTGTGAGAAGACTATGAATACAATACTCAATGAGATTAAGCAGGGGAAATTCCAAAACCCCATGTCCATTGCCCAAATTCTTCCCTCCTTGAAAGGCAAGACTTACCTAGATGTGCCCCAAGTAACTTGTGGTCCTGGTAAGAACTTTTCAATGACACCCTCTTCTTATGTCATAAATTTGCTACTTACAGTACAATGGCATGTGGCTTGATATGGACTAGCATGTGATTGTTTTGTCAATTTATCCCATATGGGGAGAGCTTCAACTTATATCCAATCTCAAGCATATGAACTAGCACACAGCAGAAGACAGACATACAAACAAAACTACAGTCTTTACAGTAATGAAATCGGCATTAAATAGAAATCAATGCCGTCTTGCCATCTACATTGCATAAGAACAAAGAGCAGGAGGAGACTAAGAGCCATTGTTGACTTTATTTGGTGGGCTTAAAAGGCACAGGTGAAGTTCATCCAAACCTTAAAGATCTAATAATGACAGCCTGCTGCTCAAAACACCAAAAGGATGGGGTGCAAACCTGACATGTTATTTTATAGCATCTTTGTATCCAATCTTATGCCATACTGAAATATTTAAAATTCAGATTGCCCATGCAGAGCCTTCCTAAAACTTTTGTCACACCAGAAGAAGACTCTGATATCAATTCTTTTTTCTTATCAAATGCTTCTTGCAGTCAGTAGCTTCATTTGACAGGAAGAACTTATCACCTCCCCATAGACTTCAGTGCAGAGACTACAGGAGCCCAAGTTAAGCAGACCCATGCCCATGAAGTATTGATACCCTAGCCTCACTGCCTAGGATGCTTCCCAGTGACAGCACAAGTTTAACGTGGAGTCCTTGCCAGGATTCAAGAGTAGTTGTCCAAGTGTTTAAAGGTTGCTATTTTCTTGAAATCTTTTGAGCTATATTGCCAATAACAATACTTTTGCATCTATAACTCAAATTCCAAAATCTTTGATAAACTTGGCCTTTTTGCTCCTCATAGATCATGAAGTGCCACCAACCTTAACTGACTATCCTACCCCCGTTCCCACCTCAGTATCTAACATCACTGTCATATACACCATAAACAACCAGCTGAGGGGGGTTGATCTGCTCTTCAATGCGACCATCAAGGTTAGTGTGAAAGGTGGATCTGTGCTACTTGCTGTCCTAGAAGAAGCGCAGCGCAAAAACTCCATGTTCAAGTAAGTGAAGTGATGATGTCATCCCCAAGCCTGACTTAAATTCCCATAGTCCCCTTCCCCCTCCCCTCCTCTCTCTCACTCTCTCCTTAAGATCACATAACATCTAACTAATAGAGTTCAGAGCTAAGCATGGATCTGACTGCCTTTGAAATTCATGTTCTACCCACTATCCTGTTAAGAAAGACTATAATATGGAAATGGATCACATTGGGAAATGTCAACCGTTTGCACAAAGAGGAAGCAATAGAGGAAGATAGGGAGGGAGGTCACCATTTAGGAGGACTCAAGGGACTGTGCCGATGCATAGAAAAGAGAAGAGGGCACTTGATGGACAAACCCTCTGGACACACTTTACAGGTTTAACATTTAATATTGCCTGACTGTTCTCCTGTCTGTAAATGTAAAAATGACACATAAAAACTTGGAGAGAAAAAAACATAAAGAATAAATTGTCTCTACAACAACAATATAAGCAGTTATTTAATAATCTGGTAGAATTTTTTCTATGTACAGTACAAACAGCTGTGATTCATCAAATTCATGGGCTGGCATATTTTTCTCTAAAACGTGTGTCCCTTATTTTCTGAGATTTATTCAGTTTTTAATTATGTGGGGAGTGAGTATATACATGTGAGTGCAGGTACCAATGGAAAACAGAGGCACCAGATCCCATGATTCTTTGGATAAGGCCCTTCAAGAATTCAGATAGCACTATAGTCTATCAATAACAGAATGAACCACATATGATCCTTATGCATACTGTCCCCTGTGGTAGCTACTCCTTCTATTGCCATTCAATAGCCTATACAGGAAAACCCTGGACTCCAACTGAGCCATGGAGATGTGTGTAATATCACCAGCAGAAGTGTTTGCCTGTACATACACGGAGGTGCTTGTTAGTCTGGAGTCCTTGCCATACCAAACAGAAACAAACCCGTGGAATCTGGTAAAACACATACTGTGCAGACCAAATTGTTTGTTCCAAATAACATAGCCACACAACATGAATATCTAAATATGGAAATGCCTGTTAAACTCACTCAAGTGAAAACATAAACCAAACCCCTTTAAAGTCTATTAACTGAAATTCCATTTTAAATGGAATAACTCTATGCTCATCTGTCACTTGTATTTTCTTTTCTAAACATTACTTTTACCTGCTCTTTATTAAAGCATTTAAACATCTGTCCTTCCATCTTGCAGCCTGTTGCCTGGCTTCAAGCTAGGTGTTAGTCATTCACATTTTATTTTTAGATTTGAAACCACAATGACATCTTGGGGCCTTGTTGTCTCTTCTATCAACAATATCGCTGAAAATGTTAATCATAAGACATACTGGGAGTTCCTTAGTGGCAAAACGCCTTTGGATGAAGGTAAGAAAAGCAAAGGGATGTATTTTTTCTTCCAGTTGGAAAGCTACATTTGCTAATTCTTTAATTAATGTATTTGGCAAATGTGATACTGTAATATTTATAATAAGGGTATATATGGGAATTGATTGTCATATTAGCCATTACATAAATACCCTACAATTATTAGTGACTCATTTTACAGGAAGGTAACTAAATCCAAGAGCTATGATGTAGATTATATACATTGGTGATTAACTCCATGACACCAAAAAGGCATTAGTTTAGCATTAGAGAAATAAAAACACTTCCACTTGGAGCCATTTCACCAAAAGTGACTCCAGATTTGAATTCTCTACTTCATCAAACCCATGTCTTTCATCCTTTGTCTTTCTGTTACATGAGTATGAATCTGTGCTTGCCTGAAGAAGGCTATCTTATTAATCTGCCTGTCCCTGTGTGTGTATCTGTCATGTGTCTGTGTATGTATGTCTGTGTGTGTCTGTCTCTCACAAAGGACTTCACTCTGTCTTTACTGAACAGCACAGAGAGCATCACATGGGGAGGGAATGGGATACTTTAAAGAAATCTTTCACAGTACTGCAGACATCAGTGTTTATCAACCAATTTCCATAAATAGATGCTTTCAAACTTTATGGTAGATTTTAGGAAGTTGCTTCCAACTTCTCTATTTGCTGCTTTCAGCAAATGATACACATGCATTGTTCTGGGTCAGGGCCATGGAAGAGTATTTAAGATTACAGCTATGCATCATCTCAGGTTGTAAAGGTTGATTACATGGGAAATTCAAGCCAAGTATGTTGATTCTTACTCTGCTTTTTAAAGCAGGTTAAGCAAACAAGCTGAGTTCACAGTAAAATAGCATTCTCAAGTCTTAAGTGACCTCAAGGTATATTATTAACCCCAGCAGAGAGCAAAAACTCCAGTCTTTTCGTATGTAAGAGATATATCGGAACATTGCCTTACCACTAGGTGTCAAAGGCACCTGTATGAAACATGAGCCTATAATTCGACAGAACAGAAATCAAGTCCAGGCTTCCAAACTCTAGAACAAGTGAGTTTTCTAACATAGCTTCAGCAAAAATTCAGCAATCACCTTCTGTTTAGTTTCTCATAAAAAGAATGTTTGTAACTATGCATTTATGCAGTAAGCATGGTAAGTATGAAACGCAGACTCTAGCAAAACCTTAATGTTTCTGACAGTTTTGCATAAATGTTGAAACTTCTTCCCACTTAAAGAGCACTTGGGCATGGTTGTGTCTAAGGATCATGTTAACCTGACACTGACTGTCACCATGAAGAGCACTGTGATTCCAAGCGGAGTCACAGGGGGCCAAGGCTGTATCCTGGAGGCTCCATTCTCCAGTTTTACCATGGGAGAGATGGTGTTCTTGCTTGCCATAACTATATAGTTGGGGAAAACTGGCCAGTCAGAACTCCTGGGCTGCAGCAACAGGCTCTGCAGAAAGCTCCTCTCATAATCACAATCTACATTACACAAATAAGGAATCACTGTGTAAGATGGAAATACCATTCCCTGGGTTCTTGTGAGGAGCAGGGAACTGTTAAAATGGTTACCTGCACGGTCTTTTACAGAGTGAGTGTTCAAAATGGCTGCTGTCACTGTCATTTCCCTACCACCTTGATCTCAAGAAATTACTTTGGCATTTTAAAGGTGCTTATTCTTCAAATCTGCCAATTACTTCCTTTTTCTGGGAGCAAAGACAGCAAAAGTAAAGATATCAGATTCAAAAATATTTGGGTATGAAACTGTCATATATCCTGTTGCCTGAACTACTTAAAGGATAAAGTTATCAACATCCCTTATCTTTCTTATTGTGAAAAATTCTCAGCTACTGACCTTCTCATTTCTTACAAAATCTTCCAAAAATAAGATAATGCTTATCTTATCTCCCTTAAATACTTCAGAGCTATTTACCGAATGGTTCCTATGTGCCAGATACTGCACATGGGATAACTTTTCAGAGAGACTATTAACAACATTTTTATACGTGAGAGAAAAGAGACTGACATATCTCAAGGGGTTTTCCCCAAAAGACATGCTCCACAAAATAGTAACCTAAAGTCTGAAAATGAGAAATCCACAGATATTTGTAAAGCAAGATATAAAGGAAATGCAAGAGGAAATATAATATCTTCGCCAAAAAAAGGAAAGAGAGAAGGAAGGAAGGCAAGCAGGCCCACCCTAGGGACTGGAGAGAGAGTATCACAGTTATGGCACCTACTGCTCTGTCATAGGACCCAGTACCCATATCAAGTGACTCACAATAGCCTGTAATCCCAGTTCCCTTTTTGTGGCCTCCACCAGCACCTCCACATATGTGTGTGTGTGCCTGTGTGTGTGTGTGTGTGTGCATGCGTACACACACACAAATAATAAATAAATCCTTAGGCTTGGTGACCTGATTTTGAGTCCTGGGACCCACATGATGGAAAGAGCGAATCGACTCTCACAAGTTATCTTTTGACCGTCATATGCATGCACCCACCCACACACATACACACAAATAAATAACAATAATAAAAACATTTTAACAGATATCCTTACACATCCAAAATTCATATTTCTGGCCACTTCTCTCTATGCTGATCTTACACCTCTGCATTTTTAATGGGTGTTTTGGCATGGAAAGTTTATGTACACCGTGGACACTTGTTATCTTCTGCCTCTTTCCAGGGGTTGCTTACTATATTCCCTTCAACTATGAGCACATCACAGCAAACTTCACGCAGTACTGAGAAGTATCTTCTGTTGCATGTGACCAATGGATAAGGGGTTTTATTTCTCACTTCACTTCAAATCTATGCCAAGAAAAGTGGATGTTAACAGTGCTACTCAGTTCCTGATAAAATGCTACTATATTCCTGAACCACTGTGTGGAATAAATGATGCCAAGTTCCCGGGGTACCACGGTGACTCATGAAATAAAATTTCTGGTTTCTCAAAACAGGCTGTCAGTCATCATTTACACATACGGCAAGGGAGAAGGGAAGCCTCCATGATATTTGGGGAGATCAGTGCAATCTTTTAGACTAAACAACACTCACTACTTCTATGAAAACTCCTATTTGAGTTTCTTATACTTAGTGCTCCTTTACAACTCACCTACTACAAATATACAGACACATTTGGATGAAATGAAAAGAATTTTTCCATATGTAATTCCAGAAAGTTTTTTGGCTCAGTAAATGATGTTATAACTTCTAATGTTATTCTGTAAATTCATGTTCTAAAATGTTGGGGAGGGGGTCAGAGAGATGGCTTGGAAGTTAAGAGCATTTGGTTGCCCTTCTGTTTTCAGCACCCACATGGCAGCTCACAATTTTCTATACCTCCAGTTCCAGGCAATCCAGCACCCTCTTTTTTCCATGAACACTACATTCACAGGGTGCACAGACATACATGCACATACATACAGACACTTAAAAATTTAAAAACTTCTTGGGTCAAGAGAATGTTTGGTGGATATGCTGTGCAATCATGAAGGGCTGAGTTTGGACCCCCAGAACCCACCTAAAATAGCCAGGCATGGGATCATGTGGACATCCATAACACCAGCACTGGGGAATAGAGATAGGCACGTGCCAGGAGCTGACTTCCCAGTCAGTCTACCCTAAACAAAAGGATCCAGTTTCAGCTAGAGACCCTGCCTCAGAGACTAAGATGGAGCACAGGCTGGGAAACAGCTGATGTTGGTCCCCGTCCTCCATGTGTGCACACATGGACAGGCACACCTGAACATGGATGCCCACATAAACCAAATATACACAAAAATAAAGTAATAGTATTTAAACAGTGTGAGATGAGAAGAAATCTAGATTGGAAACCTAAAGACTCTGAGCCACCATTCCATACATGCTTGTAATAAACACACTGACTCACCTAAAAACACCAGTTTCCTCATTGGTAAAGAGGAGCCTGGTCTAGCCTTAGTTTAGAAAAATTTAAAGAATTGTCATCTTGCAGGCATTGTGTTACCTGCCTGTAATAACAACATATAGCAGGGTGCAGAATCCAGACTGCGGCATACACTCAGAAAGAAAAGAAAGGGAAGGAGAGAGAGCCCTTAAGATATGTACATTGTTTAAAAGAAGACACCTACAAAAACATACTAGCTAAAATGTAACTGTCCCAGCAGATCACAAACACATGCACATGCTCATGATTATGTAATTCATTAACAATACTCTGCTATGCTTGTAGATGGGAGCCTAACATTGCTGTCCCCTGAGAGGCTCCACCCAGCAGCAGATGGAGACTCACACTGGGTGGAGAGAAGGAACACTTGTGAAAGAATGGGGAAAGGAGAGAAGAGCCTGGAGGAGACAGGCGCTCCACAAGAAAACCAACAGAGCCAACTATCCGGGTCCCCCACCGGGGAGGTGGGGGTCTTTCGGGGACTGAAGCTCCAACCAAGGACTAGACCTAGGGCCCCTACACAGATGTAGCTAATGTGCTGCTCAAGCTTTACGTGGGTTTCCTGTAAGGGGAGTGGGGACTGTCTCTGACATGAACTCTGTTGCCCACTTTTTGATCACTTCCCCTTGGTGGGGCTGTCCTGCCTGGCTGCAGGGGAAGAGGATCCAGTCACCCCTGACGCAACTTGATGTGCTGGGGTGGGCTGGTGGGGCTCCTCTTTCCGGAGGAATAGGGGAAGAGATATAGGAGGAAGAGGGAGGGAGGGTGGGACTACGAGAAGAGGAGGGAGGGGCTAAGATCAATCAAGATATAAAGTGAATAAATAAACAAATTTTAAAAAATGAAAAAAGAATATACTTGGCTTGGATGTCTGACTGTAAAGGCATATTGGGCCCTCTAATGGCCACAGACAGTAAAGCCTAAACTTTGGAGTAGTCACTTACATATATTTTTGTAATGCTGGGGAGAGGAAGGGGGAGAGACAGAAAGAAAGATGTTTTCTCCAAGGAAGATGTGTACACAGCCAAATGTGCCTTTGACTAGGTGTGTAAGTGGCCTATGTCAAGGACAAGTACATAGTCAAGTACAACACCCTCTTACGGAATTGGAACCAAATAGAGAGAGACAGAAAGGGCAAGTCTGCAGACTGGAAAACATTATTTCAATCCATACAACTAGGCGAAACCCAACACACAACAAAGGGCTTTTTAATAAGCACATTTCTTTTTAAATTAGTATTCAGAGTAATGGGTTTCCTTATGGGGTGTTCACACATGTTCTGTTTTTGTTGACCCTCTCCCCTGCTCCAAGTAGACCCCATCCCCTGCTGGTACCCCTCCTTTTCCCTCATGTTCTCCTACTTTCATGTCATTATGTATTCTGTTATTCCCCCCCCTTTTTTTTCTTGTGTTTCTCCTCTCCCTGACTCTCCCTTAAGACCTCTCTCCACATTGGTCCCCTTTCTGGTTTTAACACACACACAAATTAAAATCGAGAATCTGCATATGAGAGACATAACAAGCAGTTTTGAGTTAATAAAAGAGAACGTGTGCATATGAAAAACACACTAGCATACATGCAAGCAAATCACAAATGTTGAAATCAAAAGAATCAGAGGAAGCTTGATATCACTCATCAGTGAAGAGATGAGAGCTAGCCTATCACCACTGTGTGACTCATAATTCATTAGACTGGAAGATGCTATCACACATCAACGTTAGTCTATTCACCCAGTTTTTCTTCACTGCCTTTATCCAGAAAGTGTGAGGCTCATATTTTGTTGTCTGATGCTGCTGATGTGTTTCTTCATTACTCTTCCATTTAGAAATGGCAACTTCTAGTGGCTAGAGAGATGGCTCAACTGTTAAGAGCAATCGCTGTTCTTTCAGAGGACCTTACTCTGTTCTCATGCCTATGAGCAGCTTACAAGCTCCTGGGACTACACCGCCCTCTAGTGGCAACTGTGGGTACCTGCACATCCATGCAAATATATTATGCAAAATTGTTCCTTACAGTTAATATAGTTTCAAAACCTAAATGCTCAATACTGCATACTACTACACGGAATTAAATTTAGGGAAAAAAAACTGCTCCTCAGCTCAGTGCTACTTTAAGTAGAGCGATAATAGTAAAAATAAGACAAGAAGAAGGGGGTCTCTATTTCCTAGTTTTAGACTTCTCCCACTCAAAATTTTTGCTTCTGATCAAGCATCTCTTCTGACCTGTTGTGGAATTAATTACATCTCTTTTTTAAAAGGAGGGTTGGAATCCTGACCCCTCCCTGGTCCTTTGAAATGTGGCTTTTTGCCAGGGAAGGAGGGGGAACATGGTTTACAAAGGTAAACAAGTTAAAATTGTGGGGTTTTTAAATGCCATCTCATTTATTATTGTGTGTCTAGCTCTTAACATTGCCTGGCATATCACAGAGGAGGCAATGTAAATATTTATAAACATTGAAAAACTGAATTCTCTTTATTGGCTTATAAAATGTTTTGCAGTATTCAACAAAGCACAGTGTACTTCATGCCAAGATTTTCATAGCTTCATAGCTTCCATAGGTAACCCTAGCACTTCACACATTGCAGTTTAAACTCTATATTTTCTTTTTTCTTTTCTTTTTTTTAATTTATTTATACAGTTTATTCACTTTGTATCCTAGCTGTAGCCCCCTCCCTTATCCTCTCCCAACCCCTCCCTTCCCCTCCCTCCCTCTCTCATCTCCTCCCATGCCCCTCCCCAAGTCCACTGATAAGGAAGGTCCTCCCCCACGTCCCTCTGATCCTAGCCTATCAGCTCTCATCAGGACCGGCTGCATTGTCTTCCCCCAACCCCAACCCACCCCCATCAGGTGGAGGTGATTAAAGAGCCAGCCACTGAGTCATGTCAGAGACAGCCCCTGTTCCCATTACTAGGGAACCCCCTTGGAGACTGAGCTGTCATGGGCTACATCTGTGCAAGGGTTCTAGGTTATCTCCACGTATGGTCCTTGGTTAGAGTATCAGTCTCAGAAAAGACCCCTGTGCCCAGATTCTTTGGTTCTGTTGCTCTCCTTGCGGAGCTCCTGTAAAATTGTGTTCTAAGCGTGGCTTTGTAAAGTCCACTAACACTTGGGAAACAGACTCATTGCACAGGTGTGTAGATTTCTAAGCAATTTTCCCAGTATATCTACAAGCATTATACAGTATTTGTGAAATTAATTCTTAAGGGCACACAGATTTAACATGACTTAAACACAACAGACATCAGTCTCATTTGCTAATCCCATTTGACTCCTAAAAGCTTGGATACAAATCTTCTTGTTCTAATCATTACAAAGCTCCAGCCTCATGAAAAATAGTGTGCCCAACATTTCCAAAATGATGATTATACATTATCTCCCTTCCCCTTGTTATTAAATTATTGTGTGGTCCATTCACTAGCCCCCCTCCTGGAACAGCAGAAAGTGTTCTTGACGACCCAGCCATCTCTCCAGCCCCTTCTCTTAGATTTCGTGAAGGGAAAGACTTGAAGACAGACACTGCCCCTCTTTTGTGAAGACTTTAGTCTACTACTGCATCTTGAAACAGAATCTCTTACAGAAACAGACTGGTGCTGTTAAACTGTTCCAGTCTGAGATCACCGCCATGCCAAACTAGAACTGAGGCGAAGATCAACCTTGACAAAGACTGCTAAATATGCATACTTTTTAGCCAGCTCTCCACCCGATGCTCCAATTCGTCCTCTATTTAAACTTAAGCTGCCGGGTGTGATGGAATATGCCTTTAACCCCAGCACTGGGGAGGGTGGGGCAGGTGAGGCCAGCCTGGTCTACATAGTGAGTTCTAAGACACCCAGAACTACGTAAGGACCTACCCCTTCATCTAGTATTCAAAATGAAGCCACCTTAAAGGAATAGTAGCTTTTCACCATTACTTTCTCTTTAATTGGCATACTGGGGACAGGTGACCAAACCCAGCCAGTTGGGACTGCCCAAGCCTGTGCTTTTACCTTGAAAACTCCAGCTACAGCTCTTCTCATGGATTTGTCAAACAAACTCTGCAAGCATCCAGTAAATAAGCCAATGACAAATCAATGGCATATTTCTAAGGTCCTCTAATTCTAGAAGGGACATAATGTAGCGAAAATTAAGGGAACAACTTGCCTGCCAAACCTCAGGCTTTCAGCCTTCTAGACCAAGGAGAAAACCCTGAGACGCCACTAAGCAGGAAAAACTAAGGACCGTCACAGAAAGATGAAACACCTTGCGCTTGGCTTGCAGGGTTTTTAACCCGCAGACACTTGCTCCGGAACCAGGTACTAGGCTCAAGTTTCCTCCGCTTCCGGCGGGACTCTCAAAGAACTGGACCTTATTAACGTCACTTCCGGTCCTGTACGCCTTCGGGCCGACTGAGTTCTGCCTTCCCTGAGGGAAGCTACTGTTGTCACAGAGGGAAGCCTCACCCAGCCGCGCGAGTGTGACCATGTGGAGGCTGCTAACGCGCGCCCCCGCGCCGCTCCTGCGGGTTCACTTTTCAGGTCAGAAAGTCATTTAAAAAGTCATTCCCTCTTCTTCCTCTCCACACTCCAAAGTATATGCCTACCCTGATAGGACCTGAGCTTTCCTTCCGCCACCTCCACTGTGCGGATGCCTGGATCCCGCTCATGTTAGGGAGACAGTGCTCCGGGACCCTACTAGCTCTTTGGAGAGCCCACTTAGTGGAACTCGCACCCCCATGCTTCCAGACACCTCTGTCAGGAATGATCCAGAATTAACAGTAGTGGTTTGATTTCTTTGTAGATTCTTGGGCAGCCCTTCCCACCAGTGCTGGTATGAAAACACATCTCCCAGTGCCAGTTTTTGAAGGTGAGTGCCTGTCATTTCCACTTACTTCTCTGCTAAAACCCAGCGGATGAAAAAAAAAAAAAAGACGTCATAAGTGTTCTTGTGCTTCCTATATCCGTTGAGTGATTCAACAAATACATGTAACGAAGGCATGCTGTGCTGCCAAGCTGTGTTCTAAGCACTGGAAGCAACGAACCAAAGAAACCGTAAAGGTTCTTCGACCAGGTGAGCTGCAATCTTGTAAATCTAACTTTACTTTTTTATACTAAAAACTCCAAAAATGCAAACAGCCTGGACCTCAGAGGGTCTTCTGCACATAATTGTTAAACTACTGTACGGACTAGAGCAAAGGCTCAGCGGTTAATAGCTTAATAGCACTTGTTGCTCTTGCAGAGGAGCCAGGTTCAATGGTTCCCACATGATGGTTCATAACCATCTGTGATTCCAGTTCCAGGGGAACTGCACATCAGTACATGCAGGCGAGAAACACCCATAAAATTTTAATAAATAAAACGCTGTGTGCTCTTGGAAGTGCATACCAAGTTGTAGATGAAAGAAAGCATTACCAAGCTTCACAGTAGCTGCCCATAGAAGTTGGGGGTGGAGGAGGATTGTAACTTGGAATAGCGATTCCACTGACAATTCCATGAATCTTTGAAGCTTCCTGCTTTATTTCTATGGTGGAGCCAGTTTTTTTTTTTCACATTTAATTTTTTTATGAATCACAATTGTTTTTCCCAAGTTGCCAAGTGAAGAGGATAAAGATGTAAAAATACTGATCAGAGAAATCCTAGGTTGTAAGTTCCCCCCCCCCCAAAAAAAAATACAGCACAATTGAAGAGCTTAATGTTTTTTTGTACAATGTAGTTTTCTGTACCCGCATTAGCATCCAGAGGGGCAATAAAGAACATGCTCTGTGTTAACTGAGTTAATTGTGAAATGTCTCTACACCATAAGTTCTTCTTTTTTTAAATGAAGATTAGTATACCACCTGCCCAATTACCTATTTCTTGTTCTAGGCAAAAATTATGTGGTCTTGTTTTCAATTTATTTATTTTTATTTTGTATGCATGTACATGTGTAGGTACACAGGTGCCGTGGCACATATGTGGAGGTCAGAGGACAATTTATGGAGTCAGTTCTCTCCCTCTACCATGTGGGCCCTAAGGATCCAACTCCAGTAGGCAAGTTTGACAGCAGGAACATTTTACCAGTTGAGACATCTCACAGGCCCCTTGTTTCCAATCTCTAATACTTCACTTTGTATTTATCCCCCTTTTTCTGCTTAATGTAGTTTGTTAAGTTCAAACTTTTAAAAAAAGAAGCCCTAAAAACTATAAAGATTGCCAGGCATAGTGAGACACACTCAGCCTAGTACTTCTTGCAAGTTTAAGATTACATGGTGATCACCTGACACCCTCTGCATCAACCCTCTGCATATATGTTATGGGTGTGCAGCTTGGTCTTCTTGTGAGACTCCTAACAGTGGGAACAGGGGATGTCTCTGACTCTTCTGCTGGTTTTTGGGACCTTCTTCCTCATGCTGGTTTGCCTCATTCAGCCTTCATATAAGGGGAGCTGCCTAAGCTGGGATGTGGGGGGAAAAAGACTCTCAAAATACTGAAGCTGCTTTAATGGTGAATGAAATACTAATTTAGAACGGTCCTTACTACAGGTGCTGAATGAATATAGAGCAGGGGTTTATAAGTGAATTGGTTAGAAACATTTGCATTGTGGTAGCTGAAAGATCCCAGGATCAGTGGAAACATCCACAGGAGAATAGTAACCATTGGAATTATTATTCTGTAACCTAAGACTTCTACTTGATTGGTATGAATCTTCATAGGGAGAAAGAAGATCCTCCGAGTAGCATAGCTTCACTATGTCTTGTTGTCTTTGCTCCTGCTAGATGTCTCCATCCCTGAAAAGCCCAAGCTTAAATTTGTTGAAAGGGCCCCTCTTGTGCCAAAAATAAGAAGAGAACCTAGAAATCTGAAGGACATTCGAGGACCTTCAACTGAAGCCACTGAATTCACAGAAGGCAATTTTGCAATTTTGGTGAGTAATAAAAAGAGATTAACAAAGTTTTCTACCCTTTGAGTTGATTCATCTCTTCCTCTGCACTTATTAGAACTGCCACACCTACATGTTACATTCCTGTTGTTCTTTAAATAGATGTGGATCAGAGACAGTCCCTGTTTCCCTCACTAGGGAACTCACATGGAGACTGAGCTACATCTAGGGGCTACATCTGAGTAGGGGGTCCAGGTCCTCTTCATGCATGGTCCTTGGTTGGTCTCTGCAGGCCCCTCTGGGCCCAGACTTTTGGTCTTTGTTGGTCTCCATGTGGAGCATCTCCCCGCCCATCCCCCCAGACCATTCTTCCATAAGATTCCCTGTGCTCTGTCCAAAGTTTGACTGTGAGTCTCGGCATCTGCTTCAATTCCCTGCTGGGTGGAGTCTTTCAGAGGAAATCTATGGTAGGTTCCCGTCCAGTACCCCCTCTTCCACTGCTTCTGGTGTCTATCCTATTTGCCCATCTGAATGAGAATTAAGCATCCTCCCTAGGGTCCTCTTTGTTCTGTGGATTGTAGTATGGTTATCCTGTATTATATGCTAATATCTGCTTATAAGTGAGTATATACCATGTGTGTCTTTCTGGGAGGGAGGGAGAGAGACGGAAGGTGAGACTGGGAGATCAGAGCGGTGCTACAATTGGAATATGAAGTGAATAAATTATAAAAAATAAAAATAGATGTGGATCAAGGCTGCTGGGCACCCAAATAAACATGAGTTATATATGTCTTCTTGGTGTAGGATTGAAACACAGTAATCAAGTACTGGATGCTTGAGAGTGTGGCTAGCACTGAATTCTGTCTGCTAGCCCTGTGGTAGTGTCACAGTGGATCTGATAACCTAGTGGCTACTAAGCAACCAACAGGCAGGTAATATATACAAGAGGTATACACTGAACAGATAGATGATTCATATCTAGGTGAAACTATATAGAACAAGATGATGCTAGATTTTTATCTTGCTACTCCAAAAACTGTTTAGTTAAAATTATAAATTGTTTCCACCAGGATCTCCACTATTTCAGATGGGTTGAAACTATAGAAAGGGTAAGGACGACTACTCTAAAAAAACAGGGAACAAAGGTGCTGCCTCAGATCTTTTCAAGCTTCTGCTAAAAGTGAAGTGTTCCTGGCTGAGGATTAGAGCAGCAACTGCTTTATTACTGGTTGGGTGGTTTCTATAAAGATTAATATCAGTAGCCACACATAGGGATATGCACTAGCATTTCTGCTCTATCAGGCAGCCAGAGTGATGGCCGTAAATTCTTCTTCCCCTGGCCTGCACTCTCCCCAAGTGCTGCTGCTGACCTCTCAGAACCTTATGCCAACTCTGCATTCCTCCTGGACTCCAGCTACACTGATTTTACTTAAGCTCAGCAAGCCCTTTGCTGTGTCAGGGTGTTTACATCAGTATTTCTCTGCCTGGGACTCTCTTTCTCTTGACTAGTTCTTAGGATTCTGTCCTCAACTTTAACTCATATCTGCAAAAATGCTTCCCTGGGCTCTCCATGGGAGTGACTCCACCCTTGATGTTCTCTATTACTGTCCCCGGGTGTCTCCTCAATATTATTAATTAAGACTTACATGTTTATTTTCATGTGTGTCATTAAAGCCATTTACTATAAAAAGAAACATGCTAAGAGACTCCATACTATTTCTAAATCCCAATGTGATTTGATTTTTCTATTCGTTTTCAGGCACTAGGAGGTGGTTATCTCCACTGGGGCCATTTTGAGATGATACGCCTGACAATCAACCGTTCTATGGATCCCAAGAATATGTTTGCCATATGGCGAGTACCAGCCCCTTTCAAGCCCATCACTCGCAAAGGTGTCGGGCAGCGCATGGGGGGAGGTAAAGGTGCCATTGATCACTATGTGACACCTGTGAAGACTGGCCGCCTCATAGTAGAGATGGGTGGACGCTGTGAATTTAAAGAGGTAGAGGGTTTTCTGAACCAAGTTGCACATAAGCTGCCCTTTCCAGCAAAGGCTGTGAGCCGTCAGACTCTAGAAAAGATGCACCAAGATCAAAAGGAAAAGGAACAGAACAACCAAAACCCCTGGACCTTTGAACGCATAGCCACTGCCAATATGCTTGGCATACGGAAATTCCTAAGCCCATATGACTTGACGCAGAAAGGGAAATATTGGGGCAAATTCTACTTGCCTAAGCGTGTGTAGTGAAGACACATGTGCACAGAGTCTTGAACAAGAATCTGCATCTTTATTGTCCTTAGGATCTTTGGTGGTTCTTGGATCTTAACTAAGCACATCAGTAAGTGACTTCTGAAAAACTGTTATCTGAGTGTTTCTAATTAAAGTTTGGGTATAACTTTGGGGTACAACTTCTCCTTGGTCAGTTTCAGTTGCTTAAGAGATTAAGGGCGATTTGCATAGCCAGCTGTGACAGGGCACCTCTTTAATGCCAGCACTCAGGAGGCAAAGTCAGGAAGGTCTCATTCGAGTTCAAGGTCATCCACAGCTACAAGCAAGATCCTGTCTCAAAAAAATAAATAAATAAATAAAATAAAATAAGCCGTGTAGGAACTCTCAGTTCCTGCATGCCTCCAGAGAAGAAACCTGTCTTTGCACCTCAGGGCTCTGGAAATGTAAATGTGTACACAACCTAGTTTATGACATTTTGTTCATTACAAATGCATTTTTTGAATAATAAGGATAAGAATGACAATAACTAGATTAGTAGATTCAACAGATATTTATTAATGCCCAGCTGCCCATCTTCTGTCGGTCTCAGAAGGGGATACATGGAATATGACAAGGAATGTGCCTTTTAGCAAAAGAACTCATAATAAAAGTAGAAATCCATTGTGCTTACAGGTCTGAAACTATCTAAAGGGGGAGGGGGCATTTTGGCTCTGTCCTTTCAGGATCTAATGTATGTGGACCACACATGTTTGTGCTGGATAAATGAGGGTCCCATGTGTTCCAAAACTTCATAGTTCCAACTCCATTTGTCCATAACAAGATTAATCTGTTATTCTGAGCGAACCAGCATCCCCTATCCACACTCAGAGAAACAGGAATTGATAGAAGTATAAACCACTTGCTTTTAAAGGTAAGTAGGGAACGGCTTAACAAATAAGGTCTCCAGCAAAGAACAGACAAGTATTTCACTTACTTTCAAAAGTTAGAACCAGATTTTTAATTTATCTTAATGAGTGTCTTACAATGTAATAATCTCTAAACAAATTATTTTTTCAAGTGAAGCACAGTAAGACCTTGAATTGCAGGCATGCTTGGACCAGTTTCTTGTGCATGTCACTGACCTGTAGCTTCTGCTATCACAGACCTGGTAAGGGCTGAAAAAGCAGCCTCATTACACTTTCTCTCATTGTTCTGGGTAACAGAGTATGCTGGTTTGGAAGCTGAAGCATAGAATAAACTTTCTTTTGTTGGAGGAATGAATTTAGTGAGTGAACCTCCAATCTGAGACCAACCACCATCACTGCCAAATGAGAGGCTATTGATAGAAATTTACACCACCGATAGAAACCCAACCTCTACTTACCATCACCACCCCCCCCAAAACAAAAGCAAAACATTTTAAAGTATATGATATGGTAATAGGGGGTTGTTATTATACTTTTGCATATATGTCTGATACTAATAAACTATGTTCCCAATGATATCTTAAAGAGTTTAAAAGCCAAGCCCAGGGACTCGTCCATGAATGGCATCAAAGCTAGACTACAGGTAAGCAGATCTCTGAAAGTGGAGGCACTGTGTGTGCTAAGCAGTAGGTACATAGTAGTGTTTTAGACAGGCATGGTGCCTATCCTTAAACAACGTATATATTAAAAACTAATCTTGGACCTGAAGAAGGAAGCAGACAACTGGTTGGTTAAAATTGAAGAGCCTTTAGAGTAGAAGTGAGTACCATGATCTGAGAGACGGCTTCACAGAATTTGGTTAAGACCCTGTTGAGTTGGGCACGCTGTAATGCCTGCTTCTTCACCACCGTCCTGGCATTCAGACTCTGCATGCTGTACCCTAAACAGGGACCCATTATGTTTCTCTACCATGCAGGCCTGCCCTTTAAGGACCATCTAAGCCAACTTTATATTGCTAGGCTCCCTGTTCCTTCATCCCTACCTGCCTCAACTTCACATTTTCATTAATTTGTTCCCCCTGTGTGTAACATTTAATAAGTCGATTGGTGCCCTGTTTCCTAATGAAAAGAGGCATAGCTGATGAGGGCTCTGAAGGGGAGACGTGATGGCACCACAAAGTGGAAGATTGAAGATGCCTGTTGAGATTCCATCTGTGAGGGCAGAGGAAGTAACAGAAAATGGAAAGGAAAAATTATATATTACACAGCATGGTGTTCATGACCAGGATACCACCTCTCCTGCAGGGCTGAGAAACTCTCTCAAAACTGCACTAGCTTGTTCTAGCCTTGGAAGCAGGGGTTTTAATGCAAGTTCAATGCAATACATATATTTCACCATTTCCAGATACAAGGGCTCACATTCTTCAACAGGAACAAACATCCTCACTGTTGAGAATCACCATACAATTAGGCTCAGTCAGGCAAATTGCTACCTTGTCTCCCCATCTCCCTCCCTACCTCCTCCCAATTATTCTTCATCTACTCCAAAACATCCCTTTCCTTGTTTTTCTCCAACATTCAGCTACTCCTTATTCTTACCTATTCTTACTGTGTAAGCAGGGTGGCATACAGTGGGTACACCCAGAATATAAGTCTGTCAAGTTAAGTGACAGCAGGCCTGCCCCTCCCCAGACAGCTCACCTTTTTCAGGCAAATATGCCCCCAATGGTAGAAGCCAAGATGATGGCAAGGATAATACAGCAGATCATAATCATGATCTTCTTCTGCTCATCACAAGGAGAGAGAAATACATGAGAAATGGCATCACTGTGCAGATACACATTCTGACAAAAAGGAAACAGGAGCAGCTAGACATGGAAGAGGGAAGGAAGGGACAGGGGATGCCAGAAGGAAAATGGATGGATCTGGCTTGTTCATAGGAATGTTTCCAGCTTAGAGACTCAAAATTATAAACACAAGGATCTGTGTGTTGTCCTTTCCGCCTTGTGGATAGCATCCCAACACATCTACTTCCTAACTAGAGCAAGTGACAGTTGTCTCTGGAGCACCAAAAGTCACCACGTGGTGGCACCAAATCACCAAAGCATTTTGCAGAGAGAGGAGACCCAGAGCTGTTTTGTAATCAATATAAATTCATTTATTTTTAAATTAGCAATAAAATAATCAAGTTTACATTTAAAAAGTACAAACAACAGAAGCCTTTCACATGTGGCATTTCAGACTTTCAGCTCCTGGCCTCACTATCAGGAGAGAAAAAGCCTGCGCTGAGGACTGTGCCCTCCTGCTGGAGCCAGTCCTGCCAGACATCACAGCCCGAGGGAGGAGGGCATCCCTTTGGCTCTGTCTTGGGTGCTGGGTGACTGAGGAAGGAGCCTTGACAAAGGAAGCTCAGAGGCAGGGCCTAGATTAGAGTGCTCACACTGTCTCACAAAACATCAAATTTGGGGCTTAAATGCCCCAAATCAGGGATACTGGCAGGGACCACCAAAGGTCTAAGGCTTACCACTGGGTTGCAATCACTAAACAAAGACTTCCAGGCTGTTGCCTCCATGATAAGAATAACAGGAGACAAAAGAGCAAGCAAAGCGTCCTATAGCCTCCCAAGTCTCCCGCCAGAGGGAGACATCACAGAGCTAGTGCAGAGAGTTGCAAGATGTTCCCTGGACAACCCTCTTGTAGACAGCAGATGGGGGTAAATAAATATTACACTCTATCTGCTGTGCAGAAAACTTCAATAGGAATCAACTCGGTCCTTACTCCAAAGGTCTCAATTGATTCCCGTCTCAGCAGCCATCCAGAAAACAAGCTTCTTGGTGGCAAGGAGGGTGGGAGTCACATTTCTACAACGATTCCCTTGGGGTAAGCATATATTCCTTACCTGCTTTTAGCCAATCTCTGTTTACCTTTATCACTTTATTTTTTTGAGGTCATAGTATTTTCTAGTTTTTCTACTTCCTGAGAGGCAGACAATTATGTACATATCTCTCACACGGTTATAAAAGTACACCTGGAACACGAAAATGACTGACATTTCCAGAGCCTGAGACTATAGCACCTTGTCCCTGGACCAGTTATAAATCCCTGGTTCTGTTTGGCCTCAAGGTAATGGCTTCACAAAGAGCAATTCTCTAACAATTTCTAAGACTCAGACATGGAATCATATTCCATAACCTCAGTCTTTGCCTATGGTAGCTTCACCCTGATCCCCCTGAGTAAACGAGCAAATACAGAGAAAAATCAAAGTGGCCAACAAGCTGAACTTAGAGCTTAATGAGAGGGTGAATTTCAAATAAGCCAAATTATAAGGCCAAAATGGCATCTGTTAGTCCCTCCTGTTTTCAGGATATGGGACAACAAAGGACTGGCTTCCTGCCAGCAAGGGGCTCTGATCTAAGCCACACTATTGCCAAGCTTAGAAGAACCCCTCTACTTTGTTAGTTATTCCTCTACAAAATATATTCCAGGAGAAATTCCATGAGGTAGAAATACAGTGCCTCGGGCTGGTCTCACGGGGATTTTCCAAGGCACAAGGCATAACTGGATGGAATGCTGGGTTGCTTCACACAGTTCAGAAGGGAGGGTACTTCAGCTGCTAGGGTGGGAGGTGGTTCTGAGGAGACTCAGGACTGCATCAGGTAGTCTAAGTTCCTCCAGGGGTAGACTGCTTGCTGGGCCAGGTCCAAGGATGGTTACAGGGAAAAAAAAGGAACAGGTGCCCCTCATTCTCAGGAAGGCCACTCAAACTCTGTTCCTGTCTGGAGACAAGAGTGGTCAGGCCAAGCTGGAGTGAAATTTGGTTCTAAGAGAGGTAAGGAGAGGGGAGCTGATCAGTATACAGGACAATGCTGAGGAACAAGAGGAATTGTTCCTCAAATGTGGAGATCAAAGAACAGAAATGCCTACAAAATAGAGCATGCAGAAGTCAACACAAAAACTGAAATAGCCCAGAGACAAACCTAAGACTGGACATGCAAATCTACATCAGTTCTCAAAAAGGTTCATGCCTGCTACTTCAGGAATGTAATTTCTGATTTTATAATAAAAGAAAAATATAAAGTTCATCACACTTATTGATAGCAAAATAATATAAACTCCAACACTGAGAAAATGCTAAATGTCCTCATGTTGAAAATTAGATTTACAATAAGACTTTAGTGATAAATAATGGTCCTTATGATTTTCTAGCTGGATAAAAGCACTATATAGTTAGTATAGTCTGAACTATCCAAAACTGTATATGAGCCTGCCACATGTTAAGAGAAATAATATTGCAAGGTAACTTTCACTTTATATCTCAAAAGCTTTTAAAATAACATATACTCCATTCTATATTTTATTCAGAAAAAAAAAGAATGTTCTTAAGTCCCAAGTCCCAAGGACTACTAGATCATCTTTATCATGCTCACCACTATTAAGCCTGACTTCCTGGCCAGCTATGTCTTAATAAATCTTGGTTGATAGTCTAGAGTTCTCTTGTCTTTGTAGACAATGATAAACACTACCTTGTTTTATAAAGGGAAACTAAGGTGTAGTAAAGCACTCTCCTAAGTCTACTATTAGCTGTGTGAATTTGGCCCATCTCTGAGATTTGAGTTTTTCTACTTCCAAAGTAACACTACAAGAATGTCCCACAAGAATGTTGTGAGCATTCTGCTATATGTAAAATGGTGTTTAGCAGACTCTCTGCCATGACTCAACACTTTAAATGTTATCAAGCACCTATTCAATAGCCATTCAGTCACAAACATATGGCCTGAGGCTGCAGCGTAAAGCTTCAGCTACGTTGAAAAGGATTAGGAAAGTGAAGCCCAGCATCCATGAAAGCTGCTGAGAATTTGGAAGACAAGCTCCCAGATTACACCCAGCATCCACCCATGCCTCCTGGGTACAGAATAAAGTGCTAAGTGTGCCAGTGACAAGACAAAGTAGAAACAATCTTCAAGCTACAAAAACAGAAGACCTGACCCATATCTTCCAGCCAGAACCCAAGAATGGAATTTAAAGAAAATGAAAGAATCAAGGCTGCCAGCAGTTTCAAAGTTCACTGTGACAGTCATTAGACCAGAGTAGAATTATTACAGCCCAGACTAATTCCTCGGAAGGAGCCAATCCGGACTCCCCAGAAGCATTCATCTACTTACATTTCAATGCAGCAGCCCCTTAGGCCACTCTTATTTCAGCCCAACGGAAAGTCCAATAATCAATGCTAAAATGCCCAGCAACACAACTACTACCACAATGATAATTATCAATTTCTGGAGAAAGGAATAAAAAACAAAAATAAGATCATTGTTACAAATTTTAAAAAAAAGGTAATAGCAACTCATCTAAAATTCAGCCTTTCTCATCTGTTTTACAAAAACAAATCTTCTCAATCCAAGTAAGAAGTATACATTGCTATATAAAAACGTTCTCATTGATATTTTACATTTCTTAAATTTCCTGCCTAGCAGTTCCAGCAAGTACAAATGGGGTATACTATAGGCTGCATACGTACACTCCTGGCAATCAGTATCATCGGATCTCTAAGCAGCCCATCACCAATCCATTAAATGTGTAAGTTTGCCTATTCAACAGGGCATATGAAGATATCTCTGACACAGTCCTAATTACCAACTTGTATTCATCTGTCCTCCTAAAATCCCAGTTACATACTTCAGATTACATTTACTAAATAGGCGTCCAAAGTGTGATTCAGCATAAATTTAAATGAAAAATAACTAGCCAGCTCCCTGTTTGCCCAAGCAATAGGTGCAGTTGGAAGAGAAAGAATTAAAGAACAAGAATATCAGAGCCTAAGAGAAATAAAGGGGGGGAAAAAAGGCAGAAGTTGCCATAACTGGACGTCCACAGGCAGTGAGGACAGAGCTTCAAATTCTTGAGCATAGGGCCGAGAGGAAAGGCAGACACAAGAGACACTGGAGAGAGTGCAAGTGGGGTGTGAATGGCAGGCCACCTCCTATACTACGGAGTGGCCTCTGACCCTCAAATTATTTCAACCAGAAGAAGAGAAAGGAAGTGCTTCCATGAATGTGTGGTAACTTTTATGTAACAATTAGCACCAGTGCTAGGCTCAAGTTAGAGAAAAAGAATGCTGGGCAAAATGGAGGACCATGTTTTCCAAAGATTGGAGGAGCTATGTAATATAAGGGTTCATGAGCTGCATTCAGGAGATTAGTGACAAGACCTAGGCCATGTATCCAGCCCCTGGGGCTGCTCAAGTGTGGGTTCTTGGGCCAAAAGCATGTGAGAGCCAGATCCATGCCAGGTACCCTGGGAAGGAAGGAAGTCTCTAGGGAAGGCTACGGTAGGGGTTTGGAAGAAGCTAAGGCTAGAACAGAGACAAAGGACATGGTCTTAAGAACAGAGGTATAAAGGCAACAAGAGACAGGGAGAGAAGACACAACAAGCAGAGCCTGAGGCGCTCACCCTCCGGGCTTCACTCTGATACTTGACAGCCTTTTTGGTATCTGCCACAGCCCGCTCCACAAAGCCCACTGACTGGTCCATGTTGTTCTCAATACGGTCAATCATGGCTCCCTTTCCCCAGATGCAAGATGTGGTGGCAACAGAAACAGACAGGAAGAGGAGAGACAGAAAAGTGCAGTAGCAAACAAAAACAGACTCTGCTGTCTGAAGACAGAAGGAAAACCTCACCTTCCGAGCTTGACTCTGATACTTCATGGCTTTTTTAGTTTCATCCCGAGCCTTCTCCACATGGTCCACTGTATGCATGACATTCAACTCTATGTTATCTAACATCTCACCCTGAAAAGAAGACACAGCCATACCTGTTAACCCATCCACAACAGCCCCAGCTAATGTGGGGAAGGGACTATATAGTGTTCAGTGCCAAGTCATGTACAGAAACCTTAGAGCACAACCTTGTGTAGAGAAAACTTTCCTACTTCCTGTGTGATGACCTCTAATTCCCCAGTCCTTTACAGTGGCCACTCATTCAAATAACTATTGGATTACTTCCTTGAAATCAGCACTATACTAAGCATCTGAAGCAGTTTTACTAAGCTTAATAGCTATGTATTACTAAATATACACAAAGACATTCCCTCTCCCACATTTTTCTTTAATTTTCCTATATTTTATACAGATAGAGATGAACCAAAATAAGGAAACATCATATTTTTAAAATATCATGAGGATGCTAGCTAGCCCCTAAGCCATCCAAACCCAAACCAAGTTCATTCAGCCTAAGCTTAGTTTATTCACTACTATGAAATACTTCCTGACTCATAAAAGGTATTCGGTAATTATCAGGTTGACAACAGTACAAAGTACTTAAGTCCTTCAAGAGAAATTACCAAGCCTCTTACGCAGTGAGTGTTGAGTCTTCACATGCTTTTGGGTATATCTTCCCTTCTAGACTCTAGTCTTTTAATAAGACTAATCATTCCTAATCATTTCCCAGCTCTTACTGCCCATCAAGGAAGTTTGGTCACTCCAATTACTTCCTAGGAATCTGAAGATGAGAATTCCCCTTGCCCACCTACACCTTTTTCAACCCCATCCGATCACCAGAGGACTCTCAATAAACACAGCAAGGCACTTACCATTACTTGAAACTCAAACCAGATCCTCAGCAAAGGCAGTATGGTGGGAAAAAGAAAAGTGGGAATGGAGGGATTAAGAAAGAGGTCTCAAAGGCCAGAAAGAGGGATGGAAGGGAACACCAAACAAAGGGGCAGAGAACTAATGTAAAAAACTAACCAGTGGTCGGGCTTCAACTAGGTTTAGTGGTCTAGCTACTAAGCAAGAGTTTCCAACTCTGTCCCAATGGCTGAACAGCTGGAAGTTCCCAGTGCACAGTACTGTAACCCTGAAGATACCTAACTCTATCCCAAGAACCAGGGACCAACCATCTGACAGAAACGAACACCACATGCAAGCAAAATTGAATTCCGTGAGCAAGCATGCCTGGGGATGAACTGTTAAGTAACATAAGAATTCCAAGTGTTTCTAAAAATATTATTTTTCTAAATCTTCACTCATGTCTAGTGTTGATTCTTAGCCAAAAAGTGCCAAAATGCTCCAAAAAAACAGAAGTGTAAGAGCAAAACTGGAAAAAAAAATTAACTTGCTTTTAAGTTCTATGGTGGATTAGAGGGGGAAAAAATGTTTTCAGTAAAATAGTTCGTATCAGTAGACTGACTGTCAAGGTATTATCAGTAAGACCTTTTACTTTTTTAGGAAGGGTGGGTCTCATGTAGCCCAGGCTGCCCCTCAAACTTGTTCTATATTAGATGATAACCTTGAGCTCCTGATCTTCTTGCCTCTGTCTCCCAAATACCATGAATATAGGTTTGTGCTGCTTTGCCTGGTGTATGCAGACCTGGGCCAGGACTCAAGCCTTATGCATGTGAGGCAGGCATCCTATACTGAACTATACATTACTCGGCCAAAGAACACATGTCTTTAGTTTTAAAGTGGGAAAGAAAAAAAGTGCTGTGGCTGGGTGAACCACGTTCTTATCCTGACACACAAAACTTCATGACTAACTAGAATCACTGTGAACCCAAAGTAGCAGGCAAGAACAAGACTGAGGTGGCTCAAAGTGCCAGCATTCAATAAGCATATACACACCTCTGCCTCACCGCTAGAATGCTGTTGCTTCGTGATGAAAATTCCCCATACCTACCCTACCCAACCTCCAGAATGGCAACTGCGGTTCTCAAAGAATCGTGTGCTTTTCTCCATGCCAGCTACCTGATTCTCCACCAGCATGGCGATGTCCATAAACATGTCATGGAGCTCCTTGATGCTGCTCTCCAGCCTCACGATGTCCTTGTGCCGACCCTCAATCTCACTGAGGGCTTGCTTGGAGATCTGGGAGTCGATGATCTACAGGAGGCCCCATACAGATAGGCCATCAGCCACCCTAGTGCCCCTGCACAGCCCTCACACTGCTCCCTCCCTGGCACGGGCTGCACCCGACAGCCCCATCACTCACCCCAGAAGTGAAGATGGCAGGGTTGCCACTCTCCAGCATCTCTTCCAGCTCCTCATCTGTTGTCTTCTTACCAGCTTCGTAACAAAAGAAATACAACATCAGAAACACGTTCGAAGCACAACTCCACTTATAATTTCCTCAAACACTGCCCACAACAACCTCCCAACTCTACTGATTTCCCCCAATTAATCCATCTTGAACTTTATCAGCAATATCCCCCACCCTAAGCACATACTGCATTACTTCCCAGATCAGACTGCTTATTAGCCCAACCACTATACCATAGAGCCCCAGGCCCTCGTGACAGTGCACAACTTGTAGGCAGCCTTCCCTTATTCCTGCACTGCAACTTCAAACACACCCTCCTTCCAACCCCAGACAACTTGCCACTCCTAAACAAATATATCTGTTTTTTCTTTGTTCACACAGCTTCTCCCATTTGAAGCCATTTGCCTTATATGGCCTACACTTCCATATCATTAAATTCCTAAAGCATACACTTTTTTTTTTTGAGACAGGGTTTTTCTGTATATCCCTGGCTAACCTGGAGCTCTGTAGACTAGGCTGACCTCAAACTCACAGAGATCCACCTGCCCCTGCTTTCCCAGTGCTGGGATTAAAGGAGTGTGCCACCATCTCCTGGCCAGCTTTGTTAATTTTTTTTTTTAATTCCTCACAGCAACTAGCACACCTTTGTCTCATAAACTGCAAAACAATGCAATGAGTTCTCAGGAATCAATTCAGTGTGTGGCCCCTGAAGGGAAGGGAAGCGCCAGACCCCATAACAATATAGTTCCTTGGCTCAATAAACATGCCGCTTTTCAACATTGGCTACCACATTAAAGATCTTTCAGTCCCACAGCATGTGTCCCGGAGAAGGCACAAGCAGCAGGGACATTGTTGCTTCTCCCAGGACTCAGGATGGACAACCACATAGCAGGAAAAGGTGGGGACGCTGGCCCAATTTCAAACACATACTAATTTCAAGCTGCCGTTGGATGCGCCCTTTGCTGCGTTCACGGAAGTCCACCTGAGCCTCGTTGTACTTTGTCATCACCTCCACAAACTTGCGTGAGAGGACGGAATGCTACGGGAACAATGTTAAATGAGTAAACCCTCTGGAGACGGTGTAAAACTCTGCCCCACCCTGACACAGCCTGGTCTGCAGCAGCCCGGGGCTTGGTACCAAAAGAAAAAAATTCAAAACCCAGTTTTGCTTTCCTAGTCTGCACAAAGAGTTCACGGCCACTTTTGGTGTGAAATATCCATTACCCATTTTCTGCTTTACGGAACTCACATAATTTTTAGTCAGAAGGAGAAAATCACTGAGAACCTCAGAGCACAGTAGCAATTTTCCATCATAACCTTGGCTAAAGTTGTCAACTTCCCTTTCCTGCCAAAGATCCTTCAGTTCTTACTCCAAATGACAACCTCAATGTTTCTTGCTTACAAATAAACATTTTCTCTCAACAGACCTTTTTAATAATTTTATTCCTTGCCCACCTCACAGCATCAAGCCCTCTTGATTTGTCTTTTTACTAAACACATGACTATCATGTAAATTCAGACTAAATCACTAAAAAAGCCTAACTAGGGACTTCCTAGCATTTTGTCTCATCTCCACTCACATCCAAAGGACTATCATATCCCCCTAGTGCTGTGTAGACTGAAACACATGACTGTCAGCTACTGGATCAGCTCCAATTCCCTCAACTAGTCTATAAAGACCTTTGGAGTTGGACACTACATTATCTGCTGGAAATTCAGCATCTGCTACCCAACTACAAACTCTTTTCTCGAGGTAGGCTATTCCCATGACATCTGTCCTTCATTCATCCCCACTTCTGCCAACACCCCTCCTCTGCTCCTGCCAACACACACAAACATACCCATCCCTAATCCCATTTCTGATTTCTCTCAAAAAAAAAAAAAAAAAAGGAAGCTCTGGCTCCTGAACCTGTCTGTCCCAGCACTCTTGCTTACTCAAGGCTGGTCTTCTCCAGCTACCCACTGTTCTCCGTGAGCTCTTTCAACAATGAGATGAACGTGTATTCAATTATGTCTTCTATTGTCCTCCTGCTATATAATATTTACCGCGCCACTCAAACGTCACATCAGGTTCCTCCCTCCTTTCTTTCTTGTTCTGTTTTTGTCTTTCAATGTTCTCACACCATAGCTCGAGCAAGGCAGCCTTGAAGTCTTGGCAGCCCTCCTGCCTCAACCTCCCAAGTGCTGGAATACTGTATATGAGCCACCATACCCAGGTTCTCATAGGACAAGGAACATGTTTTTGATGACTCCAAAGTGCCTGACTCCAAACTGGGCAACTGCTAACTAACAATCTTTAGAAGAAAGATATCAATCCGTTTCTTTGCCTATGAAGCATGGCAGTGCTGAAGGTGTGCTCTGAAGAGTCTAGGGGAGCCCTTCAGGGGCCTCCTTTTGAGATGAGAGAAGACCAAAAGGGACCAGTGGGCCCTGGTCACTGCTTCAACCTGGATGGTTCCCCTTTCCCAGTTCCTCAAACTGAGTTCCAATACAATAGTATCATATTTTTTCCTGTTTTTTTTTAAAGACTGATTTATTTACTGTGGATACAGATCTCACTATAGATGGTTGTGAGCCACCATGTGGGTGCTGGGAATTAAACTCATGACGTCTGGAAGAGCAGTCAGTGCTCTTAACTTCTGAGCCGTCTCTCCAGCCCCCATATTTTTTTTCAAATGCACAAAGGAGAAAAAAATAAAAGAATGGTAAAAAAATGATTGCTAAACCAGAAACAACATTACCTGGGACTTTCGGATCCGCAGGTCTGCTGAAGACCGGACCTCATCTTCTTCAATATGCTTCTCCATGCCTGCAGTGAGAGGGTTACTCTGGCATCACATTTGTCCTTCCTTCCACAAAGCACCCTAGTCCACACAGACCTCCTTACCCATCCTCACACACAGAGGCCATGAAGATGGACAACAAGGAGGTCCACTACAAAAGGTCAGGGTCCCTTCCCATGAGCTGCACACTTGCTCTTATTTGCCTATGCTATTGGCAGATCTCAGCAACACAACCAGCAGTTCAGTTCAGGCCATCAGGGGACTGAGACTCAAATCTCTGCCCTGCCACAGATTAGCTGGGTGGCAAGGGGAAAACCAGGAAACTCTTTCAATCATCTGTCCTCTTGTTTATAAAATGGAAAAGCTGAGCACACTTTATGTTAAATGCTTAGAACCAAGAGTGTTTCATATTTTATCAAAATTTGGAGTATTTGCACATGAACAATGTTGGGGATGGCACACAGGAATCATGTAGAGCTTAGAGATAATTTTGTACTATGTTTTTAGTGCACTTGTGAGGCGTAGTGTGAAATTTTCTACTTACAGTGTCATATGAATACTCAGAAAGTTTCAGATTTTGGAACATTCTGATTTTGGAAAATTTGGATTAAGTATGCTCAACCTGAATCTCCTTAAAACACCCATGCGAACCACTTAGCATTAGGGCAGTCATATTATCACCATTTTTTGAAGCTGCCTTCTCCTCCATACCCATTAAAATAACTGTTGTAATTTACTGGAAAGGGAAGAAATAATATGATTTCCTCTCTGACCAATACCACATACTGAACAATTACTTTGAACAGGAATATGGATTACAGATGTGGAACTAAGCAAGCATCTGGGCACCCAAACACTGAATCTATGATTGTGGTTTACTGAACTGTGCTCCAAAACCAGGCAAGGAAGCAGGAGTAAGAAGATACACAGAAGGACATGTCTGCTGACTGGATGACAGCCCTGCACCTATGTCTCTGCAGTTACCTCTCAAACACACACGGGTGCTGGGGAGGCAGCAAGAGAGAACTGAGGGCTGAGCTAAAGCAACCATGACAGTGGAGAAAAGCACATCTGCACTCCCACTTCCCAACTTCAGTGCTGGGCATTTTCAACTATGATGAGAATTCAAGAGGTGATAACTGTCTAAGGGTACAGTAGGTCAGTCCAGGGACAGTGCCTAAGCCTCCAGGAAAAATAGGACAAGTGAGGTCACTCCCTTAGGGATGATTGACAGTTGAGAGGTGAGCCCTGAGAGGCTGTATCTGGTTGTGGTAGAGACTGGCTTATTCCTGTGTTCCCTTCTTACTCTTCAGCTTGTTCCGGACGTTGTTGGCCCTTTTCTTGATCTCAGTCGTGAGCTGTTCAAGGTCATCTTTGGTTTCTGGGTAAGCATAAGAGGCAGCTCAGTTAGAAAAAAGGATGAACCGCTCTACACGTGACATCAGTGAACAGACGAGGCAAAAAACTTTCTCAGACATATGCACTGCCACTGCGGTGTCCATCTCAATGTGCTTTCCAGATTCTACCACAATTCTCAGTCACAGAGAATTTTTTTCTTTTTAAAGCATTCTCAGACTAAGGAAATAGCACAGTGGCAGATCATGTGCTTAGCATGCACCAAGCCCTGGGTATAATCCCTCACATCGAAATAAAACTATTAGTTAACTAAATTAAAAGGCATTTTCTAGGCACCCTATCCCAGAAACCTAAAGAACCAAATACCCCAGGGTTAAAGCCTAGGTTTGCTTTTAACAGTTCTCCTCAACCCAAGTCATGCTTTTAGAGGAATGAACTTGTTTAACATGTGAGCTCAATCTCAGTACAAAGGAGGGGGCTCAATGGAAGTTCTGGGGAAAAGAAATCTCAACCAAAACCCATTAACTACAATAAGGCAAATATTTATGATATAACTACGATGTGCCCAGAGCTGTCCCAGCTGATGAAGGGAGCGCTGTACTCATGGTGGATATATGGAACAAAATTAACAATAACTACAACCATTCATCGCAGAAGTATCCTTCAGTACCTCCACACTTAAAACCAAGTGAGAAAGGAAGGGACCAGAGAGAAGATTCAGCCATCAAGGGGCTGAGCCTGGCAGGGAATGAGGAGGGAGTACATCAGAAGTCTTGATAAGTAGCACAAGGTATGGTTTAAGTTCTGAGCAAGGTGTGCAAGGGATGGCTATGGAGAAACCCTAGCACAGCCTCAAGAGATCTGGAAGAGTCCCTAGGGCCAGAGATAGTAGAACTGAGTCTCAACAAAACTGCGGGTTAGCATATAGTAAAAGAGTTAGTTAGTTAGTTAGTTAGTTAGTTAGTTAGTTAGTTAGTTAGCTAGCTAGCTAGCTAGCTAGCTAGCTAGCTAAAATGAAAGACTACAGGCTAGCGAGGTAGCCAAGGAAACTAAGAGCAGGACTCCCAAGGAGAAAGAATGATGCATGAAGAGCATGGGGGAACAAGGAATGTTTACGGAACAACCAGAGGTTAGCATGAGTAAAGTATCAGGAGCAGAGGTGGCAGGAGAAATGATGGAGGGGAAGGTGGGAACACGAAGAGACAATCCCATACGCTCCACTGAAGGATTCCAGTTTTAACCCTCAGGAGAGAGGTGTGATATGCGATATCATATGTACATTAGCATAAGAGAATGTTATGCTCCCCTGCTGTTCCCAGAAGAGAGGAAAACAAGCCTATCTCAGCCCTAATGCAAAGGACCAGTACAGTGACTCAACTCGGTCAGCACTCACTTGGCTCTGGAATCGGTGCAGAGAGAATGATACTGTAGAGTTTCTTAGCTTCCTCCACATGCTCTGAGATCTTGTCAATGTTGAGCCGAGTTTCCTCAATCTACAATCAGAAAGACAACAGCCTTCACCATCAATGAGTGAAACTATGTCCTCACCTAAAGGGAATAATTATCAGAGCTTCCTGCTCCAAACTGTCCATACTCTGTGTTTGTGGAAGAATATGAAAAAAAAAAATCTTTAGCCACCCAAGGAGTGCCATCTTCACAGTCAAGTAAATGAGTCCATAAAGAACAGTCATTAAGATCCACACTCCTTGCATGGGTACCACATGCCTGTAATCTCAGCACTCATGAAGGTGGAGGCAGGTGGATCTCTGTGAGTTCAAGGCCAGCCTTGTCTACAAAGTGAGTCCAGGACAGCCAAGGCTACACAGAGAAATTCTGTCTTGAAAAACAAAAGCCACACTCCTCTTTCCCTCCACACTCACCTTAAGGTAAGGTTCAGATCATAGACAAGAAGGTCAGAAAACCCGTGGAGAATAATCAGGAAAGGTAACTGCAAACAGTATGAGAAAGATCCTTTGGCCCCAAAGTGAGAGAAGAAGAGAATGAAGGTGGGGCAGGGAGGAAGGAAAACAGTCAAAGACAACAGAGCAAACCTAGAGAATGAAAACCAGAGAAAAGAGTAAGAGAGAAGAGAGAGGCAGATGAAGAAGACAAGGGACAAGGGAAAGAAAGAGAGTAGGCAAGGCCATCTCAGAGGACAGTCTGGCTTCTCCTGGACACATGTTCTGGTGAACCAAATCTTATAAGCTAACCAACACTGATCGGAACCCAGATTTACTGCCTTGGTCATTTTAAGGCTCCTGGCTGCTCAGGTATTGTGCCATAAAGCATTTAGTTTGTGACAGGACCCCATCACAGGATGATGATGCTCCCTCCGCTGGCACCAGCTGCCTCAGTACCATGGCACCTGAAGCAGATCATAGTGAGGGCCGCAGATAAGAGACCTCAGCACCCAGTGTGCCTGCCTGCCTCCTCCCATAGTGAAGAGGACAGCAGCATTGCAACGGCTAAGCAAAAGGAACTTTGTCATTGACATAATACAGTTTTAACATCTGGAATGCAGATTCAAAACATAGGTGCCCCTTTTCCCCAATGGATGAGTCACCTCCTTTTTAAAACTTGATGAACAAGTTCATTAGCAAAGGTCAAGCTTGAGCTTTCTATCCTCACAACAGCATTGTTACCACTAAAAAGGATTTATCCCCCTCTCTATATGTTGGCTTAGATGTACCATAGTTTGATAGTAGGATCACTATTTAAAGATGTAAAATAAAATAAAATATTAATATTAGAGTATAAATAAACATGTGTAACTACTCAAATATTTATGTAGCATTTTAATAGCTGACAAAAATTACAGTTAATAGCTGACAAAAATGCTAATAAGGGTGTATTAGCATTATTATTCAGATTAGAAAACTAAAGTTTAATAAGTCATAGGTTCCAACAGGTGTGATCACCTGTTACTGCCTGCAAATCCTGGTGGTCTCTAATCCAACCTCCCCTGTCCTTCCCCTTTCTCTCTTCTAAACACTGGCTTCTGTGGCTAGAACTGGGGAGAATCCACAGGGAGCTGCTAAGTCTACAGCACCTCAAGTTCCGAGTTATAGTCATTTGAACACTGAGAGTTAGGTCCAGGGCATTGCCTTCAGCTTTCCTTTTGGATGGCCCAAGTCCAGGAACAAACTCCACGCCTCCCTACTAATTACAACTGTTCTCTTCCCTCTGTCCTCATCAATCTCTCCATTTGGAGGCATTTCGGGGATCTGATTAAACAGCACTTTAATCCATTCACCAAACAATCACAAGACCCTTTAGAACTTCAGCGTGAGCAACTGGCCAGTTACAAGAGCTTTTCTCTCGGAAGTGTTCGTCTTTCTGAAGGATGGATTTCTGAGTATTTCTTGGTGACAGCTACAGGAGACTTCCTTTTGTGCATTCGACAGATCATCAGACAAATCATCAGATGAAGCCATGTAAGAACTGATCAGTACTTAATCTTAAGAGCATAATGAACTATCTGTAAATGTGCTTGACATTACCCCACATTATCATACATGTAGATGATGCCTGGCCCTTTGTAGTACTTCTGTGAGGTCACCATCACTATCTCCTTTCATACGAAAGAACTGAGGCAGAGGCAAGCCAATCTTCAAACAAGAGGTAACTGAGGTTGGAACCAAGCATCTGTTAGATACCAAACCGTGTCTCCTAAACCAGGAAAGGACCAGAGCAGAAGACTCCTTCTCTGTTAAGCTCATGTGCAGTCACCCTACATCAGGTTAATGTATATGTCCAACCTATATTCTGTAAGATTGGTTCTGCAAGGCCAGGTTTAGCTGCACATGCCCATAGACCCAGCATTGATGGGCAAAGACTGGTGGCTTATGAAAGCACTGGCCAGCAAGAGTAGCCAAAACCATGAGCTTTTGGTCCAGTGAGAGCCCCTGTCTCACAATAGTAAGCAAAGAATGACGGAGGACAACACTCACATCCTGATCCAACTTATACATGCATGTTCATGGGTAAACACACCTGCACACCCATGTGTATATACCACATGCATGGGCACAGAGAGAGAGAATGCAAGAAACTGATTGGTTTCAGTGGCATTTCGTGGCAATGTGCCTTACTTCTCTGTCTGACCACAACTCCCGATCAGGAGCTCTTTGTCCAGTTAACAGAACCATTGCTGATGGAATAAGCCAATGCAAATGTGGGCTGTTTTCAATTCACTACTGAATTTGAGGGAAATGCACCCCCACTGCCTTTTTTACTTTATATTGATCTTCAGACTATTTACCAATGATCTGTCAGCAATGAGACTCTAGCTAAAACAATTTTTTAAAAGTAGCAAACGGAAAAGGTTCAGGGTTCAGCTCCACCTCTTAGTGGTTTTATGACCTGGAACAAGCTTATACCGTATCAAGAACAAAATGAATGTCAGATGGTAACAGTAAACACAAATAGCAGTAATAATCGCTCATTTATTATATGCCAGGCACTATGCTGCACCTTTAAAAACATGTCTCATTTAATCCTACAACAATCCTAGTGTCCTCAGCAACCATTCACAGAAATCTAGGGACATCTGGTCACCTACTGTAGGTGCTGCCAATTAAAATGACCATATGATACTAACCAGGATCATCTAACTGAAAGGAAGAAGTTGGTTTTTGTCTTTTTCCATTTCCACAAATATATGTTATGTGTGCATATGTTTGCATGTGTATGAGCACATATGGCTGCAAATGCACATGTGTGAACATGTGTGGGTACCTGAGATTATATCCTCAATCCCTATCCATTGAAGCTGGGTCACTCCATCAAACCCAGTGTTCATGGACATGGCTGCTTGCTCTAAGGATGCCCTATCTCTGTCCTCTGAGGCTGAAATAATGCCTACTTGGTATTTACATGTGTTCTGGGGATCTGAGCTGTGGTCTTCACACTTGTGTGGCAAGCGCTTTAATCACAGAGCCATCTCCCCAGAGCAGGTGATAGTTATTTTGAAGGCATCAGCCGTCTCTTTCCCTGGATCTAATTCTCCAGTGGAATCTAATTAGGCAACAGAAAACAGAGAGTCCTGGCAGACTGACTGGGTGAGGTGAAAGATAAAACATTTGCTTATTCTGCTTAAGAATTAGTCGCTGCCAAGTCTTCATCCAGCAACTGATGGGAGCAGATGCAGAGTTCCACAGCCAAACATTAGGAGGAGCTTGGGGAGTGCTGTAGAGGCGGGGAAGGAGTTGGGGGCGGGGGAGGCGGGGACAGAAGTCAGAGATACACCTCATGGCCACAGAATCAACTGACAGGGACTCATGAGAACTTGAGAGATAGGGAACCTGTAGGGGTCTGACCTAGGTCCTCTGCATATGTTATGGCTGAGTAACATGGTGTTCTTGTGGCAAGAACAGGGGGAGTGGGCTGTCCCTGACTTCGATGTCTACTTGTGGAACCCTTTCCTCCTACTGGGTGGCCTTGTCCAGCTTTGATGTGATGGTAGGCACCTGGTCTTACTGTAGTTTGTTATGCTGTGTTTGGTTGGTGTCCCTGGGAAGCCTGCTCTTTTCTGAGGGGAGGAGAGGAAAGGGGGATTTGGAGAAAAAGAGAGAGAGCAGAGAGGCTTCAGGGAAGGGAGAAAGGGAAAACTGTGGTGGGAAAACTGTGGTCAGGATGGAATATATAAAAATAAAAAATAAATAATTAAATAAAAAGTTAAAAAGAATTATCCTCTGTCTCTCTTAAACTCCCAAGTCCCTAAAGAGTTTTTATCAAGATTTAGATTAGTGTTTCAACTTTTCATGAATGAGAAGAATGACTTCAGAGTTCTTGCTGGCCAATAAAAACAAGTTTTCTGAGGCAATATTCTCAAATCAACTAAGCTGAAACACTGATCTTCCCCGATCAGAATGTCAATCATGAGAACAAACATGGGGGTTAAAGGAACTACACTGTGGATGGGATGTAAATTAGTATAGCCACTATGAAAATCAGTGTGGAGGTTCCTCAAAAAGTTAAACACAGAACTTGTATATGATCCTGCTGCACCACTCCTACAGACACACCTGAGGGAAATGACATCACATGCAATAGAGATACCGCACACCCATGTTTACTGCGGCAATGCTCACAATTACCAAGATAGAGAATCAGCCCAAGTATCTGTCAACTGATAAATGGATTTTAAAATGTGCACGTGTTAGAATGATATTGAGCCATAAAAAATAAAATGTTGTCATTTGTGGGAAAATGGATGACCTAGAGGTTAAGTAGGGGAAAAAATTATGTCTCAGAGAGTCAATTATGCATGTTTGCTCTCGTATGGAATTTATACACATACACACACACACACAAAATGAAAGTAGGTGAGTCACTATTAGTCACGGTAAATATCTGTTTAATGAATATATGACCACAAGTAACTTGAAGAAATAAGCATGCTTGAGGCTGTGGGAAATGGTCTAGTTGGTAGACCACTAGAAGAGGACCAGGGTAGGAAGCAAGGGCATAGTAAGGCAGGTGGCCTCAAACAGGGCATTCACAGATATGACATACAAATCTGATAATCTGTATAACATATACATTTTATAACTTATTTGTGTTGGTATTCTGCCTGTATGTCTGTCTGTAACAGGGTGTCAGATTTTCTGGAACTGGAGTCACAAGCAATTGTGAACTGCCCTGTGGTTCCTGGGAATTGAACCAAGGACCTTTGGAAGATCAACCAGTGCTCTTAACCCCTGAGCCATCTCTCCAGCTCAATATATACATTTTTAATGTGGTTCCCAGAAACAAAGAGCAAAGTGCAGAAAATAAAGTGGGAGAAATAGGTCAAAAGCAAACTCTCAAATAACTAACCAAGACTTCCTGCCTCACTTTTGGAAGAGCCTAGACATCAGAATCTGCCAACTTGCCTACTTTCTTCTCATGCAAATACCTGACAGAAAGAGTTAAGAAGTTCTTAACCTGTTGAACTTGATCCGAATGCCTGGACTTCCAAATTATAATCACTTGGAAAGGTCCTAGGTTCTAACAACACTTAAGCCCAAACAGCAAATCCCTGTGCTTCAAGATTAGTCTCTCTGTAGCTCCTACTGCTTCATCAACACACTCCCGTCCCCAACCCACCCCATCCTGGCTCTGGAGAGCTTTGCGTATACTCTGTAGATACAATTCAGATCACTTCAAATGCTGGGACTGAGTTTCTCATCTCAGGCTACTTGATAGACTTCATGGTGCCCAACATGCAGGGTCACCTGTAAAGGTCTTTTAATGGATCTAAGTTCAAGAAATAAGTGCGTTTGAGGCTGTGGGAAATGGTCCAGTTGGTAAAGCATTTGTCTTGTAAACTTAAAAAGCTGAATTCAATCCCCAGAACCCAGATAAAAACACAAGGTATAGAGGCATGCCTGTAATCCCAGCACTGGGTGGCAAGGAGAGGTGGATCCCTGACCAGCCAGTTTAGTCTAACTGGTGAGCTCTGTGCCAGTGAGGCCATATCGCAAAAGGGGTAAATGTTCTGAGGCTGACACCTGCTGTTGCCTTCCAGTCCAGCTGCCCCCTCCATGCACACTTGTGCACATGGTTATACACACCTCTGAGAGAGAAAGATGCTTCCTAACCACAGCTAAACAGTCTCATTCCTAAATGTTGTGCCCCACAAATTCATACATTGATTCTTAATGTAAAGGCATCTGAATGAGGCTTTTGTAGGTTACTAGGTCATGAAGGTGGATCCCTCATGAATGGGATTAGCTGTCTTTGCAAACACTTTGGGAGGCTACAGGAAGCTGAAGTAGACTGTAATCTGGAAAGAAGACCCCAGCAGAATCCAATAGTGCTAGTACCTGAGCTCAAACTTTCAGGCTCAAGAATCACAGCAAGTAAGTTCTATTATCTTCAGGCCATCCAGACAATGTACTTTGTGACAGCAGCCCAAACTAAGGTAGACTCCCCAAAAGAAAGCTTTAAAGGTGCATTTTCCAAAGTGCAGTCGCTATGCCTTGTTAATAGAAGTTCCGTGTCAGGTCTGTGAAGAGCCAAATGCTGAGAGAGTTTAGTAAAGCAAGTTTCTTCACTGTGGGACTTCCTGGAGCCTTTAGGAAGATCATACGCATTCTCAGTTTCTGAGAGAGGGTCAGCAGGATGGCTCAGTGGGTAAAGACATTTCCATTATCCAAGTTAGATGCCTAGGACCCATACGGCCAGAGAGAAGGTACTCACTGTAGAGGAATTTTAATTCAGAACATGGCTGCTCTGGCAAGAGATCACATCCAAAGACTTTCTAGGTCTGTGTGATCTAGCTGGACTATAAACACACCTTTAATCCAAGAAACAGAGGCAAGCATATCTGAGTTCAAGGCCAGCCTAGTATAGAGAAAGTTTCTGGCAAAGAAAAGCTTAGGCCCAGATATGGTGGTACAAGACTTTAATCCCAACAATGAAGGTAAAGTTAGTTTGTAGAAGGAAGTACCCATGTTTGAAAGTGATGTCTAATTGAGTGGCAGAAAATGTGACAAATTAGAGAAGATTTGACAGAATAGGATACGCCCAACTATCATGAAAACAGAGAGGAAAGGGAAGCTACTTAAGGAGCAATGCAGAGAGAGAAAAAGGCAGTTTTCCTGAGGCACTAATAGAGAAAAAGGTTTCAGAGAAAGAACATAGGCAAAGACAGAATGCGTCAGAGAATGAGAAGAAGCCAGAAGACTAGAAGAGATTGTTGGAGTTAGTGTGAGGCCAAGCAGAGCAATTTAGAGGCCAAGAGAGAAGCCAGGCTGAATAAATCAGCTGGGAGAGGAGTCTGAGCCAGAACAGCTGAGTTGAACCAGCCAGCTATGAGCTCAGAAAGAAGAAGAAAAGGTGAGCTGATTAAGTAGTAAGTCTCAGAGGCTGAAAACATTCTAAGCCTACATTAGACTGTACGGAGGCTAGAAGCGTCCAGGACTAGGCCAAGGTTAACTGATTGAGGCAAAAATCCTCCAAAACAACACTAAAAACAGTTGAGTAAAAGATCCTTTTACAGCTCACTTTCTTTGTGACCCTTCTTACAAAGGACAGTCAAGGCCATGTGCCCAGTACCAGCTAGGAAAACAGACTCTAACCTTTACTCATAGACCAAAGCCCAGCATCTTCCTATTTTGCACGGAATATTGCCTCTTAGGGACCCTCCTTTGGAACAGGAAGAGGGAGAACACATATACTAGAGAAGATTCCTCACCATAAAGAAGATGTTCTTTAGCACATGTGAGTCTCCAAGACTGTAGAGACTAGAGACAAAGTCATCTCACATCCACCTCCACCACTGAACAAGAGCATTGTCTTCCACTGTGCATAAGTAGATCAACACAGGTGCTGTCTGACATCACTGAGTCCTTGACTGAAAGGTCACACCCACCCTCAAGCAGAGTTGGGAGCTGTGGAGGCTTAGAGCAACTTTCCAGTCAAGCCAACACACACTCAGCTTACCTCTTCAACCCAGCTCTTAATCTAGCAGATGAGCAGACACAAACTATCAAGCTCCAGTCTACTCCATTCAGGGGAACTATGGAGGACCACTTCTCCACACCCATGATCCAGATGGTGGGAAACCCCTGAAATCCCCCTCAAAAGGAAATAATGTCTCTTCTTTCTTTCCAGGGAAATTAAAAGATACAGAGACAGAAATTAAAAGATACAGTAGAGACAAAAACTTCAGTGGCAATAAGACTGAGGAGGAGATGTTAAGAACTATGCACTGAGTATATACATGCCTAGTAATATTCTGGATGATTTATGAGTATAATCAGACCCAATCTATACAACCCTATGGGGAATCATTATATAGCTGACCCCAATTTACAGATGAGGAAAACAAGGCTCAACAGGTTAAGAAACACCCACAAAATCAGCGGTGGTCAGAAGCAGTCTGCGATCTGAACCTAAGTACATACATTCAGGTCCAAAGCCAACACTTCTGTTCTTCATACACTCCTGCCTCCCATGCTTCCACCACTCAGTATTACTGTAGCTCAACCTGAAAACCTTCCTGCTCAAGAACACATTACTATGGAGGCACATGTGACTTTGTAAAAATGGCCCAGTAGAATCTTGTTTTCTCTGTCGACACTAGAATTAAAGCAATTAGAAAATTTTCAAGGTACACCAAATTTGACTGG
>CM053762.1:27631987-27656633 GCA_028658305.1 Pachyuromys duprasi
TAAATTCTAGCTACTCCCAAAAACTGAAAACAGAATCTCCCTGGAACAACTCTGCCTGTCCATCTGTTCCTCTGCCAGCATTGAAAGATCTAAGGTGGGTTTTGTTTGGGTTTGGTTTGTTTTTTTAATTTTTACTGAGGAAACTGTGTTTCCTCATACACGTTCAGAAGCAAACACCAGAAGGCTGCCCACCTCAGAAAAGAACTCATCCATGAAGGCTGTGTTGTCGATAGCAATCTCAACCTCGTCGGTGTCATCATCCTGTGTCAGCTGCTTCTGCAAGAGAACAAAACAGGCCAGAGTGAGAATAAAACCACAATAAACAGCCACTGTAATTGAAGGAGTTCTGTTTAGACATACATATACATAATGCCTAATGATGTCATTGTATGACATCGTTTTACAATTATATATAATTATATGTATATATAAATAATTTTCTTTAAAATGAATAAAAATTCAATATTATAATACTCTGGAGTTGTCTGTAATTAAATGCAAGCTCTACCACTTCCTGACTTTGCGCAAGGGAAGGAGGAAAGAAGCAAGTTACTACGCAGCTTGTTAAGCCTGGGGTTCCTTTACTGTCAGAAGCTAATAGCACTACTTCATAGAATTCGTTAGCAAAAAATGGGATAATCTGGGAGGTGCTGACACACACCTTCAGTCCCAAGCACAAGCACTTGGGAGGCAGAGGCAGACAGATCTCTGAGGGTCAAGTTCTGGGACAGCCAGGGCTACCCAAGAAATAAATAAATAATAATAAAGAAAGAAATGAGATAATGAACATAAGCATTAGTACACAGGATCTAGTACAGCGTATACTCAATGCTAAGGCCTGGGTTGTTGTTGTTTGTCTGTCTTGTTTTGCTTTGTTTTATGATGCGGGCAGAAACCTAAGCCTTCACACGCATTAGGGAAGCGCTGCCACTGAGCCCCACACACACTCCAGTCTTGTTGCTATTGGCGGTAGCATCTCTTTAACTCACTCTAATTGAAGAACCTAAAACTTACAGAGATTTAGTAATAGTCAGACTCTAACCCACCCACATTGTTTAAACATGTTCCAGGCAGTTCCTTCACAGCTGGAGTGAAGATTTTCCTGTTTAGAAACTACTTATTGCAAAGAAAATCATGTTGCTCCCTATCCACAGCCCATGTTTATCAGGAAAAGGAAGTTCTTTCCCAGGCCCCCAGCAACTCAGAGAGTGCAAGCCTCCTCAACTTCATTCACCTTCCTCCTCAGAATTACAAAATGGCCCTCTGGAGGAAGTGACTCCGTTCTCACCCAGCAACAAGAGCCTGAGCTGTTTGCACATTCTTCCTGATTGCTCTCTCCCAGACAAGTGCTGTACAGGGCGCTGCTAACCTCCCAGCACACAGAACACCGTTGAGAGTGAAGGTGTGGCAGGGGCGGCCTGCTTCATCACGCCCTTCAATGGCTTACAGTCTTCCACACGCAGCTACTTCACCCTGGAAAGTTCAGAACTCCACAAGCAATGAGAATGGCCCAGGCTCGCATCACCCGTTACCATCCCCACAGATCCACAGGGTTTCCATAGAAATCTGCAACCACCTGGAAAAGCTCTACAAAGGTTCTCCCAGCATCTCATTTTCTGTCTGGTCTGGAATCGCCAGCATCCCCAGCTTAATGGCTGCATTCAGGACAGTTGAGTCTGAGGATCTTCCTATTCATTCCATAACTATCTCCTAAAAGACTCAACTAATTGTGTCCTCCTGACACCGAAGGTCAGATAATGACAGCTGATCTCCTAGACCAAAGTCCCTCTGCCCAAAAGAACACACAAGGGCCCTTTAAAATCCAGCCTCATCACACTTCTCACTCAGTGAATTCTTGAGATCAGCCACTTGAAATTCCTTGCATTTCCTAGACACATCATTCCTTTATAAGTAACATCTTTATTTCTATACTGCTACACACACAAGAATTCTAACAAAAAGTTATCTCTCAAACTACCAAAATCTTATTCAGCTTTAAAAGTCACTTCAGACCGCCTGATACCTATCTCTCCTGTGCAAAATTTCAAATTTCCCTTAAGCTCCTGCCACTCTGTAAAGACCTTCCATAGCAACCACCATGGCCTACTGTCATTTGCCCCTTAACCTATCACTCTCGTACCCAGTGACTCTGGGAGGATTGGAGTTATCACGTGCACCTGTTAGAATACACTCAATGGTTTATCTGCCTGCCAGTCCAGGATACCCTCTGTGGAATGCTCTTTCACCTGAGAGAACCAGTCCTGACCCCTCCCTGCCCCCCCCCCCAAAAAATCATCAGTCCCAAAAACTAGGCTGTAGGTCACCAATTCCAGGAACAAGACCATAAAATTTCCTACTCAAGGAACAGACTGAGGATAACCACAGAATAGGAAGGTATCTTATCTTGGGGGCGGGGAAGCATCTATGCTGGGCAGCCCACCAACCTTGTGATATAACATTCATGGCACAGAAAATACTAACATTCCTCAGGTCTATACATAACTCCCTCAATGTTTGTTACGTTAGTTAGCCAATCACTTTGCAGCAAGCTTGCTCTTGCTGAATGTCACCCAATAGTGTAACTGCTAAGCTGGAAATCCCTGGTCCTTGTTCAAACCCCAATAAAAACCCTGCCAAGCAGGTGCAGCTGCTGGTCGCCTCTCCTCTCTGATCCACTGCATGGAGAGACAGAGCTTAAGTCCAAATAAAGCTCTTTGCTCTTGCATACATAGTTTGGCTCTTGGTGGCCTTTGGGGACCCCAATATCTGGGCATGACACACCCTTCCCACCTGATTTTGGGAAGGCCATAAGATCACTGAAGCTCCCTGAAGAATCTCAGTTGTGAGAAGAGCCTAAAGGGAATGAAGCCTAGAGAACCCCACAAAGCTGCCCTCTTTCCTTTCCTAAATCCCACTTCCCTTGGCTGCTGGCAGATTCTGCAGATCTCCCCTTGTATTCTTTCAGTTAGCTCAATGGTTCTTTTGTTCTTTTAGCCAAAACTCACCCCTACCACCTGCAATTAAAGTGCAACACCATACCTGTTGTAATGCTTTAAATAAGAATAGCCACCACAGGCTTATACATTGGAATGCTTAGACAACAGGAAGTGCACTATTTCAAAGAATTATAAGGATTAGGAGGTATGGTCTTGTTGGGGGAAGTGTACCAATAGGTGTGGGCTTTGAGGTTTCAAAGCCCAAGCCAGGCCCAGTCAAGCTGTCTATCTCTGCCTGTCTCTCCAGTCCCTGTCTCCTTGATCTCTCTTTCTCCCAACCTCCTCTCTCTCTGCCTACAGATCAGGAAACAGAACTTTCAGCTCCTTCTCCAGTACCATGTCTGCCTGTGTGCCACCATGTTCCCCCACTGTGATGATAAAAAGCTAACCTCTGAAACTCTAAGCAAGCCCACAATTAAATGTTTTTGGTTTGTTTTTTTTTTTCTGTGTTGCCTTGCTCATGATGTCTCTGCACAGAAATAGAACAGTGACAAAGACAGATGTCAATAATTTATTCCATATTTCCCAAGTGCTTAACAGAAGATAAATCACTCTAGCAGAATGTATACTGGCATTCACACTAATCCGCATACTCAATTCACATATCAGTTTTCAAAGTTTGAGACTTTGAAATGTTCCATTCCTCATGCATTCTCAATATTCAGGCCTCTCAGAGGCCTCTAAAGGATCTTCTCTCCAGGGAAGACACCTCAGCTATTTCCTAGAACACCACAAAGCCATTCTTCTTCTAGGAAGTTAGTAAGCTTTTGTCAAGAATGTCCTTTTTGTTTTGGTTTGGTTCTGGTTTTTCCAGTCAGGGCTTCTCTGAGAAGCCTTGGCTGTCCTGGACTCACTTTGTAGACCAGACTGCCCTCAAACTCAAAGAGATCCGACTGCCTCTGCCTCCCGAGTGCTGGGATTACAGATGTACATCACCATGCTCAGCGAGAATGTCCTCTTTTTAAAGGATTAATTTATTAAACTGTTTAATGTTTACAAGTGTTTGCAAGGAATGTATGCCTATGTACCACTTGTAAATATATTCCAAAACATCAAAAGAGGCTGTTGTATTCACTGGTATTGGAGTTACAGACAGCTGTAAGCACCATGAGGGTGCTCAGAATGAAACCAGGGTACTCTGCAAGACCAATGCATGATCTTAACTGCTGAGCCATCCATAGCTCCAGGCCCAAGAATGTTCTTTCCTAAGAGGTGGCCTAGACACTCTGATACACAACACAAAAACACCTACATGACGTCAATTCAGTGTGCAAACTGGCATACCTGCTAAGAAGTAGGAAGAAGCTACTTCTAGATCAAGGGAATAGATCAAGGGAAGCTTCCAGAAGCTAGGGACAACTGTGAATTGGAACACGAGAAGCAGATATCTAGTGGTTATCATAACATGAGCCAATAAGAGCAGACAATGTACAGAGGCTGCCCAACGTCCAGAATTGCTCTTGGCTTTCAGCAGACTTGAGCCAAGTAGCCTGGTTTTTAGTGAGAGAGTGGACTAGGAAAAGAGAAAGAATCATGCGGTGACCTACAAGCTCAGTCTATTACCACTCTAGCTGTGAGAACCTCAATCGAGCACCCACACCTGTCTGATTGCTTTAACCCATTGTTGGTACTAACACCACAAACTTTATTACTTCTACGAGAAATGAAGACATCACATACAGAAACCTTTTAGCACAATACTTAACTCCCCCTACCAGCACCTGCAGGTGTCGATTTCCCCATCAACTGGCATTAGAGATGTAGGCACAGAAAAGTAGAATCCCATGAGGAGGAGACCCTCCTCTTTCCTAATGACTGCATCTGTAAGATAGGTCTGTGCGTGCAACATGTACCAGGGTTACAATGTGGCCCTATCACATGCTAGTCACTGAACCCTAAGCATGTTAAACCAACAACTCTAAGCCTCCATTTCCTCATCTACAAAACCGAAAACATTTCACAGAACCTTGCATGAGAAGCAGGCTCTGTACATTGCAACAGCCTCCTCAACCACTTGATCTCTTTTCCAATCCAGCTACGTCCCCTACTCCTAATAGGATAAATCACCTACTGGGCAAAGTTAAAGGTCCTTTTTAAAACCCTTTAGAAGATGACGATGCCTATGTCTTAGAATCATGGTCTCCCTGCTTAGCACCAAGCACTTCCTGTCCCCACCAACCTGATCCTACATCTTCTCCTCATGTCATGTTTATTATGTTCCTGGGCCTTCTATTGGCGCCACAGCCCTTCATTCCCTCCCAAATATTCATAATTAGGAGGTCCCCACCTCTCCAAGTTCTACCTTCAAAGCCTAGCTTTGGTCATTTTCCCTACAAAGTTTTCCCTACCTCATTTTTCCCTAATAATTTGGTGATTTGCAATCTTAACTATTAAGCTCAATTTTAAGCAACTAGGCGTAAAGAAAAATCATATCTCCTAAATCTCAGGGCACATGGGGACAGTGTGGTGCATATAAAAAGTAAGCAGGAGTCAGCTGACTGAATTTATCTATCACATTCTATATAGCCACAGGCCTACAAGCTCTGCCAAAATTTACTTCCAAGTTTGACAGGAACAAGGAAAACTGAAAGGTCTACCTGCTCTCCCTCCTTCTTCCCTGTTAAGACTTAACAAATACACAGAGATCAACGCATGAGCACAGTCCACCATGACTGTTGTGAGGACTACATTAGGCAATGTTTTCAAGTTTTAGTTTATAAACATACATACATACATACATACATACATACATACATACGTTCAATGAAGCACTGTATATAAAAGCTATTTCTAACAGCCTTACCGTGGGTCTAAATGTCACTAAGGTAAAGCAGGACTTTTGGAGCTGACACTAATGGGTTCTGAGAAGTCCACCTTCTCGGGCACAGTTCTTCCCATGCATAGCGTCTAAATACATAAAATAACAACATTTAACCCCCCCCCATCAGAAAATGCAAGCAAAAGGCCATGGTCACATGCCACCTGACATCACTGGACCCAGAACTATCCTCTGGCTTCTCTACAATGTATCCCAGGAAGGGGGCGGGGCTCCATTTCTGCTGATCCAGGTGGCTATGCTAAGTCCAGGTTCCTCAGGGTGCAGCCCCCCACCCCCCAGGAGGGAGGGGACAGGAATTGCACACTCTGCCCTTTATTCTCAGGCCACATGACTGAGTTTAACATCAGCATCAATATCAAAGAATCAAGGCACGTGGTAATAAGACATTACAGCCCCTGAAAGTTCAGCAACAGGAAAAACATGTGCAGGAGAACCACAGGCCTAGCCACCTACTTCCTCACGCTGCCTTTCCTGTGGGGAGATGAAAGATACCACCAACGACTCAGGCAACAGCAAGCTACCCAAAGATTTATCTCCCTTCCTCAAGCCTAAAATATACTCCAAATCTCAAAGAGGGTCCCAGAATGCAACCTCAGGCCACCTAATTCTTCAGACTGTAATTCTTCAGACTGCCTTTCTCTCAGAGGCCTTCTCTACCATCCTCTGTCTGACCACAAGTCACTCTCTATAGACTTACATATACTAAATAAGTGTGTCTGTCACCTATAGACACCACTAGGTACTTGGTGGCCATAACACCCTTACTACTTCATGCACACCATGTCAACACATCCCATCTGCATGCTGTAGCTAAGACACTGGAGGTCAGAAGTAGTCAGGTCTTACAGCTACTGCTGCGCAGCGCCACAGTTGAGGCACGGGGCTCTGTCCTAAGCCCTTCTTACTGCAGTGCTCCCTGCTCAAAGGCTACCACCAGCAACAGCCCAGAACATGAAATTGGCAGCCGAGACATGCAGAAAGCAACCTAGGCTGAGAGAATGCAGCTATAGATCTTGGTCACAACACATGTCTCTGGGAAATCCCCAGGATGCCCCAAATGTGCCTCAGAAACCACCCAGTATAGTCAAGGGAAGGAAGCCCAGCAGGTGGGCTCCAGGATCCCACATCCCTCCTCATGTTCAGGAGCTTTTCCTTCACTGGAACTCTGAAGAGATGTAGAGAGGGAGGGAGATGGAAAACCACTAAAGTAGACAGTGGCTAAGAAGGGAGGAAGAGGGATGAATCAATAGAGGAGAGGAGACATCTGGTCACCATCATCCCCCTTAGAGGACTAACTAGAGCTTGTGGAAGGAGCCCTCCTGCCAAGCACAGGAAAGCACAATTTTTTTCTGTCTTCTCCCCTGGTTGAAACAGTTATTGACTCTAGGCAGAGACTCTTTATAAACCCAGTTTTCTCCTGACCCATCTCAGAGGGATGAGTATATATATATCCCCTTTTCCTTATTCCTGCTGCCCACTCCTCTAAAGCTGCCTCCTTTAAAACTGAGGTCTGTGGCCTCCCAAAGACAGACCCCACAATTCATGGGGCCCCAGACACATGGACAGACACACAGACAGAGAGACACACACACAATAGCCCAATCTGAGTACGCTATCCCTTTTCTTTAATTGAAAGAGCCAGAAACTCTTGAGTGTGTGGGTTGTCAATAGGTGCCTAGTGCTCTCTGTTCCCAAATGAAGAATCAGATGACCCTTTTCCAATGTCCAGTTCTCCCAAGGACAATTCACTAGGAAAACCCTCCCTGAGAAAACACTTCCTCTTCTCTAAATTTCATCTTCTGCAACACCCTTGTCACACAAATAAAGAGGAAATGAGCAGATAATGATATCTTAGTGAGCATCCTGCTTTTACTTTCAACATCTTGCTCTTGCTGAGCCGTTGAAGGCAAAACATTGGCCTTACCTGAAAGGAGGAGATCTTAGGAATAAAGTCATTATCAGGTTAGTCCAAGACCAGCAAGGCAGAGCCCAAGTCCCTGATGGTTCACTCCAGGTAGTTTGTGACAGCAATGTCAGCAGATGATCTGCATGCATTTTTGTCACAGGCGCTTCCATGACTTCAAATGTGTTATCTAAGTCTCAACCCTTTGAGGGACAAATATTGCTTCCCTCACTTACAGATAGGGTAACTGCTAATTAAGGTTAATTAATTCACCCCAAAGCAATTCAGCTACTAAATGGCATCATTAGGACACTCCGCCAGCAGAGGCATGGGAGCACATGCCTTTACCCGCTCTAGTGCCTGGAGGTGCCCCTCCACAGTCTCAGTCTTCACCTGTTTTAGAGGATGTGACAACATCCATAAATCTAAGCTGCATGAGTCTATATGTTCAAATGAAAGAGCTATCATGCACGTATTCCTGCTTCTGTTCCTGGATATGAAGACATTCAGGTACATCTGACTCCTGTAGTGAAAACCCAACATGGCACCTCGCGACTGTGAGCTACCATCTTGAACAGGTTACTTCTCTCTGCTTCAGTTTCCTTGGAAATACTCTGCTCACAAAATCAAATCAGCTGTTACACACAAAATGTTCAGAGCGACACTGGGCTCTAAACACATTACATGTGACTCCAGTGCTGGTGCTCAGACATGACAGAGGAAGAGGGAAATTCATATTATTAGGATTTATTTCATTTGTTTTAAGCCTTTTGGTTTTCTGCTACATGAGTTTTCAAAAACAAATAAACAAACAAACAAAAATCCTTCAAATTGTGCTCCAGCTACATGCTCACAAGTTTACTACTCTTAATACTGTGTCCTTTCTGTTTTGATTCATATTACATGTTATTTAGAAAAAAAGTTTAAAAAATTCTAACCTGGAAGAGTATTATTGTATTGTTATTCTAAAGCTATCACTGACTCATATCCTGTGGAAGTGAACATTTTCTTATATCTTAGTAAAGCGTCAATATTTCTTAATATTCTATGTATGTTTCAAAATACCTTTCATTCTGCTTGTTGAAACAAACACTGAAATCCCATCCCCATATGTCGATCTAGTGCCTACCTGGTTTTGATTCTCAAGACCTAAGCTAGATCCACAGTAGAACAGTAAACATTCTCAAGAGAGGAAGTAGATAGAGGGAGACCTTATGGGTAGATAGTATAGCTATAAATAAAGTTAGGAGGGTCAGTGCCTTCTGGGTCACTCAGCTAATCAGGAACAATGCTCATTCTAAACCTCTCTTTGATATGATCTGAGCTTCATTACTACATTAACTTGGAGAAGGTTCTCAAGGTTGCATAACCAACCTCCACAGTCAAAATACTCTCCTTCTCGCCTACAGACTTCTGTGTTCTTTCATTCATCCAAGAGGAAGAACATACAACATCTGCCAAGTCCCAACGCTGAAGACTCAAAGGGCAAACTCAGCATCTCTGTCTCTCCAAGCTCTCTCTGTGGGTAAAATAGGAGACAGCTGGACAAACACTACATGAGGAAGGGAGACAGCAATTATAATGAGGAACTACACACAGGAAAAGACAGGGCACCCAACCTCACCTGAACACAGAGAGCCTGTCAGAGATGGAAGCGTATGACAGAATGTTTGCAGAGCAACATTTGAGAAAACCTTGAAAGCTGAGAGGATTTACCCAGAGGAAATTTCCAGCAACACCAGTCTAAGTGAGATGACCACTCCCTGCATTCTCTCACCCTTGAAGCTGTAAGAGAAAACTCAAAAAATACTTTCTTCTTCCTCCTTCTGAACTCAGCTCCCCTTTATGTCTTTCAATCCCTACACTACCCTCCTTCCCTCTTTTTCTGACTTTCCTCCTTCCTCCCCCTGAATAACTCTCAAAAATACAGAAAAGGGGAAGGAAGGAACTGACGATGTCTAATCCCCTCCTTAACTCTTTGCTGGATCCTTCCTTTCAGCCTGCCCCCTTAAACTCCTTCCCAGCATGATCCTTCTACAATACTCAAATAAATCACCACCACAACAAGTAGCATTGAGCTAAGCTCACGACTCTTCTAAGGTCTGTGTTTTATATTCACCACTGTATTCAATCCCTACACTAATCTACCCTGACAATAGTGTGTGCCCAAGCCAGGGAAGCCTGATCTCAACCAACCTGGAGAGACTCCCCACCCATACCCCAGCTGCTGCATGCAGCCTGGCCCAGGGATATGCATTTCCGAAGCACCGTAAAGCAGATGTCATGCCAACAACTTCATGAAAAACAAGGAAGGACTGAAAAACTGTCCGGGGACAGAGGAAGCTGCAGAAGCATGACAAGTAGATGCAATTTGTTGTCCTGGCTTAAATCCTAGAACAGAAAGGATTTGAGTGGGATAACAGAAACACCCATATAAAGCCTGGTGTTTAGTGAGGGATCTTGGGCCAGTATCGCTTTCTTTGCTTGATGAATGTACACTGAAAAGTGGATGTTAACAAGGGTGAAACTGGACGAGTTGAAAGGATCTCTCTGCACTATCTCCAACAAATTAGAAAGTATCTAAAAGACAGAAATTATTAAAAAAAAAAAACTGAACAAACCTGATGCCATACCAAGCTGCCCTCACCCAGACAGCTGGCTTACCCAGACAGTACATGCTCTACTAATCTCTTTAGGCAGGAGCTGAACTTCACTCTGTCTCTACACACACGGGGAAATGTTGCCATAGAAACAGCCAAAGGCCACAAAGCAGGGTGACCTAACAGGAAAGACAGTGTTGGGAGAAAGCTGAAGTGAAAGGAGGCTAGAAATAAGGTCTGTCTGGGACTATGAAGTCTTCATGTAGGTAAATTCATCAACAGTATAACTCTGTTCACCTACTGAAAAGCTTTTTACCCTCTCAACTGGAAAAGACGTAAAGGAAGTATGCATGATCTGCTTTTTTCCAGGGCCCCTGCCCTGACAGGACTAGCAGCTTCTGAAACTGCAATACCATATATCTACAGTATTGCAAACTGCAACATATATAAACTACATAAACTGTAAACTAATTAATGATACTGTATTAGCCATATGTCTACGTTTGTATCAACAAAATAAAGAACTTGTGGGAGTCAGGGATGCACGGTTATGCATTTAGCCTGGGAAGCTTTCCCATGGTGACAACACTACAGCCCAGCCTTAGAGGATGTGAAGGATTTTACCAAGGAAAAAATGAGGTAGCTAGGTTTTCACAGGTATCCACAGGTCTGTCATTGTCTTTCTGAACAAAGACAGCCTCTGTGACATCCTGAACCGGTGTTTTAGTACAGGGGAAAGCCTTGGAATTCATCTACCTTGGGGATGAACCACTGACTTTTGGCTTCATTAGCAAAGTAATGGATTCCCTGAGTAAAAGTCCTACTCCAATCAGGTAAAGCCTCACCAACCACAGGGAGTGGAACAAGAAATGTCAATCATAATAACGAATATGGGATGTGTAAGGCCAAGCTGATGCAGACCCCAGGAAGAGAAAGCATAACATGCGACTACATGAGACTACCACGCAGAATGCTAGGCACTGGGTACTGGGGCCCCAAAGGCCTTCTTGCCTGTGGGGAGGGAGTACACAGTACAGTGGGAAATGGTCAGATACACTGTGGGAAGACGATTCAAAAAGGCAAAACAGCCATGTTCATTCTTGATCCCATCACTTCCCAACTAAGGATGGACCGCAATCAAATCTGAGCCTCACATGCCTCACCTGTAAAAAGGAGATGATACACACTACTACCATGCCTTATAGAATAGAGAAGATGGGAGAGAAGGTGTGCCAGGCATCAAACCAAAATCCTGGACAGTAGTAATCTCCCAATAAGCGATCCTTGCTGTACTTCATGGGACAAGTCACCAGTCTTAAACAGAAGAAGACAGAGAATACAAAGCGCAATTCACTAAGAAGCTAGTGAGGCTGGGTGCAGTAGTGCATCACTTTAATTCCAGCACTTGGAAGGCAGAGGCAGGCAGCTGTCTCTTGAGTTCAAGGCCAGCCTGTTCTACATAGCGAGTTCCAAGACAGCCAGGACTATATTGTAAGACAGAAAAGAAACTCATGGAAAGTGGTTTTAAACCCACTCTGTGGTAATAGATTTAAGAAAAAAAAAGCACTAACTTATTTAGTTGCAAAACAACACATAGCTAATGCAAGCAGCAAGGCTGGATGCAGAGAGTAACTGCCTGTAAAGACTGAAGCTGGGGAGCTGGGCACACTCCTGTTGGCCCCCTAACCTCCCCCAAGCTCACAGGAATAAAAATAAAATTAATCCCCTTCTCTCATCCAAGCATTTTCTCTCTGGCCGCCAGCTGATGGATCCATAATCCCTGCACAATCCCTATCACTCTCATCTCCTCTTCAGTCTACTCACAACAAAACAGCCCTCCCAGGTACAGAGAGGAGATGAGGAGGGAATCCAGACCGGTTGGAGAAATCCTATTACTAAAGAAAGACCAAGTCTCAACAAAGGGCAAGATGGTATGTTAAGGTCTGTTATGACGCAAGGCACCTGGCACAGAGCAGGGGTGGGCAAGCACTCCTTGACTAAGCTAAGCTTTAAAGCAGACACACAGCCCCTTATTTCTGACAGGATTACAGCACAGCGTTACCCTAAGGAACTCTGTTCCCACAGGGATCCTGAACTTCCGGTGGGGAAGGACATACGCAGGGCAGGCCATTTAGGGAGCCACAAGACCAAGAACTGCAGGGTCAAAGGTCAAGCCAACACTGTAGAGCGATTGATTCATTACTGTTCCTTAATGGTCCTGGTCTTAGAAGGTCATAAACATCCAAGTCATTTTAGTTTTATTTGGTGGGTCTCTAGGCGGGGGTCCAAAGTCTTGACTCTGATACTATGCATCTCTGGCTGCCCTGTTTTCATTATGAGGTTGTACTCAGTTTCTCTTTTCATGAAATACATTTGTTTTCCCTATATGACCCATTAGTCTTTAAAACAAGGGTTTTTTTTTAAACAATAATTCTGCCAAACTTCATATGCAGCAGGATACACGCTAAATATGGTTCTAAAAGTTCTGATTATGCTGGCTAGGATGTACTGTGAACATACACACCACCTTTTTGGTGTTAGCATACATGTTTTTATGTTCTTCATGCTTTATACATAAAGCACTCACCAAAGGGAGAGGAAACGAAATGATCTAGGATCCATGTCTTCTTCCAAATAAACTCCATTTGCATCTGAAGAGACTCTGTGAGATTTGGAGAGAGAACTCCACTCAAAACCTACTGCTGGGATAGCACCCCCAGACTCACCTCCTATCTCCCAACGGCCAGTCGGCAGGGTTTTTCTGTGGTTGCTCCTATCACAAGGATTACTCATCATACTGTCTATTCCTCTGTTCTTTCTACCCAACTACGAACTTCCTAAGCTCCAGAAGCAAATGTTTCTCACTACTACATCCTAGAATCTACTGCAGGGCCTGGCACACAAGAGGCAGTTAGTAAATGTTTGCCGAGCATTAACAGGACCACACGAAAGGTTCCTGGGCCAGGAATTGTCCAGCAGATTCAAAGTTCAGTTACTGAGAAGTGGGTGAGAAGAGAAGGGTGCGGTCACTGCACATTCCCTGGAAACTTCTATATCAACAAGAAAACGCTGATGGGAGCCCCTCAGGAGGAACAGTCAGGAGATAAGCTCAGCCAGGTCCCGTGACTACAGCCTTAGAACCATATGTGGGTTAGGGTGGACATTGCTCCCAGGGAGCTAAGTATGGACAGCTCACATGTACTGTGACAGATGACCATCACAGATGGTCACAGATTATCTCATTTCACCTGCACAGTGACCCTGAAGGGAAGACTGATGATCGCCCCTGATGCCTCCATCCTGGTAGACTCCAGAACAGTAAGACAAATAATAATAATCAGCACCTCACAAAACATCCACTCTGAGGGCTCATGGAGGCCTTCAATCTCCTACACTTCACCTTCCCTCCCTCAAGAGATGCTCAAATTCCCACAGCACTCAACACTTCAACCATCTTCCTGTCTGCCTCTCATGGTCAGCTGGCCTGTCCAGGCCCTGAGCAGCTAGTTACATTTTTTTTAATTACTTTCTTAAAGATTTCCGATTTTTACCCACCAACCCTATGTCTTCTGCTCCTATCTACTCAAACAGCTAAACTAATCTCAAGCACATGACACAGCCCCAGCTAGCTGAAGGCAGCCATCATCCTCTCTCCCTTGGAGTTTACACAGACCCCACACAGGCTGCTCGATGGGAAGTGTATTTCATGCAGGTTAGCAAGTCTTTTCGTAGATAATAGAAATCAGAGAGACACCATGCCCTATCTTGTTGAAGGAAAAAAAAAAAAGGTGGTTCCTGGGATATGGAAGATATGGAACAGAGACAGAGAAAGGGATGATACGCCACAGAATGGCTGATAACGCACAGAAACCTTTACATTCCTCACAGAAACCATTAATAACGGCATAAGCATATTTCGAGGTGTTTTTTTTTGTTTGTTTGTTTGTTTGTTTTACAAAGGAAACCTCGAGAAGCTTTGAAGTAGGGCTGGAGAGATGGCTTAGAGCAGTGACTGATATTTCAGAGGACCCAGGTTCCATTCCCAGCACCCCCAGGGCAGCTCACACCTGTCTATAACTCTAGTTCCAAGGTTTCTGACACCCTCACACAGACAGACATGCAGGCAAAGCACCAATGAACACAAAATAAAAAGAAATCATCAGAAAAAAGCAGGAGCTTGGAGGTGAGGGTACCTACTCCTGATGCTTTGCTATCTAGACATGCTGTCAAACTGTCTTCTAAATATGATTGTGCACATAGATCACTGTTGCCCTCAACTTTGATCAGAGAGGCTTCTCCGTGGGGTGGGCAGCAGCCAACACAGAGACTCCAGGTCAGTGCTGACAGTGAGTGACAGTTGGGTGCTCAGCCCTGGCTGGGCTATTTATTTAGACCACCACCATCCAGACTCATGGGACATGGTGGGAGAGGAGACAAGAAGAATTTAAGGGGCAGAGGCTGGGGAGGAGTGCTACGAAATGCTGTCTTCTGGGCGAGGCATGGCTGTAGTGCTGGTGAACTCACTGACAGAAGTTGTGATTGACTGCACACAATCTAGTCAGTCAACATTCCATCACACATCAGGGAGGGCTCACCAGGCTCTACCCCTAGGTCAGGAGCTATTGGCGGGCTGACGGCTTGTAGGAAAGGGGGAATCACTTTTCTTCCTTCTGGAGTGTGCCCCCGGGAAGTCTGGCCACGCTCTGGTAGAGGGCCCACACTCATTTGCATGTAGGCAGTCCTTACTAGACTCAGTTGGTTACATAAAGTTTTTAATGGGGAAAATAAAAGAAAAAAGAAGACATGAAGGTTAAACTACTGGAGGTTGTCTGAGGATAACGGAAGGAGGATTTGAGTCAGATATGACCAAGATACATTGCATACATGTATGAAACTGTCAATGAGGAAATAAAAATAACCAAGACGCAGTAGCATGACAGCAGGAGCAGCACAGAGGTGAAGATGCAAAACGGTCCCGGCTATTGAGTGTCAAGGCCTCCCTTAGAGGAGCCCTAACTCAACCTGTTCCTCTTTTCACTGCACTGCTTTGGAGCAGTGCAGTGACCTCCCTGTGGTTTCAGGACACTACCATAACACAGCACCATCCAGCCTCTCACTTTCACCACATTCCAAAGAGGTAAAGGGGAGAAACACCATTAGCCCTGCTTTGCAGAGGCTAACCCTGAAGGACTGAAGGGCAAAGGGATTCATTCCAGTTCCCTGGAAAAACACCTTGTTCTTGGAACTCAAAGCTCACTGAAGACTACTCTGTTGACTACAAGCTATCAAAAAAAGCCGGGGAGTATCTCAGTCTAGAAAGAGATTCCCTGGCTAAGGGAAGGAAGCCGCCTCTGACTGCTGTTCAGCACTGAACTCCTGACAGGGGCCACTCCGGCCACCCAGGGTGAGCTCCACCACGTTCCCCAATTACAAAACAGAAACAAGTAAATTTTGTCCTTCAGTTAACCAGGACGCCCTGAGGCTCAAGGGTGAAAGAGCAAATTTAGGGCAGAGGCTCATTCCCACAAAAAGCAACTGCCCCTACCTTCTCTCGTTTCTCCACCTGCAGCCCAGTACCCAGAGCATTTGAACCGGGTCAGGAAGATCTCACCCAAGTGAGGGAGGAGAAATTAAAACAATTATAACCCAAAAGCACTGGTAACCAACAGTTCTAGTCAAAAAATAAAAATAAAAAACGAGCCGTTATTAGCGTAACAGTTTACGATTTGTTAAGTCCTATGTGCCACAGGAGCTCCTCCGCAGCTCACTTGCTTTTAGCTTGCACAACTACTCGTTTTACAGATAACAAAACTTAAGCTTGAGGTTTAAAGGGTAGCCAATAAGCAGGAGGGCCAGGACAAAGCCCTGGCACTAATGCAGACTAATACTTCCCAACTGAAAAGAGCTGTTAATCGCCTGGGAAGATTCAGTGAGACCTTCACCAGGTCTAGACCGGGGCCTCAGCTGACGCGCTTCCAGCAGGTAGATGGACTCCACCGAGAACCCGGGGCTGCCCATTAGATACAGGGGCAGCCTGTATCACTGGCTGGGTCCTCAAAGCTTCACACCAGCCCTTCCCCGCAGAATGTACTCAAGGACATAGTAAATGAATCTGCAGCTCAAAAATTCATGCTTCAGCACTTCCCCGCCTCAAGTCCCGTTGTGTCATTCAGTCTTCACAACAGACCTGTAAGGGAGGGCGATTCTCCCTTGACAGACAAGGAAACAGGTTCAAAAGAGTAAGTGACCTAAGCTTTGCGGCGTTTGTGCAGCAGAGATGACCACAGCTGTCTTGGGGTGCAAGAAAAAAAGAATTACAGACCACTGAATAGGAGGGGTGACCATCCCAGCACCTCACAGGCTCACCCTCGGGAAGTCACCCAGAACTCTCAGCTAGCTATTCTGGGGATGGGGTTGCCTTGCCCGGTTCTCCGGGGAGGGAAATAAGGAAGAGAGCAGGAGGCCGATTTGGGGCGTACTGCCAGGCGGCAGAAGGCAGCTGGTGAGGTAAGCCCCCTGACTTCTCCATGAGCTCCGCTGATTTCAAGCACCCGGGTGGGTCCAGCTCTGAAGGAACTCTATCCAGCTTTGGGGGATCTGGGGGCGAGAGGGCTCCGGGCACTCAGGGAACTCGCTGCTAGGTGATGAATCACCAAGCACATGACCCTTCAGGGGAGGGGAGGGTGCAGAGCTCCACAGGATGAGGTGAGGGCTGGGGGGTGGGGGAGAATGGGGGTGTAAGGCCTAGCGCGCAGAGCACCCCTTAACGGCCCGGGTTAGGGGAGCAAAAGGGAAGCCCCTCTCCCACGCCACTCCTCCTAGCGGAGGATCCCCGCAGACCCGGGCCCGCCGAGATCCCCCAGGCGCCGAGGACTCACGGCCTTCAGCTGCTCCAGCCGGTCCTTCATCCTGGCCCAGGTGAGGGCGCACGGCACCCCGTCCCAGGTGAGCGCGTCCCCGGTGAGCGGCCTGGCGCGGCGGCGGGTGCCGGCCGGGGCGAGGGAGCTGCCGGCGCAAGGCGGAGGCGGGCGGCGGCCGCTCTCGAGGAGGAGCGTCCGAGGCCACCGAGGTCCGCCGGGCCGCCCCCTCCAGCCCCCGCCGGCGCCGAGCTCCAAATCCGGCTCCCTGGCCAGCGCCGGCGCCGCGCCCGCCCGCCCCTGGACCCGCCCCGTACCTGGGCCGCGCCCCGCGCTCCTGCTTAAAGGGCCAGCGCGCGCTCCAGCGCCACCGGGCCTCTCTGGGAGTTCCGAGGAAGCATCCCGGCGCTCCCCACCCCTCCTCCCACCCCACGCAGGACAGAGGAAAAGAGATGGCATCCGTCTGGCCTCGATTCCGTATTCTCCGTTCTGTCCACGCTGCCCGGCCCTCCGCGGGCTGGTCCGGTTGAAGGCAAGCTGGTTCCTGCTCCCTTTGGTGGGGGGAAAAAAAAATGTTCCGACGACGCTCCTGAAAGGAGAGGCCTGCGGGGTGTAGAATCGGCGCGGCCCCGGCTCAGAGACCTGTTCCAGTGGACGGAACTGGAAGGAGACGGAGAGGGGTCGGGCTGCGGCGAGGAATTTGGGGGTTACGCTCTTAGTGGCCACGGGGCCCGTCAGGGACGTGTGTGTAGGCTGTTCAGTCACCTTTTATTAACAATCCGAATTACCGTTAGGGAAACCCCCTTCCTCTAGCGGACTCCATGGCCATCGCTCTAAATCAGGGGCTGCTTAGCAGTTTGCTTCGAAGTCTGTGTGAGAAGCGACTGAGATCTAACCACAGGTCAGATTTGAAGGATTTTGGGGAAAGTGTGGCTCCTCTCACTGTCCTTCCCTCTCCAGCCACGCACCTAGCCTTTAAGGCGTCCTCCCTTTTCGATTCTGGGTAACAAATGGCGTATCGACCGGATTAGTGCTCAACCACTGGAGCTAGCGAAGACCGAGTCTCAAATTCGGAAAGTGTCCTGCGCTTTGCGCACAGTTTTAAAGGTCGTAGATATTTTCTTAATTATAACCGGACTTTGCCCTCTGAGACGTGCACGCCCCTGTTGACTTCCTCCGCTGCCATAAAGATAGTCAAGTAACGCAGGGCTTGGGCTGTTTGAGCCGGCCCTGCGGTTCTCAACTCTAATCCTGTCTCAGACCCCCCCCCCCCCGTCCTTCTGTTGCTCCCCCTCGACAAGGACTTCGAAGGCTTCCACGCCCTCTGGTGGTCGTAAGTCCTAAGGCTGGGGGTTGAACCTCCCGCCTATCAAATACTTGGAAAACGGACCACTATTGAACTCATTCGGTCTAGACAGAAGCGGGGAGGAAGGATTCATTTCGAAGCAAGAACCAAGGATTCCTGTTAAGACCCAATTGCTTTCAGGCTGCAGTTAAGAGCACCGGGAGGACCTGGGTTCAAGTCTCAGCAGCCACATGGTGACTCACAGTTCCAGGGGGATGCAACGGCGTCTTTTGGCCTCTGCAGACACTGCACACATACAGTGTACATAAAATATGCAGGCGAAATCGCTCATACAAGAAAAAAAATAACTTTTCAAGTCTCAGAAAAGTATTTTAGAAGACATAATTGACTGCAACAGGGTAAAATTGTGGCTGTCATGCAAATATGAAATGAATATATTTACTTATTTTTATAATATAATACATGTAATTATTATGTAAACATGTAATATAGTACATAATTATATAAATGTAATTAATTTTTAGCTTATTAGTGAAACAGCTAGTAAGGAGTTAAACCCGTTCAGATCTGCAGACAAAGAGCAGGAATACGGGAATAAATAGGTTACTTGATGCAAAACTGGCTTTGGGGAGGTGCAAGAGCCTGTGTTTCTCCTGAAGACAAAGCTTTTATGAACCAACTTCTCTTATGAACACAGATGCAAAAATGCTCAATAAAATACTTGCAAACTGAATCCAAGGACACATCAAAAAATCCACCATAATTAAGTAGGCTTCATCCCAGAGATCCAGGAATGGATCAATATGCAAAAATCAATAAATGTAATCTACCATATAAACAAGCCAAAGTCAAAAATCACATGATGCAGAAAGGGTCCTTGACAAAATTCAACACGCTTTCATGATAAAAGTCCTGGAGCTATTAGGAACACATCTAAACAAAAATAAAGGCAGTTTACAGCAAACCCATAGCCAACAACAACATAAATGGAAAGAAACTCAAAGCGATCACACTAAAATCATGAACAAGACAAGGTTGTCCACTCTCTCCATAGCTATTCAATACAGTGTTTTAAATCTTAACTAGAGCAATAAGACAACCAAAAGATATCAAAGGAATACAAGGAAAAGAAAAAGTCAAACTATATTTGCAGACAATAGGAGAGTATGCTTAAGTGACCCTAAAATTCCGCTGGGAAACTCCTACAGTTGATAAATACTTTAGTTGCTGGATACTAGTGTGGCTTTGCACTGGATAGGCAGGGGTTGGAAAGGAAGTAGTCCAGCTATCTTTATTAGCAGGTGACATGATAGTATACATACAGACTAAGTGCTACTTCCCTGATTTCCTTCTCATTTTTGTAATACATGTCTTATAGTATTCCAATCAAAAAGCAAAGGCCTGAGGAGGAGATTTCCAATTCTTGCACCCACTCAGGTCTCTATTTGCAAATGAAATTTTAATATTTTCCAAGAGTCTAACTAGGGAAACAAACATTCTTTTTTAATTTTTACTTAATCATTATCTATTACAATTTATTCACTTTGTATCCCAGCTGTAGCCCCTCCCTCATCTCCTCCTGTTGTGCCCAGTTCTCAAACCCCAAAAGATCAGGAATAAATGGACTCCACTGTAACTACACGAGGTTTTTTTTATTACAAGTTACAAGCTGCAGCTTGGGCTCACATCTCCCGCCACCAAAGTGGTGAGAGAGCCTCGTGCTCAGGAAGGTCCCCTAACCATTAATGATCTGGTGCCCCTCGCTAGGGGGATAGGCCAGTTTTCTAGCAACTTTATCTCTAATGGGCAGGAAAAGAAGGCAGGGCATTACTGGAAATGTCTCCACCTAGCTAGCTTTCATTCAGGCTTTAAATTTTAAAATAATAACCACTGATTTTATTTTTTTAATCTTTTTGTCTCTCACTCCCAGTCCTTTCCTCTCTCCTTCTTCTCCCTCTATACCCTTCCCCTAGTCCACTGACAATGGAGGACCTCCTCCCCTACTGTCCTATCAGGACTCATCAGGACTGGCTACATTGCCTTCCTCTGTGGCCTAGCAAGGCTGTATCCCCTAGGAGGTGGTGATCAAAGAGCTGGCCACTGAGTCCATGTCAGAGACAGCCCTTATCTGAGCCCAGGGGGAGGCCTGCAGAGACCAATGCTCCAACCAAGGATCATGCATGGAGAGAACCTAGACCCCCTCCTCAGATGTAGCCCAGAGGAGCTCCCTAGTAAGGAAACAAACATTCTTACAGGCAGGCTACATTCCTAGCAGTAGATGGCCAACGGAAAATGAATCCCATGCCATCTTTGGAGATTGTCTCACAATGCCATGGCAAGGCTTTTCTTTTATGTAGGCATAAGGTTATTGTGTGAATCAAATGCTGATTTCTGTATCCTCCATATCTGGTTGCAAGCCTTGTTCTGAGACTCTCCTGTCTTAATGTTGTATAAACTCTGCTCCCCAATGGTCCCCTCATATGTCAGTAAAGCAGCTTTCTGAGCAGGGGAGAAAATAGAGCTGGACTTTCTACCATCCAAGGGAGGAGGAGTTAAAAGAAAAAAAGAAGCAGATTCAGAGAGGGGATCCAGCCACGGGAGAGGTCCTGGAGATACCTGGAAAGAGAGCTCAGCAGGAAAGCTACAAAGTACAAGTATCCTGGGATATATGTTGGGAGGAAACCAGATTGGTTTAGAGGATTACGAATAGGATCTGAGCCCAGGAGATCATACAGAAACTGATGTACCAACAGAGGACCATGGATGGAGAGGCCCTAGACCCCCTGCTCAGATGTGGCCGATTGGCAGCTCAGTCTCCATGTGGATCTCTGAGTGAGGGGATCAGGGGCTGCCTCTATCATGAACTCAGTTGACTGCTCCTTGATCACTCACCTCTGGTTATGAGGCCTTGCCATGCTCCAGAGGAAGAGGATCAGGGCAGTCCTGATGAGACTTAACAAGTTATGTGCTGATGGCAATGGTGGAGAACTCCCCCTTTCAGTGGACTAGGGGAAGGGGATAGGGGGGAAGTTGGAGGGAGGGTAGGACTGGGAGGAGCTAAGGGAGGGGCCTTCAAATGGGATATGTAATGAATGAATTGTGAAGAAAAAAATTAAAATTAAAAAAATAATAGATTAATAACTGCTCAGCTCTTGTTTTGTGATGCTTATTATTAAAAAAGAATTATAGAAACTCAACTATTTGTATGGTAGCCAGATTCAAACTGAGAAACAAACACAGTTATAAAAATAACAGTAACAATCTTACACTTTATTTTTATTTTATCTTATTTTTCTTCTCTCTTTTTACCCTAGGTCCTTTGTGTGTAGATTATGGCTTCTAGTTTAGTGTGGTGGTGGGCTCCTGGGTGTGCAAGTGAGTGGTTCTATTTCTTGTTTCTCTTGGGCTCTTTTCCTTCTGTTTGCTTTGTTCAGTTCAGATAGGTTAGTTTCCATTTTATCTTGTTATCTTTTATTATTATCTCTTAGAAGCCTGTTTGTTTTCTATTGAGACAGAAAAGGGGTGGGTCCAGATGGGAAGGGAGGTGGAGAAAAATTGGGAGGGGAAACCGTAATCAGAATATATTATGTGAGAGGGGAAAAAATCTATTTTCAAAAAAAGAAAATGAGAAATTGAAAATGCCTGAAATTTTTCAGTCACTACAAAATAACATTCTCAGTATTCACTGTCAGCATGCTCAAAGGAGCGTCAGATCGGGTGATGGCCTTGTGGATGAAGCAGTTGCCATGCAATTGAAAGGGCCAGAGTTTGGATCCCCAGAACCCTCTAGCATGGCAGCTGCCTATATCCCAGCCTAGAGAGGCAGAGACAGGACTCAGTGGGGCAAGATGGTTGTCTAGACTTGCTGGAATCCATAAACTTCAGGTGCAAAAAGAGACCCCGCCTCAAAAACAAAGTGGGGAGCGCTATTGAGGAAGACACCTGAGGCCAACTCCTGGCCTCCTCATGCAGACCCGAATGAGGGCTCACCCATGGGCTCACATATTTGCATACTTGGTTGCCTGTTGGTGAAGTTTGGAGGGGATTAGGAGATGTGACCTTGTTGGAGGAGGTGTGTCACTAGGAGTGGACTTTCAGGTTCCAAAAGCCCACAGTAAGCCCCAGTGTCTCTCTTTGACTTCTGCCTATGAGTCAAAATGGAAAGCCCTCAGCTGCTGCACCAGCGCCATGCCTGTCTGCTTCCTGCCAGGTGAAAACGGACTAACCCTCTGAAACTGTAAGCAAGGCCCCAAATATGCTTTCTTTTATAAAAGTCACCTGGTCATGGTGTCTCTTCAGAGTAATAGAACAGTAACTGAGACAGCTGCACATGTGCTTCTGCACACATGAAAACACCCATTTACACACACACATACACAGCACATGTACATACAACATGCAAAACAAAAAGGAGGTTGTATCTTTCATTTAAATCATAGTTACTCTTTGGCCTTTGCAGGCAGTGAGCATCCCTGAGGTAAGCAGTATGGTGGTGTTCACAATTATCTGATCATACAATATTTATCCCACCTCAACAACCTAATGTCTGAAACCATAATGTCCCACAGACACCCTGTAACTGTTAATCCTGAGATTCACCAGAGGGGGGAAAAAAAGTTCCACAGTTTTGAACCAAATCTGAAGCAAGCTTTAATTGAATACTGACCAAGATGGATTTAGGTCAGAACCACTCCCTGGAATCCCCAGCTGACTGGTGTGACAAGACACATGTTGTAGGGACTATTTGAAGACAAACCCATACAGCTACTCTGTTTTCTTATGTGGCTTTATTATTTTTCAAGAACTATAGCTCCTAGGAAGTTATCTAGTTGGGTGAGTGGGACCTACTAGTTAACCTTGGGTCTTACAGTACCTACCAATGGGATATGGAGCCAAAAGTGGAAGTGACTGAACCAAAGTTGATTTTTTTTTCTTGAAATAGGGTTTATGTAGCCCAAGCTGACCAGGAACTTGCTTTGTGGCTAAGGATGACCTTTAACTCTTGACTCCCTGCATCTCCCATCGTAGTTCTAAGATTACGGGCATGTGCTACTATGCCCCGCTTCCTTTTTGTTCTCATCTCTCAAAGAAGAAATACAAATCTGCAAGTTCATAAGATGTGAATGCTAGTCAGGATTTTGCTTTTCTTCCCTGTGGAACTCTTTCAGGGAACTGAAGGTTTGCAACTCATGCCTTATAGTTTTCTAGACCAGGAAGCAAAGGCCTGAGGAGGAGATTTCCAGTTCTTGTGTCCTTCCAGTTCCCTGCTTTAGGAATGCTCATTCTACTCAAACACCAACTCCATACCAAACCTACCATTACACACACACCCATTCCCTCTACTACCCCTACTCTGGTGCTGCATAATAAAACAAACCATCATATATCAGGATATATATAATATATCAGTAATTAAAGAATATATGACATATATTATATAACAGTAATTAAAGAATAAGAGTATTTAGAGAAGAGTTCATGAATTTGAGGGGGGTGAGAAGGATATGGGACAAAGGGAGAGATGGAAATGGCATGAATACAGTTCTCATATATGAAATACTTAACAACAACAATAAAAAAGAATTTATGCAACAGGAATCCTGAGAGAGAGAGGTCAGAGTAGAATGTGCCGGGCCTAATGCTTGTCTTGCTGTCAGTTTTGACCTTTCCCATGTTCAGGGTTCAGGATTGCCATAAACCTCAGACCTGTATCTAGAGAAAAGTCGAAGGTGAGGCAGACGGTACATACGATGACTGGGAAAGGACAACTATGTTCACTACTGTGTTTCCATTTAAAAGTGACAAGTTATATCACTCACTTCTGCTAATCACCATATCCCTCAGCATTTCAGTTCCTCAGGTCTTCTTCACACCCATGTTGGAGAATGACTAAGCTGAAGCAGAGAAAAGAAACGCCACTGTTGAATAGTAATGTAACTGGAAAATCAAACTGCATCAAGCCTGCTATACCCTGCAATCCCCCACCCCTCATCTCATCAACAGTTGACTCAGCTTCTCTACTTCCCAGTGTTGGAGAGGACCATTCAGAGTGCTCGATGTTTTTCAAGCAGAAGGAGCCTCATGACTGCCTTCCTCAAAGCATCCTTGAGCTCTCTGTTCCTCATGCTGTAGATCAAGGGATTCA
>CM053762.1:27656733-27676102 GCA_028658305.1 Pachyuromys duprasi
TAGGAGAGAGTGATGAGGAGGAAAGGGATGGTGAGGACGATGACACTGACCACAAACAGAGTGGCCTCGTGGACACGGGTGTCTGCACAGGCCAGCCTCATGACAGGGAGGACATCACAATAGAACAAGCTGATTTCCTTGCTGCTGCAGAAAGGCAGTCTGAAGATGAGCACAGTCAACTGCATGGCCAAGACAAAACCCAGCAACAGGGACCCCAGGGCCAGCTGGACACACAAGTGCCAGCTCATGATGAGGCTATAGCGCAGAGGGTGGCAGATGGCCACAAACCGGTCATAGGCCATGACGGCCAGCAGGATACAGTCAGCGCTGCCCAGGAAGATGAAGAAGAACATCTGGGCACCACAGCCTGCCAGGGAGACCACAGTCCTCTCTGTGGACAGGACGCTGGCCAGAGTCAGGGGGGCTATGGTAGAAGAATAGAAGATCTCCAGGCTAGCCAGGTTTGCCAGGAAGAAGTACATGGGGGTGTGGAGACACCGGTTGACCCAGATGGTGAGGACAATGGATGTGTTTCCTCCGAGGCTGACCAGGTACATCGTGAGAAAGACCACAAAGATCAGCACCTGCACCTCAGGGACTTTGGAGAAGGGGCGGAAGTGGAAGAGGATCAGCCCAGTCCAATTGCCTTCCTCCATGTACTTAATGCATTGGGTCTGCCGCTGTCACAGGTGACGGCCCTGAGGACAGACAGACATTAGCACCTGATGTTCCTGTGGGTGGTGTGCTAGACTCCTGCTCTCACCCACCCTTGTCAGCTCAAATCCAACTGTTCTTACACTCAGCAGCATTAAGCAGCTCAATTCCGTGACTGTTTTAATCAAAGAGTAGCGCTTGAGTACTGAAAGCTTCTGTTGGAATAAAACATTAACTACATTCTCATCTTATAACTGCTCCTCTATTTATCATTCTCCCAAAAGTCTAGCTGATTACATAACAACTCTCCATTGTCCTCTACAGACCCCTGCTTTTCATTCTGTCTCTGTGAGTTTGCGTATTCTATGTACCTCAAAACACATGAAATTGTTCAGTTTATTAAACATCCTTTCAAAACATAATCTTTCAAGGGCTATCCACTGTATCCAAAATACATTTTTTTTAAAGTTTGAACAGAAGTACCTTTTATGGGTGATTATTGCTGCTCCCGGAAGTCATAGGCTCTTAAATAAAACTCACATACTGGATGTGGGATACCTCCCTATAAGCTGTTGGTTAGGGGGACCACAGAAGTTCTCAAAACAATATAGGTTCTTGGTTGCCTGCCAGAAAGAAATAGTGGTAAGACCCTATTCCTGAAGACACACCACATACTTTGGTTGCAAGACACAGAGAAATAAAGCTGGACCTTCACTAGAAACTTCCTCTCTGCTGGCTAGAGGTCACAGTTCCAGAAAGACAAAAACCTGTTGTTGTGATGGTCAAAGACCCTTCAGGCGAAGTGCGTGTGTGTGTGTGTGTGTGTGTGTGTGTGTGTGTGTGTGAGAGAGAGAGAGAGAGAGAGAGAGACAGAGACAGAGACAGAGAGACAGAGACAGAGACAGAGAGACAGAGACAGAGAGAGAGACAGACAGACAGAGAGAGACAGAGATTTACTACAGATGCTCCAATAAATGGGCATAGAGTAAAACCGCCTTATAAATATTCATATTTCTATCAATAGACAAGTTCTGTTCTCAGCCTTGCTCAAAGAAATTTCTTTTGCAGAAGGCAACAGCTAATGCAGAGACTCTTGTGCTGAGACTAAGGGACCCCAAACAAACATTTATATGACCACTTTAGAAGTCCAAGAAACATTGCAGAATGGAGGGTAAAGGTTATCAAATCCATGGGGTGAGGAGGAGTGTGAAATGCAGCCTTCTGGCTGGAACATGGCAGTCACACCACAAACTTACAGCAGCTGCAGCTACCTGAGCACGATAAAGCCATCTGACATTCTGTTATGAATGGAGAGGAGCTGTGATGTGCACCTGTCTTTCAGAGCTATAGGCAAGTTGCCAGGGGAGCTGGAATCATTTTCTTCAGTGGTATACCCACCAGGAATTTGCCCATGCTCCAGTAAATAGCCCCTACCCATCATATTCATAAAAGTGACTCTAGAGCCTGGTGTGCACACCTATAATCCCAGCACTAGGGAGGAGAAGCAGGCGCTCTCTGGGTTCAAAGCCAGCCTTATCTACAGAGTAAGTTCTGGGACAGCCAGGGCTATACAGAGAAATCCTGTCTCAAAAAAATAATAATAATGGGTAGCCCTAATAACTCTAAATTTATTGCATAAAAATAAAAAGACAGAGAGATAAAAGCAGGAGAAAAGTCGAAAAGAAGATCAGCAGAAGTGAGAGGGGCATAAGTATGATCATATGATCATAACACATTGTATTCATTCATGGACTTGTCCCAAATTTTTAAATTGCATTACGTGCATGACAGGATAATGTTCTATTGTATGTATGTGCTACATGGTTGTTTTCATCCGCTCATCAGTTCAGCAACAATGTACAGTTTCTCCTTCTTTCTGCTTCTGAGAATAATTCTGAGATAATTCAGCATACCAATTCCTTTTTAAGTCAGCACTGAAATCGCAAACCAGAGTATACCACTCGAAAAACACACCCTTCGACTTTCTTGATCCTTTTCCCAGTAATCAGGACTGCGGACTCTGGAGTTAGATTGTGTAGGTGCTAGTGTTAGGGTGCACAGACCAACAATGTAGCCTTGGGCAACCTGTGGCTGCTTTCTGCTCTAATACCATCACTCAGAAAAAGAACAGTGGGACTCAGCTCTTAGAAACATTAGGAGGATAAAGCTGCCTGGGCCCTCATAAGATCTCCATGACTATTCATAATAATCACTGAAACTGTTCTTCTTCTGAGGCTGAAACAATGGTTCAGCTGTCAAGAGTACTGAGTGCTCCAGAGAACCTGGGTTCAAATACTACGTGCGCTGGCTACTAGCAGAGGAGCTAATAACTGTCTGCAACTCAGGACCCAGGGGCTCCAACACCCTATTCTGGCCTCTCCAAAACTAATTCAGAATTCCCTTGTCTCTTCAAATGTTCCATTCTACCCTCCTTCGTTAACATCTTAGTTACTTTTTTTTTTTTTTGATTGCTGTGGTAAGACATGATGGCAAAGACAACTTACAGAAGAAAACTTTCTTGGGACCTTAGCTTACAATTTCAGAGGGTGAGTCCATGTTCATCATGAAAGGGAGGATGGCATCAAGCAGGCAGGCATGGTGCTGGAGCAGCAGCTAAGAGCTTACAGGTGAGCCAAAAGTCTGAAGCAGAGTGGAGACAGGGAGAGAGAGAGAGAGAGAGAGAGAGAGAGAGAGAGAGAGAGAGAGAGAGAGAGAGAGAGAGAACTAATTGAATCATGTGGTGTTTTGAAACCTCAAGCCCACCAATGATACACTTCCTCCAACAAAGCCACACCTCCTAATCCTTCTCAAACAGATCCACCAACTATGGTCAAGTATTCAAATAGATGAGCCTATGGGTGCTGCTCTCATTTAAGCCTCCACATCTAATGTCATAAATAGCTACCTGGAGGATGCTTATATCCTTCCTGTCAACTTTAGACATAACAGTCTCTGCTGACCTTTGAGGACATCACACATTATCATATACCTTGGTATGACAATTCATTTTCTACTGCCAAAATTAATTTCTCAGACCTTCCTGTTTCCTCTGGGATGTTTCTCCAGAAGGTATTTGCTCAATCTACTATCTACACCACTGTCCCCCATTCTATAACTGCTTTATCCATGGTCTAACGCAGTTGCCATCAGTGTTACCCTTCAAGTTGTCTTGCCAGGTTTGGTGAAACTATTTACAGTCCCACTTGTTGGGAGGTAGAGGAATAAGGAAAAGGAGTTCAAGGTTATTCTTAGCCACACAGTGGGTCTGAGTACATCCTGGGCTATATCAGATCATGAGAGTGAGCCTAAGGTAAAAAGAAGAAGAAGAAGGAGAAGGAGAAGGAGAAGGAGAAGGAGAAGAAGAAGGGAAGGAGAAGAAAATGAGAGGTGGACCAAACACAAACTCTCTTTTCTCTTTCCTATAAAAGCTATTATCTGTTCTTTATTACAAGGTTATATTTAATCATTTTACTCTCTGTGACCATCTTAATGAAGGTAAACAAGGACCTTCCAAGTCCTGAATCAAATAGGTAGTTGTTGAGTCCATCTGTGTTGTGTTCAAAACCATTGGCTACCCCTTCTTTCCTGGAAATTCCTCATTTCTTGTCTCAGTAATACCAGGCTGTCCTCCTATCTCTCTGGACACTCCATTGTCAACACCTGGAAAGCCTGCTGTTCCTGATCAAAACTCACTTAAGTACAGTTTTACTGGCTATTCAGCTGATCCCCCCCCCCCAACACCACCCCCAGATCTACCTTTTATCTTCCCGTGTCGTGTAGAAGGCTTGTCTCTAAGGACATCAGCTAGGTCCATTACCTGCTGGCTTCTAGTCAGGTTTGACCAAAAGTGGGAACTAGCTGGAAAATGAAGAACTACACAATAAGAGGCAGGATGTTTATCTCCTGCAGACTATCGTGTCCCCGCAATCCTGTGATTCAGTGACAGGAGCTGTGAGTGAGTGCCCTATCTTCCATAGTGCAAGGTATGGCTGAGCTCCTGTGGCTCTGTTCCCTTACCTTATTACTCTAGTCCCAGTGACAAAACCAGTTTCCCATCATTGCTGGCCCTCTGTGCTCCACGATTCCTTATGGGTTCCTGGAATTCTTCCCTTGCCTTTGTAAGTAATCCCAACACTAGATGTCTGTCCATAGGAAACTACATAAAGCAGGTTATAATGAATAATTAATGGATGCTTAAAGAGACATCTCTTGTTTTAATTTATTTTAAAGCCCCAATATTGAGACTTGTACTGCTTATAATCAGTAGAAACTTCACTTTAAGTTTCTACGGTGTCTACAATAGCAAATTAGACCAAGAGAAATATGCATAAGCCCACAAAAGCATATACGCAATTATATACCTGTACCACCACACCTGTTCTGTAAGCAAGAACAGAAATCTGTTCTTTCTCTAGTGTATAAACATTTGTCTTCATTCAGGGTGTTATTTTAAAATATCATTAACTGAGTAGTTCAGACCATAGACTTCTATTGCTAAAATTATAATGGCAGAAAATTCCAAATTCAAGGTACCATAGGCCGGGCCACAGTCAGTGCCTTGTTCTGGATGGCAGATTGCTGCCTTCTTCTGTGTCCTCACACAGCAGAGAGGAAACTGTACTCTATTCCTTCTAGAGGAGAACTAATCCTGTCTCAGGGCTTTCATGCCCACACACTCATCTAAACTACTTCCTCCTGAGGCCTCTCTAACTAGTAGTGCCACATTGCCGAGTTTAACACCAGCATTTGAACAGGGCTGGATGCAGACACTCAGTTCAAAAGCGTCTCACCTGCCACAACAGACAGAAAAATACTGTTTTGCACTTTGCTCCCTGAATTAACAGTGCAGCCCTGTAAGACGTCAGGGGCATCTCCAGAAGAATGTGCCCTTACCCATATTTACTGTGCAACTGTCTGAAGACATGCCATGACCTTTGCACATGTGATAATCGTGTAAGGACACCGTTCCTTGTGGAGAATGGGGCAAACAGTATTCCTACCGACTGCAGCTTTCCCTTTAACTTTTTCTATATTTTGGTGTAGCCATACCTTGTAAAATGTGACGCCATGCCCGTTTTGCAAGTAATGCTGTTTCCCCTCTCTAAAGACTTTTGCCCCTGTGCTGTCATCTGTTGCTGCAGAGGCAATTGGGACAGCCACACCTGGGTAAGGCAGTTAGAAAATGAAAGAAAATTAAACAATAGGAAGTCAAACAACCCGATCAATAAATGGGCTGTTGAAGGGAACAGACAGATTAGAAAAGATAAAATAAACATACGAAAAAAAATTCAGAAGGTCAGAGAGGTGGCTCAGCAGTGAACAGCACTTGCTGCTCTTGCAGAGGACCTGAGTTTGGTTTCTAGCACCCACAAAGGCAGCTCAAAAACATCTTTGCCTCCACCTCCATGGGATCTGATACCCTCTTCTGGCCCCTGTGAGCACCCACACACATATGAACATATTTTAAACTACATACATACACACAAATAAAAATGAATTTAAATAATTTTAAATGTTCAACTACACAAGCCATCAGAGAAAAGCAAACCAAAACTGTATCAAGATTCTATCTCATCCCAGTCACACCAATCATCAGGAGAACAAGTGCTCCCCGGGATCTGAAACAAAAGGAACATTTACTTACATATTGCTGGTGAGAATGAAAATAAGTCCAGCCACTGTGGAAATCTGAATGGTACTTTCTCACAAAACTAAAACATCCATATGAACTAGCTGCATCACTCCCAGGTACTTATCCGAAGGACTCCAAGCTAACATATGGTAGGGATCATTGCACATCAATATTTACTGTAGCACCGCTCACAACAGCCAAGTTATTGAGCCAGCTGGGGGTGCCCAACAACAGCAGAATGAGTTAAGGAAAACATGGTACACACATACACAAGGCGAGCTTTTCATCCACGAAGAAGAATGGAGATCTGTTGTTTGCAAGAAAATGGTTGCAACCGAAGGTAATTACACTAGACGAATTAAGCCAGCCTCAGAACAAATGCCCTGCTTTCTTTTGTGGTTACTAGACTCCACAGAGCTACATAAAATCGTGGGAGTATACAGGACATGAAAGTAGAAATAAAACTGTCTAAGGAGATAAAGACAGGAGAAAGGGAAAAAAGTAAAAAGAGGGGAGACGTATATACTTGTATGAATATTTAAATTGTTTTCTTAGAAAAAGAAATACAAGAGAACACATGGATGGGCAGACTTTGTCTGGGAGTTTCCAAATGCTGAAATGCCTAGGCTGTGAGCAGAACTGGGTACACGCTCCCCAGCCCCTCTCTTAGGGCACTGAGGATAACTAGACCTTCCACACCTGGTATCTGATTCTGTGATTAAACACAAAGGGGACATTCAGTGATCACAAAGGGAACTCTCGTATCTAACAAGGGTCTCTCTTCTCCTTTGGTGACATGTTTACTTCTGTGTTCACTTGTTTACCGCCATACCTCTAGGGTTCCGAGCTCCCTAACAGCATTAATAACTTTACTCAATACTCACTAAACCAAGCCTAAACCAGCGCTTGGCACTCTAAAAATCAGCAATGACCACTACACTGAAGATTTAGGGTGACGTTTATAGGGTGGGGTATGGGGAGATGGATCAGTGGATAAAAGTGCTTGCTCTGTGAGCTGGAGGACCTGAATTTGAATTTCCAGTGCCCACACAAGAAGGCAGGCATGGCTGGTTGTGCCTGTAACCCTAGCACTGAGAAACAGAGACAGGCGGATTCTGAGAGCCTGTGGGCCAGACAGTCTAGTCAAAACATCGAGCTTCCAGCTGGGGGGAAGAGCCTATCTCGAGGTAATCAGGCAAGCAGTGATAGAGGAAAGCACCCAGTGTGCTGCTCTAGCCTGAGCATGTACATGGAGGCACCTACACTGGCAGACTCATGTGCATGCCTCACACACACACACACACACACAGAGAGAGAGAGAGAGAGACAGAGACAGAGACAGAGACAGACAGAGAGACAGAGACAGAGAGAGACAGAGAAAGAGAAAGACAGAGAGAGAAAACAGATTGTTTTACGGCCACTGAAAAAGACAATCTTCACTTTAGCACTTGAGTACTATTGCAGGATACCTATTCTAGTGAGAAAAGTCAGCAGTTCTGTAGAAGAGTTGTACAGTTTTATGTGCACTGAATCAAAATTCCACACTAAAGAGGTCAGGGGCTGAGAGATGACTCCACAGCACCCAGGACTGGAACTTAAATTTAATTTCCAGGGCGCTCATGGTAGGAGATGACAGAAGTCCCCAAGTTGTCCTTTGTCCCCACACATGAAACACACACATATAAATGCATGCACACACGTGTGATTTAAAAAGTCAACTCAGGGGTGCTGTGAAATACAAACTTCTGGATTTGAGATGGCTACTGAACTAGTGAAGTCACACCAGCTGCAGCTACCTGCATAAGATCTGCACAAGATCAGTCCTACCAAGCTTCTAGCGCAGATGTGAAAGGTGCTCTCCACACCTAGGATAGCTCTCCTACCTAGGAGTTATCCACACTTGATAGCTATGGGGGAAGATTTTTGTTTGTTTGTTTGTTTATTTTGTGGCCGCTGATAGATGCCTTGTGCTCCAGTGGATGTCACCACATCCATGGATATATGGGCTGTACTAAATAGACTCACTGGGTTATATTTTAAAAAAAAGAGGACATGAAGGTTAGGGATTCATGTTAAACAGGATTTGGGGGTAGCTATGATTGGGTTTCGTTGTTTACATGTCTGAAATTCTCAAAAATAAAGAAAACTATTATTTTCAAAAGATCAAAAAAACTTAACTCACCATTCCAGCCTTTTGAAATCCTAGAAAGAATTCCAGTTTTTTACTCAATATATAGCCAAATTCTCTTCACTGGCATTGGCAACTACACGGAACTTGTTTTCCAAAGCTAAGTCTGTCCACTGAACCCCATCTTCAAGAAGCTGCATCCCTCAGTCAGGATGCTCTGAGATTCAACATGTTTCAAGTGAGTTCGAAAATCAGAAGAGCAAAGAGGAAAAGGATCATAATTTCGACTATGCCTAGTACTCAAACCTTCAGTGTGTATCTGTAAACAAACACCATTTATTAAGAGCATCCTGGGCTCATTCATACACATCACACTCCTCTGTTCCTCTTTCTTTATTGTTTTGTTCTTAGCTGTTTTTTGTTTGTTTGTTTGTTTATACTGTTTGTTTTATTGTTGTTTGTTTGTCTGTTGTTCATTTGTTTTTTTTGTTTTTGAATCAGAGTCTTACTCAGTTACTATGTATTCTGAACTGGCAGAAACTACCTATGTAGCCCAGGTTGGCCTCAGTCTCACGAAGAACATATTGCCTCAGCCTCCCAATTAGTGGCATTACAGGCATGAGCCACCACACAGTTGTTTTGTTTTGAGACATACATTGACTATATAGCCAAGGCTGGTCTTGAACTCATGATTCTCCCACCTCCTCTCAAGTGCTGGTATTACAGGTGTGTACCACACTCCTTGAGTCACACACACACATTTCTTTTGAGTAGAGAGTAGACATGCATACATATGCAATCCAATTTGACAATAAATGCCATGATTTCTTTTTGTGGTAGCTTTTAGGAAACTGAAACCAAGCTTGAAACAGAGTTATTAAACATTCTTTGGCCTAATTTAAAATTAAATTGATATTTCCAGTTCCTTTTTTTTTTTTTTACTTTTATCCTACACATTTTATTTTGAGCTTGAGGTTTAACTATGGGTTATTTTATTTTTGAGAGCATCCAAAGTATAATAAACCGAGAAATAGAAACTTACTTTTGTTCTGACTTTCTCCGAGGCATCGATGAATAGCTGAGAAGGCTCCCCACTTTCCACACTGCTCAGTTCCTTCCTCTTCTGAGGACTTTGCAAGATGGTAAGAGTGCAAGTCTGTGAGCGTCTACTGGAGGCGGTGACAATCTTCTTTGGTGTTCCCAAACTGTCTTTGTGACTGCACAATTCTCCACCTCTTGAAGGTTCGGTTGATAAGGTGTCTTCTCACTTTACCTTAGTAATGTGTCATCCTCTGATGTGTCACTTTACTATACCAGTACTTGTCTCCAAAAACATCACTGACAAGTCTTTCCTTTCCCGGAAATTCAATCTTGAATTTCAGTTCTGAAGCTCTATAGATTGCAGTATATTTTCTGTCTGTTGCTATGAAGCATTCATTCCTTAGGGAAGGATAGCTTTCTGACTAGCTTCAATCAGACTACAATCCTAGGGAAATGAGTCTCTTCTCTCATCCCTTGCAGGGAGGGTGTTTGCTTTCAAAACTGGTTTGTGGTGGTGGTTATTTGTACCAACAAAAAAAAAAGTGACTCCTTATTAGCTAGCTATAGGAGTTTAAACTACACTCCAACTTATCTGTGATTCAACACCAGAAAGCTCCTCTCAGGAAGACACAGGTCAGGAGCACTCATTGGCCCATTCCCAGGATCTAGGCCACACAGTTGCTCAGACAGGTCTCCCCTGTCTCCTTCCTTTCTTCTGCCCAGAGGACCTGGCACCACATCTTCTACCCAAGGCTGACTGAAGCCCAGCTCTGCTCCTCCTAATGGCTTGGCAACCATGGAGCTGAACCTCTGAGAATCCCCCTTCCTCTGAGGACAGCACACATTTCCATGTGACAGGTCTTCCCCACTGCCCCTTCACCAGGGAGGGGCGCGGGACTTGGGGAATTGCAGAGTTGGAAGCCTGGGTTGTTTCTCTGCTCTCACTGTTCATCTCATTTCCCCGCCCACTTTGACTCCACCAAGCCCCGGGAGGCTGACTTGGCTTTCAACTGGACCAGCCCCAGTAGGTCTTTGAGCACAAATAGGAATTGTTTGGGGATATTGTCTTCTATACCAGTTTAATTGCTGCTAGATTTAGCCATGCTTTAATCACTGGCTCAGTTTTTGTTCTTTACTCTTGAGGTGGTTGGGTAAGATCACAATCATCCCTGAGAGACCCAGAAGGAATAATTTAGTGGAACATCACAAATTCTGGATGCACACTATTTCAACCCTTCTCTTTCATTTCTAGGCTCCCTATTTTTCTTCTCTCACTGTCTGGCTCTCTGTATGTGTCTGTGTCTCGGTGTGTGTCTCTCTGTGCGTGTATGTCTCTCTCTGACCCCCCCTCCCCCTGCTGTGTGTGTCTGCTCTGTCGCTGTGTTTCTGTGTCTTGTCTGTCTCTCTGTCTACATCTCCTATCTCTCCTTTTTCCCCCCTATTCCTTATCATTTCATAATTACTGGATTTAATGTGCCTTTGATCTTAGAGGGGCTAAGAAGAGAGACTTTTTTTTTTTTTACAGTTTCATAAAGTCTGCTCACTCCTTGGTAGGAGCTCTGTGCTACAGTCAGTCACTTCCTTGTTACTGGAGTTTGGAGGAAGAGAATTTTTGTCTCAGGCAATAGCTACAACCCAAGCTCAGTGCAGCAATGGAAGGAATAAACAATGGTGGGGATCAGAGAAGAATCCTGTGTAGCCACACTGGGGAGAGAAACAAATAAAGGAGTCCAGTGGCACAAAGTCCTTGCTGATACTAGGTTTACATTTAACTTGAGGAAGAGCTGGGACAGGAAAACTAAAAGGTGTGTGTACAGAAGCAGTGTTTTCAAGGTGTGGTCTGGTTGATCGTTGTCTCTTTCAGGTTCTGCAAGATAATTGGTTCTAGGAAATCTTTATCACTTTTAAACTAAAGGAGACCAATATAGTTTCTACAAGATGATCGCTTCTGCTCCAGGATGGGGGCCTCACTTCAAGGGTAATGACCCTTGCCTTGTTGATATGTTGTGCTGTGTGGTTCTGCTGCTCTGGGAATGACTCAATGACTCAAGACTCAAGAGGAAAGTTTAAAGACAATAATATCTCTGTGCCTTTTGTAAAAGTAAAGGAGGCAGACAGATACAAAATGAAGGCAGAGATGCCTGGCTTTCATTCTGCGTCGTTCACACCATGGGCCCAAAGTGAGGAGTCAGTGCCTTTTAGAAAAGCTGCCTTTAAGTGCCTGTCTCATTCTGAGCTATTGTCGAGGACCAGGCAGACTCCAAGGAGTTCATAAGGGACAGCAACTGGTTTTCTCCCAGGATGTCCTCTCTGTGTTCTCCCACTGGCTCACCCCCACCATTTCAATCTTTTCCTAAATTGAACTGCAAAATACAATGGGCACAATAGACAAATATATATACACACTTTGAGGCCTTGATCAAAACCCACATCTCACCTCTCAAGGAAGAATGAGCTGAGATGTTCCAGATACTACTGTATACTCCAAAGATCAGTTTCCTTGCTAAGAGCAATGATCCAGTTTTAGAGGGTTAGCCCATGATTGTCATGGTGGGGAACAGACAGGCACAGCGCTGGTGCGGTAGCTGAGTGCTTCACATCCTGATCCTCAGGCAGAAGGCAGAGAGAAAGAGACTGGGTCCAGCATGAGCTTTTGAAACTTCAAAGCCCACTCCCAGTGACACACCTACTCTAACAGGGCCACACCTCCTAATCCTTCTCAAACAGTTCCACTGACTGAGGCCCAAACATTCAAATGTGTGAGCCTACGGATGCCATTCTCGCTCAAACCACTACATTATGTAATCAACTTTTACATCCTAAGGTGAATTCAGAGCTTTAGTCTTAACGTATATACTCTTCCATGCCCCTGACCTAGAATAACGTACCTGTGTGTGTGTGTGTGTGCACACGCAGAGAGAGAGAGAGAGCGCGCGCGCGCGTGTGTGTGTGTGTGTGTGTGTGTGTTATGGTAATTAATTGTGAAAGAAGTCAACAAGTTGAAAAGCAATTTTTGAAAAATAAATATCCAATAAATGCTGGAAGTTGCTGGGTTTCAGACCTGGGACAAGCTGTTGAGGTGCCTCTTTAACATATCAAAGTGGACCTGGCCTCTAGGTTCTCCCAGCGTCCCTCAGATTCTATCTGTTACAAGGTGTGGCTGGCATATGCACCCTCTACCCTGAACTTTACAGCCCAGGGGCTGGGCTTCCCCTCCCCCAGAGGCTCTTCCATATATAATCCAGATCTCTCTCTCTGCATTTCTCTCTCCCTGCGTGCACACACTTTCTATTCCCTGCACCCCTGTCTCCCTGTCTGCGTGGATATTTATTTCCCTGACCCTGTTCCTTGGAACCCATGAACTTGTCCAGGAGCTACTTCCAAATAATCCCGCTTTTTTTAAAAAAATTTTTTTAAATTCAGGTTAAATTGGTTTATTTCTTCAACAGAGAAAACCTATTAAATGCAACCTATGGTTACAGGTTGATAAAAATCGGTGTGCAGTTTTGAGTGTTATTCTGGGTTACTTGGGGTCATTAAGCAACTTCATGTCCTGTAAAACTCTGTTGAAGGTTTTTGTTGTCATTGTTGCTGTTTTCTTTTGGCTTTTGGGGTTTTGGTTTTCTGAGACAGGGTTTCTCTGTATAGCCTTGGCTGTCCTGGACTCAGGCTGGCCTCAAACTCACAGAGATCCACCTGCCTCTGCCTCCGCAAGTGCTGGGATTCCAGGGGTGTGCCACCGTGCCCCGCCTTTTTAAAAAGTACTCCTCATCCCTTCTCCACACCTTGTTTTCTATGCTGTTCAATAAATACAGAGCAAAGCCTTTTGTTACAGATAGGCATCAGGGACAACATGTAGGACATAGAGCACAAACTACAGACAGATGGAAGGCACAGAGAAAGAAGAGGAGAACTCTAATTTGGGCTGATCTTGACCTAAACTACTCCAAGAGGAAGTCTCTGTTCATTTCTTGATGTAACATGGGACTCAATCTGACATCATACAATTTGCTTTTTCCCCTATCAAATAAGGGGACTAATGAAAACTAATAATTCTCAAACTTACCAAAGTCAGGGATATTACATATGGGACCTAGAGAGATAGCTTAGTAGTTACCTGCTTTGCAGAAGACCCCAGTTTGGTTTCCAGAACCTATACCCATCAGGCAGCTCACAACTGCCTGTAACTCCAGCTCCGGGGGAATTCAATGCCTGTAGCTTCCGGAGGCACCTACACTCGTATACAAGTTCCCACACACAGATATACACACCTACACATAATTTTAAATAAGACAAAATGTTTTTCAAAAGACCATTTTCTTGGTGTGGCTTTTGAATCCACTGAGAAAGACCAGAGACTTACACGCAATTCAAATTCAGATTGGATGAATTTATCCTCACTGCTAACAAAAGGATGGCAGCCTTAGAGCCAAACAGCACGCCCTGCTGAAGGAAGGGTTTACGAAGGTGGATATCAAAGGCGTACATTACAATTACCTGCTGGAGGACCCCGTTGTTTGAAGTTGCAATCCGTCCTGTCTAGAAAGCTTTTCTGAGCACGGGGCTAGATAAAGGACTCCCAAGCACAGTAGGGCCTCCTACTCTCCGCCAGACCTCATGTGGAGAGTGTCTTTATGTGCAGATGCCTCTAACCATATCTAGAACATGACCTTTTAGCACAGCAACCTGCTAGCAATCTACTCCCTGTGCCCATTACGGTAATTAAGTACTGTGTCCGTGTTCACATGACTGGAGCATGCTGACAAATGCAAACGAAGCATCCCTGGCACTCCTAGCTCCGGCCAATAGTGCACACCTACCCCGGGAGCCCCCCAAGAACTATATAGCCTTTGTTCACCCTGAATAAAGCAGAGAAGTCTCGCAGAAGCTGGTCACAGAAAGTTTTATTCTTGTGGTCCATCTGAATCCCATTGCTTCTGTTTCCTTGTCTGTGAGAACCAGTGGCAAACAACCCCAAGAATACAGGAGGACCACAATTATCAATGGAATCCATGCTGAACAAGAAAATTGTTTCGCTGCCCTCAGTTGCTTTTCTTTCCCGGTTATATAGTACTAAAAAGACCACTCACCCTACTGCCACAAAAGCAAAGTAAGCGGTTAAACACCTCTACAGCAGGAACACCATCATCTTAGTCTTATCTCACCCTCAAGCCACTGGCATTCCAGTGCAAAGGTCAACAGGCCTTAAGGGATGCCTGGTACCACATTAAGCTTCTTTAGCCATCACAGGGGAGTTATGTGTAAATTATTACACAGGTCTGAGCACTCTTCCGGGAGTGTCTTTAATGACTGGGATAGAGCAGATTCTTTCTGGGTAATAACACAGTGTCACCAGGTTAGGGCTGGCTGTCACATCCCCACATCTTTCATTGTTTTTCTTCATGGGTCTGTTATATCAAACAAAATTTAAAATAGTTCCTAGATAATACATTTGACTGAATATAACAAGGTGTTTTCTTTTTTGAGTAAGAATCTCACTATGTAGCTCTGGCTGTCCTGGAACTCGCTTTGAAGACCAGGCTGGCCTCAAACTCAAAGTCAGCCGGCCTCTCCCTCCTGAGTGCTGAGATTGAAAGTCTGTGCCACCATGCCTGGCTTAACAAGATGTTTTAGTGCAGAAAACAAAATTATCTTTGGCTAATCTGTGGCTATCATAGAAATAACGATATGATCTGCCTTAACATTTTTTCGTTTTTGAGATTAATATATCATTTCCCCCTACCCTTTAATCCCTTCAAACCATCCCTTTCTTCCTTGTTCTTTCAAATTCATGGCTTCTTTTTTTCTAATTAATTGTTATTGTGTCTGTGTGTCTGTGTCTGTGTGCTCCTAAATATAACCTGTTCTGTTTATATACTGTTACTTTTGTTTTCAGGGTTGACAAGTGACTTTGGGTAAGCAACTCTGCCCTTCCTTGGGGCAGACTCTTTCTCCCATTCTCAGCATTCCTTCGTTGCCTGTCGTTCTTTGTATAGGACTGAGGTTTTGTGGCTTCCACGGGCATCCACCCCCACCCACTTTGGCATGTCTCCTACTGTCATCTCTGTTAACATTTTAAGCATTGAAAACCATGTGAAGAGCCCACTTAACCTCAAGAGAAATCCAGAAACCCAGTTCATTTGTTATGGTGATCTATTAGAAAATAGTTCTTGTAGAATGCAGGGTTCCTTAATCTTCCTACGGGAGAGGGAGCTCAACATTGTTAATTTTATGATATTTGATCTTCCAGGACAGGCAGAAATTGGAATGTTATCAGTTAGTCATGTACCCAAAACTGAAAAGATACAAGTACAATGAGTCAAGAGACCTGGGGTGTAGCATCCACGGGCCGAAGAGGAGGGCTCATCTAAGCAGATAGGGGCTGAGGTTCTGGGATCAGTGGAGCTTCTCGGCCTCTAATGTGTTGTTACCTTTATGCCTCCTCAAAGGTCCTTCCTTTCCCACATACTAAGTCTATACGAAGCTGTTTCCCCAGTGTGCAAGGGTGGGGATAATCCAAGACTTTGGGCTTCGGTTATTCATAAACCTGCAACATTGACTTCACCTTTCCAAACAAACCAAGACGGAATTGTGATATTTGGAAGATCTTCTCTCTCTTCCCTTGGAACCTGTTTTTGTCCCACTAGAGAGAAAGGCATACTCTTACCTCATATTGATGGCAAGAGCCTGGCCTTGGATAGCTTCAGGCAATGTGTTAAGGGTGTGGTTTGGAGTAAAAACAAATAAAGCAAGCCACAAACTTGAAGAGGAAGATCTTTTGTGTTCTACCCCCACTCCAGCCCTGCACACCCCAAGTAAACACACACACACACACTTCAAGTAGGATAGAAAATAAACTTCATGACTTAAATGTTTTCTCTCTCTTTAGCATTGATACTGGCTGTGGATTGCTACACAGCAGTTACTCTAAAACACCCCCACACCCGACACACACAGTTAGAAGCACAAGCATGTAGTACCTCACTGTTTCTGTGTCTAAGGGCTGGCTGCCTCAGTCTCAAGGTGTCTTTCATATAAGACAACAAGTAGGGTGTCATCTGAGACTGTGATCACACCTCAGACCTCCACGAGGAAGGATCTTCTTCCAATGTCACATATGGTTCCTATCAGGATCTAGTTTCTCTATTGATCTGGGGACAACAGTTCCTTGCTAGTCAGAACTGGAGGTGTCCTTCTGTTCCTTGCCATCTTGCCCTCTCCATAGAGAAGCTTACAACATAGCAGCTGATTTCCAGAACAAGATGGGAGTGGGGAGGGAAGAAGAGAGAGAGAAGGGGGAGAGGAAATAAGCAAAGGAAGAAAACAGATGCAGGAAGGACAATGTGGGTTTGTTATTTTTTTTTTAACAATCTTAGATGTAACAGTTGTCATGTTTGTTGTGTTCTATTATTAGAACTGACCAGTCAAGACCAGGAAACTTCATGTGGGCATGAAGACCAGAAGCCAACCCAAACACATCACTCAAATCCCAAATTAATTCGGAGTTATGCAAATTTACTTTCTTACAGCTCCATATGCAACCTAGACAGCAACCCTTTCTTTTGGGCTAAGAGGAGCTGAGCCATCTCTCCAGACCCTGAAAGTATTTTAAAATTTTATTCTTTAATAATTTTATACATGCCAATAGTCGATTTTGACCACAGTCACTGATATTACCCTCTTTTTTTCCTCCATTCTCTTTGAACCCCTTCTTTGCAACAAATTTCTTTTCTACTTTCACCGTGTGTGTGTGCCTGCCTATCTGGATTCATCCAGCCTTGTACTCTATACCCCCAAGGTACCTTTGTGTCTTTTGCCCTCTGCCTCATAAGTCCCTCTCTATGTCGTGTCTGTCAAATTTCCATTCCTCCTTCAACAGGAATGCTTTCTGAAGTATCCCAGTGGTCTTCTGCATGGTCCACCAACTTCTTCAGGTCAGGTCACTTCTTAACATTTATTCTATTTTAGATTTACACCTGACTGCTTGTGCTTGCACAACTGTCCCCCTGACCGTGAACTGCTTCTGAGTATCAACTGGCTGTTGTTCACTCTCCATGGCACTGGTTGCTCTGCTATTACTATGTGAAAAATGAATAGCTGGATATTAACATAAACATAGACTAAGGATCTCTGTGTGTGTGTGTGTGTGTTTGTGTGTGTGTGTGTGTCTTATTACAGCAGAAGACAATCCCTCCTGGATCCAGGTTGTTAAATTAAATACAATTGCAAGTCCATCTGTCTTCAATGATTAACTTGATGTAACTAAATTGTGGATTATATTTAAACAAGTGTAGTTTATTACAAGGTTTGGTATTATGTTCTGCCACGTTTTCATTCCCTATATCAGTCTTTGTATACTGTGGATCTATGACTATGAATTGTAGGGTAAATTCTTCGCATGACAGTAAGCTTTGGATTTTGTTGTTGTTGTTTTGGTTTGTGTTTTGGTTTGTCTTCTTTTTTTCCCAGACAGGGTTTCTCTGTGTGGCCCTGGCTGTCCTAGATCTCACTTTGTAGACCAGGCTGGCCTCAAATTCACAAAGATCTGCTGTCTGCCTCTGCCTTCTGCTGGGATTAAAGGTGTGCCACCACTGCCTAACTGTGCTTTGGATTTTTATACAAACTACCAATCCTTGTATGTGTAAATCATAAAGAACCTTGCAGGAAAAAAATCAGAGAGAAACTCTCTTACCAAAATCATTTCTCTCAAGACAATGATATCAGAATATACTGGTTTAGCATTTTTACAAGGGATGGGGTAGATATTAGATTTACTATTCTCTAGTCATTTGGTGGCATACTCACTCAATGACATTAAAAAAAAACCAGCAACAAACAACTGCTTATTGGGCTCTATCCACTGTGTACTGTGTATCCATTAGTTTTAAGTAAAAAGCAAGTAGAAAAGAGCATGAAGCAGTTTCCTGCCTTGAAAGAAAAATCCAATGAGATTTAAGAATTCAATCTATAATTACACCAAGGGCCAACAGGTAACAATGTAGGTTTCAGGGCAGAGGTAGAAAAGCCTGAAAGTTGTGTAGTGAACAGCATGGGTATAAATGACCAGGATGGGTATGGAGTGGTTGGTGTTTGAACAGGAAGGATTTTTCCATTGACCAGGATGGCCTCAAACTCACAGAGATCCTCCTGCCTCTGCCTCCTGAGTATTGGAGTTAAAGGCGAGGCATGTGCCACCACCACATGGGGAAAAAAATATTTCTGAAGGAGGGAACTGTAAAAACACAGACCCAGAAATCCTCCCTCCCAACTCTGTGTCTCTGTATGATGAGCCTGACAACTATACAAAGTATGGTGCCATTTTTCAATTTTATTTTCTGAAAGAGCTACACAGGCAAGAAAGGTAAAAGTCATGACCAAAATTCACCTTCTGTTTAACTGAAGACTTGTCTTCCCTTTTGGAGAGATAAGAAACAAAAGGATCTTTGAGTCCCTCAGAAACACTTGCTGGTCACCTCTGTTCTGGAATGTGGTCTGTGCTCTGTGAGGCACTGATCCTCTGAACAATGTTTGATTAGATGAAATAACTACAACATACTAAATTCTTTTTTATTTTTTATTTTTTTATTTTTATTTTATTTTTAATGTAATTTATTTATTTTTATATTAATCACAGGTTATGCACTTTGTATCCCAGTCATAGCCCCCTCTTTCATTCCCTTCCACTCTCCCCATCTGTCCCTCATCTCCTCCCTGCCCCCCTCCAAGTCTACTGATGGGGGAGGACCTCCTCCCCTTCCATCTGACCCTAGTTTATCATATCTCTTAAAGGCTGGCTGCAATGTCCTCTTCTGGGATCTAGCTAGGCTGTTCCTCCCGGGGGGGTGGGGGGGCGGGAGGGGGAAGAGGGCCGAAGAGCCAGCCATTGAGTTCATGACAGAAATAGTCCCTGTTCC
>CM053762.1:27676602-27691493 GCA_028658305.1 Pachyuromys duprasi
TAGGAGAGAGTGATGAGGAGGAAAGGGATGGTGAGGACGATGACACTGACCACAAACAGAGTGGCCTCGTGGACACGGGTGTCTGCACAGGCCAGCCTCATGACAGGGAGGACATCACAGTAGAACAAGCTGATTTCCTTGCTGCTGCAGAAAGGCAGTCTGAAGATGAGCACAGTCAACTGCATGGCCAAGACAAAACCCAGCAACAGGGACCCCAGGGCCAGCTGGACACACAAGTGCCAGCTCATGATGAGGCTATAGCGCAGAGGGTGGCAGATGGCCACAAACCGGTCATAGGCCATGACGGCCAGCAGGATACAGTCAGCGCTGCCCAGGAAGATGAAGAAGAACATCTGGGCACCACAGCCTGCAAGGGAGACCACAGTCCTCTCTGTGGACAGGACGCTGGCCAGAGTCAGGGGGGCTATGGTAGAAGAATAGAAGATCTCCAGGCTAGCCAGGTTTGCCAGGAAGAAGTACATGGGGGTGTGGAGACACCGGTTGACCCAGATGGTGAGGACAATGGATGTGTTTCCTCCGAGGCTGACCAGGTACATCGTGAGAAAGACCACAAAGATCAGCACCTGCACCTCAGGGACTTTGGAGAAGGGGCGGAAGTGGAAGAGGACCAGCCCAGTCCAATTGCCTTCCTCCATGTACTTAATGCATTGGGTCTGCTGCTGGCACAGGTGACGGCCCTGAGGACAGACAGAACCCACCTGAGGGATAATGGTCATTATTCTCATAGGCTCTGGGCATCACATTTCCTCCTGACCCTGGAGACCATGACGTTTTCCCACATGCCTAAGTTTTACCCTTTCTTTGCGTTTGCACAGATAATGCTTTCTGTCCCTCTTGTTTTGTCTGGGATCCTGTTCTATAAGGTATTTGCTCAGCTTCCAATATCTAGTTCTGTTTTCCAACCTAGAGCAACTTCCCATAATATATATCAATTACATCAATGTTATGTCATCCTTCAAAGCTTCTTGCTGTGTATAGTGACCTAGGCCTGTAGTTTCAGCATTTGGGAAGCAGAAACAAGAGAATTGGGATCTTAAGTTCCTCTTCAGGTACAGAGTGAGTTTAAGGCTTGATCTAAATGAAACCCCGTCTCAAAACTACTAACAACAAAATCTCCCTGTCCCTTTATAACAACAATTTCCTATTCTTTATCTCAAAAAATCTGTTGTATTGAGTTTCGTTGCTCCTTGATACCATCTTACTGAAGGTCACCTAGGACCTTCCAATTCCTGATAAGTTTAACATCTATGTTGCATCCAAACTTGTTGGAAACCCCTCACTTCTGGTTTCGGTGACACTGTCCCATCCTTCCACCTCTCTGGACATGACTCAGGCAAAGTTTTTGTTTATTTTTTGTTTGTTTTTGGCTACTCACACCCCCCCCCGGCCTCAGATCCATACCCTGTGGAAGTGTCTAAAGACTGGATCACATGAGTCTCTCATGCTCTGGCTTATTCATGTACATGATCAAAGAGAGGAGCAGGCTAGAGAATGAAAAAGAACACAAGGAGAGAGAATATTAGTCCTTTACAGAAGGACACCACATCTCCTCTGAGCTGGGGCTACAGAACAGAAGTGTCTTAAGGCCCAGACACATGTAAAGCAAGAATGAGCCTGACCTCTCCTGGACTTCTGATCTCTTGAACAAAGGCTGTCCTCTCCATTTATTGGACAGCATAGGAAATAAGTTGTGGGAAAGGAATGAGAAACTTTTGTCTTCATCAATCCTTTATGGGAGTCTCATGAGGGAAGAAATTGCTTTTTTTCTGACCACTGACACAGATTAGCACAAAAAGCCACCAACAGATGTAATCAACTTATATCCACCTGCTGCTTTCAACATTTTCTGTAGGAGGCATTGTTTTCAGTGGTAGGTGTACTTAAGTCAAATTGCCACATCTTATACATACACTGGATTAGGGGATGAATGAGTCACAAAAGAGAAATGGGGATCACCATACAGCACACAGAACAATATTAAAGCTATTCGGTTATCTTAGCTTGTAAAAGTTGATTACATTGGGAGTCCAAAGCATTGTTGTTTTCAAGGTCAGTTAATTTTTTTGTTTTGTTTCGTTTTTCAAGACAGGGTTTCTCTGTGTATCCCTAGCTGTCCTGGAAACACTAGTAGACCAAGCTGGCCTTGAACTCACAGAGATATGCCTACCTCTGCCTCCCAGGTGCTGGGATTAAAGGTGCCACCACCACCTGGCCAAAGTCAGTTAATTTTAAACAGGTTGAACACATAGTATGTAGACAGAATGAGTACACCGTTCTAAATGATCTCAAAGCATATTGTTAACTTGGTTCCAGTTTGGGTGAAGCGTGGTTTAGAAAGGCAAGAGGCCTTCATCACCAAAGTCACTCTCACGGTTGTCGATCTTTCTTTCCCATGGCTCTGTGACCACAGCTGAGTGAGTAGGCTATCTGCCACAGGGAGGTCTGCCTAGCTTTCAGTGACATATTTCTCTGCCCTGTGACTTGAGGCTCAAGGGAATAAACAGCTTTCTATATTCAAGGTCCCTGAGTGCCTCATCTTCCTTCATCGGGTTGCTTGAATTCTGCCCTTGTCTCTGTAAATGGACTAAACACTAACTCCTGTCCTCAGTGACTTATATACAGAAGATTTGTTGCATGGCTAAAGAATTCTTAAAGTAGGAGAAGTCATGTATTTTAATTTATTTTAAACTTTCTCATCTATTGATTTTTTTCACTGACTGTAATCAATAGAAACAGATTTCACTGTAAGTTTGCATAGCATCTGCATTAATAAGTTATACCTACACAAATATACTCAAACATAAACACCCAACTAAGCAAGCATATAATCACACATTACTATTCTACTTCCTGAAGAAGTTAAATGAACATTGTTCTTTCTCTGATGAATTAACCCTTGTCTTAGTACAGAATATTTTTTTTTAATGACTGAGTGACTTTAACAATAAATTTCCATTTCTCACAGTTCTCAAGGCCAGGAATTCCAAATTCAAGGTAGCTATAGGCCGGGCCACAGTGAGTGCCTTGTTCTGGATGGCAGATTGCTGCCTTCTTCTGTGTCCTCACACAGCAGAGAGGAAACTGTACTCTATTCCACTTCTAGAGGAGAACTAATTCTGTCTCAGGGCTTTCTTGCCCACACCCTCATCTAAACCTACTTCCTCCTGAGGCCCCTCTAACTAGTAGCGCCACATTGCCAAGTTTAACAACAGCATTTGAACAGGGCTGGATGCAGACACTCAGTTCAAAAGCGTCTCACCTGCCACAGCAGACAGAAAAATACTATTGTGCACTTTGCTCCCTGAATTAACAGTGCAGCCCTGCAAGACGTCAGGGGCATCTCCAGAAGAATGTGCCCTTACCCGTATTTACTGTGCTCCTATCTAAAGACATGCCATGACCTTTGCACATGTGACAATCGTGTAAGGACACCGTTCCTTTCCATCGTGGAGAATGGGGCAAACAGTATTCCTACCGACTGCAGCTTCCAGGGTCCAGCCAGCCCTCTTACAGCATGACTTCATGCGTTCATTGCAAGTAACGTTGTTCCCCTTTCTAAAGACTTCCACCTTTGTGTTGTCGTCTGATGATGCCTTACCTCTGGACAGGGTTGCAGTATGGCAGGCATAGCAGCAGGCCGGTCTTTCTCGGCACTTTCCAACAGCATGCTCTTTCGTGAGGGTGAAATGTCCTTCCCGAGAGCAGCAGTGGAAACACGCGCTCCTGACTCTCTGTGATGATAACTAGCACAGCGTTCGCATCGGGCATCCGGTCTTCATGGTTAAACACAGAGAGGCGGTCAGAGACCCAAAAGGAAGCTCCTGTACTGAGTATGTATTCGCTTCCGTGTTCATTTGTCTGTAACCGCTTCTCCACAGCTCTAAGGTCTCTAGGAGCAGCAACTGACTTTGAGTTTTACTCATACCCACAACTGAGACCAGTGGCAGATACTCTACAAACATGTGCCCATACACACATTCAAGACTTACTGAGCTAGTGAAAGGACTCTGCGAGTAAGGGCGTTTGTCATCAGGACTAATGACCCGAGCTTACTCTCCAGGTCCCACTTGGTGGAAGAGAAAAGCAACTCCCACAAGTTGGCATGCATATACATGTAACACATGCATGTGTGTGCACATACACAATAAACAAATAAATGTAAACAAAACCATTTATTGAGTTAGGTTTGTAAGGCTAGTAATAACCCAGTGTCTGTGGAAAAGATGGCCTTCATTTCGGCACCCAGGTTCTATTGGGACACTCCTTTTGTGGGGAGAAAAATTATCTATTCTCCACAAGTGTTTTTAAAGTGTTATGTGCTTTGAATGAAAACTCTGTGCTAAAGAATATATCGTAATGAAGTAATCTAGACCATGAAGTCAGGTGCATACATGTGCACTATGATTTCTTGTGTGTGTGTGTGTGTGTGTGTGTGTGTGTGTGTGTGTGTGTGTGTGTGTGTGTGTATATACCATGTGAAAGCAAGAGCCTATGGAAGTCAGAAAAGGACATCAGCATCTCTGGAACTAGAATTGTGGGCAGTTATGAGCCACCATGTGTGGGCTAGTATCCAAACCTGGGTCCTCTACAAGAGCAGTAACCATCTCTTTAGGCCCAGCAGGTTTTTTTTTAAGAGTGAACAAAACAATCACCAATACAAGGTAACATCATAGGCACTTTGTCTGGCATGGGTGTGAGCAACCATTATACCACTTTGACAATCCTTGTACTTGAGAAGCTGAAGGGATCCATAATGCTTGCTGAGAAGAGAAAGTCACACAAGTTGCATACCTAGCCTGCGTCAGTAGCCTCATCACTCTGAAAGGAAACTACACACTCTCAATGGTATTTTTTTGAGATGTTGGTATTTTTCTCCTGCTTTTCCTTAATTTTTTATCATATATATTTTGAAATGCAAAAATATTGTCTGCTAAAAGTCCCATTTAAGATGCCTAGGACTCAAATCCTCCGTGAGTTTCTTTTCTTTTTTTTTTTTTTCTTTCTACGCAGATTTCTAAGACAGATACTGGGCATACATGGAAGAGTCAGAGCATTAATAGCCCATAACACCGGGTGCTTGCCACCCCTCCCCATCACCTCAGTGTTACAGAGGTGGTTAACAATAAAAGGAAGAAAACTTCCAGACTGGGCACAGAGGTTCACGCCTGTAATACTGGTTACCAGAGAGTCTAAGGCATGAGGATTCCAAGTTTGAGGCCAGAATGGCTAACTCAGTGAGATCTTGTCTCAATACAAAATAAAAAGGGGGCTGCCCATGTAGATCAGTGGTGGAACACTCTCACATAGTCCTAGTCCTGCAGAAAAGAAAGGGAAAAAAACATTAAAGTAAAATAAACTACCCACATCAAGGGAAGGTCTGATGCCAGGAAGCAAAAGGGGAAGGGTGGTGGCAAGTTTCCCAGAGAAAGATGCAGGAGGGTCGGAAGACCCTACACAAGGTGTTACAAGCCCAGGGAAGCAGGACACCATCAGCCTAGAGCAGACAGTGGGGCCAGGTATCCTGTACCGTACAATGTGATGCTCTGTAGACACCTTCACCTCTGTGAGTTTCATCTGTCACAGAAGGGATGCTTGCTTTTGTTCCCATTGCACACACGTCTCAAACAGCACACACATTTTCTTTCTTTTTCTTTAGAGTTGTTTAGTTTGATTTTGTTATCGTTTCATGTTGAGTTTTTTGTTGGCTTCCTTGCTTGGGGAGCTGTTTTGTTTTAGACAGGGACTAAAGCACAAGCTATCCAGTAACCCAATATATAGCCCAGGATCACTTCAACTTTGTGGAGATCCTTAACCTTCCAAGCTCTGGTATTATGGGGACAAACAGAACTACACCCAGCTTATTTTGTTCTAAAGACTTGTACTGGCTCCAGAGTGTGGTGGTGTGTAGCAGAGGCAGCATGGTATTTGTGAGTTCTAAGGCCAGCCTGGTCAACATAGCAGGTTTCAGGACATCCAGGTTACACAGAGAGATCTTGTGACACACACACACACACACACAGAGAGAGAGAGAGAGAGAGAGAGAGAGAGAGAGAGAGAGAGAGAGAGAGAGAGAGAGAGAGAGAGAAAGAGAGAAAGAGAGAAAGAGAAAGAAAGACGGGACAAGAAGAAAGAGAAGGAGAGGGAGATGAGAACATGAGAAGGAAGACATGTATTGGCTATGCAGCTGAGGCTGGTCTTGAACTCAAGATTCTTACATGTTTAGACCACATGTGTGTACCACTCTCTTAGAGTTACAGTGTATTTCTATGACTGGATATACATGTGACATCCTACTTAACCACAATTGTGACATAGTTTGTCTTTTCCCTTTTGTGTTGGCTGGTAGGACACTCAAAACAGCTTTATACTCAATTATTAAACATTAATTAATAATTAAACATTGGTCCGGTTGTTCTCAATCTGTGGGTCTTGACCCCTTTGGAGGTCAGAGGACTCTTTCACAGAAGTCACCTAAGACCATCAAAAAACAGATATTTACATTATGATTCTTTACAGTAGAAACGTATATTTTCTATGGTGGGGGCCTTCACCATAACATGAGAAACTGTCTTAAAGGGCTGCAGTGTTAGGAACATTGAGAAGCGCTGCCTTAGTCGAAAATTATAATTAAATAGGTACTTCTCTTTTCTTCAATTTTATCATATTTGGCTGACTTTTATTTTGATTTTTGAAGTTTTATTTCAAATATCCTATTTTTTAATGCATGTGAGTTATAATAAAGTAGGAAATAAATCTTAGTGTTTCCAGCTGCAGGCACCTGGGGATGCTATTTCTCGTTATACTTTGTGCTTGCCCTTTTAACAGCTGCTACCCAACAAAGCCCAGAAACGCAGCTGGTCATTATTATTCCTATCTGTATTTTGCAAATACAAAGAAATGAGTAAAAATTAAAATCTTACTCTTTTGGCATTTGTCTTCATCTAAGGCACTGATGAGTAAATGAAAAATCTCCCACATCCACAATGACAAGACTGGAAACTCCTCATTAGCTATGAAAGGTTAAACTATGCTCCAACTCATCTGTGATTCAACACCAGAAAGCTCCTCTCAGCAAGACACAAGGTCAGGAGCACTCATTGGCCCATTCCCAGGATCTAGACCACACAGCTGCTCAGACAGGTCTCCCCTGTTTCCTTCCTTTCTTCTGCCCAGAGGACCTGGCACCACATCCTCTACCCAAGGCTGACTGAAGCCCAGCTCTGCTCCTCCTAATGGCTTGGCAACCATGGAGCTAAACCTCTGAGAATCCCCCTTCCTCTGAGGACAGCACACATTTCCATGTGACAGGTCTTCCCCACTGCCCCTTCACCAGGGAGGGGCGCGGGACTTGGGGAATTGCAGAGTTGGAAGCCTGGGTTGTTTCTCTGCTCTCACTGATCATCTCATTTCTGGGGAATTCCCTGCCCGCTTTGACTCCACCAAGCCCCAGGAGTCTGACTTCGTTTTCAACTGGATCAGCTCCAGTAGGTCTTTGAGCACAAATAGGAATTGTTTGGAGATATGATCTTCTAAACTGGCTTAATTGCTACTAGATGTGGCTATATCATAGTAACCATTGCTTTGTGTTTATTCTCTACATGTAACAGAAATGGTCAAGATGGCCACATCATCTCTGAATGAGCTGGAAGCAGGATTTGGTGCTCCTCTACCCACTCCCTCTAGTTCTTTATTATTTTTCCTACACCCCTATTATTTTATGTTTGTCAAGTATAATATGCCTTTTATTGTGTGTACTAAAAAAATACTCATTTTAAAAGCTTCAGTTAGTTATCTCCTGTTCCACTTTTTCATCTAACAGGTATCTGGTTTTCTGTTGAGGTCTTTGATCCATTTGGACTTTAGTTTTTTGCAGGGTGATAAATATGGACCTATTTGCATTTTTCTACATGTAGACACCCAGTAAGACCAGAACCATTTGTTCAAGAGGCTATATTTTTTCCATTGTATTGTTTTGGCTCCTTTACCAAAAATCAAGTGTCCATAGGTTTGTGGGTTTATTTCTGGGTCTTCTATTTGATTCCATTGATCCACCAGTCTGTGGCATGGATGCCAGTACCATGTCCTCTGAAAGTCTCCACTCACAAGGGCTCAAAGAAGATACTAAGACTCACAGCCCTACTATGGGCAAAATGCAGGGAGTCATAAGAAAGAGTGGGGGAACAGAAGAACCCAGAGCAGACAGGCATTCCACAAGAAGACCAACAGAGCCAGCAATCTGGGCTCATGGTGGCTTACAGAGACTGCTGCACCAAGGACCATTCATGAAGAGGACCTAGACCCCCTGCCCAGATGTAACTGGTGGGCATCTCAGCCTCCATGTGGGTTCCCTAGTAAGGGGAGCAGGGGCTGTCTCTGGCATGGACTCTATTGCCTGCTCTTTGATCACTTCCCCCTGATGGGGGCCATTGCCAGGCCACAGAGGAAGAGGATGCAAGCAGTCCTAATGAGACTTGATAGGCTGGGGTCAGGTGATAGGGGGAAAGGCTCCCCCTTTCTGAGAAATAGGGGAGGGGAAGAGTGAGGAAGGGTGAGACTGGGAGGAGACGAGGGAGGGGTAACAATTGGAATGTAAGGTGAATAAATTATAAAAAATAAACTAAAATACAAAAAAGCTTCAGTAAGAAAAATCCATTCATATCTTGGCAGATAATACCACCCTTCAGCCACCTTCTGGCATATCTTCTAGAGTCAGACTCCACAGAATTCAGAAGTGACGGTGACCAGTGCATTAGTTTCACCCAGGGTACTCTCTTCAGAGTCTCCAACAGTTCACTGTGTGGTTTTAGATCACTCACCACTAAAAAAAAAAACCTGCTTAACTTTGTTTGCTGGGCGCTAAGTCTGAGCCTTTACTATGTCCATTACAATGTGCAAGAAAAAAAATGCAAAGGATAACCCATTTCTTCTGTCTCAAAGGAACCCTGTGTGCTTTATTGAAGGGTTAATACTGTGACATATTAAACTCAATTTTATACAAAGAAATACAAGTTAGTTTTTTTTAATGATCACTATCAGATATAATAACAGGATTGTATTTTGGAAGTGAGATTTCAGGAGACTTTTAATGCCTAAAGGAAAAGCTGGAGAGATGGCTCAGTGGTTAAGAGCACTGTCTGCTGCTCCAGAGATCCTGAGTTCCATTCTCAGCAACCACAAGGTAGCTCACAACCATCTATACTGGGATCCAATGTCCTCTTCTGACATGAAGGTGTACGTGCAGAGAAAGAGTACTCATATACATAAAAAATAAAGAAATCTTTAAAAAAGGAAAGAAAAGTCAATGGAGCACTTCTGTATGTAAATGCATACAAGTGCATTTAAAATGTGACAGAATGACAGTCGTCTATCACCTGCTGTCACCACTCTACTCATTCATTTGTTTCCTCTTTTCTTCTGTGACTTTCCTCTGCCAGCTCCTATTCTAAGTCCTGTGGTAGAAAAGAAGGCTCCTTAGGGCAGCATAAGTCAATCTAGGACTTAGACATTGAAACTCTGACAGAAGTAGGCAAAAATGATAGACCAAGGTATTCATGAGCACAACTGCTGATCTGCTCTCGCTGTTTATTAATTCTGAGTTTCCTTCCCATCAGACTGTGCTCCTTCTTCCTCGGTGAATAATTTCTCTGGGAAGGAATGTTTCTGACTTCCTGAGCCAGAACATTCTTGCCAAAAGTCTTTTTATGGCATCAGTTACCTCTTGGTTCCTTATGCTGTAGATTAAGGGATTCAGCAATGGAGATAAAAAAGTATAAACAACAGATACTGCCCGGCCTTCTTCTGGGGAGTAGCTGGAGCTGGGGCGGAGGTAGATGAGGGTGCAACAGCCATACTGTAGGACCACCACGAGGAGGTGTGAGGAGCAGGTGGAGAAGGCCCGGCGCTTCCCCTCTGCTGACTTCATCCTCAGGATGGTAACCACAATACAACCATAGGAGAGACAAATAAGCAGAAAGGGAATGGCCACTGCAGCCACGCTGATGGCAAAGAGAGCTGCCTGGTGTATGCGGGTATCCATACAGGCCAGGCGCATGACTGCAGGCATGTCGCAGAAGAAGTGATAGATTTCATTGTGGCCACAGAACGGAAGGTGGCAGATCAGAATGGTCAAAGGCAGTGACAACAGGAATCCCAGCCCCAGAGAACCTAAAGTCATCTGCCCACATAGCTGCCAACTCATAATGAGGCCGTAATGCAATGGATGACAGATGGCCACATACCTGTCATAAGCCATGATGGCGAGCAGGACACAATCAGATCCTCCAAGAAGGATGAAGAAGAACATCTGGGTGCCACAGCTGGGCATAGAGATAAGCATCTTCCCCATGGAGATGATGCTAGCCAGAGTCAATGGAGCAATGTTGGTAGAATAGCCAAGCTCTAACGTGGCCAACACGAAAAGGAAGAAGTACATTGGGGTATGGAGAGAGTGGTCCTGCCAGACTGTGAGCCCAATGGTGAGGTTTCCAATGAGGCTTCCTAGATACAGCAGCAAGAAGCCCACAAACACCAGTGAAGCCAATGTGGCATTGGTTGAAAAGGGGCGGAAGTGGAAATACACCACTCCCGTCTGATTTTCCTCCTCCATTAGACCTAGTACAAGGAGAGAAGAAGTCAAGGGTAAAGTTACTGTTCCATGTCACTGAGCTGTGTTAAAAACACAGTCTACTGTCTCAAAGGGCTTTCTTTTGGCTTTTAAGCCCCGCTAGCCTTGCGACTTTGGAAAAAATATGGACTCCAGCATTTTCACTATAAAACTCAGAAATGTATAACACCCACCTCAGAGTGCTGGTGAAAATCAAATGAGACCCCATGTCTGCAAGCACAGAGACCCACTAATGCCAGGAAGGCATGAGGTTCTTGCTCTATGTTTCCTTGTGATTTCTATGCTGATCATCATCCCTCTTCCTTTGGAGCAAAGCTTTCTCACCAGCCTCATGCATCTTTGTTTCTATGACTACACATTCACCAGAAAAAGAATGTACAAGTGCAGAGCTCTAAGTATGCAGAATCCCACACCAAGCTTAGAAGGCAAGCTACACAAGCCTGCCCTTCTTCACCCATTCCGCAAATCCAGAGAAATTAAGTAGGCCACATTGTTACCTGAGTGATTTGTAGTTACTTGTAATTCTGGTATTTTTTTTTCTTAAATCCTCCCTCAACAATCCAGTTTTCGTAGTTACATTGTGCCAAATATCAACCTTAAGGTTGCTGCGTTTTCTTTCCCATTTCCCTTGTCCACGTTCTGATGGCATCTACCTTACAAAGAATTTCCAGCCTCCTTCTACAGAGCTTACCCTGTCGCTCACCTCAGTTCCATAGGCCCAATAGTGATAAATAAATAGTGACTCTCCATGCTCAGAACTAGGTAGCGAAATTAATACTTACAAGCTACTCGCTAGAGAACCAGAGGGCTCAAAGCTTCAGAAAAAAAAATTTGTTTTATTATTTAATATATCAGCTCATAAAGAAGTATGTTTCATTGTGACAAATTTCAAACAAACTTTGTTTCCATTATTTCTTTTTTAAAAAGCAATATAATAATACCTTGAAATGTTCTATTTTGTCAAAATTTTGACAATTTCTAAGCTACACAATGCTCATCTAAGTGTTCATGATACCACCTTTCACTGGGTGTGCGTTAAAGATATCCCTAACCAAAAATTAACATTTTAATCAAATTTATTCAGAATGATCTCAAACAACTTCATTTTAATAAAGACAACTTCATTTTAATAAAGAAGAATGAGAAATGTTTAACAGAATACTAAGTTAAGCCCATGCAATATAATTGTTTGAAACTATATTTAAAAGAGAATGCCTTAACAGCGAAACATTCGTTACATAAAGCAAATAAGAAGCAATACAAAAGACTGATTTCCACATTGTCAATAGAATCCAGATTTTAAGTTATAAGCTGTATTTTTCCCATTTTATGGATTTTATTCTCATTAATAAATACCAATAGTCAATTTAAGTAATTATAGATACAGTGTGATTAAAAAGAACACGATCCAGACAGCTGTTGCACTGTGTGCTTGGTCAACACGTCCCTTCCTTCCACCTCTTTCCCTCGTGAGTCATCTGCGGACATGTCGGCCACCCTGTCTATACACTATGTATGAACCTCTAGCTTCCTTGAGAGCAGCTTTTCTGTGTCCTTATACAAACTCACACATAGTTTACATAGAACAAACAGAGTGCAGCTTTCTCTTAATAGCTATGCCAGCTCGACAGAAGATAATAAGAAAAGGTGAAGAATAGCAGCTAACACAAGCTAAGTGTCTGATGTTGTTTCAGATATTGAGAAGAATTGCGACTGGTGTTTATTGGATGCCTGGCACTATTCTAAGTGCTTTCTATCAGCTAAGTCATTTATTCTCCATAGCAAACTGACAAGGAAGGCACTGGTATCCTCACTTTACAGATAAACACAAAACCCCCATGCTGACTTCAGCCAAAAGGCTGCAGGCTGTGTACACTTACCTGCTGCTCCACATTGACTTGCCACACCATGTCCCCAAAGCTGTCATCTTTCTGGGTTTCAGCTTTACATACATGGACTGGTAGGAAAATAATGATTTACCACATTTTATCTACAGGGGAAAACATGTCACCTACCAGTTGAGAGCAAGAAATTTTTCTTTCTTTCTTTTCTTTTCTTTTGCTCTTTCTTTCGCTCTTTCTTTATTTTTTTCCTGAGACAGGTTTCTCCTTGGCTGTCCTGGAACTCCCTTTGTAGACCAGGCTGACCTCAATATCACAGAGATTCACTTGCCTCTGCCTCTCAAGTGCTGGGATTAAAGGCGCGCTCCGCCACCGCTTAGCTGAAATCTTTGTTTTAAGTGTACCTGGTATGGAACCATAGAGAGTTTTAATATGTGATGAGAGAAATAAGAACCCTGACTGTTGTCATTTTTATTGCCCAATTCAGAGAGTGAGGAAAAAAAAAAAGGAGAGGGAGACAGAGACAGAATCCATTATGAAAGAAACTCTTTTTCTAAACAGCTAACCTCCAGCCGATGAAAGATCTCAAGAACATTTAGCTTTCGGGTGGCTTTTCAGACATTTCCACCACCCTCCCCCAAGAGCCTTGGACATATCTCATCTCAGGGACCAGAGAGACAGAGTTCCTGGAAGCTCCCGAGATATCTCTCTAGGGTATGGTGGAGACCAGTGCTACCTGCATTAAGCCTCTTCTTGGGAATCCCCAGTGACGTCACTTATTTAGTAGTTATCTACTGAGCCCCTACCTCCTTTGCGTTTTTTGTGCTGTTCTTGGGACTAGAGACAGAGAAATAAGCAAACAGAAAATACGACTTGATAATGGTTATATCCTAGTGAGAGAGAACAGATGATAAGAGAAAAATAAGTAAATAATATAATTATACGTAGCATGTGCCCCATGAAAAAGAAAGCAGGGCAATAAGATGAAGAGTACTGGGTGTGGGAAGCGAGCAAATGTAACTAGAATTGAGACAGCTCTATGTAGGAATATGACTTTTCACAGAACTGTGTGTGTGTCCCTGTCCCTCACTGGCTGCAGCGCTCAGGAGACTGGGCCCTCCCTGCACCTCACCTGGGCGTTACAGTAGAGCTGGCCCTGGTGGTGAAGGTGCTGGTTAGCTGGTCCCGAGGGTATGAGAACATGAGACCTGGCCCTGCCCTTTGTCTTCTGGGTCATTTGGAGAGCTGGCTAGGGCAGCGCTGGAGAGCTTGCCTTGGTGGTGTGGGTGCAGGAGAGCTGGCTGGCTGACCAGCTCAGCCACCGCCCAGGCCTAGATCAGGGCTTTGAGTTGGCCCACCCCAACATCTACCCCATGTATTAACTGCTGGAATGTATGAAGGGGCCAGCCATGCAAACCCAAAGCTTCAGGATCTCCATGACAGGGCACCAACAGGATATCCAAGAGGAGGTCCTGGTGAGGACCCAGTAGAGAGCGTAGCAAAAGCCAGAGGCCTCAAAACAGACCAATGACTCATTCCAATGAACATTTGCAAGTAAAAGATGTGTGGACAAGAGAGTATTCTGTGGGATAAACTGTGACACACCACAGCTTCCACAATGAGTTTTTTTTTCTTTTGTGGGAGAGGTTGCAAGGGTAGAGGGTAGATACAAGGGGTTGGGGAGATGAGTAGGATTGGGGTGATGTGACATTCACAAAGAATCAATTAAAAGTTAAATAAAGAAAAGAAAGTCTTGCTATGAGGTTTGTTTATTTGTTTGTTTGATAAATATATTTTATTTTTAGTTTGGGAGGTACAGGGTGGGCACAAGTGATCTGAAGCTGGAGTTACAGGCAGTTGTGAGCCATCCTATGAGGCTGCTGAGAACAACACTCTGGTCCTATGTAAGAGCCTCTCCTCCAGATATTGCTATGAGATTTTTTTTTAGGGAAGAACAGTTTTATTTGGTTTACTATTCCTGGTCACAGTCTATGACTGAGTGAACTAAGGATTATTTTTTTATATATAATTTATTTATTTTTGTATTAATCACAGATTATATGTTTTGTATCCCAGCCGTAGCCTCCTTCCTCATTCCCTCCCACTCTCCGCATCCCTCCCTCATCTTCTCCCTGCCCCCTCCAAGTCCACTGATAGGGGAGGACCTCTACTCCTTCCATCTGACCCTAGCTTATCGTGTCTCTTTAGGGTTGGCTGCAATGTCCTCTTCTGGGATCTAGTTAGGCTGCTCCTCCCTCAGGGGAGGGGGCAGTCGACAAGCCAGCCATTGAGTTCATGACTGAAATAGTCCCTGTTCCCCTTACTAGGATACCCAGTTGGGTACTGAGCTACCATGGGCCACATCCGAGCAGGGGTTATAGTTTGTATCTATACATGGTCCTTGG
>CM053762.1:27691593-27709732 GCA_028658305.1 Pachyuromys duprasi
TACGAACAAAGCTGCTACAAACATGGTTGAGCAAATGTCCTGTTGTGTACTTGAACATCTTTTAGATATATGCCTAAGAGTGGTATAGCTGGATCTTGAGGAATCACTATTCCTAATTGTCTAAGAAAGCGCCAAATTGATTTCCAGAGTGGTTGTACCAGTTTGCAATCCCACCAGCAATGGAGGATGGTTCCCCTTTCTCCACAACCTCTCCAGCATGCATTGTCACTAGAGTTTTTGATCTTAATTGTTCTGACAGGTGTAAGGTGAAATCTCAGGGTCGTTTTGATTTGCATCTCCCTGATGGCTAAGGATGTTGAGCATTTCTTTAAGTGTTTTTCTGCCATTCTATAATCCTCTAATACAGCTTTTCTTAACTAAGCATATGTTTGTAACCGAAGGTTGGCTCCATAGCAAAAGCCAGCTATGTGTGTGTGTGTGTGTGTGTGTGTGTGTGTGTGAAATCTCAGAAAATAGATATATTTTAGACATCATGGGTCACACAGTCCCCATCATAACCACTCAGCTTTACTACTGTAAGTGAAAGCTGTCATGGACAATAGAAAAAAATGGTTGTGGCAGCTGGGTGGTGATGCATGCCTGTAATTCCAGCATTCAGGAGGCAGAGGCATGAGATCTAGCCTGGTCTACATATACTTTGATGAAACTGGCTTCATATAACCCAGAATAAAGAAATTTTAAAACTTTGAAAAGGAATCTTCACTGAAATACATGATATATTTCCAGCACCTTCCAAGATGAATATTGCTTTACTCGTAGTTTATTACTTTTTAACTGGTTTTTCCATTGTGAGCAAACATATTTTGGTAAAGATGTCTTTCCTTCTGCTTTTTTTATTTTATTTGGTTTTTGTTATGTTATTTATCTGAGTTATTTTATTTAGGCACTCATTGCTATAAGATCCTCTGCATATAATACTATTTCTAAATTCCGTAAGTTGCAACATGCTTTGTTAGTTGTCTCAGTATTATTTTGAAATGCTCTGTCAATTTCTTCATTGATGCTGATTTTCCAAAAACAGGTTTCGTGATTCCCATAGAGGTGCAGATTTGCTGAAGCTCCTCTTGATGGTTTCTGTATTTTTCTCATTGTGTATACTTGACATGATTTTAATATTCCTCAGTTTTGTTGAGACTTGTTTAATGGCCCAGTATACGCTCACTCCTGGGGAATGTTCTGTGTGCAATTATGTGAATACTGTTATGTCCATTTGGCCAAAACAGTAGCTTATTTCTGATGTTTCTATGTTATTTTCTGTCTGACTTGTCTGCTTGTTACTGAAAGTCAAGAGTTAAAGTCTCTTACTGTCATTTCACAATAGTTTCTCTCTCTAATCATATATGTCAATATTTGTTTTATACACTTTGATGATCCAATTCAAGGTGCATGCATCTTCATAATGTGTCTTCTTGCTGAATTGATCCCTTTATTACTATGTGATTTCTTTGTCACTTCCTTTCACAGTTTTTAAATTTTAAAGTCTATTTTATCTTAAACACGTATAGCTACTGTCCTTCTCCTTCAATTTCCAATTGCAAAGACTTTTTTTCATTTCTCTCTTTCAGTCTATGCATTTCTTTATAAGTGAAATGAGTCTTGGTTTGGTTGGTTGTTTTGTTGTTTGGTTGGCTGGCTGGCTGGCTGGCTGACTGGTTGGTTGGTTGGTTGGTTGGTTGGTTGGTTGGTTGGTTGGTTGATTGGTTGGTTGGTTGGTTGGTGGGTGGGTTTTTTCCAAGACAGGCTTTCTCTGTGTAGGCACGGTGGCCTCAAATTCAGAAGTCTGCCTGCCTCTGTCTCTGTCTCCCAAATGCTAGGATTAAAGGCACTCAGCTTATTTTTTTTTTTTTAGGCACTACATAGCTGGGTCATTTTTCCCCACCCCTTCAGCTGCTTCATATCTTTTGGTTTAAGAAAGTCATACACTTATAGTCAAAATAATGACTAAAGGTAATGACATACTATTTGCATTTTAAATTTGTTCTCTAGTTGTTTTATATATTTTTATTTTGTGACATTTATTTGTTTTGAGGAAGACACATGTGGAGGTCAGAAGTCAACTTGTGGGAATTCTCTCCTATCCTGTGGGTTTTGGGACTCAAACTCAGGTTGGCAAGCTTGGCAACAGTGCCTTTACCTACTAAACCAAGTCACCTGCCATTTGTAGATCTTTTCTTTTTTCTTTTTGTTTTTCTTTGTGATTAAGGAATTTTCCCTAAGAGCATGCTTTTTGGTTGGTTTTGGTTTTGGTTTGTTTAGTTGGTTGGTTGCTTACTTCCTTGGTTGCTTGTTTTAATGTGCAGAGGTGTTTTGCCTGCACATATGTGTACTATGTGCATGCTTGGTGCCCTTGGAGGCCAGAAGAGGGTACCAGATTCTCCTTAAATGGGAATTACAGGAAGTTGTAAGTTGCCAAGTGGGTGTTGGCAATTGATCCCTGGGTCCTCTGCAAGAGCAACTAGAATTTTTAACTGCTGAGCCAGCTCTCCAGGCCTTTTATTCCTTCCTTTTTAATTTTTTATATACTGTAGGTGTATGTTCTCATCTTATAATTATAACATATTATTTTGTGCTCACAACACTCCAGTTCTGATCGCAAAAAGATTACACTTTTTCTCTATTCCTCCAGCATTTTAAGTTGTTGTTGTTTTGAGATATATGAGTGCTCTACCTGCACGTACACCTGCAGGCCAGAAGAGGACATCAGACCCCAGTGTAGATGGCTGTGAGCTACCATGTGGTCCCTGGGAATTGAACTCAGGACTTCCGAAAAAGCACGCAGTGCTCTTAACTGCTGAGCCATCTCCCTAGCCCCCAAAATCTGAGTTTTGGATATCACAATTCACATCTTTTTTATATTGCATATCATTTAACAACTTATTGTGTTATTTTTAAAATTTTTGTTTCATCACCTTAATATTGATATAATTTAAACATGACCTTCATGGCACAAGGTTGTTCTACATTTGACTGTTTCTCTTCCACTCAGTTTTTCATGTTTAGATGTTTTTGTGTTGTCAGTGTCTTTTCGTTCGGCTTGATGACCTGCCTGTGGCATTTCTCATGACACAGGTTGAGCAGTAATGGACTCTTATGCTCCTGATGGTCTAGAAAACTCCTTTTCTCTCCTTCATTTCTGAAGAATACTTTTTCTGAATGCAGTGTTCTTGCATGGCATGGCTTCTTTTAACCTTTAACATTTGGAAAATGTCATCTCATTTCTTTCATAACCTAGAAGGTTTGTGCTAAGAAGTCTACCATCACACATGTTAAAACTCCTTCATGCAGGGGACTGGAAAAATGACTCAAAGGTTAAGAGCACTGGCTGTCCTTCCAAAGCTTCCAGCAACCAATGGTGACTTGTAGCCACCTATAATGAGATCTGGTGCCCTCTTCTGGCCTGCATACACACATGCGGGCAGAATATGGTATAAATAATAAATAAATAAATAAATGGATGAATAAATAAATAAATAAAGCTTTGCCAGGTGAGAAACTCTGTCTTAGAAAGAGAGAAAAAATTGTACAGGTTGTTTTAGCTATTCTGAATTTTTTGGTTTTCTGTAAAAAAAAATTGTGTTGTTATTTTGATGGTAATTTAATGGGAATTGCATTGAAATCTGTAGATTGCTTTTGGCAGGATGACCATTTTCACTATGTTAATCCTACCGATCCATGAGCGTGAGAGATCTTTCCATCTTCTGTTATCTTCTTCAATTTATTTCTTCAGAGACCTGAAGTTGTTTTCATACAAGCCTTTGACTTGCTTGGAGACAGTCACACCAAGGTACTTTATTTTATTTGTGGCTATTGTGAAGGGTGTTGTTTCCCTAATTTCTTTCTCAGCTCATTTGTCTTTTGTATACAGGAGGGCTTCAGGGTTTTTTTTTCTTTTTAGTTAATCTTGTATCCAGCCACTTTGCTGAAGATGTTTATCAGCTGAAGGAGTTCTCCCAGATCTCAAGCTGTACTCTAGAGCAACAGTAATAAAAACTGCTTGGTATTGGCATAGAAACAGAATGGTGGATCAATGGAATTGAATAGAAGACCCAGAAATAAACCCACACACCTACGGAAGCTTAATTTTTTACAAAGAAGCCAAAACCATATAATAGAAAAAAGCTAGCATCATCAACAAATAATGCTGGTCTAACTGGATGTCTACATGTAGAAAATGCAAATAGACTCATATTTATCACCCTGCAAGAAAGTAAAGTCCAAATGGATCAAAGACCTAAACATAAAACCAGACACATTAAACCTGTTAAAAGAAAAGGTGGGAAAGAGCCTAGAACTCAGTGGCACAGGAGATAACTTCCTGAACAGATCACCGACATCACAGGCTCTAAGATCAACAATCAATAAATGGGACCTCATGAAACTGAAAAGCTTCTGTAAAGCAAAGGACACTGTCATCAAAACAAAACGATAGCCTACAGACTGGGAAAGGATGTGCACCAACCTTACATCTGACAGAGGGCTAATATCCAGAATATATAAAGAACTTAAGAAGTTAAACACCAACAAATGATGTAATAAAAAAATGGGGTACAGAGCTAAACAGAGAAGTCTCAACAGAGGAATATCGAATGGCAGAGAAATGCTCAATGTCCTTGGTCGTCAGGGAAATGGAAATCAAAATGACCCTGAAAATCTACCTCATATCTATCAGAATGGCTAAGATCAAAAACTCAAGGGATGTTTGCTGGAGAGGAGGTAGAGAAAGGGGAACTCTCCTCCCTTGCTGGTGGGAATGTAAACTTTTACAACCACTTTGGAAATCAATCTGGCACTTTCTCAGAAAATTAGGAATAGCACTATCTCAAGATCCAGCTATACCACTTCTGGGCATATACCAAAAGATGCCTCCCTCCATTCAATAAGGACATTTGCTCAACTGTGTTCATAGCAGCTTTATTTGTAGTAGCCAGAATCTGGAAACAACCTAGATGTCCTTCAATGAAGGAATGGATACAGAAAGTGTGATACATTTACACAATGTAATACTACTCAGCAATTTAAAACAAGGAAATCATGAAAACTGCAGGCAAATGGTGAGAACTAGAAAAGATCATCCTGAGTGAGCTAACCCAGAAGCAGAAAGACACATATATATTCACTTATAAGTGGATATTAGCCATATAATTTAGGGTAAACATACTAAAATCTATAGTCCTAAAGAAACTAAACAACAAGGAGGACCCTAGGAAGAGGCTGAAACCTCACTCAGAAGGGCAAACAGGATAGACATTGGAAGTAGGAGAAGACAAGGAACAAGACAGGAGCCTTCCACAGGGGACCTCTGAAAGACTACCCATCAGGGTATCGAAGGAGATACTCAGACTCATAGCCAAACTTTGGGCAGAGTACCAGAATCCCTACAGAAGAAAAGGGAGATAGAAGGACCTGGAGGGGACAGGAACTCCACAAGGAGACCAACAGAGCCAAAATAGCTGGGACCAGGGGGTCCTGCAGAGACTGATACTCCAACCAAGGACCATGCATGGACAGGACCTAGACATCGTTCTCAGAGGAAGACGATAGGCTACCCAGTTTCCAAGTGGATTTCCTAGTAAGGGGAGCAGGGGCTGTCTCTGACATGAACTCAGTGGCTCCTCTTTGATCACCTCCTATGGGCTGTGCAACCTTGCCAAGTCACAGAGGAAGATGATGCAGCCATCCCTGATGTGACCTGATAGGCTAGGGTCAGATAGAAGGGGAGAAGGTCCTCCCCTATCAGGGGACTAGGGATAGGGCATAGGGGGAGAATAGGGAGGTTGGGTAGGACTAGGAGGAAAGAGGGGGTTACAGTGGGGATGAAAAGTGAACAAATTATAATTAAATAAAGACAAACTCCTTCATGCATTATTTCATTCCTCATGGTGGTGTTTTTCAGATCTTTTCTTTACATTTGATCTTCGAAAGTCTAATTGAATCCTTCTGAAGGTATTCCAGCACTCAGATATTTATATAACTTCCAGAGTTTGAATTTTTCATCTATTACATATGTAAATATTTTCCTTTGTCTTTGTCTGGTCCCTCTTTAACATCAATAATTCCAATTTTTATCCTTTAATTCTGTCCAGTAAACCTGGATTCTTTGTCATTACTCTTCATCCTTTTTTTCTTATTTCTCTATTAATGAATACTTTCCAATAATGTATTTTCCAGTTCACAGGTTCTACCTTCTACTTGACCATTTGTAATTGATGTTTTTTATTGCATTTTAATCACATTTTACATCTGTAAGATCTTTATTTTATTTCTTTAATAATTTCAGTCTCTGTTAAATTTCTCTAATAAATTTTTTAATTACTTCTTACATTTCCCAAAAATTTGCTAAGACTCTTTAAAGCAGCCATTGTTCATTAATCTCCTTAAAGTCAGTCACTAGTACCTTATTTGGTCCATTTCATGAAAAATAGAAAGTTAGCTGTCTGGATAAACAAAAGGAACATTAGGGATCAGGAAGAGTGGAAAATGACAGGGCATAGAGGACTACGCTCAAAGTACATCATACACTTACATGAAAATGGCATAATGTAACTGAGAACAAAGAAATTGTAAAACTTTTTAAAAGACTCTCCAATGAAATACATGATACTTTCTCAGCATCATCCAAGGCGAATTCTTTTTTATCCTCAGATTAACACATTTTAGTGAATTTCTCTGATTATTCACTATCCTTGCCATGTATACCTGTCATTCAGTCATGACATTTTTCAGTCCTATAGTTCAAGAGGGCTGGGGGTCAACCTCAAGTCACAACTTTTAGGATTTTTTTTCTGAGCAGTTTTCTTGCCTCTGTGTTGTTAATAGCTAGATTTCCATGAGGAAAAAGCAAATCTACTGAACAACTGCTATCTTCCTAATCTCTCTTGCATTTAAATTTTTATATATTTATATAAGGAACTCAAGAAAAGTAAAATGTGAGTAGGTCTGATGCTTTGGGGAAGCTAAAAATGCTTAATAAGTTAGAAAATTGATTACATGTGCAATTATTACATAGCAACTCCCTAACCTAAAAGATATCTGTGCCCCAAAGTTAAATGGCTTGATTAAACATATCTTCCAGATGACATCACAATAATAATGAAAGGAAAATAAAGCTTTCTGAAGCCAGACAGTATTAAGTATTGTAATAAGTATTTGATGGATACAGAAGTAGAATATTAAAAAAGTAAAGAGTTGAAATGTAGAACAAAGAAAAGATTAAAAGGAATTGGTAATTCAATGGTATACACAGATGCCCCTCAACTTACAGTGATGTTATCCTGATAAACCTAACACAAGTTGAGAATATCCTGCCATAATGCATTTAATTCACCTTAAACACACCCAGAATATTTACTTTAGCATACAATTTGACAAAAATCACCTATCATAAAAGCTGTTTTAAGATGGGTGTGTTGTCACACGCCTTTAATCCCAGCACTCAGGAAGCAGAGGTAGGCAGATCACTAGGAGTTTGAGGTCTGCCTGGTCTACAAAGTGAGCTCCAAGGCTACACAGAGAAACCCTGTCTCAAAAAAAATAAACAAATAAGTAAGTGCTACTTTATAGTGAAGCGTTAACTGTCCATACCATATATTGAATACAGTATTTTACAGACAACAGGATCAGCAGATTTCCTTTGCAATCATGGAATGGTGTGGAGCTGGCTGTTGGAAGAAGTGGGTCCCACTGTGGTAGCCTCAGTCTTTGTTATGGACTACTTATACCTCATGTCTTTGTGTGCTACTCAGAGAAGTTGTATGCCATATCTCATGATTATCAAGTTTTTCCTCAAGGTTTTGATCTGTATCTGATGAACTCCCTCTATGAAATCTGATTAATTCCCTCAAACTATTTCCTTTGAAGTCATCATTCTCTGTCCCCTTATTTCACTTCCTACTATGGATGATGTGGATTACTCAGTTTCTGCCAAAAAAATTAGTGTAAATGAATAGTCATATTGGAAATGGAGCTAGATTACATCAGCAACTCTCAATGTTCTCTACACTGTAGGAATTTTACAGTATTTTCTCTGAACAACATGGTAATTGTGATAGAGGTAATAGTATGCTATGTCTTGTGATAAGCATTGTTCATGTATTATCTGTTTCTACTAGTCAATGGGGGGTAGGGTAATATTGCTCCCAATTTGCAGACTAAGAAAATGAGGATAAAAAAAGGAACTTACTCAAAAGCAAACAACTGGTGGGTAACTGAGCCAAATTTTCAATTCAAGGATGTCTCAGTTCAGACCTGGGGAGTGTGTGTGTGTGTGTGTGTGTGTGTGTGTGTGTGTGTGTGTGTGTGTGTGTGTGTTTGCCCAGAGATTGACATCAGGTGCCTTCTTTTATCACTCTCCTGTTGTTGTGATTAATATTTATTATTGATTTACCTTTTAGTTAAACAGTGGTTATTCCTAAACCAGTTGTATACCCAAATCACAACACAGAGACTAGGATTTATTTAATTAACCTAGAGTACAATGCTGGGCAATGATTTCTCCATCCTAAATCTCCAAGCCCACATAGTTTCCTCCCATTCAGATTTCCCACATTATACTTGCTTTTAGTTATATCTTAGGTCTGGTTCATCTCTCCTCCCAGTTCCAAGTCCTCTCCTGCAGATCTCTGATCTCGGAAGCTCTCCCACTCTCTTCCTTCTCCTCCCCTCCAGACCAGGATGCCCCACCCTATTCTCTCCATTGCTCAGCATTGGCTGGTTGTTTAATTGAGAATATAGAGAACAAATGGTGGCATGTTTACACAAACTTGAGACAGTTGATGCTTAGAATAAACATCACAATGCAATGTCCGGATTGAAACTAGTGTTCATTCAAACAGCATTTGAATGAACAAGGATAAATTGTTTACATTCCACAAGAACATTATACCAACATTTCCCCCTTTAAGTCCAATAAAAGGCCCCTTTTCTTTCAATATAATAATAATTATAAAAGTTATGAAAACTATTAGGTCATATTTACATGTGCAATTTCCAGTCCATGTGTATTTGGCAACTTAGGAGAAAGTATCTGATTAGCTTATCTTGACAAATTTAGAGTTCTATACCTAAATTAACTTTTATTCTTATCGGCATTACCTATCTGAAAACATTTTCTTAAATTCTAAACAACTTAATTGTGGAACTATAACTATTTGATCTTCAACCCCACCAGAGACTTGAGGAGGAATAAAATTAGTTACCGGAGTAAATAGGAAATGTATGTTAGCAGCTTCCAAAAAATAAAAAATTGACAGAGACAGTCTACTGCCTGAACAATCACTCATAACTCTTTATAACGTTGGAGCATCACCTTCAGCCTTCTGCCTCAGTATATTTGACAGGCATATATGTGAAGCAGGAACTATTTAGGACTTGCTTATGCTGTCTTGGCAGAGTTCGGCAGTCAACTTGTCCTGCATGTAAGCTTGCCCATTTTTGGCAGAATTCTGTCTGTCGTGAAACGAGGGCGTTTTATTTTTGCCCAAGTGGCTCATTTACCACATTTGAAGCCATCTCCATATGGAGATTCTTTGACGCTCATCATCTTCTTTGAGGTAGGCTGGGTGCTGCCAGAAGATGACCTGTCTCATTGCCAAAGAATCTTTACAATAATAAAGACACGTTTAAATGCCATATTCTGTAGGTCTCTGAAGTTTTTAAAGACTTACCTATCTTTACATAATCATATCTATCTGTTAAACCTAGGATGTATACTCCTGTGAAAAATTAGACTAGTGTCTGATATGACTGTGATAATTAACTAACAATTAACTTGCATTACCTAATATCCTAACCTTATTTTCTCTGTGAATAATGTCAGTAACAACTTATAACCATTTCCCAATGACAATAAACATTCATATCCCCAGAAAACAACCAAACACCTACCCAAACCCCCTTTAAAGGATATTGGACTGTTGTTGAATAACCTTTTAGTTAAACAGTGGTTCTTCCTAAACCAGCTGCATACCCAAATCACATCAGAGACTAGGATTTATTTAATTAACCTAGAGCACAATGCTGAGCAATTTCTCTATCCTAAATCTCCAAGCCCACATAGTTTCCTCCTAATCAGATTTTACCCATTATACTTGCTTTTAGTCATATCTTAGGTCTGGTTCATCTCTCCTCCTGGTTCCAAGTTCTCTCCTGTCTACTTTGCTCTCCCTCCCTTCCCACTCACTTCTCTCTCTTCCCTTTTGAACCAGGATATCCCACCCTATTCTTTCCATTCCACAGCCATTGGCTGGTTGTTTTATTGAAAATACAGAGAACAAATGGTGGCATGTTTACACAAACTTGAGACAGGTGATGCTTAGAATAAACATCAAAATGCAATGTCCAGGTTGAAACCAGATAGTGGGGTAGAGAAATCAGCATTTGAATGAACAAGGGTAAATTGTATACATTCCACAAGAACGTTATACCAACAAGGTCTCTCTCTAAACCTGAAGGTTTCCAATTTATCTAAACAACAAGCATCAGAGATCCTCCTGCTTCCACCTTCAGCACTGGGATTACAAGTGTGTGACCTCAACTTTTAACATGAGTGCTAGGGAATCTAAACTCCCAAACACTTTGCCAGCTGAGCCATCTCCCCAACATCAGACCCACCTGATCTTTTAACTATTCTTGTACATTGCCTCAAACCCCCATTTTGGAAGTTATTCTACCCAATTTTAACCCTTTAAAACAGTAAGCAAATGAACAAATGGTTTTTCAGGTAAGCCAAGTGTAAACAGTAATTTGTTTTGCCCCCAACTGACCTCATCACTGAAAACATGAACAAGTTATTAAAATACCTTCCCCAGGGAAAGTGTGCCAGTGGAATAGCCCTGACACAATTTAACTCTTGGGTATAGTGTTTCTCATCTTGCTTATTTATGCTTCCCAAGCTGACCTCAGTCATCCCAGGGGACCAACAATGGTTTGTTAGCCAAGTTAGTTACGATTGTTGTTAAACAATAATTTCAAGTCTGAATACTAGTGCAACTTCAAGAGTAAGGTCCAAGCTACAAAGATGTCATAACCAAAGCCACTTGTCACCTTGAACAAAGAAAAGGGTAGACTGGAGTACACACTTAGAAGAGCTAATGGAATAGGAATTATGCTCGGTTTTTAAATCTTCTACCATCATGCTGTCAGTTAGCAATAGGTGTGATGTAGAAGTAGTCACCATGCCAGCCGGAAATTTGACAAGAACACAAAAGCCTTATGGCACATCCCTTGAATTCTCAGAGTTTTGCCAAGGATTCTTGTAAATTCATAATGCAATGAATTCCAAAGAAGTCCGTCCAAAGGTAAGCATGCCATCCCTTACCTCAGATTCTATTTTAGAAAAACCCTGAGTGTACCAGCCATCAAGTCAAAGCTTGGGTAGCCATAGGCCAGGGTACAGTCTAGATGTGGAGCTGTGCAAACAAGCCATTAGCTAGTTCCTCTCCAGAAGCAGCATTTGATAACAGGAAGTTTTCAGGGACTGTGAAAGCTGTACTTGTCAAAGTGATGCCAGGCAGAGAAAAACTTACCTGTTCCCAAAAAGTAAGAGGTCCTAAGTCAGATAAAATACACTCAACACTAGATCAGCCCTGAAATAGAGACATAAATATGTTGTTCAAGGATTCCTCTACTTTTTAAAAAATATCCATAAGCCAGGCGGAGTGGCACATGCCTTTATTTCCAGTACTCAAAAAGGCAGGGGCTGGAGGATCACTGTGAGTTCAAGGCCAGCCTGGTCTACAGTGCGAGTCCAGGACAACCATGCTGTCTCAAAAAAAAATTCACAATTTTAACTCACAGCCATAGAAAATAGAAAACATCTACTTGTGCTATAAAAAGAAATAACCAGAAAAGACCTTCACATGAGTCCTTCTTATGCATTTAAAAACAACTGCGATGGCACACATTTTGTTAAAAGACATTGCTACAGAGAGAGGGAAATGCCTGGCAACCACAGCACATTGTCCTTTAGATCAGCCCTTAGCTGGATATGCCTGGTGTTGTGCTTATTGTAGGACTCCGTTTCTCATTCAGTATTGCGCTTTCTTGTTTTCCCTTCTTTCCCTAGAAATTAGAGCTAGGACTTGTATAAAACCAAGTTTCAATAATATTTGTCAAAATAAAGGCAGGTGTTGAGGTGCACACCTTTAGCAGGCTGAGCTCTGTAAGTTTGAGGCAGCCTGGTCTACAAAGTGAGTTTTAGGTCAGCCGGAAATACACAGTGAGACCCTGTTCTACAATGTCTCTCTCTCTCCCCATCCCAGCCTCACTTCTCCCCTCCTCCCGTGTGTGTGTGTGTGTGTGTGTGTGTGTGTGTGTGTGTGTGTGTGTGTGAGAATTTCCCTCCCCAAAACTATAAAAAATATGTACACATACACACACATGCACACACACATAAATACACACAGAGAAAGAGATTTGTCAAAATTATTCACAAAAATGAATATTAAATAGGTGATGAAAGAAGAGTGGAAATGAAATAGAGATTCAAAATCAGCACGATGTTTTAATTTATTTATTTGTATTATTTTTATGTGTGTAGGTATTTTTGCTTGCATGAATATACATGCAACATGTGCACACCTGGTGCCCACAGAGGCCATACAGCACACCACAAAACACACACACACACACACTTTTATATAAGCTAGTATCTTTTTAACAGCACAAGGTAATGTAGGAAACTGAAAATAGAACCAAATGAGCCACAAAATCTCTTTCAGAGAATATGAGATAGGTTGCCATATATCTATGCACTCCAAAGTTGTTCTCATCCCCAGGACAGAGAGTGAAGGACTCAATGAATGTATCCACTTAAGGAGGAGGTAATAAATGTTAGGCATTCTAGATTATTTTTTTCATAGATGTTTAATTTGCACCTACAATAACTTTATAGTGAAGTAGTGAGATGCTAGTCTGAGGAGATGAGGTAAACTTGACTGGCAAGATTACAAAATTAGTCAAAGGAATTCTACCACACCCCATGTAATTCCATCATAGCCTACCTTCTACCAGCTTTCCTGGAAACATCACTCCCAAATTTACATAATATATATAACCGTACATATAGATCACACATACAACTGAAATTACATTATATCAGTGGTTCTCAACCTATGGGTTGTGACCCCTTTGGGGTTGGAGATCCTGTGTATCATATATTTACATTAGGATTCATAACAGTAGCAAAATTACAGTGATGAAGTAGCAATGGAAATAATTTTAAGGTTGGGGGGTCACCACAACATGAGGAGCTGTATGAAAGGGTCACAGCATTTGGAAGATCGAAAAACATTGCAGTATATAACGGAAAAGGCAGTTTTATTGACCTAAAACCACTGATATTTTCTCTGAAGTTTTTAGAAAAATAAGGTTTCTTTCTCTCTGTGATTAAATGTTGGCAACAAATCAAAATTAACAGAAACTGACAAGGTAAGATGTGTGCAAAGATACTCAAAGCAGAGCCAGAGTAAGAGACGCTTGGTTAATGGTGCTGTCCCATTGCTCCCTCGGAGGGGCATCTCCGGCACCTGGGAGTTCCCGTTGGCATCTTTTGTATTTAAGTGACTCATTTTGAAACTAACCCATTTTGCAACCTTGGACAAATCAAGCGCCAATAGCACAAGTCTTTCTAAATTATGACACATATCTGTGTATACATTTCTAACATTTTTTTTGTTTCAAGTTTCATAGAGTTAATCACTATCCTGTTTCCCCATTTTGCAGCTTTGAACTCTAAGTTGTTCTTATTGAATGATTTGTTCCACACTCATTTGGGGGAACTCTTCTACACCTGGAACTGTACTATGCACTGCATTCAGACGACATCAAAGCTCCCACCTGTGCGGATTTCTCAATCTTTGGTACTTGGAGAGAAAGAAAAGAGAGACAAGGAAATGGTGAATGTATGTTATATCTCTATGGACCTCTTTAAAATAAACTATGCATATCATTGCTGAGGTACCTTGGGAGGTGCTCTCACAGTGAATGGAGGAGTTAGGAAGATATCATATTCAAGAAGAGACACCTTGAGACTCCTGTCATTTTTCTTTGAAGTAGTAGGTCTTGTACACTCACTCATGGAAACAATAAATAAAACTGCCAAGATACAATTCTTCTTTCGTCCATTCTCAGCTGACCCTGGGGTGCAGATGGTGATTTTTGTAACCTTCTTAGTGATGTACCTGACCAGCCTCAGTGGAAATGCCACAATTGCTCTGATTGTCCATATTAACCACTCACTCCACACCCCCATGTACTTTTTCCTAGCTAACTTGGCAGTTCTGGAAATCTTCTATACATCATCCATTGCACCACTGGCCTTGGCAAACCTTCTCTCTATGGGGAAAACTCCTGTTTCCATTACTGGTTGTGGCACCCAGATGTTTTTCTTTGTCTTCTTGGGTGGAGCTGACTGTGTCTTGCTTGCTGTCATGGCTTACGACCGGTTTGTTGCAATCTGCTACCCTCTGAGATACACACTCATCATGAGCTGGTCCTTGTGTGTGGAAATGATGGTGGGGTCCCTGGTGCTGGGATTCCTGCTGTCACTGCCGCTAACTATTTTAATCTTCCATCTTCCGTTCTGCCACAGCAATGAGATATATCACTTTTACTGTGACATGCCTGCAGTCATGCGCCTGGCTTGTGCAGACACACGCGTTCATAGGACTGCCCTGTATATCATCAGCTTCATCGTCCTGAGCATCCCATTAGCTCTGATCTCCATCTCCTACATCTTCATCATCACAGCCATTTCACGGATCCAGTCTGCTGAAGGGCGCCATAGAGCCTTCTCTACTTGCTCCTCTCACATCGTAGTGGTTCTCCTGCAGTATGGCTGCACCAGTTTTATTTATTTGTCCCCTAGTTCTAGCTACTCTCCTGAGATGGGCCGAATGGTGTCTGTGGTCTACACTTTCATCACACCCATCTTAAACCCTTTGATCTATAGTATGAGGAACAAAGAACTGAAAGATGCTCTGAGGAAGGCATTGAGAAAGCTCTAGGTGGGATGATCTTGTGATTTATTTCAATCAAGGCACTTCTGAGAATGAAATGGAAGGCTATTACTAATTAAGAAGGCTCCAGGCGCACTAGTACCTCCTGTAATTCTGATACTCAGGAAGCGGCAGCAGAAGGACTGCAAACTGGAAGCTAGCCTAAGCTACATAAGGAAATCCTGTCACAAGACAAACTAACTAATGATAATAAAAATAATGGTGGGTTGACACACAAAAATCAGGTGTGTCCTCAGCACATAGAGACATGTGGTCTAATATGATGAGTCTCTGTCTTTCTGAAAATAAAGCTATGTCACATAAGGCAATATTATGTCCTGAGAATGAATGGAGAGGGGCAAAGCAACCTTCATTGCTCAGCTATTACACATGAGGCAGTTTGTATGGTTAACTCATGCACCCCATGAATATTTCAGAGAAATTCAGAAAAAAATTTCAAAGAAAACTTTTCAAAAAATGGAAGTGGCTTAAAAATTATATATCCAGGATGAGAACACAAGTCTGTACAAATCTAAATGGTTAAATTCTCTCTATATGATGTTCTTGTGATTCTAGGCTTTCTTTGCCAATAGGACACAAATGTAACTACAGGCAAGTCTCCTCATCTCTGTGGGCTTCAGTTTCCTTATTGTACAACCAGGTCCTGGATGGAAAAATAATAAAAATATCTAAAGCTTCATAGTTAGCAACATTAAGAAGAATTTTTCTTTTGTATCTTGTTGTTAATCAAGATGAAAATTCATCACAATGGTCAGAACTTTTAAAAAGAATTTCAATAAGGAAAAAGAATGGAAATAAAAGGAAAGGGTATTTAATTTAATAAATTAAAATAATGGAAATGATGAAAGTGAACATCACTGAATCTTACAATTTTGAGACTATCTTGGAGCTGGAGAGATAGCTCAGTGGATAAGAATACCTGTTGCTCTTGCAAAGGACCTGGGTTCAGTTCCCATCACCCATATAGTTGTTCATAGCCATCCTTAACTCCAGTTTTAGGAGCTATGACACCCTCTTCTGACCTCCTCAGGCACTGAATACATGTGGTACACATACATTCCTGAGGATAAAACACTAGTACACATAAAATAAAGGATAAATATTCTCTTCTTTATTATTTAGGATAATCATAAGGTTAGGTTTTGGAATCTCAGCAGGAGTGGTTGCTCCTCATAAGACATACTATTCCTTACAGGACAGTTCAAATTGTTAAACTTCATTTCAGGCTAAAGTCTATCTACAACTCATAACCTTCTACTGATCCTTTTCTTCTCCTCTCTAGAGATCTCCTACATCTGACAGTTCTTCAAACATATTAGGGCAGATTTTTTATTTTATTTTATTTTATTTTATTTTATACTGTACACAGAAATCAACTCAAGGTCTGGAAGTGTAGCTTACTTGGAATAATCCGTGTCTGGCATGCATGAATCTTGATCTATATAAAAACATATGGTCCATGCCTATAATCCTAGTGGAGACCAAGCTCATCCTCTATTACATAGAGAGGTCAAGACCAGCCTGGATCAGACCCCATCTCACTACCCCCCAGAAAAGAACAATAAAGAAAAATTAACTGAAGTAAGAAGAGGGTAGGGAGTATAAGAAAGGATCACGGTCAAAGTATATTGCATACTTACATAAAAATGCCTGTATGACACCTAATAGTATATACAGCAAATATAAATTTTTTAAAAAGGAATGTGGAGCGATAGCTTGGTTGGTTCTGAATTTGATTTCCACACTGTATTAGTCAGCGTTCTCAATAGTCACAGAACTTATATAATGAATATATACAATTATAAATATGCATTTATAAATAATACATATTTAAAGGGGACTTATTAGAATGACTTACAGGCTACAGTTCAACTAAACCAACAATGGACAGTTGTGAATGGAAAGTCCAAGAATCTAGAAGTTGCTCAGTCCCACGAGGCTTGGTGTTACAGGCTGGGCTTCTGTATAAGCTGGAATCCTGAGGAAGTAAACTCCAATGGACGTGCTGGCAAAGTGAGTGCAAGCACATGAAGAATGGACAACCCCTTCCTTCTTCCATTTTCCTTATATAGGCCTTCAGCAGAAGGTATGGCCCAGATTAAAGGTGTGCCTCAGGATCTGGATCAAAGGCATGTTGTCTTCCTGCCTCAAGATCCGAGTCATAGTTCATTCCAGATATAGTCAAGTTGGCAACCAAGAATAGCCATCACAAGCACCAATATGAAAAGCCTGGCACAGCAGTGTGCCTTTGTGATCCCAGCACTTGGACAATAAAAACAGGTGGATCTCTAGGGCTCTCTGGTTAACCAGCCTAGTCCAATTGGTGAGTCTCAGATTCCCATAAGAGACTTTATGATGAAAGACTCCTGAGGAATGACAGTTGACCTCTGGCCTCTCCATACATATACATGCACATATACATGCACACATATGCACACACAAACACTTGGAGGGTGTTAATTCAAGATGGATTAAAGACAGAGGCCTGAAACGATGCCTCAAAGGTTGAGAGCACTTGTTGTTCCTCCAGAGGACTGCAGTTCAATTCGCAGCACCTATGTTCAGGGCTTATAGCAGGCTTTAGCTCCAGCTGCAAGAGATCCAATGTTTTCATCTCATATATGTGGGCACCAACACACATACACATGTACACACCACATACATACGTGCACATAAGTTTAAATAATCTTTGAAATGAATTTAAGATTTAAACATAAGATCCAAAATTATAAAATGCCTACAAGAAACATAAAAGGAAATATTCCTAACCTTGGTCTAGGCAAAGGATTCAAGAGATGACAGCAAACACATGAGCCACAATGCAAAAGTAGGTAAGTGAGGCAGCATCAAGCTAAGAGGCTTATGCACAGCAAAGGAAACTACAGAGTGAAAAATAGCCACAAAGCCAGATACCACATTTGAAACTATACATCAGAAACAGGGTTAAAACTGAGCAGGGCACAGGAATCTTGTATGAGACGGTTTCTACAATCAAGGACCATGTGTGGATGTGGCCTGGAACCCCCGCACAGATGGGGCCCATGATAGCTCGGTGTAGGACTGAAGACCCTAGTGAGGGAAACAGGGACTGTATCAGTCATGAA
>CM053762.1:27709832-27744552 GCA_028658305.1 Pachyuromys duprasi
TACTAAACATCTTTGAAGAAAAAAAAACTACAGGCCCTCAAACATGTTACTATAACTACTATAAAAAACAAAAGATAGGGCTGGAGAGATGGCTTGGCAGTTAAAAAACATTGGCTGCTCTTCCAGAGGACCAGAGTTTAGTTCCAGTACCCACAGGATGGTTCACAACCATCTGTAACTTCAGTTCCAGGGCATCCAACACTCTCTCTGACTGCCTCTGGCACAGCATACACATGGCACACATAAATACATACATGGAGACAAAATTCCAAGTATAATAAATAAATAAATAAATAAATAAATAAATAAATAAATAAATAAATAAATTTGTATTAAGAAATTAGAGACAATACCCTTGTCAAAGATGCAATGAGGCAGAAACCCACACACATTGTCGGATAGCAAAATTATGCATCTGCTATTGAAACTTACTCAAAAACTTAAAAATAAAACCACCATATGACACAGATGCTCCACTTTTTAAATTTGTTAGAAATAACTGGAATCATGTTCTGAAAGGACATTAGTACTCCCAGGCTCCTTGACAGTACTTTAGACAGTAGCTAAGATGTGAAAACAACTGAAATGTCCATCAAAATGACTGAATACAGAAAATGTGGTAAACACATAAAATTGAATATTGCTCATCCTTTAAAAGGAAGAAAACCCTTGACTGTGCAGCAATATGGATTAATTTTTAGGGTAACAGAGTAAGCAAAATAAGCCATTAACAGAATGACAAGCGCTTCATGGTCCTGTTTATACGAGATCCAAAACAAAGTCATGCAAGTTAGAAGCATGGGTGCCAAGGCAGGGTGGGAAAAGATGCTGAGGAACTTCTGATTAACAGATGTGATGGCTTAAATGAGACATGTCCCCCTAGGCTCAGGCATTTGAACAGCTGGTCCCCAGTTGTTGGTGGAGTTTGGGGAGGTGGTCCAGCCTCAATGGAGGAAATAGGTCTTGAGAGTTCACAGCCTCGCCCCACTTCCTGTTCACTTTCTCTGCTACATGCAACGTGATAGTTCAGCTTCCTGCCACTTGCTGCCAAGCCACCTCATCATGATGGACTCTTCTCTCTCTGGAACTGTAAGCCAAAATAAATCCTTCCTTCTATAAGTTGCTCTTGGTCCTGGTATTTTATCCCAGCAGATGAAAAGTAATCAATACAACACATATGAGGTTTCAGGAGCACAAATAAATTCAAGAAATCTCAGCAAAGTTCTTCTTATAAGTTGTAGTGTGCACCCACAAGTCTGTTGAGAAGATAAATCTTAAGTTAAGTCCTGACAAAATAGACTTCTTATATTAGAAGTAATTGGTCGGAAAATTTATTAAAAAGTCAAAAGCCTTTGTGAGGATTAGTACATTTTGCTTGTTGTATATATGGTCCTAAAGATCACTGCTTCATGTAATAAGGCTCAGGGTGACATATTAGATAAATGGATAATTATTGTGCCTTGACATTGGTCTTGTGACAAATCTATTAGCCCAATGTAAACATTCAAAATTACTGCTTCCCTTCTGGTTTAGTGTCCATGTTCTAAAACTATTTTATTTTTCTGAAAGTTTATTCCCTATTAACTATTATTCATAAGAAAACAAAAGGACCCTGAATAAGTAATGCAGTAACAATCAGAAAGAACAATGCTGAAGGAGGAATAACGATGTCCTACCTCAAGAATTAATTATACTACAGAGCCAGGCATAATGGTACATGCCTTTAATCTCAGCATTCAGGAGGCAGAGGCCTGTGGATTTCTGTGAGTTCAAGGTATACTTCACACCGTGTGCTAATATATAGGCTATACAAAGAACTGAGAAGAAAATTAAATACTGAACACCCATCTAGGGTCTGAAGAAATGGCTCAGCAGTTAAGAGCACTTGCTGCCCTTGTAGTTCACGTGCAAGAAACCCTGTGGTAGCTCCAGTTCCAGGACCATCTACCCCCACCTTCTGGCTATTTTAGACAATGCATGCACATGGTGCACTGATATCAAGTCAAAACAGCCACACACATAAAACAAAAAGTAAAAGATTTAAATAACTTAAAGTTAAAATTACTTTTTCATTTATATAAGTGTTGTGCAATGTATCAAGACCAGAATCTTGTGTGTGTTAGGCAAGCACTTGACTGCTAAGCTATTTCTACAGTCCAAAGTTAAATTTGTATTAATGACTGACTGACTCTCAGCCTCCAGGCAGCACCAGCTGATGGCCCATGATGTGATGATGAGTAGTTCCCATAACGTCATGGACAAGTATTATATTTATTAATAAAGTAAAATATAATTGTTGCTTCATCCACTAAGTCCAAGACGGTGTGTTGTACATAGTAGATAAGTGTAACAGTCACCATAGTTAAACATCAAAGTTATATAATCGACTACCCAACTCGATAGGGAAGAAACACAACGGTAGATAAATACCAACTCACTTTGAATGCACTAATGATATATGCCACATGTCATAGGCTAAAAAATAACTTCCCAAAGCTATCTAAATGCTAACTAGAACTTTTTTAAATTTTATTTATTTTTTTATGAATTACAGTTTATTCACTTTGTATCCCAGCTATAGCCCCCTCCCTCATCTCCTCCCATGCCCCTCCCCAAGTCCACTGGTAGGGGAAGTCCTCCTCCCCTTCCCTCTGATCCTAGCCTATCAGGTCTCATCAGACCTGGCTGCATTTGTTTTCCCCTCTCAGGGGGTAAGTGATCAAAGAGCCAGCCAATGAGTTCATATCAGAGAAAGTCCTTGTTCCCATTACTAGGGAAACCACTGGGACACTGAGCTAACATGGGCTACATCTGTGCAGGGGTTCTAGGTTATCTCCATGCATGGTCCTGGGTTGGAGCATCAGTCTCACAAAAGACCCCTTTGCACAGATTTTTTTGGGTTCTGTTGCTCTCTTTGTGCTCTCCTGGTCTTTCTATCTCTCCCTTCTTTCATAAGATTACCTGCACTCTGCCCAAAGTTTGGCTATGAGTCTCGGCATCTGCTTCGATACCCTGCTGGGTAGAGTCCTTCAAAGGCCCTCTGTGGTAGGCTCCTGTCCTGTTCCCTGTTTTCTCCCTCTTCTGATGTCCATCCAGTTTGCCTCTCTGAGTGAGGATTGGTCATCTTACCCAAGGTCCTCCTTCTTGCTTAGCTTCTTTAGGTGTACAGATTTTGTATAACCAGAACTTTTTAATACATTATAGTTGGGGGAAGCGGGCAACTGTGAGCTTTACGAACCACAAGAAGCAAGAAACCTGATGACTAGGGAGGGGCTACAGCTGAGATACAAAGTGAATAAATTGTAATAAATAAAAAAATTTTTAAAAAGCAAGAAACCTGGATCAGCACTACATAGTTAGCAGGGCTGTTCCAATTTCTAGAGTCTGACCCCAGCAGTTTAAATTTTACATATTTAAACACATACAACTTTGGGAAAGGTTCCCTCATGACAATTTTAACAATAAAACTTAGGGAATGAATACATTGAAACTCCTTTTCAAAGTACATCTCTTGTGCAATGTATCTGTGACCTCTTTCACATGAATGTGTCCTTTTATCAGGCCGTGGTGGCACACACCTCTAATCCCAGCACTTAGGAACAGAGGCAGGAGGATCTCTGAGTTCTAGGCCAGCCTGGTGCAGAGTGAGCTCCAGGACAGCCAGGACTACAATAGAGAAACCCTGTATGGTGGGGTGTGGGAGGGGGCGGAGTATAAAGAGTGTTCTTTTGACTGGAAAACAAACAATGCTCAGAGTAAGAGTCTAAGGAGGAAGGGATTTTAATAAGCAGAATAGTAAACTCTTTGGGGAAGTACTTGGGACCTCTTTCACAATGCTCAGGAAACTGGTGAAGCCAGGCTCTACAGAATAGCAGAAGTCACCAGGCTATAAACAACATCCACTCCAGCCTTTTGGGTGGAAAGCAAGTGTGAATCCCTTCCATTGAAGGGAAAGGCTGTGTTTAAGATTTTTGGTTTATCTGTGAACATGATAATCTCTATACAGTGTGATAGTTGACGTTGTAGAAGTGATCTTGAAGATACAATTAAAGCTCCTCTGATGGGAACTTTACTCTTGAGTTTTTCAGGTATACCCAATATTATTACAGTCTTTATGACGGGAGGAGGAAGAAGGGTAGAAGAGCAGATGTGACAATATAGAGAGAAAGAGAGACGAGTTATGCTGGGGACTTTGAGGATGGAACACAGAACCAGAAGCTATGGAATAGAGGTAGTCTTTAACAACTAGCAGAGATTTAAAAATACAAATAAAAGGGCAAGGACGTGGTTACCATATGCCTATTTTCCAGAACTTATAAGGTAGAGGATGAAAGACTGGGAATTCAAGGTCATCCCTAGCTACACAGTGAGCCTGAAGCCTCCACTTGGGCTTCTCCTTCTAGCTTTCACTGCCTCTCAATAAAACCATCACATTTTGAGTCAGTTAAAGGATTACCCTTTATTCTCAGTACATCAGAGCTCTTATGATCTAGATGTTTCTGGAAATGCCTTCAGACATTCCCAACATGTGCTCCACTAAACTTTCAGGCATGTTTTTGTTTAGTTACAGTTTTCTGTTTTAACTTTTTATTGATTATGAATTTCACATCACGCACCCCAATCCCACCCATCTCCCCATCCCTTTTTATCTGCCCACACCCTTGCAATCCTCACAAAATTTTTAAAAAAAATTTTTTTAAATCTCCCCAAGGAAGCTGCAATGTCACAGTGTGTCTCAGTATACCCTTTTGTCCACACATTTTTACTTGCAATGTTCATTGCAATTGGTCTGTTTCAAGGCCTCTGGCTCTGCTACTCTATCAATACTGCGTCCTCACTGGGCCTCTTCTCAGGTATTCTAATGTTGCCCTATGTCATGAAGATCCTGCAGCTTTTGATCTGCAGGATGGACAGTTCACTGATGAGGTAGATGATAGGGTGGGCTAACTTAAAGCCCCGGATCCTGGCTGCATGGTAGCTCAGTTGGTCAGCTCTCCCGCACCAAGTTTCAGGTATGTCTTTTTGTTTGTTGTTTTATTTCTCAAGACAGAATTTCTCTGTGTAGCCCTTGTTATCCTGAAACTCATTTTGTTGACCAGGATGCCCTGGAACTCAGGGATCCAGCTGTCTCTACCTCCCAAGTGTAGCCACCACACCCGGTTTAGGCATTTCTGAACCTATCACACTGACAAGTCCAACCATCACCAGCTTTACAATTTACTTATTTTCATTAAACATTTACCTTTATGTGTATGGGTATTATGTGTATGGGTATTGTGACATTTGAATCCCTTGGGAGAAACCAGAGATTTAGACCCAATTCAAATTTAGATTACATGGATTTATTCTTATTGCTAGCAAAAGGAGCCAATACATCATGCTGTTCTAAATTGGGTGGAGGTTTTTAGGTAAGATTTTAAGTCAGACTTCAGAAAGGTATGTATTAAAAACCATCCATAGGATCCACAGCTGGGCAGGAAAATTGTTTTACTTCCCTCAGTTTTTTCTTACTTTCCCACTATATAGTAATAAAAAGACCATTTCATTATTTTCTCGTAGCGATAGTTCTACAGAAGCAAAGGTAGATGTTAATACCTCACAGCTTATTATCCTATTCTTGTCTTAGGTGCAGGCCAGTAGGATGTTCCTGGAATTCTAGAGGAAAAGGTCAATGGCCCTAAAGGGATACCAGGCTCCCTAGTAAGTTTCTTTAACCATCACAGGGGACTTGTGGAGATTATTACTAGGGTCTTGAGCACCCTAATGACCAGAATTAGGTAAAAAAACACAATGTCCTTGAAGACTGAAGTGACCACCTCCAAGCCAGGCAGGACTAGTGGAAGGAAGAGATCAACAATCCACCGACAAAACCTATGAACCAAAAAGTACCCTGCCTACAGAAGTGTAGGGATGATGAGGGAACAAAAATAGAGGAAAAGTCCAAACAATAATTGGCCCAACCTGAGACCCACTCCATGGGTCTGACACTAATAATGATGCTCTGCTTTGCTTTTAGACAGGAGCCTAACTTGACTGTCCTCTGGGAGGCTTCAGCCAATAGCAGATCAGACAGATGATGGAATTTACAGCCAAGCATGGGCGGAATTCTGGGGTTTCTGCAGAAGTGCTGGGGGAAAGATGGAAGGACCTAGGGGCAACAAAAAGCTCACAAGAAGACCAACAGAGACAACTAGCCCAGTCCCATGGGGGCTTTCAGAGACTGAGACATCAGCTAAGGAGCATGCATGATCTGGAGCTAGGTCCCCTGCACATATGTAGCTTGGTCTTCATATGGGGCACCTGGCAAGTGGAGGGGGGACTGTTTCTATCATGGACTCTATTGTCTGCTTTCATATCACTTCCCCCAGCAAGGCTGCCTTGCCTGGCCTCAGGGGATGAAGAACTTGATGTGCTGGGGAAGGTTAATGGGAAAGGCACTCCCCTTTTCTGGGAGGGGGAAAGGGAGAGAAAGAGGGAGAAAGAGAGGTATGGGAGGAGTGGAGGGAGGGGGAATCCTTGGGATGTAAAGTAAATAAACTAATATCAAATTAAAAAAAAAAACAACACAATGCCATCAGGTTAGGGTAGGTTTTCACACCTCACATATGTCTGTATACCACATACATGCCTAGTGCCCAGGTCAGAAAAGGGCATCCAATCCCCTGGAAATGGCAACAGTTGTGAGCCACCCTGGGGGTGCTAAGATTTGAACCCAAATCCCTGGAAGAGCTACCAGTACTCTTAAATACTGAGCCATCTCTCTGAACACCCAAGATTATTTTTGAAACAGGGTCTTACTATACAGCTTTGGCTGGCCTAGAACTCATTATGTAGAGCTGACCTCAAACTCACAGAGATCCACTTGCCTCAGCCTCAAGTGCTGAGATTAAAGATATGTGCCACCACATCCAGCTGTTTTACAAGTTTTATGTATATATATATATGTATAAAGTAAAAAAAAAATCACCTTTAAAAATTGGGAAAAACATAAATCCAAAGAAAGTTGATATTGTTGTGAGGAATCCACCAGAGAAGAGCTCTTGGACACGGTTGGCTAAACCAATAGAAAGTCTTTGTTAGCTGGCCTGTGACTACAATGGATGTTCATCACTCCAGTACAGTCCTGATCCTGTCTCAAGGAAAGCTTTTAAGCACAAAAAAACATACCCTGTGTTGACACACCTCAATCAGTAAGAACAGTTAGCCAGAATCGAAATTATAGAAGCCAAAAAGCAAGGTCAGCATATTTAGGGACTTTCCTAGTCTATGGAACTTTTGACAGACTTTGATAAATTAGGTCTTCGTTCTTGTTTTGGCAGATGTAGCTGCCTACTTACACTCTGGGTTTCAAGGCCTGAATGGTATTTTCATGATGTCATTAGTTGTGCTAAGGTCTGGGGGCCTATAACAGTATGGTGATATCTGATAACCTTTCTCGGCTTTGGTTCTTTTTTTAAGGCAGGGTCTCTCCTATGTAGCCCAGATGACTTCCAAACCTTCATAAAATCTTTAACTCCTGATCTCCTGCCTCTGTCTTGTCCTAAGGGCTGGAATTACGGAAGTGCCACCACCATACCTGGCCTCTTCTCAGTTCTTTTTAAGACAAGGCATATGTATCCCTAGTTGTCCTGGAACTCAGAATGTAAACCAGGCTGGCCTTGAACCTAAAGAGATATGCCTGCCTCTGCCTCCCAAGTACTGGGATTGATTGCATGTGCCACCATGCTCAACAAAATCTTACTTGAAATATTTTTCTGACTTTAATATCTTTCTGTTTTGGTTTAGTTTTGGTTTTCAAGCCAGGGTTTCTCTGTTTAGCTCTAGCTGTCCTGGAACTCACTCTGTAAACCAGGCTGGTCTCAGATTCACAGTGATCTGCCTGCCTCTGCCTCCTTAGTACCCAGGTTAAAAGTATATACCACCACCACCCAGCTATGACTTTAATTTCTGTCCTCCATTATATTTGTCCATGTACTTCTTTTTAAAATTTATCTTACAGTTCTCTTATATTCAGAAAAAGACAGTTACATTTGGGTTGTGAACATGACTAGATCCCAGCCCCAAGTAAAATGCAAACCACTGGGCAGCCCAGTGAGGGATTCTTGTCGTTGGATTTGAGGTGCTAAGGACCTACCTTAAATTTGGGTAGCACCTTCTGCTTGTAGTCCTCATTAAAAAAAGGAGATGGAAACTGCATTTTCACTCTTGTGAAAAACTGAACCCTTTGCTGATCTGAGAACCAGCTCTCCAAGAATCCTCCAGGGTAACAGGGCCAGACTGAGACGGAAACATCCAGTCTTGGGTACTGAGCAACTACGAAGTTCTTGGGCTTCCCAGTGAGTTGGCTACTGGTCTACTACCTAGAATGAACTGTGTAAGCCAATCTATCAAGCCCTCTTCTAATACACATTCACTCAGTTGGTTCTGTTCCTCTAGAACAGTGCTTCTCATCCTTCCTAATGTTTCTACCTTTTAAGGCCTTTTAACATATTGTGATGACTCCAACCATAACATTTTATTGCTATTTCATAACTGTAATTTTCCTACTGTCGGAGATCATAATGTAAACATCTGACATGCAGGATATCTGATATTCAACCCTTGTGAAATGGTCGCTTGACCCCCAAAGAGGTCATGACCCACAAGTTAAGAACTACCGCTCAAGAGAATTCTAATACACAGACTTTCCTATTTTCTTGCAACTGCTTTAGCTGTATCCTAAAACTGGTCAGTTTTTGGTCTTAGGTTGTTGTTTTTTGTTTTTTCTTTAATGGGGGCTAGTTTATGTGGCCCAGGAATTGAAGATGACCTTAAGTTCCTGATTTTCCTGCCTTCATCTCCCAAGTACTGAGATTACAGGCAGGAATCACCAACTGCCTAACTCCTATCCTAGAAATTCTGATGCATTAGTTTTATCATGCAGTTTTAAATATTTTTTTATTTTCCACTGTTCTCTTAATTAGTCCATGAACTGGGTGGATCTATTTGGTTTCCAAACTTAATTTTTTTCTATTTGTTTACTATTTATTTTTAACTGATCTAGGATTACCAAATTAATTCTTTAAATGTGAAGACTAAATTGGACATGATGGTACTCAGCTTTAACCCCAGTCCTTTCGAGGCAGAAACAGAAGAATCTCTGTGAGTTTGAGGCCAGCTTGGTCTACACGGTAAATTTTAGAACAGCCAGGGCTATGCTATGTAGAGAGAACCTGTATCAAGAAACTAAAAATATAAATAAATAAATAAATAAATCGTTGACTAAATATTTTCATGCTTCAAGGACACAAGGTCTCCTTTATAACCTCACTCATCTTTTAGAGTATATGACTGTTATCCTTGTCAACTTGAGTGGATAAAGAAACTACTAGATCAGTGAGGTAGGCATACCTCTGGGTTTGTCGGAGGACTTTTCCAGAGGAAATTAGATCATGAGCATTCTAATCTAATGAAGAGATTATAATCACTATAACAATGACTGATAACACCTGTGAAGGCTTGGAATTGTTGAGGCCATTACTGGGAAGTACTGGAAGGTCAGAGAAGGGCAACTGAGAATCCCCTTGGTAGCTGTATCTTAAACCTCTTTTACATCTCATTTTCCCCCTTCTTATTCAAGAAACCAACAGCCTTTGCCATACACTCCCACTCCATAACTTGCTGGTGCCAAGCATGAATTGCACCATCTGAAACCTGAGTCAAGATTAACTTTTTGCCATTTAATTGTATGTTCAGGTATTTTGGTCACTACACAAAATACTATCAAATCAACAAAACACATTTTGTAAATGAGGGGTGGTGGCTTACAAAAATAAGACTGACAAAATTCAACTGTGGGCCACGGTTTACAGTTTGTTAGCTTTTGATCTACACAGCCTCTCAGTACTTAAGTCATTGTTAAAACTTGCTACCTGGCACAGGAAAGTTTGTTTTATAATTCTTGAAAACCAATTATCATCTTACCTTGCCTACTCTTCAAGAATCAAATCTATTTGCTCTTATTTTGTTTGGCACAGTAATTAAGTGATCAGATTTGGGAATTCAGACACCTTAGCTGCCAACTTTGCCACACTGTCCAATTGGGTAGCTTAAGGCTATCTACTTCTCTCTAACGTTCAGGTTCCTTCTCCGTAGGGTGGAGAATGTAACTGCCTATTCCATTACTACTTGATGAGGTAGATGTAATTATACCCATTTCACAAAAGGAAATCTCTATGGTCAGGTGTTTAGGAAAGCATGCCCGGTCTCTCACTTCTACCTTCAAATCCAATGCTTATAGTAAGCTAACTGATTAATACAGTCAACAGAAGCATGTGAAGGAATTTATGGTGCACCAGTCATTCCCAGGCGAGGTTGCAGTTTGTAAGTCAGGCAGTGATGATGCTCCCCTTTAATCCCAACACTCTCGCGGCACAGCCAGTCGATCTCTGAATCTGAGTTCGAGGCCAGCTATGTCTACAGAGTGAGTACAAGGACAGCTAAGGCTACACAGAGAAACGCTGGTTTAAAAATAAAATAAAATAAAATAAAGACGTCCAGAGACGAAGTGGGTGGGAGAAAGGTGAGCTGGCTCGACAGGATTCTAGGGCATGCACCAGAAACGCCAGAGGCAATAAAGCGCCAACGCAGCGGACTTCTAGAACCAGGGGGCTGAGGCTTGCCAAGGTGGACCAAGCTTGATCCTAAACGTAACCGGCGCACCCAGGCTCGCCGACCTTGCTGCGGTGACCCCAGCCTCAAGGCTGCTGGCCCTTTAGGGCTCTCCTGATCTCCCGCCGCCCTGATGCGCCCGGCGTCTAAAAATATCGCCTTAGATAACCCTCCGTAAATGTGCCGGCTTTTCCTTAAAAACAGACCCCGTGAACTCTTTGACCCCTACCAACCACCGCCTCGGCATCCGGCGACTCAGCCAGCGACCACTCCCTTTCCAAGAACACTGACTAGGCACCCGGAGAAGGGCGTCAAAGAAAACCACCCAACCATAAATCTCAGATTCTTCTCGGCTGAGACGCTGTGGGGACGGATCCTGTGACAATCACAAGGCTCTTCTCCCGCCCAACCAGTGACGAGAACCCCGTGACTCAGAGCGCGCCGCAAGGCCGCCAGTGCGAGCGGGGAGGCGGAACCGCCAGGCCCCGGCAATCCGGACCGGCCCCCCGGCGGACGGCGCGTGCGCAGTGGGTCGCCTCGGGACCTCCTTCCCGCCGCTCACGCTAGGAAGCGGGACGCCAAATCTGTCCCCGCGCAGCCTCCGCGGCCGGGGCGGCCGCCCAGCCCGAGGCGCGCCTGCGCACGTCCCCACGCACGCTCCGGCGTACGGCGGCGGCCAGGGGTCGCGAGCCGGTGGAAGACCCGCGCGCGCGGAGCAGCCCGGGGAGTAGGCGCTTCTCTCCCTCCCTCCCCCCCCACTCCCCTCCCCGCTCCCTTCCCCCCTCCCCAAGAATGTTCCGCTACGAGGTGAGTGCCTGCGACCGGAAGTGACCCCTCCCTCGCCCGCGCGCCCCTCTTTTCCTCTGCCGCCCGCCGCGCGGGTCCTGTGCGGCTGAGGAGGGGGCAGGGCGCGGACGGCTGGGGATCCCGCCTGGGCCGCGGGGCTCGGGTGGGGCCCGGCGCGCACCTCGGGGCGGGGGACGGGGCCCCGGCGGGTGCTTTGCGGCGGAGAGGGCCCGTTAAGTGCGGTAACATGACCCTACACTTGCGCCTCCGCTGCGGGAGCTGCCTTGCCGGCCAGCATTGCTCTAACCGGGTGCCTTTTCCTGAAGCAAAATCCCCGGGGAATGGCCACGGAAGCGTTTCCCGCCCTCCCCCCGGAACCCCTTCACCCGCTTACACGCCCCTGTGCACGCGGGCGGCCGTCAGGTGGAGGGGCCGGGACTGGCCCTGGGGCTGAGACTGTGGTCGGCTCGGAAAGGAGGCTTGGAGTGGGGAGGGGGCGTGTCCAGCCGAAGTTTCTTCTGGGTGAGTGGAGGGAAGTGTGGGTTTGGTGACGTCCGGGGGAACGGAGCTGTTTGCTGCCCGTCGCTTTACTGCTTTCTGACCTTGAGCAACTCCTAATCTTGGGACGAAACAGATTCCGGACCTAATAGTTGAAGGACTGAGCCAGGGAAATCCTTACAGAGTCATCCTGATTTGGTCAAGTAGATCATTGTGATTTCATGGAGATTGCTAGAAGTTGCTTCTGATATGGAGGCAGTTGCAGGCCTGATCTGCGGAAGTTTGACAGATTTGGATAGGAAGGACCTTAAAAGTTCCCAGTTAAGTTCCATCACAAGCCGCCCCACTTGAGTGTGGAATTCTAATTTGGAATCTTTGAACATTGAGAAGAGGATACTTGATTTTACCTGTGTGACTCAACTCACTTTGTGTAAACATGAACAGAGATGATGAGATACCTTGAATAGAATTTTCCAGAAGTAGAGAAAAACTCGGTAAACCGAATAAAACTGAGGTGTGTTAAATGATTGAAATTAGAATATACCACGTTTGTGTGGTGATCTTTACTCCCTTGAGGTTGAGGCACGAGGATCAGGTGTTCTAAGCCAGCCTATACCTAGAGAAATAATAACTAAAACAAAATTAAACAGAACATACCAACAAGATATTATGGTGATTCTCTTTTATTCAGCTTTCTAAGGTCTTTGTTTTGTTTGATCTTCACACATTTTTTATTAATCTAGTTGTATTTGGCTCAAAAGTACAGTTTAAGGCACCAAGGTTTAGTACCTAGCCCTGAGCCTAAGACATGGTATATCCTTAAAAGGTATTGCTTAATTTAAAAAGTGAGAAAGAGAGTTTGGTGGAGGATAGGGGGGTGGAGGGCTGGAGATATGGCTACTCTTCCAGAGGCCCCAGGTTCAATTCCAATGCCTATATGACAATTCACAACTGTTTGTAGTTCCAGTTCGAGGGGACCTGACACCCATGCACATACATGTTGGCAGGCAAAACACCAATGCACATAAAATTAAAAAATCATTAAAAAACTTTTGAGTACCCTGTGATTATACAACTTTGTAAGAGTAGAACAAGAACCTTGATTGATTTGTTTTGATTTATTTTGTTTGAGACAGGGTTTCTCTCTGTAGCCTTGGCTGTCCTCACTTTGTAAACCAGGCTGGCCTTGAACTCACAGAGATCCACCTACCTCTGCCTCCCTGAGTGATGGGATTAATATGTTTGCACCACCACACCAGGCTCTGTGATTGTTTTCTTAATGCTCAATTTAAATTGTGGTTGGAAATGATTGCATTCTGCTTTTTGACTAGAGTTTAGTCCTATAGAAAAGACGAAGAAAGAGGGACTGATTTAAAGGTGTTGGGAAACTGACGTGACTGTAGTAAGGAAAATGTAATTTTGTTGAAAAAGTTATATGAAACTTTAAGAAAGTGTTCATTTATAATTACCGTATTTCAGCTAGTGGGAAAAAGGAATTCTGTGCTTATCTACAAAAAGTCTTAATATGTTATAGTAATTTAAAAGGCCTAGATATAATAGGATTTACCTTATTGTTTGCTTTGTTTGGTTTTTCAAGACAGGGTTTCTTTGTGTATCCTTGGCTGTCCAGGACTCTCTTGAAGACTAGGCTGGCCTTGAACTCACAAAGATCTGCTTGCTTCTGCCGCCCTGAGTGCTTGGGTCATAGGCGTGTGCCACTATGCCTTTGAACTATATAAATGTTAGGAAAAGTTAATAATCTTTCTTTTTTTTGTAGTCTTTGGAGGATTGTCCTCTGGATGAAGATGAAGATGCTTTTCAGGGCCTAGGAGAAGAAGATGAAGAAATTGATCAATTCAATGATGATACATTTGGGTCGGGTGCAGTTGGTAAGTGACATCTTTTAGTGTCTTTGTTGATCTTATCAGTTACTTTGATCTTGGTGAGGTCAACCTCTAATTTGAGTTTTTATTCTGTGGGTGTATACATGAGATTGTGGTAAGCATATGCCCTGGCTGTCTTGTAGAAGTCAGAGGAAAACTTTCAGGAGTTGGTTTTCATATTCCACCTGTTGAGACAGGATCTCCCTCCTCTTTATTTCTCAGAGCTACATATTCCAGGCTAGGTGGTCCAGAGATTTGGGTCATTCTTGTTTCTCCACCTGCTGTCCCAAAGTAGCAATATTGGGATTACAGCTGTTGACCAGTGCAGCTTGTTGTGTTCTGGGGGTTGGACTCGGGTTGTCAGACTTGTGCATAAATTGCTTTTATCTGCTGAGCTGAGTCTTCTTCCTGACCGGGTTCTGTTCTTCTTATAATGGTACAGTGTTCACTCAGTCATAGTAGTTTATCTTCTGTGCTGCCAATCTGGGCCTCTTTGCCTCACCTATAATAACAGGTATTCTCAATGCCCCAGAGCTCTAGGTTGCCAATATAAGAAACTTAATTGAAGAAGTAGACATTTAAATGAGGTTGAAAATAACCCTGGATAGCTGATTGAGGTGCCACACACCTGTCATCCCAGCACTTTGGGAGGTAGAAGCAGGCAGATCTCTGTGAGTTTGAGGACAGCCTGGTCTACAGAGGGAGTCCAGGACAGTCAAATCTATACACAGAGGAAACCCTGTCTCAAAAAATGAGAAGAAGAAAGGCAAATAATCTTGTTTGTAGAGAAAAACAAGGAGAGCTAATGAACTTGTAGTAAATATAGATTCTAGTATATAAGACATTTTAAAGTTCAGTTTACCACAATCAGATGGAGGAAAAGAGGAAATATGCTGAGTTCTAGGCTAGCCTGGGCTATGTGAAAAAAATGTCTCAAAAGATGGGGAACAAAATTCTAAGCTATCACTAGTATATTGCATAATAATTTCTATTGTCCCTGAAATGGGAGCAGCCTTACCAGGCTACGGAGGAAGACAATGCAGCAACTCCTGATGAGACCTGATAGACTAGGGTCAGAAGGAAGACTTGCCCTATCAGTAGACTTGGGGAGGGACATGCATGGGGGAGGAAGGGAGCTACAGGGGGATACAAAGTGAATAAACTAATTAATAAAAATAAAATATGTATGTATAAAAATAAATAATAATTTCTACTGTCTAAAAGTTTCTAAGTTAATAAATGTACTTAGAAGTTCAGAGAAAGTAAACTAGCAAGGTACAGTTTAGACTCTAATAAAAGAACAAGTAGAGTATACAGATGAATATGTAAAATGTAGATCTTCCTGCTTCAGCTGTCAGAATGCAGCAATAACAGTGTTTAGATGCGGGTGTGTAAATAGTTGTGATTTCTTCTGAATTACTGAAGTTCTGTCTGTACATCCACTATTCCAAGTTAAGTAATTCAGAAAGCCAGAAAAAATACAGCAAATAGTGGGTAGTACTAAGGTATGCAAAAAGCTTTAAAAAAATCTTACAGTAGATAATGGCTTTGCAATAATTTAAACAGAGTAAAATATTCAAGGCTCACAGAGTTGAATGAAGTATCAAAAATGGAATAAAGGTTTGCTTTTGTCTCCCATTTACAAAATTCAGTAGGAAACTGCAACGGTCATGAGGGAGAGCAACAAGAAATATGCTGACAGTGTAAGCAATACTCGGTAGAGACAAGAACTGAAGAACCTTTGGAGGAGAGCCAGAGTTCATGAGATGAGATTGTTGTCCAGGAGAATGGCATGATCCAAGATGCTGTTGTCTATCTCCATGGAGATAGCAAACGAAGCTATGTAGAATAGAATTACAGCACTGAGAAGTAATACGAATTGCAAATTGTAATTGGAAGGTAGTTTAGCAGTAACCCCTAAAATACAATAGAAGCTGCAAGCAGTGTATACTTGCCTTTCAGTTTTTCTATTAAGATGCATATGATTAACATACTTTATTAAGGTAAGACAGCATAGAAATATGTTCTTAGTTTTGAATCTTGACAGAATGACTTTTGCCTTCTTCCAGACAGAATTTTAACAGGGTCACTTTCTTCCTACTCCTTATATTTCTGTTTGTCTTCACAAAATAGGAACACTGGCTTGAAAAGAATACTAAAATATACAGAACCATTTTATGTGATCAGGTAAAGGTTCTTGGGGTGCATAGTAGAGGAACAGTTAGTTGAATGTAGAGGCAACAAGGTAACATGGCCTGCTTACTTTGCACCTGAGAGAGGAAGGGTGATTAAAGACTTCTTTGCCAACAAAGATAATCATAGAGAAATGTTTTCAGAAGGCCTGCTCTTTCCATTCAGAGTTTGATATGCTTAACTTCTAAACTGAAATGCTTGCTTTCTTTTCTTTTCTTTTTTTTTTTGTTTGTTTGTTTGTTTGTATTTGTTTGTTTGAGGTAGGCTTTCTCTGTTCTGGAACTCAGAGATCCTCCAGCCTCTGCCTACCAAGTACCACCACTGCCAGGCTGGTAAACTGAAATTCTTAACTCCTTACAACATCTTTGTTACAGAAAAAAATTGACTTCTAAGTTGATCTGTAACTTCTTTGGAAAACTATTATATATACACACAGGTGTATATATAACCATTTTATATACACACAGAGTTTAAACCAGTGTGTAAAATGTTGATTTGACGATTTGTAATTCGTAGAGTCAGCACCTTGAACAATACCTGTTAGCAAGTGTGTACTTTAGGTCACTGGCCACAAAAGTTCTCACGTCACCTTTCTGTAAGAAACTTAACCTTTTATCTTGTGCATAAAAAAGGTTTGTCATCTCAAAGTAACAGAGTATGTTATAGTAATCCCTATAAAAATAAGTTTACAGTTAAGTTGGGCATGAAGATCCATACCTTTAATCCCTGCACTTGGGAGGCAGAGGCAGGGTGTTCTAGAAGAGCCAGGGTATACAGAGAAACCCTGTCTCAAAAAACCAAAAAGAGAGAGAGAAAGAGAGAGAAAATGCTTACTCTTACTGGTGGTCATAGGCTTAGTTCTCAATAGTTAACATTTATTATCAATCTTTATAGCAGTCTTTGTTTCCCCTGTGCTAGGGACTGGACCAACATGAGAAGAGCTTTACCACTAAGTTGCATCCCAGCCCAGTATTGTCCCATTTTCAACAGATACGGAAGCACAATGACCTAGGGGTGCAGCAACTAAATCCAATTAGAATGAACTACTGGTTGTAGTATAAATGTATTGGTGAAGTCTGGAAATCACTTTTATTTAGAAGAGCTTTTCTCACTAGCTATTGTAAACTTAATGACTTAGATGACTTCCACTTTCTGTTTTTATTTAGAAGATGGGCTTCAAGTGTGATAAAAGTTTATGGAAAGAGTTCATTCGGGGTATACTGATTTATTAGGTAAAGGGATGTCTCCTTCCTTTTGTTATTCTTATCTAGTTGGTCAATAGTGTACTTAGGTCAAACATTGGCATGTAGGTACACAACTATATTTTTAGCTTATTTAAATTCATATTTTTATGTGTTTGTTGTATATAAAGGTGCATATGTGTGTTGAGTTTTTAATTTCACTTTTTATCATGTGTATTGAGTGGTGTAAATGTGTGTTCATGTTTGCACATGTGAGCATGTGAATGGAGCTAGAGGGTAATGTCAAGTGACTTCCTCAATCGCCCTTCCACCTTATTTACTAAGATGAGGTCTCTAGCTGAATCCAGAGCTTGCTGGTCTATCTAGCGAACTTGGCCCCAGAATTCCTCCCTACAACCCCCATATCACTGGGGTTACAGATGGGACATCCACCCAGGTTTTTCTATGGGTTGCTAGGGATTTGAGCTTGACCTCATGCTTGTGCAGCAAGTGCTGTATCCACTGAGCCCTCTCCCCAGTTCTGTTACCCTTTTTTTCATATTATTTATTTCAATGTATTCGTTTTGTGTCCCAGCTGTAGCCCCCTCCCTCATCTCCTCCCAGGCCCACACTCCCCAGTTACCCTTTTCTTAATACTGTTTCATGATCAGACACTTGAGATATATAAATAATTTTTTGAGACAGGGTTTTTTTGTGTAGTCCTGCCTGTCGTAGAACTCACTCTGTAGACAAGGCTGTCCTCAAACTCACAAGAGATCCACCTTCCTCTGCCTCCCAAGTGCTGGGATTAAAGGAGTATGCTACCACCACCTGGCCAAATTCTGTAATTTTTGTCTTAAGTGTATTTTTCCCTTTCGAGCACAACAGGATATCTTTTCAGAGCTTCTCAAAATAAAGTGGCTCCTTAAATTCTTTTCAATATGATGACATTTCAAGAAAAAGTGTCACTTGACCATGTATTTGGTTAAGGGGCTGAAACCCCCACTTGAAAAATGACCTGTGGGAGCTTCAGAGTTGTCTCAGAAGAGCACTGGCTGCTCTTCCAAAGGACGCACCTTCAATTCCCAGCTCTCACATGGCAGCTCACAACTGCCTGGAACTCCAGTTTCAGGAATCTGACAACTGTCTCACTTACACACATATACCCATTTCAAGCAGGCAGAACACCAAGTACATAAAATAAAAATAAATAATTTTTTTAAGGTAAATGGCTTGGATATGTTTATGGCTCTTACTGACAACCTTTTTCTAGAGATACAAAGTATTCCACAATTTAAGGACACCTTAATAAGACTAGTATGTTCAGATCTTTCACGAAGTTCTGAAATAGCAGGCCTTGAGTCCTTTGACACCAAAATATTGAATTTGGAAGTTCTCCCTGCTTTGCTTTTTGGATCATTAGCATTATGATATATTTCTTTTTCATAAATAATAAATTTTAAAATGGATATCCTTACCCTAAAAGGAGATAGCCTGCATAAATACTTAAATTCTGAAATATGCATCATGCCTCTACAATGTTGTTTTAAATCACTGGGATATTTTTCTATTGAATAAACTAAATTATACTTTGTTGATAGAATGAGATCATAGTATAGTGGTTAAAAAGAATGAGGGGAGAAAAGCTGTAGTTATATCATGTATTTGTATACAAGAAAATATCCAAGATACATTGCACTTAGGAAGAGTTAGTGTGATTTGTTTTTGACATGTTTCGTCTCCCTTTTTTCCATGTTCCCAAAGAATTTTCTTCTACTGCAGTGCCATTTGTTCATTCATTGTTTGTTTGGTTTTTTTAATATTTGTCTTTCTGTTTGAATGAAGGCAATGTGAGGGTAGCATCCCTGTTGTGTAGACTAGATCCTGTGTTCCTAAGACAGTTTTTGTCATATGATAGAGGCTTAACAACTACTGAATGAAATAGATTCAAAGGCTTAGATTCTAAGTGCTTCTCAACCTTCCTAATGCTGTGACCCTTAAATACAGTTCCTTGTGTTGTGGTAACTATAATTTTACTATTGTTATATATCTTAATGTAAATATTTTTGGAGATAGAGTTTTGTCAAAGGGTCACGATCCACAGTTTAAGAACTGCTGGCTTAATCCTGGCATGCTGGTACATGCCTTCAATCCCAGCACTTGGGAGGCAGAGGTGAAACAAACAGATTTCTGTGAGTTCGAGGCCAGCTTGGTCTACAAAGCAAGTCCAGGACAGCAAGGGCTATTACACAGAGAAACCCTGTCTTGGAAAACCAAATAAAACAAAAACAAAGAACTACTGGCTTAGAAGAAGATGGCAGTTAAAATTTAAGAGAAAGTCTTTTAGTAGTACTATAGGTTTTCACTTTTTCCTGAAACATCATAAAATCACAAAGTAACACATAGTAGAAAGTTCTGTCTCCAGTTTAGAAACCAGCTTCAGACTGACACCTTGAGTTAACACTGGAAGCTGTTGAGCCAAAAGCTTGAGTTTTTTTTTTTTTAAGAGCATGGGTATGTGCATGTTCCCACATGTTGTCTAGGTATATACTCTTATGTGTATAGGCCAGAAACAGTGTCAGACCCCTTGGAGCTGGAGTGCTGCCAGACACCTGCAAGATCCCGGCTTGTTAAGCAGGTGCTAGGATCCAAACTCCAGTCTTCATGATTATAAGCAAGTACTGTTAGCCCTGAGCCATTTCTCCAGACCCCCAGAACCTGCATTTTATTCCTAATATAATGTGTTTTTCTTTTTAATAGTGAAAAGTTGACTTTATATATACCATGTCTGCTTACAGAACTTAAATATTCTAACACTTTTGTTTCTGTAAGAAAGGTAGGGTTTTGTTTTGGTTTGTTTTTTGAGACAGGGTCTCATTGTGCCACTCTGGCTGGTCTGGAACTTTCTTTGGAGGCCATGCTGACCCAGAGCTTTCAGACATCAACCTGCCTCTGCCTCCCAAGTTATGGGATTAATGACATCCGATGCCCTGCCCAGCTAAGTTACATTTCTTACGTGAACTGACCTGTCTTGCAGATGATGATTGGCAGGAAGCACATGAGCGCTTGGCTGAGCTGGAAGAGAAGCTTCCTGTGACAGCCGATGAACAAACAGGCAATGGAGAAAGGGATGAGATGGACTTGTTGGGTGACCATGAGGAGAATCTAGCAGAAAGGCTCAGTAAGATGGTGATTGAAAATGAGCTAGAAGATCCTGCTATCATGAGGGCAGTGCAGACCAGGCCGGTTTTACAAGTAAGTGACTGATAGAACTAACAATAGCTCAAATAACAACAGATTAATAATTAACATGCTGAGCTTTGCCATTTATTTTCTGTTTAATAAAGAATTACGGGGACTGGAGAGATGGCTCAGAAGTTACAGGCACTGGCTGCTCTTCCAATTCCCAGCAACTGAATGGTGGCTCACAACCATCTAGAATGAGATCTGTATACATAATAAATAAAATCTTAAAAGAATTACATGTGCCATAGAAAATTATTAATTAATCAGGTGGGGTGCCTCATATATGTAATCCCAACACTGGGGAGGCTGGATCATTCAGATAGAGTTAGCCTAGCTATTTAGCAAGTTCAAGGACAGCCTGCACTACAGAATAAGACCCTGTCTCATAAACGAAAGCAAACAAAAAGTTGATAATTCCTGTCATTGGCAAGTTATAGATGAAGTTGAGGAATCATGTATTCTGGGACACTGTGGCTTCTTATTTCCAAGTAGTTGAAGTTCAGGTCTGAGAGCCACACCATTCTAGACTCTGTGTGTTCTTCTTTTTGGCAGCCACAACCTGGAAGTCTGAATTCCAGCATCTGGGATGGATCTGAAGTTCTGAGGCGAATCCGTGGACCACTACTTGCTCAGGTATTAAACATTTTCTCTTCACGCAGACTTCACGCAGAGTGATAAGCTGGCTCCTCTTGTCTACCTTATTTTAGTCATAGGCAAATATGTATCATTCACCAGTGTTAGCTGAACTGCTAATGTTCCCCTCCTCAGGCTAAAGGTTGAGAGGGAGTTATTAGAACTCAGAGGTGTCAGTGTATGATTTGAGTTAGTTAAAATCTAGGGGGAAAATCTAGGCAGAACTGCAGATGAAGGACAGATGGTTTGACAGTGGTGGAGCACAAGGCCAAAGACTGATTGTGGGAGGACAATGCAAAGGAATTTTGTGGGAGTGATAAAATTGGTGTATGTATTTATCAAATGTCAGAGAATTGTATACAAAGATGAGTTAAAATTAAGATAATTTTGGCATCTGTAGAGATTATTAAAACATTGCAAGCTAGCTAATTTCTCTGTATGCTTTTTAACTACTTCCTTAATTAGGAAATGCCTACAGTGTCTGTATTAGAATATGCCTTGCCTCAGAGGCCCTCCCAGGGCCCAGAAGATGATCGGGACCTTTCTGAGAGAGCTTTACCAAGGCGATCAACATCACCTATCATTGGAAGTCCTCCTGTTAGAGCCGTTCCTATAGGCACCCCACCTAAGCAGATGGCTGTTCCCAGCTTCAACCAACAGGTACCTTTCATTAATGCACACAGCCCAGGATATTGGGAATCTGGGCAAAATTATTTGGGATACTGGGAGGAGGGTGGACATTGTGGGTAGGCATTAAAAGAATAGCCAATTAGAGAAGTTAGTATAAATGAGACACATTCCCTAATACCATTTGCTGCTGCTACTGCTACTGCTGCTGCTGCTGATACCTTTTAACTGGGAGAGAAAAGAGTAGTTAGCCACATTAGTACATATACTCTTTTTAAGTGTTTTGCTGGCTGCCGGGTACATTAGCAGAAAGATAACTGAAAGCTGGGGGGAGTGGGAACACTCAGAATTGTCCACATCCCTTTTTACCTTTAAGATATCCCTGCTTTCCCTAGAGCCTGTGCAGTCCTGTTCCATAGACTTTCCTCCACCTGAAACCAGCAGCTGAAAAGGAAGGCCAATTTGGAAGGTATGGGGGGAGGGTGGTGTTGGTATGGCCTAGTTAGGCTCAATATCCTAAGAAATGGTGGAGTCACAATGTATCACAGCATTGCTGAGCATGGCGGCCATATCACTGAGGCTTGAGAATAGGACTTAGTTAATCCTCCAGCTTTCTTATCATTCCTTCTCCCTCACTATAACCAAAACATATCCTCTTGGAGAAAATTTTCAAGTCAGAATGTCTGCTGGCACTTCCCTCAGATAGCATGGAAGGGTGGGGATACTGGAGAATTAGCTAAATCTTCCTCAATTAAGATGAAACTGGTTTGTGAGAGGAAGTGACCTAAGGTTCTGTATTTAAACCCATAGCCAGAGCAATTTGCCTAGAAGTAGGGCTTTGCATTGAGTTCTGTGTCTCTACCAGTACTTGAGGGGAGGGAGTGTAGGAAGGCAAAAGACTGATTTCATTGAATGTAGTTGTGTTGTGTTTGTCCTAATAGATTTTATGTCCGAAGCCTGTTCATGTTCGGCCCCCAATGCCACCACGTTATCCTGCTCCCTATGGTGAGAGGATGTCTCCAAACCAGCTTTGCAGTGTCCCGGTATGTCACTTTACAATGTGAACTTATTATCACCAATGATAAGTTCACCAATAATGTAATAGAGCTGACATTTCCTAGATTATATGTATTCCTTGTAACTCTATTTTCTGGTATTTGTTGTCCCAGGGTCAAAGAACAAAAGTTTACTTTGTTTCTTGCCACTTCAAGATTTTTTTTTTTAAGATTTATTTATTTATGCAGTGTTCTGCTTGCACATATGCCTGCAGACCAGAAGAGGGCACCAGATTTCATTATAGATGGTTGTGAGCCACCGTGTAGTTGCTGGGAATTGAACTCAGAACCTTTGGAAGTGCTCTTGACCTCTGAGCCATCTCTGCAGCCCCACTTTTAAGATTCTAAGCTCAACTGGGCATTGCTGTACATGCCTGTAACCCTAGTACTTAGTAGACTGAGGCAAAAGGACTCCTAATTCAAACTAGCCTGGTCTACAAAGCAAATGAGTTTCAGGCTGCCAGCTTGAGCTACTTAGCAAGGCCCTGTCTCAACAAGAGGGAAAGCACGGAAAGGTTCTAAGTTCATTTTTATCCTCTGGTTTCTGCTGCTTGAACCTTTCGTTCTGCTGTCTTTTTTTGTGTGTTACATGGTATAGTATTTCATAATTTCTAGCATTCTTTTCTAATGTAAGGCTCTCCACTTTGGGAGTCTTTATATCTGATTTTATACCAAGCTTACGCTGAATTTGCTTAATGTATTGATTTGCCTGTTCCGTAATATGAACATAATTTCCCTGTTTTGTGTCCTTAGAACTCCTCCCTCCTGGGCCACCCTTTTCCTCCTAGTGTTCCTCCTGTACTCAGTCCCCTGCAGAGAGCACAGCTTCTTGGAGGAGCACAGGTAAACCTATGGTTAGCCATACCTATAAAAATAACCCTACTGTCCTAAGAGTCATTGCTTGACAACTTTTTCTCTCACTATTAGCCACTTTTCTCCTCCCCTTCGTTTTCTCAAGTGAAGTTATTACTGAAACAATATTTACTTCTTAGTGATGATACCTATATTTCCAGCACTTGAGATGCTGAGTTAAGCTTACGTGTTTGAGGCCAGCCTAAGCTACACAGGGAGTTCCCAAACAACCCGAAATGCATAATAAGACCCTGTCCCACAGTGAGGTGGAGCCATTTAGGATTGCTAATTCTTTTATGTCAAAGATCTTGTCCCTCTTTGCAGCTGCAGCCTGGACGGATGTCTCCCAGCCAGTTTGCACGAGTCCCTGGATTTGTTGGTAGCCCACTGGCCGCCATGAATCCTAAGTTGCTACAAGGGCGAGTTGGGCAGATGCTTCCCCCAGCACCAGGCTTCCGTGCCTTCTTTAGTGCTCCACCCCCTGCCACGCCACCTCCACAGCAGCATCCTCCTGGCCCAGGACCTCACCTGCAAAACCTAAGGTATACAAATACGCCTTTGTTGATCCATTGTCAGCCACATTTTGTTGTCAGCTTTCTAATCTCTCAGTTACTTTTGTAATGTAAAACTCTTAGGATACTTGCCCAGTGCAGTGTTTGAGAAGTCCCTGGATTCTTAAGAGGTTAGAAAACTGCTTGAGTTTTCAGTCTGCACATTGCCTTCTGGAGTGTCATGCTTCCTGTGCACATGACAAATTAAGTGCTTCTTTTACTTTTTACTTTTTCATACCCGTTTTGCAAACACTCATGCAGTTAGACACACAGTGCTGAAAACTGAAGAATTACCACAGAGAAGTAACAGATGGAGACAGAAGCCAAAAAGCTAAGTAATCTCAGTGCCAGCTGAGTTGCTTGCTTCTACTTTGTGGTTTTATAAGGAGATAGATTTGTTTTCTGCTTTGGTAAAATTGTGTCTTAATGTAAATCTTGTCAGTTCATGGTCTCATGAGAAACATCACTGGAAGATACATATCTGTGAGGAACATTAATGTTAATCCAGGGAACTAACTGGCAAATTGGAAACCGACCTTGAAGTATGTCAGGTCAGGTATATCACATTGCAGTCTTGACCTTGAAGTATGTCAGCCAACAGGCTAGAGATCCAGCAGAACTTCATTTCCTGTCTTGATAGGTCTCTTCTTTGAGTAACTTCTGGTTTTGGCTCTTAGGCCTCCCAGATTATGGAGGGCAATTTCTTAAAATCAACTAATTATAAATGTAAATATCTATAAAATGCTTTCACAGCAGTGTCTACCTCAGGGTTTGGTTAAATTTGGGTATCAAAACTGGTCAGGTTGGCATGTAAAATTAACTGCCACACATACACTTTCTATGTCATTCCCCCCAACACACACACAATTAAAGATATATACATTAAACCTATTAGAAATAAAAAGAATTGTAGTGTTTTACTACAATTGCACTAAGTTTCATAGTCATCCTCTTGGGTTTGAGAATTGGTCGTTGTGAAAATAAATGTGTGGTTTACACATATAAAAGTCTGTTGAGATTACACTGGCCATCCCTTGAGTAAACCTATGTGAAGTTATCACATATTGAAAACCTTTTTTAAAACTGAAGTCATTAAAATGAGATAATCAAGGACATTATCCTTTTTTTCTTAGACCTCAGGCCCCAATGTTTAGACCAGATACAACTCACCTTCACCCACAGCACCGGCGCCTGTTGCATCAGAGGCAGCAGCAGAATAGAAAGTGAGTACTTGTCGCTCTCCTGACATGTAAGAGAAAGCTTACATGGGCTGCTTTTTTCTTTTTCTTGTTTTTTTTCTACATTTACTTAGTATGGAGCTTATTTTGTTGGCCTTAATGCTGTCCTTTTATTTTGTTTTATCACACTTATTTTATGCTGTACATGTGCATATACATACGTTTGGAGGTCAGAAGACAACTTTGCAGGTGTTGGTTTTTGCCTTCCACCAAGTTGTTCCTGGGGATTCAACTCACCTGTCAAATGCCTTAACCCACTGAGCCTGATTGCTGGCCCCTTTTTTGGGGGGGAGGGGTTAAAATGTGTATGTGCATGTTCTGGCATTCAAGTAGCACTTATATGCTGCCTGTATGTATGTATGTGTGTACATGTATGCTCTATAAGCTAGTTCTAAATGAGATTTTTATGTTACATTTATTTACTTATTGTATATGACAGTCAGTTCTCTTCTTCCAGCACATGGATTCCAGGAACTGAGTGCAGGTGTCAGACTTGGTGTCAAGCACTTTAAACACTGAGCCATCTGGCTGGTCCAGTTTTTATCAGTGAATTCATAGTTACAGTTAAGTTGGACTTAAGTTGTAGTTAAAGTTGAGCTCTGATATTTATATTCCTTATCAAATTTATAATCACCCTCTTAACTACCTTTTTTTTTTTTGTCTTCTAATTTAGAATAAAAACTCAGTAGATAGCTTTAAATATAGGTGTTATGTGAGCCCAATGATCATTCTTTTCCTCACATTTCATCTCCATTCGAATGTTAATGTATTTTTATATGTGTGGTCCTGGCTGTGTGACCAAACTATTGTAGGCTTTGAAAAATAAAAAACAGCAGGTTACATAAAGCCTCTGCCTTCTGTATCTATATAAAGTCATTCCATAATTATTTGCCTAGATAAATTAAGGAAATTAGGTATAGCTGTACGCGTACTTCAACATCCATTTTTGTTCTATTTGTATAATTCCTTCTCACTTCCAAAAACATTGTAGAATATATTTTTTGCAGGGGAGAAAAAGGAAACCAATGTGGACTTATAAACCAAACTCCCAAGTATACGCTATAATGAAAAGATTAATCTATTTAATTATGTTAAAAATAAGTGGGGACTGCATTGGACAGGGACTCACTTGCTAGCTTTTTGATCACTTTTCCCTGGCAGGACTGCCTTGCCAGGCCACAAGGGAAAAGGACAGGCTCAGTCCTAATGCAGCTTGATGAGCCGGGGTGGATGGGAAAGGGAGTTCCCTGAGGAAAAGGGGAGGGGGAGGAAGGATGGGGCTACAACAAGGGTATAGAGTAAATTAAAAAAATAAAAATAATAAGACTTGCTAGGTGTTCATGACACATGATTATAATTCTATCATGCGGGCTAAAAAGGAGGAAGCCAAACAGTAATAAACAAATACAGCTACCAAAAAATTGTTTTCAGGAAGTAGCGCATACACTAACAACACATACTCAATTATTCAGTGCTCAGTAGAAGAAAATTGATTGAATGGGTCCTAAAATTGAAAATATGTTTAAGCATACTTATATCAGAGATAAAGATTAAGATTAGATAATGGACCAGGCTTAGTGGCACATACCTTTAATCCCAGCACTTGGGAGGCAGAGGCAGGTGGGTTTCTGTCAGCCTAGTCTACAAAGTTGAGTCCAGTACAGCCAAGGCTACACAGAAACCCTGTCTTGAAAAACAAAAAGGAGAGAGAAAGGTTAGATAATAGGCTACTATAATCAGACAAGTAAAATTTGAAGTGACTCACTACTTAATTTGGGATAAGAATTGAGTATATAGCTCTTTGGGAGAGGACTTAGGCAATAGATGATAAAGTCATGGCTAGATTACATCCTTGCAGCATCATGGTATACATTTGTGATGTGAAGAAGCAAGGAGTAGAATTATGCCTATTACCATTTATGTAATCAGAAACAAGGCTAAGACTCAAAAGACAGGGCTAGAGAGATGGCTTAGCTATTAAGGCTAGGCTCACAACCAAAAATAGTTTTTAAAAAAAGACTCAAAGACAGACCAGGCACGGTGGCTCATGTGTCTTTAATCCCAGCACTAGAGAGATAAAGGCGGCGGGTCTCTGAATTCCAGCCCCCTCCCCCCCCCCATCTACATAATGAGGTCAGGCTAGCCATTTCTGCATACTGAGACCCTCTACCAAAAGAAAGGAAGAAAACACTCAAAGCCAGGTGCACAAGCGGTACAAAGGTGAGGGGAGCAGACACTGAGGAGAGTCGGTACAAAGGCGGCGTGCTGGCTCTCTAAGGAAGCTGAGGCGAGCTGGAGAGGTGACTCAGCAGTTAAGAGTCTCTGGGCCCTTCAGAGAACCAGAGTCCACTTCCCAGCATCTACATCATCCAGCTCCGGGAGATCTGACACCCTTTTCTGGCCTATACATGCACAAATACACAGAAAACATTTAAAATAATCTTTAAGGTTTTCAGCTAACCTTTATTACTTGGATTTTTGTCAGGTTCTTACTGTATAGTTGAGACTAGCCTGAAACTGAGTATATATGCCAGGCTGACCTCAAACACACAGTCCTGCTCAAGCCTTGAGTGCTGGGAATATAGGTCTGTGTCACTGTGAATGGCCGTGTGACTTATAAGTGAAGCAAATTAGCCTAAATACATTTTTAATCTAGATGGTAGGTAAATATTATAGTACCTGCTTGAGCTTCGAGCTACATTGAAATGCTTTAAGATTTTTGGTGAGTTAAAAATTATATATAATTCAGGATCTGATTGAACTGTATTCAAATCTTACCCTGCCACCTGGTAAATAAAATAGCTTTGATTTTTTTCTGGCCTCAGTGTATTGTCTTAAATGAAGAAATCTCCCTGCTGTTTGTGGTTATAGTTTACAAAAAAGTCCATGTATGAATGTTGTCCACTGCTACATTGAAACATGATGACCCAAAAAAACAAGCTGGAGAGAAAGAGGTTTATGTGGCTTACATTTCCATATTGCTGTTCATTATTGGAAAAAAGTCAGGATAGGAATTCACATGGCAGGGTCCTGGAGGCAGGAGCTGATGCAGAGGCCATGGAGAGGTTTGTTTATTGGTTTGCTTCTCCTGGCTTGCTCGGCCTACTTTCTTACAGAACCCAGGACCACTAGTCCAGGGATAACACCACACACAAAGGGCTGGGCCCTTCCTCATTGATCACTAATTAGAAAATACTTTACCAATGGATCTCATGGTGGTGTTTCCTCAACTGAGACTCATTACTCTCTGATGACTCTAGCTTGTGTCAAGATGACTCCAAACCAGTAAGTACAAATGTGCAGGAGCCCTGCTGAGTGATGCAGCAGTACATTGGTAAGGTACTCTTCTTCAGTTTTATTTCTGTGATTATGTTTAGTTTTATTTTCTGTGTATCACATAGCTCTTTTCTCTTTGATTCTGTTAGGGTACAGTTTTGTTTTCCTTCACAAAAATCAAAGGATATTTTTGAGCCAGCCTGTTGTATTCATATATTTCAAAAAGCATGACTAATATGCTGCATGTGTTTGCCTTTTAGTCAGCATCGGAATCTCAATGGTGCCGGAGACAGAGGAAGTCACCGGGCCAGTCATCAAGATCATCTCCGGAAGGATCCATATGCTAATCTCATGTTGCAGCGGGAAAAGGATTGGGTCTCTAAAATCCAGATGATGCAGCTGCAGAGCACTGATCCCTACCTGGATGATTTCTATTACCAGGTAAATAGCCAGGGCTAGTTTTGGAAACAGTTTGTCTGCTTATGATAGTAATAATCAGTTTTAAATGGTAAGATTTTCTATTGAGATATTGTCCAGTGAATGCAAATTGGTAGGTAGATTCTATCTATTTTTAAATACTAGGTATTGTCAAGCCTTGTGGGCTCAGATTGTTTTCATTTTGGCATTAATAATCTGGTTCTTCCAATTAAGAATATTAGTGCTGTGGGGCTGGGAATGTAGATCGGTGGGAGAGGACTTGCCTAGCATGTGCAAGTCCTAGGCTTCAATCCCTAGTACCCCCATACACACCAAAAAAGAAAGGAAAGGATGTTGGCAGTCTGACTTATAAAGACATCTTCATTAAGTCACATTTTAAAAATACTTTTTTAAAAAGCCACTTATTTTGTGGGCAGCAGGGCACTATTACTGAGGTCCACAAGTGGGTGTCAGGAAGAGGTAGTGTTTTTCCTTTCACAGTGTGAATCCCAAAGACTGGATTCAGGTCATGATGCTTAGTGACAGGTGTCTTTGTCCTGAGCCATCTTACCAAGCCAGTTAATGTTTCTGAAGGTTGAGGGACTGGAAAGTGTGTGCGTGTCAGACATTTGTGGTGCTAGGCATTGAACCCTGGCCCTTGAACATGTTATAAACTTACTCTGTTACTGAGGTGCACCCATAATTCACACATTGGCTTTTTATAAAAGCCAAGAGTACTACATGAAATTTGCAGGCAAATGGATGGAACTAGAAAAGATCATCCTGAATGAGATAACCCAGGCCCAGAAAGGCATACAGGATATACACTCACTTATAATTGGATTTTAGCCATGTTACAGGATAAGCATACTATAAGGCACAGACCCAAAGAAGATAGATAATATAAAGGGTCCAAGGGAGGATACAGAATTTTCACTTGGAAGGGGAGACAGAGTAGACAGAGGTAGTGGCTAAAGAGAAGGGAACAAAGTAGGAGAAGGATCACAGAGGGTTAAGAGGATAGAGACCAGACCTAGGAAGAGCAAGAGAACAGAAGGCCTGTAGAGAAAAGAGAAACTGAGCATGGGGATATCCCTGACAATCTGGAGACCTAAGTCAGGGTAGGTTCCTGGAAGGATATGAGGGGGACTCAAGCAGAGACTCTTAGTAGCAAAGGCCATTGAGGCTAAAGAGGACATCCTCTAACTAGACTAGTTCCTAGCAGAGAACCCACCCACAAAAAACTTCGACCCACAATTTACACTGCCTACAAGATGTGCAGGGATAAAGACAGAGATTGAGGGAATGCCCAGCCAATGTCTGGCCCAACCAAAGACCTGCCCTGTTGGAGAGTGCCAACCCCTGACATTATGAAAGATGCTCTGCTAAACTTGCAGACAGGGGCCTGACAGAGTTGTCCTCTAATAGGCTCTACCTAACAGTGCCTCAAAACAGAAGCTGAGATTCACAGCCAAACAAATGGGCAGTGTATAGGGAGTCTTGTGGAAAAGTGTGAGGAAAGAGAAAAGGACCTGTAGGTGACAGGAGCCCCACAAGAAGACCAACAGAGCCAACTAACCTAACCAGGTTCCAGAGGGGCTTGTTGAGACTGAAGCATCAACCAAGGACCAAGCAGGAACTGGACCTAGGCCCCCTGCAAAGATGTAGCGTGGCAGCTTAGGCTTCATGTGGATCTTCTAGTAAAGGAAGTAGGGACTGCATCGGACAAGGACTCGGTTGCCAGCTTTTTCATCACTTTTGCCTGGCAAGATTGCCTTGCCAGACCATGGGGGAAGAGGACATACTCGGTCCTGATGCAACTTGATGAGCTGGGATGGATGGGAAAGGGAACTCCTTTTTTCTGAGGAAAAGGGGTGGGGAGAGGGAGAGTGTCTGGGAAGGGAGGAGGGAGGAGGCTATGACAAGGATGAATTAAAAAAAAAAAAGAAAAGGTATGCATGCCTTTAATCCCAACACTCTGGAGGCAGAAGCAGGCAGATCTTTTGAGTTTGAGGCCAGCCTGGTCTACAGAGTGAGTTCTAGAATAGCCAGTGCAAATATAAAAAATCAAAAAATATTTTTATATATGTGCATACATATATAGATATACAATTAGATTGTAACAAAGTAACAGAAATTAAGCATCAGTGTATTTCAAAAGTTCTAGTTATGTTGCTACCAATGGTGTAATTAGTGTGAATAACAATGGTAGTCTGTATGTTGTTTGCAATAAAAACCATCTTCTCCTGTGTTAGAATTACTTTGAAAAACTGGAGAAATTGTCAGCTGCTGAAGAAATACAAGGTGATGGCCCTAAGAAGGAGCGTACCAAGCTCATCACCCCCCAGGTGGCCAAACTGGAGCATGCGTATAAGCCTGGTAATGTTCTAACCTATTATTAAGAGAATTTGAGAGCCTGCTGTTTTGATAAACTAGAGATAATTATATCTGGAGAGCATGAGTAGCTTGACATACAAACTCATAAATCTTTTGCTCTTTGAGATTTCATAAAAATTTACTGTTTTTGTTTTGGTGGTACTCCTAAAAGTAAATAAAGAGGAAGTAAGTGTTCTTTTGGTAATGATTTTAATGAAGACTTGGAGAATAGATTATGCAAAGGAGTTGCTTTAGCTGCCTGTGGTGGGTCACATTTATTATCTCAATACTGAGAAGGCAGAGGCAGAAGGATTATGAGTTCAAAGCCAGCCTAAGATAGTGAGGGGACTTGCCTTAAAAACAAAAAAAGAAAAGGGGGTTGTAATATTAAACTATGGCTGAAGAACAGAAAAGCTCTTTGAATGATCTCTGCCATATTCATAGTCTTTATTGGAGTCTTTTTTGTCCTTGCAGTGCAGTTTGAGGGCTCTTTGGGGAAGCTTACTGTCTCTAGTGTGAATAATCCTCGAAAGATGATCGATGCTGTTGTGACATCTCGGAGTGAGGATGATGTAAGTGCCAGCGAATGGGGTGTTCATTTTGGTGGTCATTTTGCAAAGAGATGAACCATGGTGAAATTGTAGCATAAGCTGACTGGATATATCCTGAATTTTAGTTTTCCACACATGCTGAAATGTACCTTCATTAAAAAAAAAAACTAAAAAACAAAAACCCGTGCGATATGTGTTTGTGTCACGCATGCCAGGATGCACCTGTGGAAGTCAGAGAACAGCTTTTTAGAGCGAGATTCTTCTTGCACCAGGTGCTCCAGAGATCAAACTCAGGTGGTCAGTCAGGCCCATGTAGCAAGCTCTTTTACCAATTGAACCATCTTGCTGGCCCTAAAGTCTTTATAAGGCATCCAGAACTAATGGAGCTGATACCTCTCACTGCAGCCAGTGTCTATGGTAAAACAACATTTCTGTGTGTTTTCAGACTTACTTAGTGTAATTTGTGAACTGATACAGTGAATGACCTTTGTTTCATACTGTTGTTATTTTGGATTGTTAACTTTTTGGTATTTCAAGACAGGGTTTTTCTGTGCTAGCTGTTCTGGAACTGTCTTTGTAGACCAAGCTGGCCCCAAACTCAAGAGATCTGCCTGCCTCTGCCTCCAGAGTGCTGAGATTAAAGGTGTGTGCTACCGTGCCCAGATCAATTGTTAACTTTTAAACAGTCTAGATTATCTCGTAGTTTTATCAGTGAACTTAAAGGTGCATTCTTGGCAAAATGTTCTTAATAGAGGTAAAAAGAATTGATACTGAATGGTCTTACCTTTTTTTTTTTTTTTTTAGGAAACAAAAGAAAAGCAAGTTCGGGACAAGAGAAGAAAAACCCTTGTCATAATTGAGAAAGTAAATTTTAGCATTTATTTCTCTATTTAGTTTCAATTTAAAGAACTATCAAATATGTGTTCTCAAGAAATAGAAGAGTGGTCAGTAAATCAGTGTTGTTTGTTTGTCTGTTTGTTTTAATTACAGTTTATGTTTGAGGGGTGGCATTGTGCATGCAGGTCAGAGGACAACTTGTAGAGCTAGGTTCTTGCCTTCCACCATGTGAGTTCTGGGTCTCAGACTCAAGGGTTGTCAGGCTTGGGATGGGGAGGTGCCTTTTCCTGCCAAGTCATGTCTCTGGCCCCTGTTCTTTTGTATTACCTAAAAATTGATTTGTGTTAAGCGCTTGTTAATAAGAACATTCCAGAAATGATTGTGCTCTACCTTGTCTGTGGAATCCTGGGAAGAACACTGCACTGGGGTTTTGTTCACGGTTATTCAACTAATAGATGAGCAGGTCTTTGAGCAGGCCACTTTATTTTGATACATAAATTTATCTTGTATTTGGGTATCAGTGTCTACTACAGCTTGTGTGTGGAAGTCAGATGTTAACCTGAGGGAGACAACATGTGGCTGCTTCCAACACAGCTTTCAGTGCTTGAATCAGGCTGTTAGACTTGACAGCAAGCACCTTCACCAACTGAGCAATCTCATCAACCTGGGTCATCTTGAACCTAATAAAAATAGTGAAAGTTTCATTTTACATGAACTGATTTAGTTTTACAGCATTTATTGAGCATTTTTTTTGTGTACAAAGGAAAATGAGATACTACATATAGATACAGTCTGTAGCATACACCACATTGCAAGACTGTAGAGAACAAGCTGCAAACCATCCCTTTTCTGAATCTGTAACTGAGGCTGAGTTTAAATAACCGTTTATGTTGTCCTCAGTTTTTTTGTAGAGATGAGTATAGTAGTTTTGTTTAGGGTTGAGTTTGCAATGAGTTGAATACTCACAAAGTGCTTAGACTACTGGCTGACATTGGCTGACATCAGTAATAAATTACAAACAAACAAAAAATTGCCTGGTTAGCAAAATATTTATCAAAAATCCAGTGTAGTGGATTTTAATCACAGGAGTAGTTCTATCACATCATAGGGGTTTTAATCCCAAAGGCATTTTCTGAATGTAAGGACTACATAGTGAATTCCAGAAGGACTACAAAGTGAGACCCTGTCTCAAAGATTATCATGACTGGAGAAGATGGTAAAATATTGGCTGTGTAAGTTTGAGGAACAGAGTTGGCATCCTTAGCATCCACATAAATCCTAGGTAGGTATGAGAACCCTCCCAGTGCTCACGAGGCAGAGATGGAATCCTTGGAGGAACCTGGCTAGTTTAGTTAAGCCTTATTGGCCATCTCTGGATTTACATAGGAGATACTGCCTAAATGTAGAAAGTGCTGAAAGATGGAAGGAAACACTTGACAATCACGCTCTAGCCTCTACATGTACTCACACACCTTTATCACTGAAAGGTAACATTGGTGTCATTGTTACAGAAAGTTGGATGTTTCAGCCTAACATTGCTGCTAGAAAATTTGGAAAATATAATTACTTCACCATTTTACTACTTGACTAGCAGTCCATGAGAGAGGGGGAAAAAATGATACTTAGAGGATTATTTTACCATATTTCCCTACATTTAAATGAGCGCTTTAACAAGGAGGACCTCTGGGGGGGGGGGTCAACGTAAAGATGTACCAGAGCAGATATTAAGACTCACGATCAAGCCTTTGGTAGAGGGCAAGAAGTGATGATAGAAATGGAGGAGGTTGGTGAAACTTGGAGAGAACAAGAGCTCCACAATGACTAAACTGAGCAGGGCACAGGGGTCTTGTATGAGACGGTTTCTACAACC
>CM053762.1:27744652-27765173 GCA_028658305.1 Pachyuromys duprasi
ATGGGCGGGCTGGGCATGGGATGCAAAGTACCTAACCTGTGATTGATAACAAAAAATAAAAAAATTAAAAAAAAAAATAAATGAGCGCTTTAAAAAAAAAGAAATAACTCATTTTGTTTAAATTGTACTCTTACGTTTTTACTAGCTTGTCCTAAACTGTGAGGACGTATATCTAGTTCTCTGTGGTCCTAACCTAGCATGCTGTTTCCATCTCTCTCCTAGACCTATAGTTTACTCCTTGATGTGGAGGATTATGAAAGACGCTATCTCCTAAGTCTAGAACAAGAGCGGCCTGCCCTGATGGATGAGAGAAAGCACAAAATCTGTAGCATGTATGACAACCTGAGGGGCAAATTGCCTGGACAAGAGAGGTAAGCATTGCGAACTTAGGAAATGGTAGACTCCTTCCATTGCCAAACCAAACTCCACATACTTGGGATTGTGGTGTACTCTGTCCTGCTATTTCTATAAACTTAGCATTGATCTTTCTTGGATTTTGTTGCTTTTGTCTTGAAACAGAGTTACACTGTGTGGCCCTGGCAGCCATTTAAATTCACGAAGATCCAATTGCCTTCCAAAGGTTGGCTTTAAAGGTGTGAGCCAGCATACATTGTATCTATCTTTTGTCCAGACTTGGGTGCTACTTCATATACAACATTCCATATTCTTTCTGAGTCCTCTCTTGGATTCATTTATTCAACAATATGCACTGGTCGTCCAGTAGGATTTTGCTAGGTGCTGGAGATAAAGCAGGGACTATTACTGGATTCTGGTCTTGCCGTGACAGATTATGTCTGGTTTATGAGTACTGGTGTTTCAGCTTTGTAATCTTACGTACTCTCCTGACAAGATGACACTTATCAACATTTGCACTTTCCTGGATTTCTGTAGAGTTCGTGTGTGGAAGCCAGTAAGTCTTCCAGTGAAGAATGTGAGTTCTTTATGTGTCATCTTTCCTCTGCCCATTGTGTGAAGCAAACCAGTTGTGAAAATGTGCTGTAAATCCCACACACTTACTGCTAGAGCACCACATCTGCTAACAGATTAGATTCTCCTGGGCCAGAACACTCAAAACATAGAAGAGACTTCTTTTCAACATACTTTTTGTAGTTTTGGTTTGATAAATGCAGTTTATCCATAGATAGGCATGGTATGTAACCATTAACTGTGTTTAGTTGAATATTGACATAGGAAAGTGTTGAAGAGGTTCACTTGAAAGCTGGAGATGACAGTAGCTCAGTGGTAGATTCCCCGTTCTGAGGAATGGGGTAGAGGAGTGAAAAAAGTCAAATAGCAAAGCCATATAAATTGTGTGCCCTGTTAATACTTAGCAGTCAACCCTGAGCCATTCAGTTTTTAGTTAAATCAAATTTGAACACAATATTTAATTTTTATTTAAATTTTATCATATTTTTACATATAGGAAATGAGTTTTCATATTTGTAAAAGTTCTTTTTGGTTTTTTGTTTGGTTTTTTTTTTTGAGGCCAGGTTTCTCTGTGTAGGCTTGGCTATCTTGGACTCACTCTGTAGACAAGGCTGGCCTTGAACTCACAGATGCCCACCTGCCTCACCTCCCAGAGTGCTGGGAGTACAGGCGTGCTATGCCACGCCCAGTTCTCATATTTGTAAAATTTAATTTTATTTTTTATTATTTGGTTGGAATAGGAAAGTAATCCTCAATTTTGGTAGTACAGAGGATTGTGATGATGATTAAAAAAATGTGGGTCACATAATTTAAAAGTGGATTTTTTTGTATTGCCTTTGTTGATATTAGCTGGCATTCTTTTTGCAGGCCAAGTGATGACCACTTTGTACAGATCATGTGTATCCGAAAAGGGAAGAGAATGGTTGCCCGTATTCTCCCTTTCCTCTCCACAGAGCAAGCAGCAGACATTCTCATGGCAACTGCCAGGAACCTCCCTTTCCTTATCAAGAAGGATGCACAAGATGAGGTACCCACCATGGAGGACAACTTCCCTTATGTTCTCAAGTTGGAGAACTTTGTCTCTTGTTTCCTTTTGTGGATGCAAATTATCCTCCCTTACTCTGTTGTCAGTAGCTTCATCTCAGCCTCGAGGCTTAGTTGAATGGTGTCCCACAGGATAATCTTGATGAAAAGATCTTTATCTTTAAATAGCTCCTCAAAGATTAGCAAAATTTCTTGTACTTTTTCAAAACAAGAAATTGATAAAGAAACAGTATTAGTGAATATGGGGTTCAGAATAATGAAACACTTGTGAAGAAACTTATTGTGGTTGATTAAAAATTAGTGATCATCTGAGTTATCTGTGCAGAAGACATTCCTGTGTACTTCAAAATACTAAAGACCTGAAAATTACTACTGTAGCCTTTGAGATTTTAGTATTTACTAAAAAGAATGAAAAGTTTACATCTCATTAGAAAAAAATGCAACAGAATGAAACAAATACACTTTTAAAATTTACTAGATTTTTTAGTTTTACTTATGAATAGTTTGCCTGTGCACGCATGTACATGTGTACACTCTATGCATGGTTGGTGCCCATGGAGTTTAGAACAGGGCATTGAATTCGTTTCAACTGCAGTTATGGTTTATGAACCTCCACATGTATGCTGGGAATTGAATCAGGGTCCTCTGTAAAGGCAACAAGTGCTCTAATGAGCTGACCCATCTCTCCAGCCCTGAAACCAGTGTATTTTAAGGAGACTCCAAGAGAGGAAAAAAAAATGGGTTTGAGCAAAAATTTGCAGATGTGAGATTTATCTTACAGAATAAAAGGCCAAAATAAAAAGGTATGTCTATTTTAGAGCATAAATGCCAAAGGAAGCAGTGAATGGAGCTGTCAGTCATTAGTTCACAGAAACTCAACAATGGAAGCAAGTTTGGGAGAATCTTATTCATTTGGTGGGTACTCACCCAATACTTCTGTGTTCAAGGCACCTTTTTATATCATAGAAATAAAGCTAGGATGATACAAAATGAATAAATTGTAATAAATAATAAATAAATAAAGCTAGGAATACGAAAAATACCTTCATGGAGTTTCTGGTGAAGATCATTTAATTAACTATATACAAAAGTTGTGTGTGGTGATTTCCCCACAGCAGGGCAACTAAGGCAGGAGAATTACTATAAGTTTGAGGCCATCCGAAAATGTGTGTGTAGAGCTATAGTTCATTCGTTCCCTTCCCCCTCTTTGTCTCTTTGTGTAATTATACATATGAATGTGTACAAGCATATGCTGAGTTAACCTATGTGAATTGAAAAAATAATCTGCCATGTTTGTGGAATTCATTTTCTTGAAATAATAGTTGGTTCCAGGAGTCAGACATTGGGAGTACGGACAATCCTGGCCTTACATCCGAGGCCAGGGAACTAATGGGTTACGAGGGATGCGTAAATCAATTTGAAGGGGACTCCTATTTGCTGGAAGTGATACATTTAACTTCAGAAAGAAAAATTATAGCTGTAGACTAAATTAGATTTCATTTAATAAGTTCATAATGATACCAAAAATATGAGTCATTTGTAGTGAGTGCTAAGACCAATAGGTAACTCATCTTGAAACTGAAAAAGAAAAGGCCAGACATGGTAGCATACGCCTGTAATCCCAGCACTCAGGAAGGCAGAGACAGGTGGATCTCCATGAGTTCGAGGCCAGCCTGGTTTACAAAGTGAGTCCAGGACAGCCAAAGCTACACAGAGAAACCGTCTTGAGAAACTGAAAACAGTCAAGTATTTATCCTACCTTTCCTTTACAACCAGATGTCCTTACATACAAAATACAATGATTTTGTATATGGTGAGCATTCTGCTGGTCACACCCACTGGTGGGAGGTAAGCGAAGGAACAGTTTAGGATATAACTCTTGTTTGTTTTGTAGGTGCTGCCATGCTTACTGAGTCCCTTCTCTCTCCTCCTCTATCACCTTCCTTCAGTGACTGTCACCAGCCTTCTGCAACAGCTAATGAACCTACCTCAAAGTGCAACTGCACCAGCACCCTCCAACCCTCACCTCACTGCTGTGCTCCAGAACAAGGTGGTGTTGTCTTTTGTGGGCCTAAACTTGTGTGGCTTAGGGAAATTAAGATTACTGTAGCATTTTTCTACTCAGGATTTACATTACAATGGCAAAGGCTAAAAAACAAACCGTGGTTTGGGGAAAATAGGTTTTTGTGAAATTTGTGGCACCAAGTGTCCAGTCTTCTACAGTTATTTCTGTCATCTTTAGCAGTAGATCCCCATCATCATGAGATTCCTGCTTCAGGTCAGTTCTGAAACTTAAAACTGGTTTAGCATGAGGAACAAAGCTGGGTATGGATGATTAAGGTATGGATTAGCTGCCTGTGCTCTTTAAGACTTTTCCCATGAATTTTAACAAGCTTCTACTGAGTAGCAGTGGCCAGCACTTAGTCACATGGTATACCCAGCTGTGGAGAAGCTACATACGACTTTCAGTTATGCCATATGAAAGATCCCAAGATTAAGGCACAGCTTGGTGCACTTGTGTTTAATCCCACCTTTCAGGAGGCAAGCAGGTCACCAGATGTCTATAAGTTTGAGGCTAGCCTTGTCTGCATACCCAGTTTCAGAATAAAACAAACAAACAAACCTTAAAACAAACAAACAAAAACCTTTTTTTCTTTTTTAAATTCAAAACCCCTTAGAGAAAACCTAACAAGAAAAGAAAATCATGGTTTCAGTCCTTGCCTGCCCTGTTGAATTCTTATGATCTTAGTGTGTGCTCAGCTGGTTTTCTGAACTATGATGTAAAAGTGATGTTGCAGGCTTTGCACGGTTTTTAATGTATTTAGATGATACTTGCTGTGTGGTAGGCACTTGTTTAGGGCCACATTATACAATAGAGGTGAAGTCTTGGGACCTTTCTCCTTTGTCCTGCCAACAATAGCAGGGCATCTGAGGCAGAGGAGGATACCTGTATCCCTCAGGGCATATAGATAGGTTCTCAAGTGACCAGTCATGGCCTTCCTGTCACTTAGTCTCTGTCTTAATTTTGGTACGAGCAGTAGAAAACCAAGAAGTCATATGAGATCATGAGCCTGATGAAAATTTGCTGGAAGTGATACATTTAACTTCAGAAAGAAAAATTATAGCAAATAGAATGGAGGGAAAATGTGTGGACAAGAAAGGTTATCCTCTGTAATGTAAACCCAGAAAAGTAGAATGAAATCCCAAAATACTGCCAGCATCCGTTTTTGATCCATTTTAGATATAATTTACACATTTAACCCTAGTGCTGTTGGTGTTTTCATTTGATGCCCCTTAAGTGTTCATGGTGCTGATTTCTAGATTCCCATTAACACTCTTAGGAAGTTTTTATATTTCATATAAGAACACTCTATGCACACCTGTGTACTTTTGGCCAGTGTGTATGCATGGACCATATGATCAGAAGCTGGCATCAGGGGTCTTCCCTTGATTATTTTCCACCTATGCTTTTTGAGATAAAGTTCTCTAACTAAATGTGAAGCTCACTGATTTGGCTAGGCTGGCTGGCCGGCCATTATGCTTCAAGGATCTACTAGGCTCTGTCTCCCAGAACTGGAATCACAGGCATAGTACCGCCATGCTCAGTTTGTGTGATTTCTTGGACCTAGGCTTAGGTCCTCACGCTGGCACAGTGGGTACTTTCTCAGCTGAGCTACCTACCTAGCCCTGTGAGTATAAATCCCCCCACACCCCTACTCTGGGCTTTGATTTTTTTTAACCCTTTTGTATATTTCTCTTTATTTTGGTTAACTGTTTTATTTTGCTTTTTGAGCCACTGTCGTGTGTTCCAGGCTGGTGCCTGACTCCCTGTGTAGCTGAACTTTTGGTCATCCTGGATGCAGAGGTTGTAGGTATGCGTTATCACACAGGTGTACTGGTGCTGGGGCTCAAACCAGAAGCCTTGTGCATGCTAGGAAAGAATGTTCCCAAATGAGCTATATCTTCGGGACCCCCAATGTCTTTTTTTTTTTCTTTATAAAATAACTTTACTTAATTTTTTTCTTCAAATTTTTCATCCACTTTGACTTTCCTTTTTAAACTATTTTGATTCTTTAAAAAAGAAGGGCAAATCACAGATTATTCATGACTGGGAAGAAAAATATTTTCAGAACAGTATAGGTTATAGAGATGACTTTCTGTGCTTGGCATCTTTTATGCCAGAAGCAAAATTTAGAGGAAAGACACACCTCTAATTCCAGACTTAGCTAATTCCTCCATCTGACTACACAAAGACTTTTGTATAGAGCCTTCCCTTTCAGGGCCAAGGAAGCGTCACCTGGGCTGTAAGAGGCTTAAATGCACTGTTTTGGGTTTTGCTGTTGTTGCTTTATGTGTGTATGTTTTGCCTGCATGTGCACCTGTAAATGCCAATGGGTGGTTGTGAACCATCATGTAGTTTCTGGGAACTGAACCATGATCCTCTTCAAGAACAAGTGCTCTTAACCACTGATCCATTTCTCCAGCCCTTAGATGCATTGTTAAGTTTGAGTCCATCTGGTCTCTCTTATAGTTTGGCTTGTCGCTACTCCTAATCCTCCTAAGCCGTGGGGAAGACCTACAGAGTTCAGACCCTGCTATAGAATCAACGCAAAATAACCAATGGTCAGTATTGATTATCTATCTCTAATTTTAATTTTTAAAAAATAATCCTTGCTGTCCTTTTTCCTTCCCTTCTACTTCTCATATTGTGTTGGATTTTCTCTGTCAGGACAGAGGTGATGTTCATGGCAACCCGAGAACTGCTACGGATCCCCCAAGCAGCCCTGGCCAAGCCAGTCTGTATGCCCACAAATTTAGTGTCCCTTTTTTCTCGCTATGTTGACCGGCAGAAACTGACCTTGCTGGAGACAAAACTGCAGTAAGTTCCAAACCATTTCACTGCCTTACAATGTTAGATATCACACCCTGGGGGGGGGGGGGTGAAGCTGAATGGGAGCAAGGGGTTGAGACATCCATTAAGTATTTGTGTGTGTGCTAAAACAAATCACTGTGTTGTGTGCAACAGTCTCATAAAGCTCTGAGAGCTGAGAGGACAAAAGCATCTAGGCTCTTGAATTATGAGCATTCTTATAAAGACATTAGTTGAATGCAAAAGATTAATCCTGTTTTAACTTACTTATACAAACAGGTCATCTTTCTCTTCATCCCCTTAGGCTGGTTCAGGGGATACGATAAGAGATCTCCAGTGTGTCCTGTACCTCCTTTGGCTGCCACCCGCACCGCTGCCATCACCAATGGAGTGTTTGTACTGAGGGAGGGGAGGTAGCTTAGGACCCAAAGCGAGTCATGTGGGAGTGATTCCTGGTTTTAGAGGTTAGCTCTGAATGCCAGGCATTTTCCCACTGCTCTGATACTTCTGCTGGGTGATACTTCTTCTGGTTTCTTTTATCTTCTGTGTTACACTTTTGCATGTCCTACTTTTACTCAATTCCTCTCAATTTTGCATTTTCTTTGCCCTAGAGACACAAATATAATGTCCCTTTATCCCATCACCACTATTACAATTCAAAGTAGGTTGTAGTCGACCAAAGGGCTCTTCCCCCCTTTGAGTCTTTTTTTTTAATCTTCCCTTATTAATATGACTATAGGAGAGCCAAAATTAAATAGAAGTCAAGATAATAGGTAAATATACACACCTACACATACATTCATGTGGTCTCCAGAGGGTCCTTAAATAATGAGTTGTAATTTAAAAAATATTTAATTGACATATACCTCTAAAAATAAACCAGCTGATATATTTTTAGTCTATTTCTGTTCCATCTTGTAATTTTGTGGATTCTACTTTTTAAATATATAAATACAGGGTACACAGCACATTACATTAAATCAAACATATTAATTGGCTAATGCCCAGCTCTAGGATGAAAGGACTTTCTTTCTCCCTACCTGTATTTCCTTTGTTCCTGACCACCATAATGGAAACAGCACATACACGGTTAAGCCTTTCCTGTGATGACTACAGCGTGCTTGAGTCTGTCCCCTCAAGTGCATTCAAGAGTACCCAAGATGAGCCTCATGTAGAGCCTGCTTCTGCAGCGTAGCTTTTGCGCACCTGCACTGTCTTCCTGATGTGACTTCTGTAAGCCATGCCTCTGCTTCTCTTCCCCATTTTTATTTAGTGTCTTGGGTAGAAACCTACAAAGGTAGCCATGGCTGCAAGGCTTGGGCTGTGCTGCTCCTCAGTCTCCTTTGCCCTGCAGCAGACCTGCTGTCCTGACTGCTGAGTCTCACCTGAGTCCCATCCATGGGCAGCCGGGGCCTGGCTTTCACTCACCTTTCTTCCCTTCAGCAATCACCAGGATAAAGGACTCTGCTCCCTAGTGGTTGCAGTTCTAGAAAAAACTAAATTGAATTTATTTTATATTCCCGTCCTGGTCCTACTTTCTGCTGTTCTCACCCTTTTGAATGTAGTTGGGGACAGGCTATGATATCTAAAGAGAATAAATGTTTTGCACATACATGTAAAGCCCTCCGTTACAACCACCTGTCTTTGTTCTCATCTCCATTTCTTTCTCATTCTGTGACCTCAGGCCCCACCATCTGCTTCCCCAGTGACGGTCCCTAGCTTTCCCTCTGCCGTCTACTGACTGTCTCCACTGAGCCTTTCCTACCTTCCCTTCACACCTGATCAAGTAAACACTTGATTATTTTTTCTTCCTTATTGTGCTTTTTGTTCAGTTCTAATTAATAAAAATAAAAGTTTCTAAATTTACATTTTTATAGGGTATTGTAAATAAAGACAAATTGTATACTTGAAAATGTGTGCTTGCATTTATACCTTTTTGTTCCTGAATTTGTTTTTAATGAGTTTTCTGTCATACTTGGATTCATTAGCAAGACTCTTGATTTTGGGGAAATAACACTTTGCCCTGAATAAATTCACTTATTTTTAAACAGATGCCCATTTCTCCTTGCTTTAAAGAGACTTAGGTAACTCCCTTAAGCATTTAGCTGCCCTCATGGTTTGTATTTCTCTTAGCTCTAGCCTTGTAGCTTTGTTTGTTTAATCTTTAAAAACCATCTTGGGCTGGAGAGATGGCTCAGAGGTTAAGAGCACTGGCTGCTCTTCCAGAGGTCTTGAGTTCAGTTCCCAGTGGCCACATGGTGGCTCATGACCATCTATAATGAGATCTGGTGCCCTCTCCTGATACACAGGCATGCACACAGGCAGAACACTGTATACAGAATGAATGAATGAATGAATGAATGACCATCTTGCTAAGTACATACCTGTGATTGTAGCATGCAGGAATATGAAGCAGGAGGATTACTTATCATTTTTACTCTTAAAAGTGAACAAGATGATTCAGCAATCGAGTAAAGAAAACCAGAGGAGGGCAAGGAATGGAGAGATGGTTTAATGGCTAAGGGCAGTTACTGTTTTGTTTTTGAGGAGACCCAAGTTCAGTTCCCAGTTCCACAGGATCTGATGCCCCTTCTGGTTTCTGTGGACACAAAGGTATGGTGCATTTATACAGACAAAGCATCCATACATTTTTTTTTTCTTCTTAACAGTGGAAAGGGAAGTTGGATGCAAGAGCAGAGTACTAGTATGAGATGTTACTGTTAAGAGGAGCATACAATGAGGACAGAGATGTTTTTTAAACATAAACCCTGTTAGTTGGCTGATGTTGGGAAAAATCCACAAAGCAAGATTAAAAGTGTCCAGTTAGAGGACCCAAAAGAACATACTCTGCAACAGTTCACAATTTAGAGACCGGAAAATAAGCTCTAGGAGGAACCAGGTCTTGCAAGTGTTTTTTAAACCTAGAGGTAGTGAATGTAGGCAATGATTTTAAGTTAAAAACTGACATCAAGATAATTATAAGTTTTACCTACAAGTGTGTACAACCATATGTGGGCCTGTTTTCTACAGAGGCCTGCTATTAGATCAAATGAAACAAGAAACAGGCCCACATATAAGTGACATATACCCTGGAATGGAGTTATGGATAATTGTGAGCCACCAATTTGGGTGCTGTGAACTGAATCGAAGTCCTCTGAATGAGAAAGTACTGCTAACTGAGCCATCTCTTCAGCCCCAGAAAAAATTGCTACATGGGAAAATACTATAAAAGGACACCTGAAAGACTAAAGACCCATTTTAATAAGTCCAAGCTAGAGGTACTTAGTAAGCTTCCATATCTACCTAAGTTGCATTTTTTTTTAACCAAAACTAATCACTAAAATAGCCTTCTCAAGCATTGGGAAGACCAAGACACGGGCTTATGAATTTTAACCAAAACTATAGCTATTGAATCACTAAAATAGCTTTCTCAAGCATTGGGAAGACCAAGACACGGGCTTATGAATTTTATAGCCTTCTACTTTAGGAGGATTATGAGGTCTACTGTGTGGGAAGGTAAAAGATCTTATGCTTTTCCTCTCCTAGCTATGCCTGACTAGATTGGCATTGTGATCTCTGAGAAACGAGTGTGTAGGATTTGAGCAAGCAAGGCTTTAATCTGACAATTCAGCATCTTAAAATGATCTAATAGCATTATTTTGACTTTTTTCCCCTCTTGCATTAGAGGCTGTTATGAATAACTTGCAGGTCTCATGGTTGCCTCTGCCTTACTTTTTAGTTTGCAGTGTTGCACGGAAGGCTGTTGAGAGGAGTTTGCTCATTATTCACTGTGACTCCAAGCTCCCAATTTAGCTGAGTTCATTCTCCAAAGTGATACTAACCAAATTGGACTTGAGGTCTCCAAAGTGTGGAGAAGAGAATTAAGTGATGAGCAGTCTGTGGTTGGTTTTTCTTTTCCATTTTTTTTCAGTTGCAAATGTAATATTTTAAAAATTGCTTAGATTGTATCAGTCTGAAGAACAAGAGCTGGAGATGCTCTTAGCCTAACATACACAAAACCCTGGGTTTGATCCCTAGAACTGCATAGAACTGGGCACTCCCACCACTTGGGAGGTGGGGCAAGAAGGTCAGGAGTTCAGTGTCATTCTCAGTAGCAGAATGAATTCATGGCCAGTCTGGGATACATGAGACCCTGTCTCAAAGGGGAAAAATAACAAAAGCATCTAGTACTTGCTAAGCCAATCACATCTAAAAGTTACAGGTTACTAAATGAAAATCCCAGTACCAAGAGTGGACTACCTCATTAACTGCTGGTAAGGGAGTTTCTGAGAGACCCCCCCCCCCCAAAACCACTTGCCACTGTTGGTTGCCACCAGAACTAGGTGATAAGACCCTATTTCTGAAGGTGATTTGGTCTCAAGACATAAAGAAATCAACCTGGAAGTTTCCTATGTGTTAGCTAGATCTCAAAGTGCTAGGAGATGTGTAAGCTGCTGAAAACTGTCATCAGTAGTCTTACTCAGCTGTGAACCCCTAGCTACAATACAGACCAGCTAGGCAAGCTGAGTCCATTGGTACAATACTGGCAAGTGTGTTATGGAGGTAACCAACCTTTTTTTTTTTTTTTTTTTGCTTGAAATTGATCTCACCACAGTTGAGCATTCACATCTGATAGTGAAAATTCAGTCAAAAGTTTATGACTAGAAAGGTCATAAGCCTAAGGCAGGAAACTACTGCTGTTGTCTTGCCAATAGGTCTGAGTGTGATCCAAATAGATGATGCACATGTATAAAAATGCAATCACTGTGTGGAGTATATGCTAATAACAATCCCACCCCCACCCCCAAAAAACATCTTGAGCCACGTGTGGTCGAGCACACCTTTAATCCCAGCATTAGGGAAGCAGAGGCAGAAAGCTGTGTGACTTCAAGGCCAGCTTGGTCTACACAATGAATTCAGGACAGCAGGACTATGCAGAGAGACAAAGTCCAAAAATAACATAATGTTAAGGAAATAAAACACTTTGAAAAAAGTATCTAGAGTCCCACTCTCCAGAAGAAGAAAAGAAAAATAGTATGTTGCTCTTGAAGTGATAACACCATGGATATGCACAAAAGATACAAATTAGACACATTTTGCATTTCCCTTTAATATAACAGGGCCATCTTTACCAGTGCAGAGAGAGCCAGTGGTTCTGTGTCCCACTGTACAAAATTTAACTTTTACAAGTTAATCTTCAAATACTTGTCTGTCATCATTTTCCATGAAGAATAAAGAAGGATAAACCTATGTTACTTTAAGTTTTTGTAGCTATTTTATAATGTACAAAGAAGACACCCCTTAAAAATATTTGTTTATATACTGTATGGTTGTTTTGCCTGCATGTACATGAGCCATATCTCTAGCCCCAAACCTTTTCTATTTTGATTCCTTGGCCTTTTGAAACAGAATAGCCAACTGTAATTGCACTGCACCAAAATGACCGTCTAGAGTCTGGATTCTAGGCCATCAAGCTGGTAAGCGCTAAAACTGGCATTTGTGTCCTGGCTGGAAGATCTTAAAGCTGAAATTTGTGTAGAAGGCTGCAAGGCTAGAAGGCAACATCTGCAGCCTTCTTGATTGGGTTTTTACGTCTTCATTTTTCAGTAGGCAGATTAAGCAGTTGCCTTTTTGAAATGTCCAAAAAAGGAACTGGGTTTGTGATAAAGATTAGAATCACAGGATGGGTGTAGTGCTGTAGATCTGGACCCTGGGAAGTAGAAGCAAATGGCATTCCTTACCTCCATTTTATTGATGTTGTGAAATACTCAGGTCACAAGTGGCTTGTTCCTTCTGTAGCTTACTGTGTTCACATGTGAGCTGCACAAATGCAGAAACTGTCACCCCCAAACCCAGCACAGGGCTGACCTATAGCAGGCAACCAAAAAACCTCTTGCTGTGAAATGATTGTACTATGATGAAACCAAGATTAAAAGTGATATTCCAAGAACCCCTTTAAACACACACAAAATGTGAAGTCTGTTTTCTGAAGCCTGATTCTAAAGACATTGTCGCTCACTCAATCAGCAAGTCAGGAACAATCTGATAATGTAAATCAGACTTTATTGTTCTGGTACAGCTTCTAGTCCTAGTGGATACTTGTAGTGATAAGTACGAGAAAGAAGCAGCTAGAGTAATGGCTTTGAATGAGGAAAGAGTTTTTACATGGTGGCTGGGAGGAGGGGTGTTAAATGGGTGAATTTCAAGCTACATATGAATGAAAAGAGAACAGCTACACAAAAGAAGCCCATGAGAACTTCAAGGAACTAGAAGATGTGGTGATGCAAGCCTGTAATTCCAGGAGGCTGAAGGGTAGCCTGGCTACAGAATGAGACCCTATTTAAAAAGCAAAAATGCCAAAGAAAACCCACAGAATCAACTAACCAGGTCTCACAGAGACTGAACTAACAATAAGGGAGCCTGCATTTGTCTGACCTAGGCCCTCTGCATAAATGTCTCAGTTGTATACCTTGATCTTGTGGGACTCCAAGCAGTAGGTGTGGAAATGGGGGTGTGGGGCAATCTCTGACTCTTTTGACTGCTTTCGGGACCCTTTTTCTCCTACTGGGTTGATACACCATGTTTGGTTGATATCCATGGGAGGCCTGTCATTTTCTGAAGAGTAACAGGAGGTGTGAATGGGGGTGAGGGCTGGGATGGGGTAGACAGGAGGGATTGGAAGTGGAGAAGGGAAGGGAAACTGCATTAGAGATGTAATATGAGAGAAAAATTAAAAAATATATAATAAGATTTGAAAAACCACTGGAAAGAGCTGGGGACATAGCTCAGTGGTTAAGAGCATTGACTGTTCTTGAAGAGGCCCAGGTTGCCAGTGTCCACATGCTGGCTTACAACCATCCATAACTCCAATTCCAGAAGATCCAGTGGCGTCTGAGACCTGCAGGCACTGGCTATGCAAATGGTGCACATGCATAGTGCAGGCTAAACAGTCATATACATAAGATAAAATAAATCTAAAAGCAAGAAAGAAACCACTGAAGGTCAATGTCATTGGAGTACAGGGAGTGGAACCATATGACAAGCATTAGAATGTGAGCAGAATAGATGACAAAAGCTGGGGAGGAATCTAGTCTCACTGCATTTGAAAAGACAGCTTTCCTAAGAACAAAATAAAATAAGAATACCTGACATCCATTTTTAGAAATCACCACTGCACAGGAGTGGAGCTAGACCAGAGAAGACAACTGTCTTGGCCCTTTTTTGTTGCTATTACTATAACAAAATTCTAATGAAAAGAGATTTATTTTGGTCCATTTTTTTTTTCCCCTGGCTGGAGAGACAGCTGTGGGTGCTGGGAACCGAACTCTTTTATTTTTGGTTGTGAGCCTAGCCTTTAATGGCTGAGCCATCTCTCCAGCCCTATGTTTGGTCCATTTTGCTGGGAGTCCAAGAGCATGGCTCCAGAATCTTCTCAGTTCTGGCGGAGGGCCATGTGCTGCTCTGTGCATGGTGGAAGAGCTAGAGGAAGTTGAGTGTGCAGAACTGAGGAACAGAGCAACTGACCCACTGTATAAGCTCTCCTGATAACTAACCCACTTTTATGGCCCTTTATTAATTCCTTCATGAGAGTGGAGACCCTATAACCTAATTACCTCTTAAAGATCCCACACACAGCCTCTTAATCACCTCACATGGGTGGCTGAACTTCAACATAAGTTTTATTGGGGCAGTCACACCCACAATAGGGCCCTTACAAAATGTCACACTGTTTTTCCTCTTCTGCCAGATGCAGAATCTGCACCTTTAAAAGGCAAGATGCTAGGCAGTTGTGAAGATGTTTCCCTATAATCTCAGCACTTGAGAGGTAGAGGCAAGGGGTCAGAAGTTCAAGGCCAGCCTTGGCTACATGACACCCTGTCTCAAAACAAAACAAAAAACAAACAAAAAGGTAAAATCATTGAGGAATTTACTTTATTAAGATTTCTTCTATGTATGTGTGTGTGTACATGTGCACATGTGTCTACCTAAGTGTTGGTGCCCCTGGAGACCAAAATCCCTGGGCATAGGAACCCCTGGAGCTGGAGTTATAGGTGGTTATGGGCTGACCAAGTGGGTGCTGGAAACTGAATGTGGGTTCTCTGGAAGAGCAGCAAAAACTCTTAGCCACTGGTTCTCAAGGGAATAATTTTTGTTGTTTATTTCTGAGATTACAATTTAATAACAACATCTCTTCTTTCCCTTTCCTCCCTCCAAGTCCTCCCATATACCCTTTCCCATGCTCCTTAAAATCCTCCTATTTTCACTGTTATTACATCCATATGTGTATTTTTATATATATGTATATATTTCTAAATACAACCTGTTGTATTTATTGAGTCCATAAAATGTTAATTGTGTATATTCTTTCAGGGATGACCATTTAGCACTGGAAAAAATCAATTGGTGTACTCTTCCCTGGGGAGGACCACCTCTTTCACTCCCAGCTTTTCTCAGTTGCCTGTAGTTCTTTGTGTAGGGTTGATTCCTTGTGGGTTTTTCTGCATCTGCTTTGGCATGTTCATTGGTATCATCCTTGTTCAGCTCACGTTTGGGCAGTCATGTTGGTGAGACTTTACAGGTATAAGATAAAATTTCACAGCAAACTCTGTTAGCTTTCACATTCTTCCTGTCCCCTCTTCCACAATGTTGCCTGAGCCTTAAGTGTGGGAGTGTTTTGTAGTTGTATCCATTGGGATGAGGCTCCACAACTCGGTACTTCGGTTGTAGTTTCCTGTAATGGTCTCCGTCTGTTGCAAAGGAAAGTTTCCTTGATGAGGGGCTACACTTATCTGTGAGTATAAGGACAAATGTTTATAGATTGTTGTTGGGGAATATGCTGGTTTAGTAAATTAGTTGTCGATCCTCTTCTAATACCCATGGATGTTGCTAGCACTGAATAGACAGCTAGGTTTCTAGTACCAGCTCTGGTACCCCTCTTGTTGAGCAGGTCTTAAATCCAGTTAGCTGTCGATTTCTGCTGGGGTATGTGTGCCGCTACTGCACCCATAGGGTTATTGTGCCATGCTGTTTGTTGATGTGGTTCTGGGCATCATATCTGGGTAGGACAACAGGTTGCTTGCCTTCCTTGGAAGCTTGAATGTCACCTTCTGGTACCATGAAAGATAGTTCACAGGGAGGGGAATTCAGGTCAGTTCCAGCTAGAGGTTTCTGGGCCCTGTGTCTGAAGTATATGATGTCTTCAGCAGGGACTTGCCTACTTACCTCCCACCTCCAGGAAATAACCAGTGGCAATAGAAATAGTTTGTAATATTTTTGGAGTCTCTTGGACAGCCTTGACCAAAAAATCAACAGAAAGCATTTCATGTTTAGTACTGGAGTTTTTTGTTAGGTGGTCTTTGACTCTTGAAGAAAGTACCATTAGAAAAGTTCAAAGTACAATGAGAAAAGTTCATTAAAATTATATATGAATATGTATACATACAATTATATGTATTATAGGGTCTTTTTAGGTAAACAGTTAATAGTATTCCTTGTGGCCTTGTCAGATAACTACACTGACTTTACCCATTTCCCCCCTACTGTGTTTTACCTCATTTTTCCTTCCCTAAGGAGTTCCCCTTTCCCATGCCCCTGTCAGATCACTTGTATCCTGCCATTCCCTCTCACCTTCTGCTCTACCTCCTCCCTCCTTTAGGAGCTCCCTTTCCCATTTACCTGATCAGATCACTTGTACCCTGCTATTACCCTCTCTATTGCCCTCCCAACCCCCTAACCTGGAAATGGTCCCATTTCACTTTCCTAGTTTCTATAGTTAACTGCAGGCAGGTATTCACACCTGAAAATTTAGAGTTAGGAGCCTCCAATAAGAGAGAGCATGCAACATTTCTCTTTCCGTGTCTGGGTTACCTCATACAATATATTTTCTAATCCCATCCATTTACCTGCAAATTCATGATTTCATCTTTCTTTAGAGATGAATAGTATTCCACTTCATTTATGTACTGCATTTCCATTATCCATTTGTCCTGTTGTAGGCATTTAGGTTGTCTCCATTTCTAGCAATGAACATAAATAAGGATCTGTGGAGTAGAATTGTATCCTTTGGTCATATGCCAAGGAGTGATATACCTGGGTCTTATGGTATATTTATGTTTGTTTAACTTTTTGAGAATTCTCCACAGATTACCATGGTGGCTGTATCTGTTTGCAATTCCACCAACAGTGAATGAGCCTTCCCTTTTCCCTGAATCGTTGAGAGCATAATTTTTGAAGGTTATTTTGACAATGGTCATCTTTGCAGTGCTCAGTGAGGTTGAGAGAAGGCTGTAGGAAGTTGGTTGCCTGGATTTTTTCTGTTGAGTGGCAGGCTGATTAGTGCTGGCTTTGCTATTGAGCTTCATAGCTTTCAGTGCATCCTGTGCACTGAATTCATGATGTGGCTAAGTTGTATCCTCCAAACTTAAAGTCCTAACAATCTCCAGTCCTAGCCTGCAGTACTTCAGAATATTGTTGTATTCAAAGAGAAATTAATTAAAATGAGGTTATTAGAGTGAGCTATAATCCCAGGTCTGGTGTCAAACAGGCAGAGGGAGAAATAACACAAGCAACCATCTAAATGCCAAAGAGAGAAACTTCAGAATAGATCAGCTGTGCTGACACCTTGATCTTAGGATTCTAGCCTCTTGAACTGTGAAGTGGGGAAATTCCATTTCAGTAAACTCATGGTTTGTTAAAACAGCCCTACCAAACTAATTGCATAGGTGTCAAGTTGTTGGTCATTAACAATTTTTAGAATATTTGTAAAAAATGAATAAGGCAATGAAAGAATTCATACAAACTGTAAACAGTGATTATCTCTACAAAGTGTGATTATAATAAACTTTCTTATTTTGTATTTACATTTCTGAGCAGTTTTAGATCTTTCTAATGGACAGATGATGGGTTTGTGCTTAAAGGAGAAGAAAGATGGGTGTCACTTGTTTATCACTGCAGTGAATAGCAGAGAAAAGAATACTCAATTATAGCTACAACCACTGTCCAACACATCTGCCAAGACTTCTCAAAATGTTCCTTGAAAGGGCAGCACTCCTCTCTCACCATTAATACGGCATTTCACAAATACATACTTAAACATTTTGGTTGTTAAAATATAAGCATGAGAGCTGGTTGTGGTGGTACATGCCTGTAATCCAAGCATTCAGGGAGGCAGGGGCAGGTGGATCTCTGTGAGTTCGAGGCCAGCCTGGTCTACAAAGTGAATCCAGGACAGCCAAGGCTACACAGAGATACAAAGAAATGTTTCAGGAAAAAAAAAAAAAGCATAAACATGAGGGAAGAAGAGAAGAGCAAAAGATGACAATGGGGGAAGGGTGGATGTGAGCAAAGTATAATGATGTGTATGTATTAAAATCTCAGAGTGAAACCCATCATTCTGAATGCTAACTAAACAATTAGCTTTTAAAGAGTAAACACAAGTGATAAAATAGGTATAATCCATTTCCTTATGCTTTTCTTAAACTTGAGTTTCCTTGTACACACATCCTCATTCATGAGTTCCGTACTTACTCCCCTTTAAATGCTAGCTCCCGACCCTCCTCGGCCAACTTCTTTGCCTTCACATCCTCTAGCGTTCTGTCTCATTTTCTCCTGAGTTGTTTCATCCTTTCATCACTACATTAGATATTCATGGTATATCTTCTGTTCTCTTGTTATGCCTCCTCTCATTTGCTTATTTTTATCTGCCTCCTTTTCTAAGCCATGAAGGGCCCATCCCACAAGTCTCATTCTCCAGCCCCCTCTTCTCTGTATTCCTGCTACATAGACTCTGCCTTCCCTTGCAAGGCTTGTTGCAAAAATTGAGTTTCCTGATTTTGCCTTTTGTTTCTGGAGCTTCTCCTGTTGGTTCTCTGCTTTGACCTGTGCACTGTGCTACAGGAGGCAGGCCTCCTCTTCCTTCATCCACTGTGCAGCCTGCCTTTTCTCCTGGATACTGATGACTTGGGCCTTCAGCATGATTTTCCACTAGCTCTGTCTCCTCACTTCTTGGGCTTCTCACTTTTCCTTGTTTCATCTGTCTTCCTCCCAGAAGAACCTTGTGAACTTCTGCTCCTCCACCAGCTTTTGCCTCATTAGCTCCTTGCTGAATGCTGTCTGTGCTTTCCATTCCTCATCCATCTTTCCTCGCGGACACAAACAAATTTGGTATGGCGCCCATCGCAGTGCTAACCACTGGTCGAATTTTTCAGCCGCAAAAGCCCTAGCTCTCTTCTTCTTTTGTCCCCACACTCAAGGACTTGGTTTTCTCTCTTACTTTATCTCTTTCCTCTTCAATAGCTTCTTCTTTCAATTGCACTTCAAAAAGAGTCATTTTCTCCTGAGGTTAAAAGTTTATGTAAATTAAGCAGAGCATAGTGGTACACACCTTTAATCCCAGGATGTAGGAGGCAGAGGCAGGAGGGTCTCTGTGAGTTCAAGGCCAGCCTGGTCTACAAATCAAATTCCAGGCCAGAATGGCTGCCACACAGAGGAACCCTGTCTCAAAAACAAACAAATTTACAAAGCATGGCGGTTGAACCCAGGGCTTTGTTCATGCTAGTTGTGCACCTTACCTACTGAGCCACATTCCCAGTCCCTATGAGGCCTAGTTTGAATGGATTCTGTTCCTCCCCCACCTTTTAAATTAGGGTGAGTTGGGTACTAAGCAGATAAAGGTTCCTGCCACTAAGCCTGATGGCTGAAGTTCAAACCTCCGGACCCAAATGGTGGAGAAAAAAAACCAGTTCCCAAAAGTTGTCTTCTCACTTTCTTACAAGAACTGTGGAATATGCAGACACATAAATAAATAAATGCAATAAAATAAATTTTAAAAAGAAAATTCTGAAAAAAAGAAAATTCTGAAACTAAATTGTGAGTTTAAAAGAGCAAAAATTAAAACGATTACAAAGCATAGGTCATATGTGACATGCCTAGTCACACCTGAATTTAAACACAGGCTCTGCCTTTGCAAGGCAGTTTACCTGTTTGAGTCTCAAGTGTCCTCTTCAAAAAAAATGTAGGTAGAACAGTAAGGACAGTGTGGAAACACAAAGGCACAATACATAAAGATATTTTACACAGAATAATAATCAACGTTTAGTGATGGTGCATGCATTTAATCCCGGCACTTGCAAGGCAGGTGGATCGCTGTGAGTTTGAGGCCAGCCTAGTCTACAAAAGCGAGTCCAGGACAGCCAAGACTCCACACAGAGAGACCCTGTCTCGAAAAACAAACAAACAAACAAAAAATGTCGAGTGTTTCTAAGCTTCCCTGCAGCATGTCCGATGCTCTCAATGAAAACTAAGCTTTTAGTTGCTGGGACAGAATATATGTAATAAAACAACTTGGGGGGGGGGTTGTGGAAAGAAGGTTCAGGGGTAAGATTACTTGCTGCTCTTTCAAAAGATAGAATGTGGTTCCCAGCACCCTAACCATGTAACTCACAACCCCCTGTAACTCAAATTACAGGGGATCTGACACTCTTTTTTTTTTTTTTAATTTATTTATTTTTATCTCAATCACAGGTTGGGTACTTTGAATCCCAGGCGTAGCCCCCTCCCCCATTCCCTCCTACCCTCCCACTCCCTCCCTCATCTCCTTCTTCCCCGCCCCCTCCAAGTCCACTAGGAGGGGAGGACCTCCTTCCCTTCCATCCAACCACGACTTATCATGTCTCCTCAGGG
>CM053762.1:27765273-27832426 GCA_028658305.1 Pachyuromys duprasi
ATAGGTCCTCTTTGGCATGCTCCTGGGGATCTGACACTCTTACTGGCTTCCACAGACACAGCTTGCATGTGGTGCATACAGAGCAGCAGGCATGCATGTACATGCACATAAATAAGAATAAATAAAAACGTTAAACAAAACAACTTAAGGATGAAGGGCTGATTTTGATCTCGTGGGTTTAGTCCATGCTCACTTGGCTCCACTGCTTCTGGGCCCAAGTGTGATGAGACAGAGCATCAAAGCGAGGAGCATGTGACAGATGGAGCCTTTCCCCTCATGGTAGGCAGCAGGGTTACAGAGGGCGGGTCCAGGAGCAGAGACAGCCCCGCAGAGCTGGCCTCCAGGCCATAAACCCACTTCCTCTAACCAGGCCCCATCTCCTGATAGCCCATTCAGCTTTGACTTTATAAATGGATTAATCTTTGAGGAGGCTAACGGCCCATCATCCTATCACCTCTTAATGTGGACACTAGCAAGGGACCAGTCCTTCAGCATAAGAGCCTGTGGGAGAAACACTTTAAATCCAAATCACAGCTTGGGTTAGATGTGTTGGACTCTAATGTCTTTCTTGCATAATAATTACAGTTAACATTTAGTACCGTATATTCAGGCACATTTCCTGTGCTTTCATTTAATCTTTTCCCAAATCCTTAAGAAACAGTTATTAAGATGGTGGCGAGAAAATTGTTGAGCCATTATATATAAACAGCCTAAGATTGAATTTACTTAGCAAAAACAGGACCTGAGGCCAGGTGATAATGGCTTCAGGCCAGTGTGACTGAATAAGCAGGTGAACAGTGCCTCCTGTGAGGGACTAGTGAAGCTTTCCTTATTTAAAAACACACAATAATTCCCCACATGGCTAGACACAAAACACATCAAATGCAGTTCTTGCACCTAATGATTCAAAAGCAGAAGGCCTGTTACTTCCCTTGAGACTCTGTCAAAGGATCTGTTCTGACACATTCATCCTGTGTCTCCCTAGTTTCAGTGAATTACATCATTCTGTTGCCCGGACTTGAGTGAAAGAGGAAGGTTAGAAGGCTCGAAGACTTGTTCCAGGAAAAGTTAGACAGCAAACAAAGCAAATTAGACCAGTCCCCAGAGATCACAAAAATAGAACTCGTTCTCTGAGCTCTTTCGCACTCTGAGTACAGTATCTGGAAGTGGTAGACTTTAGGAATCGCAAAGGGAGAGCAAGAATGAGTAGTGTCCCTCTAGCAAGGAACAAAGGGGTTACCCAGTGTTAGGTACAGGTGATTCTGCTGACTTGCCCTCAGGGCCCTGGCAACAACTTAAGTTATCATCTGCCGCCACCACCAGATGTGACAGGTGTATGCAGCCCATAAAAGGACTGCCAGCCACCCCCAGATCTCTTTGTTTCACCTTCCTTCTCTGTCTCTGTCTCCGTGTGTGTGTGTGTGTGTGTGTGTGCACTTGTGTGTGTGTGTGCACTTGTGTGTGTGTGTGTGCACTTGTGTGTGTGTGTGTGCACTTGTGTGTGTGTGTGTGCACTTGTGTGTGTGGTATGGTATGTTCCAGCTTCCCTCTGTCCCCATGTTCTTTCCCCCCAACCCCCATCCTGGGCAGGCCCCTTTCTCTCCCTCCCTGCACTCTCTCTGCCCACGTGGTCCTTCCTTTCCACTCAATATGCCTCCTTTATACCAGATCTGTTGTGTGGCATAATTCCTCAGGGGGCACACCTTGGCATGGGCCTGGCACGAAGTTTCCCCTACCCCTGCAGAATTATCACTAATTACCATAACACCAAGTGCAGCTTCTACCGGGGTCTTTCATGTAGGTTACATGAACTAAAAAGTCTTGACCTGAAAGGGCATATGCTTATGGAATATAGGATACTCTGGAGAGGCCTGCTAGGTGCCCACCTTAGGACTCAGCACTGTCAGCTGTAACTGTTGGTGGCCGATGGCTCACAGCTGACTGTGCTTCTCAGGACTGCCCACTCTGTTGGGAGAGGGTCTTGTGCACAGTGTATTCACATGCTGGTTTCTGTGTCCTGAGTTCTGGTTGCAGTCCAGGTGTGGACATTGTCATTTCTATGAAGAATCTCCTGTCTCACTGTTCTGTGAAAATTGTTCTCCATCATCTCTGATTGGTTAATAAAGAAGCTGATCAGCCTGTAGCTGGGCAAGAGAGGACAGGAGGCAGGACTTCCAATCCCAGTTGGGGGTGGGGAGTCTCAATTAGGGACCAGGGAGAAAAAAAGAGAGTAAGAAGAAGGTTGCCATGAAGAATTCACCATAAGGACAGGCAGATGGAACAGGAATTGCCATGAGGAGACTAAGATGGGAAGTAACATAGGGCATGTGGCCGGGAAGTAGCCAGGCTAGTGTAGACAGGTCAGAATAGATCAATATCTGCCCAGCTGTAGTGCTTTAAAGCTTATTAATAAATCTAATAGGTCTCTCTTGTCATTATTTGGGAGCTGGAATGGATGTAGGAATAACTCTACCATTATTATACACCACTCCCTTGACAATCTGTAGGGAGAAGGCTGAGCCCCATCTACTCTCAAGACAGAACACCTCAGTAAGCTGACTCCCACCCAGATATTAATGTGCTTGAGGGCCTCTGTTGCCATTGCATTATGGTGCTTTTGCCTTTACCTTCCCTCTGCTTTCATTTCTACCCAGAAGGGAGTGCTCCCCTGTAAAGCCTTGGGGGAATTCAGTCTAAGACAAACTCAAATTACTTTACATTTGTTTTTACAAAGAGACTCCTGCTGTCCCTCAAAATCAGTTGCTGGGGCATGGTAGCACAAGCCTATAATGCCAGGCAGGTGGCTCTCTGTCAGTTCAAAGCCAGTCTGGTCTACAGAGCAAGTTCTAGGCCATCCAGAGCTATACACATAATTGAGTACTTTGACTGAAAACATTCACGCAAAAATCAATCAATTAATAACTGAAATGAAAAAACAGATGGCCTTCCCCAATATCCATGTGTTATATGACTCTGCAAATGAAGCCTTAAGGGTAAAATTAAGGTACCCAATTCCTACATTGCATTACACTAACAAGGTTTACACCACCACAAACATCCACACCATCAGCAAAATGTCACATGGGAAAAGCTTGCTCATAGAGCCGCTGCCAACATGCATAATGAAAAACAAGTTTAAGAGTTTAACCTGATAAGTAGGAAGCATGTTTATATAAAAAAAACTTGTACGCTCAGAATGAAGGAAAAAGAGTAGAAAGCAGTGGAATATACATTATAGGAGAGGAGAATCAGGAACTATTTGGAGGGGAGAAAGGGAGCAGTCAGAGGAGGAGGGAATAATTAGGAACAAAGTATTTGAGGGGAAATTCTATAATGAAGACTGGAGTGATAATCAGTAAAGGGCTTTGTTTTGAGAAAAACAAAAAACAAAAACAACAACCCAGAACCCTTATAAAGAAAGTTGGATTTGGTGGTGCACATTTTTATCTCAGTGCTGGGGAGGCAGAGATAAATGGATCCATAGGGCTCACTAGCCACCCAGATCAGCACAATGAAAGGCCATGTAATAAAAAACAAGGTGGAGAGCTCTGCAGAAACACCACCAAGGTTGACCTCTGCTTCCATGAGCACAAATGTACATGCATCCATACCTGTACCCACATATACACATGTGCACATTCTCTCTCCCTCACACACACAGATGAAAGTGCTTTAATGAAAACTGCTTCTTTATATATTAACAGAAAAGAAACTTAGAAAGAAAAAACATGCACACAGATCTTTCTTCATACCCATTTTATTCCTAATTGCTAAAACACGTGTACTTTTCCAGCTAGGCATGGTGGTGCGGACCTTTAATCCCAGGACTCAGGAGGCAGAGGCAAGTGTATGTCTGTGCACTTAAGGCTTACCTGGTCTACAGAGTGAGTTCCAGGACAACCAAGGTTACATAGAAAGACCCTGTCTGAAACAAACAAACAAACAAACAAAACAAAAAACCAGAGGTATATGTAAAAGGAATGTTCGCTTAAAAAAAAAAGTCATGAGTATATAAATGTCCAAAGTACTGGCGTTTAGTAGGTAAACTGAAATAGGCTGAATGGTGAAAACTGAGATCCTAAAGGAAGGTTAAAACCTAGCAGAGTTGTTGGATTTTAGCCTCCAGACCAAGGAGGCCATTGAGAATCCTGGATGGAGGCCAGGTGTGATGGCACATATCTTTAATTCCAGTACTCAGGAGGCAAAGGAAGGCTGATCTCTATTAGTTTGAGGCCAACCTGGTCTTGCATAGTGAGAACTTGTCTCAGAAGAAGAAGAAGAAGAAGAAGAAGAAGAAGAAGAAGAAGAAGAAGAAGAAGAAAAGAAAGAATTCTGGATGACGAAGAGACTACATTAGGGAAATCTCCTATGGAAGATTTTGTGCGATGCATCCTAGAAGATGGGCTGAAGGCAAACAGACTCATTGAAGATAGGCATAGAGCTCAAGTATCCTAGACCCATAAAGAAAAGGGCCGCGCAGAAGATCACACAGGGTTTGGTGACTCAATGACTACACAGATGAGTTCAGGACTCCATAGGAACACTAAACAGTAATTTCAAATATTTGTATTCACACACATTGACTGAGATGCACCAATCATAACTCCAAAATGCTTAGGAATCGTCAACGTCTTCCTGTATCTGTTGCCATAATATTCAGCCATGTCACCAGTTTCTGTTTTTTGTTTTTATTTTGTTTTGTTTTCAGGCAGGGTACGTGAAGCACAAGATGACCTGGAGATTACCTTAAATTCTCTCTCTCTCTCTCTCTTTTTCAGAGACAAGATTTCTCTGTGTAGCCCTGGCTGTCCTGGACTTGCTTTGTAGACCAGGCTGACCTCGAACTCACAGAGATCTGCTTGCCTCTGCCTCGCAGAGTCCTGGGATTACAGGCGTTTACCACTGAGCTTGGCTACATTAAACTTTTGAATTTCCTGTCTCCTCCTCTCAAGTGCTGTCTTCTGGAATTACAGATGTGTGCCACCCTGTTCAGTTTATAGAGTGCTGGGGATTGAGCCCAGGACTTTGTACATGCTTGGTGGTCACTCTTTCAAGTGTGCTACATCTTCAGCCTAGCTGCTGGTAATTTTTAAACAAAAGTGGAGGACTTTTGTTTAACTAATCCCTCAGGCACTAAGAATGAAATCCAAAGGTCACAAGAAGTCCTTCAGGTCCCTGCACACCAGGTTCTGTCTTCCATCTTGGGTTACTGTTTTTTAACTCCCCAGGCACTTTCACATAAATGACTGTCTCCATTATTTCCTAACTCCTTTTCAACAGTCAAATATAGTTTAAAAACGTTTATTCTTTGAAATAAGTTTTACTCTCTTTATTTGCACCTGTTACTCTCTTTCATAACAACTCAGTTGCCCTCCATAGGTTTGTGTATGTGTATAATTATTATAAATCTTTTCTCTGTACAAATCCTGTGTATGTTCATTCATGTGTGTTCCATATTGAGTGTGCATTTGATCCTCAGATCCTTTACCCTTCATGAGAAGCTGGTCTATTTGCATATTTACTCTGCTGTTCCCAGCACATGGCTGATGCTTCAAGTTGATAACATATGTACAATTAATACTGTTCAATGGGCTAACATGGAAGTATTGTAAGGAAATCAAGGATAATGCAGGAAGGAATGGTGCCTTATTGGGAAGTACCCTGTAATGGGAGAGATATGTCTAAAACATAAATCTTTATAAGGCAAGATGCAATGGTTAACTGTTTAAAAAATATTTTTAGAAATGGTGGTGGCACATGCCTTTAGTCCCAGCACTCAGGAGGCAGAGACAGGTGGGTCTCTATAAATTTGAGACCAGCCTGGTCTACAGATTGAGTTCCAGGATAGTGAAACCTACACAAAGAAATCCTGTCTCAAAAAATTTTCTTTATAAATTTATTTTGAATTTTGTCTGTGTGTATATGTTAATATTAATATATGAGTTCCCTTGGAGGCCAGAGGGCTTGGGTACCTATGAAAGTGGAGTCATAGGCAGTTGTGAGCTCCCCGATGTAAGAGCAAGGAACAGAACTCTAGTCCTCCGCAAGAACAATATGTGAAGGCTGGAGAGATACCTCTGAGGTTAAGAACATTTAACCTGTTCTTCCAGAGGTCTTCCAGCAACCACATGGTGGCTCACAACCATCTATAGTGATAGAGAGGAGTGAGATCTGGTGTCCTCTTCTGGTGTGCAGGCAGAATGCTGTATAAATAATAAATCTAAAAAATAAAAAAGCACAGGCTGCTCTTCCAGAGTACCTGAGTTCAATTCCCAGCAAACTCATGGTGGCCCACAACCATCTATAGTGAGATCTGGTGCCCTCTTCTGGAGTGTAGGTGTACATGCAGACAGAACATTATATAATAAATAATTAAGTCCTTTAAAAAAATTTTTTTTTTAAAGAACAGTATGTGATCTTAGCCCTCTTAACCCCTGAGTCACCACCAGATTTATCTAGATTGTCAACTTAATTGGATTGGTAGACAAATAGATCAGTGAAACACACCTTTGGGTGTGTCTATGCGGGTATCTGCAGAGAGAGTTAACTGAGGGCTGAAGGCAACCTCTTCTTCAGTGTGGATGGCAGCATTCCATAGATTGCAGAGACTTAAGGAAGAGCAAAAGAAAGAAAGCCCTCATACTATAGGCCTACTTTCTCCCCCTCCTCCCTTGTGACCACTAGGTGAGCTGCCCCTCCCCCATTGCCACAACACCTGAGAGTTCTAAAACTATGATCCTCCAAATTAATGTCCTCTCCTTCAAGTTGTTTTTCTCTGGTATTTGACTGACACCTAAGACAATATCATAGGGAAAGTCTGTGTCCTGAAGAAGAGATGTAATAGAAGTTTTGGTTTCTTTAAAAACTCAGTTATGTTACATAAACATGTTTTTGTTTAATGCCAAGTGTGGGATTTTAGTCTGGGCTTTAGTTTGTCCACAGCTGATAACGGCCTCCTGTGGGGTGTGGTCTTTGCCAGCTGGTAACAGCCTGCCTCAGGCAGCACAGAGCGGAGCGCTATCTAGGACTCTTGAGGGATGTAAATATGAGAGCTCCAAAAGAGGAGTGGCAGCTTGGAGAGACCAGAGAAGGGCGGTGTGGCAGTTTGGAGAGACATGGGAAAGACACTTCGTGGTGCAGTTCCTTGGAGGACATAGACGGAGGAGACTGCTTGCTGCATTTGCTGTTGCTGGAGACTGGAATAGCCTCCAAAGACCCACTGACCCTAAACATCCAGGAGAAGTAAAGGGGTGTGCACCCCTTCTCCCCACTAACCTCTCCCTTACCTAGAGGTAAAGGGTTGGTGGAAGCTTAAATACCCCAAATAAAATAGAGTTTAAAAACTAGTGCAACAAAGGGAGATGGCCACAGCTATGGCCAAAGATTAGAGAGAAAGCATATGCAAATGAACCAGGCAGAGGAAGCCCAGGGGCCACCCAGAGGTCTGTAGATGAGTTTAAAGGGGCTTGGAGACAAGCAGGAGAGGAGGTGGAAGGCCGGCATGATGCACGAAGGGCCTCATCTGCCAGACTGAAAACTGTGAGTTGTATTTAGGAGGGAGTGTGGAGTAACAATAATAATTCAACTTAGTATTTTAACTCTTTTAGTTTGTTTCTTTGGTTTGTGGTTTGTGTGTGTGTGTGTTTGGTTGTTTGCTTTTCGAGACAGAGTTTCTCTATAGAAACTTTGGCCCGCAAAGTTTCTCTAACCCTGGCTGTCCTAACTCAGACCAAACTGGCCTTGAACTCAGAGATTTCCCTGCCTCCCAAGTGCTAGGATTAAAGCCTTGTGAAATCATGCCCAGCTGTTTTAAAATCTTTTTGAATAAAATTAAAAAACTGGGACAGAATGAGCATGGATATACTGAGAAAAGCAACCAGTCAGCCATGCAACACCCCCTCCGTTTTTGCTACTTTTGCTCTTTAGGTAAGCATACAGGAATCATGTGTGCACAATTCAGAGTACACACTCCTATGATGACATATATCTGGAGTACCTACCAAAAGGCGCCTTTCTTGAAGGCTTGCTTCCCCCAAGTGGTGGATGCAATCATTGAGGGGTGATTGATTCATGAGGGTTTTAAACTAATCAATAGACTGGTCTATTGTTAAACATTTATATACACCTAAGTGTATCTGAGTATGTGTACTATGTGTGTACAGGAGCCCAAGGACGTCAAAAGAAACCTAGATCCAAAGATCAAATCCTCTAGAACTGGAGTTACAGACAATTGTGAGTCACAGTATGGGTGTTGTCTACTGTCCTTCAGTCCTCTGTATGATCAGTAAACACTCTTACTGCTGAGCCATCACTCCAGCTCCTAGACTTAAGATATTTAATTAAGTCAAAATCTGAATGGACTATAGAAGAGTAGTGGAGACTGGAGGATGAGGTAAACTTGAAGTAGGCCACTGGGGACCTGGCCCCTCTGTTTGCTCTTGGCCAGCAAAGTGCTTTGCTGTGCTACATGTTCCTCATGTTCTGTCTCATCTCACAGGCCCAAAATCACCCTACGTAGCCCAGGCTGGCCTTGAATAATGGAGCAAGGAGACCCTGAACAGGAACTTTTGAGACCATAAAGCAAAATAAGTTCTTCCTGGTTTAAATCATTTCTCAAAGCAGAGTATGGTGATCCACGCCTGTAATCCCAGCACTTGGGGAGGCGGAGGCAGGCAGGTATCTGTGAGCTCAAGGCCAGCCTGGTCTGCAAAGTGAGTCCAGGACAGCCAATGCTACACAGAGAAACCATGTCTTAAAAAAAAAGTTTCTCATATATTCTGTCTCACTGATGAAAACTAACACAGTGATTAGGTGACTGTCTTCCTTTTCTTGCTTTTTGTGCTAAATCATGTCCAAGAAAATTACAGATAGTTTAACATTCACTCTTATATACTTTGGCACAGTTTTCCAAATCTTAAAGATTTGTTTTCAGATCTCCTACATTAGCAACTGAACTAATGTAGTAACTGCCTAACAACAGGCAGGTAATATAAGACAGTTCTCATTTTACAACTGTGCTGAAAAGGTCTATAAGCCATTTTGGGGAGCCAGAATCCAGCCCAGTATTTGATAGTGTCTTTAAGTTTGTTGGTTAATTAGCAAGCAGAATCCCCCTATGTATCCCAGGTTGGTCTTGAATAAATTTACTGCCTCCCTTTCCTGTTGTGTAGGGTGCTAGGGGAGGAATCCAGGTTCTTGTGCATGCCAGGCAAGCCCTCCACCAACTGAGCTACATCCTTAGTCTTTAAATTCGTTTTTTAAACACAAATATTTTTATTTATTATGTATATAACATTGTGCATGCCAGAAGAGGCCACCAGATTTCACTATAGAGAGTTGTCAGCCACCATGTGTTTGCTGAGAATTGAACTCAGGACCTCTGGGAAGAGCAGCCAGTGCTCTTAACCTCTGAGGCATCTCTATAGCCCCCTAAAATAAGTATTTTAAAATCATGTGTCTTTGTGGGTATGTTCATCTGAATTCAGGTGCCAGGAGAAACCAGAGGCATTGGATTTTTGGAGCTGGAGTGACTAGTGATTGAGGGTTTGAGCAGAGAGAAGTGCACCTTGACAAGAGCAGAGAACATCATACCCACTGAGCCATCTCTCCAGACCCCACATTCTCCAGTTGGCTGTTTCCTTGGATCTATCGTTGAACTGCGTCCTCTAGCTGCTATAAATGGGAGTTCAGACCTAGGGGCTTTATTTGATTCAGTTTCAATTATTTTGGCAAGAAAATTTTATTCACTGGTAACATTTATACTTTGTGCTGCAAGATCACAGGGGCCTCATAAAAGTGTTGTCTCTGGGTTAGTGATGTTAGATTACTGGATTGATCTGCTTTTAAAAGTATGTGTTTCTCCTTGTGACACTGAACTGGGGACATGTGGCGGCACAGCTCACGCTTTTTATATACGTTTGCAGTTTTTCAAAATTCAAACGTACTTTATTACATTCGCATGATTATAGCATCCCTCACTTCTTCCCTCCCTTTGTTATTTCCTGTAAAGGTTTTTAAATAAAGTGAGAAACCAGGTTTTCCCGAACAGGCTAGACTACTTACTGTCTTTCTTTCTAGACAGAGTTTCTCTGTGTAGCCCTGGGTGTCCTGGAACTCACTCTGTAGACCAGGCTATACTTGAACTCAGAGATCTGCCTCCCTCTAGCTCTTTTTTAGTGCTGGAATTAAAGGCATGTACGATTACCTCCCTCCTGGCTTAGATTTCTTTCGTGACATCAATGAAGAAAATTGTGTTTTTTTTTTTTACAAGATTTAAAAGCAACTTCTAAGACTAGAGAGATGGCTAAAGATGCTTCCTGCTCTTCTAGAGGACTTGCGTTCTGTTCCTAATATGCCTATGGGTTGGCTACCCATAAACTTTAACTCCAACTCCAGAGGCTCTTCTGTCCTCCTCCGGCATCCACAAGTACCTGCAAACAGGTGCACACACAATTACAAGACATTAATAAATAAAAGCTAAATTCTATTCCTACTGCCAGCTCAAACTGCTAAACTATAATAGGAGTTGGAATCCCCAAAGTACAGGTTTTGGCTATTTTAGTAATAATAGTTTACAACAGCCCATTGCTGCACTAGTTTATTTGTGACCCCCAACACAAGCTGTAATTAAACTGACCAAGTCCAATCACTCAACACCCACAAAACAACAACCCAACAACAGACAAGTGAATTATTTGTGTTCCCACCACACTAAACCTTAAAAGGGCCTTTAGATCTGGAAAGGAGATATAAAGGTAGGGTAGGTCTTTGTCAATCTATTCTTCCCGGAAACTAGGTCGGCAACTCGATTGTCAGAATTAGTAGAAGCATATGACAATCTAGAATGAAGGAACAGGGGGAAAAGCAGGAAAGGAAGTGCGGTGGGGGTTGGGGGCGTTGTGGGTCCAGGATGAAGTTGAGGAAGCTCTCCCTGGGTTCTTCAAGAAGCAGGACATGAGAAGGGAATCCCTGGGAGGACCCAGGAGCCATCCATCTCTATCAAAACCATCTGCACGTCTTAATTCAGAAGGGAATTCCACAATACTCCCACATCAAAGAGTATTTAGAGAGGTCCGCCGCCTCTTTAAAGCTGCAAACAGGCGGGCACGGCCCACTCGTACACCCATGAATGCATTTGCTACCTCGCCCTGCCCCAGCTTTCACTGACAATTTTCAGAACCAATCATCTCCAGTCGTAGCCCCGCCTCTCTATCGACCTGTGAAAGGCGTACATGTCAGCTAATAAAAAAATAAGAATGAGGATGTGAAGGAACGACTCTTCTCCGTTTACCTCGACGCGTTCAGTAATTGGTAGAAAGGCTTGAGCAGCTGATACGGGCCACCAATCCGTAAGGGCGGAAAAGGACGAAGGGCAGAGCGAGGGGCGGGGGTGACGTGGCAATGACAGAAGCATAAACTGGAATGACTGACGGAAACACCAGCCAATCGGAGGCCAGACCGGCCGGGCGCTCGGCATTCTACCGTCCCCGGACCTCAGGAAAGCACCAATGGTTTTGTAGCCCTGCCTGATTGGCTTCCCCTCGAGCCAATCGAGAGCAGGCCTGGAGGACGCGTCGCGCCCCGAGATTCTCACTGGGCGGAGCAGCATGACAAGCCCGAGAGAAATGCCAATGTCCGCGGGGTCTTCCGCAAGTGACACTTGGCGGCACCAATCGCCGTCCTCCTTCCCGGCGGCCAAGCCCTCCTTCCCGCGGCGGGGCTGGCGGGGCGGGGACGCTGCGCGGCGGCAGCTGAAGCGCTAGCCGTGTTGGGCGCTCCGGGCGGCGGCGGCGGAGCTCGTAGGCGGTTCCGGTCGTGTCTCTCCGGGCGGCGGCGGCTCATGGCGGCGACCGAGCTGAGAGGAGTGGTGGGGCCGGGCCCGGCAGCCATCGCGGCTCCGGGCGGCGGCGGCGGCGCGGGTCCGCCCGTGGTGGGAGGAGGCGGCGGACGCGGGGACGCGGGGCCCGGCTCCGGGGTGGCGGCTGCGGCGGCGGCTGCGGGCGGCCCGGGCCCCGGGGCCGGGGGAGTGGCGGCGGGCGGCCCGGGCTCTGCACCGCCAGCCGCGGGCTCGGGCGGTTCGGGCGCCGGGAGCTCGGGCTCGGCTAGAGAGGGCTGGCTCTTCAAATGGACCAATTACATCAAAGGCTACCAGCGGCGGTGGTTCGTGCTGAGCAACGGGCTCCTGAGCTACTACAGGTAACTGCTTCCGGGGCGCCGCGCTCACCTGGCCTGCCCTAGTGCAGCCCACGGACCCGCGCTGTCACTCTCCGCTGGGCGGCTTGGCAGCCAAGGTCGCTCTGGGTCGCTGCCTGTCACCTGTACAGGTTGACAGCTTGCAAAAGTCAGAAGCTCCAGATTTGACACGCCGCCCCTGTCCCCGCCGTCCCCCGTCCCTGGTGCCTCCCCTGCCTCCATCTCTGGGTCTTTCCTGTCAGCAATTGTTTGGAGAGCATCTGCTCTGCCATTGTATTTCCGCTACCACGTGGGTGCAATCGCTAATTCTGCAAGTAAGGCACTGTTGTGAGGCTGGAGGGGCACAGGCAGTCCCTCAGGAACTCACGGTGGAAGTTCTAACTCGGAACTTTTTTGTGCTCCAGTCTTTAAAATTCAAGCTTTCTGATGCATCTGCCCCTGTTTGCTCACTCCACACATTCAGACATCAAAACACCGTTCACAGGGAGACTTCAGGATTGTGTCCACCACATGTCTTACCTCTCTAAGCGAGCACTTACTTTCATGGTCTGGACAGCCCAGCATGGAGATGTGTCCCTTTATCATAGCTTTTACTTTTGCTTGCCCCACCTCCTCACACAGGAGTGATTGTGTTATCCAGTAGTTTCGTGCCCTTTTTAGCTTTACTTAAGATTAAGTTGTATTAAAGGAAGAGTGCATGTCTTTGAAATGGTTATTAACGTTTTGCAGTGCTTGTTTTGCTATGGTTAATGTATACTTACCGTGACTCATAACGCGGTGACATCGTGTCACACTTTGGGGCTTATAGTGCTAGACAGAGGTGTCCAGAGGTGATTTGAGGGTGGGTCATGAGCATTCCCAGTGGCTGTGCATTGTGGCTTACATGCAACATCTCATTCAGTTCTCCTGGATCTCCCATCTCCCTGGGAATTAGGACATGTTCCTGACAAGGAAGCAGACTTAGCATGGGCAGCTCTCCCAGGGTCTTGGAGAAATCAGGATTTGAATCTACCTTTCATACCAACCAAACCTAAAACCCAGGTTAGTGTCACAGGAACCAATTAGATTCAGAGATAATTGCCTCAAACACAGTTTACAGAGTATGGTTTACAGTGTTTCATGGAAAAAGCACTGAAGTATACTTTAAGAGGAATTATTTTTTAGAGTGATGCCATTTCTGATTGAAACCTCTTCCCAAAGGCCATCCAGTTTGGGGAACTCAAGAAACTGGTATAGAAGAGTGGCTCAGCCTGTGTTTTTTTTTTTTTTTTTTTGTTTTTTTTTTTTAATTCAATTTTACCAGTAGTCTGCTATCAAAAGGGTTGGGTAGACAGATAACTTCTCATGAATAGCGTTGGCTTGTCCATTAGAGAATTTTAAGGAAAGCTTGAAGAGGAATTGGAGGTTGTTGGTGGGAACATTCTTATCTCTCCCCAACCATAGAAGATGCCTTAGGTAGCTTTTCTTTGATGCTTAAGTAACATTTAGTTGTGAATAGGTATAGCATTCGCATTGTTGTATTCTGAATTAATTTTAATGTAATCCTTTTTCCTGCTCCTCTAGACCTCAGTTGAGGATTATAGCATAAATTTTAGTTTGACCCAGAGGTTGTTTTTTTTCCCCCATCTATTCAAGCTCATGTCTTGTTTTAATTGATTATTATTCCAGTGTTCAGTTGATTTATATCCCTACTTGGTTCATAAACCTGATAACGCTGATTCTGCATTTTCAAAGTTTGTGCATTAAGGGCTAAGTGTGGTGATAACAACCCTGTAATCCCAGCAAAAGGCAAAGGCAAGTAGATCTCTATGAGTTTGAGGCATCTTAGTCTACACAGCAAGTTACAGGATAGCCAGAGCTATGTAATGAAACCCTGTCTCAAAAAAAAAAAAAAAAGTGCATTATCCAAGGGCTTTAATATTGTGTGGTCTTCGACTGGAGAAGAGCAGTAACTGCACATACGTAAATGAAGGCAAAAGACACATAAAGTAAATCTAAAATAAGAAATTAAAATTTCTCTGATCTTTTTAATACAGCCAAGTTCTTACATTGTCTACTTTGTAGGCTACTTGATTGTTCAGAATAAATCTTGATCAGTGTTGACCTTGTATATTAATAACTTACCTGTTGCATCTCTCCGTATTTGTTGCTGCTTTTACTTTCTTTCTCACAATAGCTGATTCCATATAAAACCCCTTCCAAAAAATACCAAAATATGTCATTAGCCTGTTCTTGCCAAATAGGATGGTCCTAGTCACAAACCAGCCAATCAACAGGGTCCAGTTTGTCAATCTGTGCATTGCCTCACACCCCTAGAATTTCAGTGAAGTTCCTCCTTCTGACTGCAGTGGCAGTTTAGTCTTCCTAGTAGGGTGCCTGTGATCCCCATCTCCTTTCTAGAATTACTCAGCTATGTTAGCATTCCTCCTTTGTTGTCACATGTCCAAAACCTAGTCCCTTAGGTATACCATTTTCAAAATACTTTTTCCCTTCATAGATTCCATCCTCTGGTGACAGAGAACAGACATAAGTGAGCCTTCCTTTTACCTTTCTTGCACTTCTTTACGTAGATGCCCCATAACTTACTTTGTTATACAGAATCCCAGCTCTCAGAAACACCCATGGCAGGCTATATTAAGTTTTCCTTCTAGCTTCTAGAGATTAAATTACTATTTCATCTGACCTTTTCAGGCAAGAATTTTCTACCCAGAAAATAACCATGTAATAGTGTAATGACTGAAGAACTTCGACTTAGAATCTTTGCTGCCTCTGTTCTAAATGTTTATAGCCATAGATGTGTTTGCCTGAGCCTAAGAGCCCTGTGGTCAAGCCTGCCTCCCAGTGTCCCTTCATGCCTGTTAAACAGCTATAGACTGTACATTATTTGAGAAACTTCTCTGGTGTACGAAGATGGTGGAGGCAGAACAGATCCCTAGGTTAGTGGGATGTGCCAATAAGGAAGCTTGTGATCAAAGGCCCAAGTAGTAAGGGTAAGCTGGCCTTCAGCTGTGAGTCTGTAATTCAGTCTGCATTATTCATAATGTAACTGAAGCTTGGGGGTGGGGGGTAAGAATAGAAAAAGCAGGGATTCACATTACAGTGCGGCAGGTGCAGGGCATAGAAAATGGCCAGTCCTTTGAGACCCTCACCCCACCCTGGATCTCTTATTGCTCGTTAGTACATTTGAAAAAGAAAAAAGTTACACATGATGAAGTGAACAACAACGAATTTGTCTTCTTAAGGGCAGTAAACATACTTTCTCGAACATACTAAACCTTAGTGTCTGGGGAAGGGTGTGTGCCATTTCTGGCATGTAGGAATTCTGGATGTGCTAGGTGTGTTTGGCTGCTTGGCTCTACTGCTTTGTACTGAGCAAAGGACTTTGACCTCTTTGTGTTCAGAGTTGGACAGGGAAAACTGCAACTTCAACTTTAAGGTCTCTGGGCATAACCAGCAGTGGTGAAGAAATGAGCTTTTCTCTTTATGCTCAGTAGTGCTGGGAGTTAGATGTTTAATGTGAATCTTGATATTTTACATCAAGTGCGTCATACCTTGTTGTCACCAAGTAGCGTTGTAAAGTTCAGAAGTCAGTCTATTAATAGAACTGTCAGTAGAGATTGGGGAAATTTTTACACCCAGTCCTCCTGAGTGCAGACCTGCTGAGTCTTTCCTGGCTATTAATAGGATGGCTTAGGGGTTCCCACCAATAAAAGTCTGGAACTTAGGAAACTAAATTTTCTAGAAAGATTAAAATGCCTAGTGAGTCTTTCTTGATTATTCTTTATTGTCTCAGACAGGTAGGTATGCTTATTTGCTATCATTTGAGCTATAACCAATATTTAATAGTTGAATCACTTAGGGTTTGCCTTTTATAAACTTCTGCAATATAATCCTAAGCGTGGCATGACAGTTCTCATTTGGGCTGATTTACAGTGAGTGGGTGGCTCAGTGTATGAAAATGGAGCTATTCTTAGAGAATGAAAGTGTCAAAATTTTTTGTTGCACAAGGTTATAAAGTGTTTTATAACTTGCTCAGGAAAGAGTAGTTTCTGACCGCATGTGGACATGAGGAGCTTTGCAAGGGGAGGGCTGTTCTACACTGGGATTGTGGTAGTGGTTGCACAATTGTATCCACTTGTCAGAACTCATTCAGTTGTACTTAATTAACTGCTGAATTAATATTTCATGCAATTCTAACTGAATAAAGACTTTGTTTTTAAAAGCTACTTTTAAGAGGAACAGTGGGGCAATAAAATTGCTAACTCATACAGTGCTTACAGGCTCTGGAAGCATTGTCCCACTGCTTAAATTTTCAAGGGTTGTTTGAAGGAATTATAACAAGAGTTTGTTGGTTCCTAAGACTACTTAATTTTCAGAGCGCTCAGAGTTATGAAAAAGAAAGTAACAACAGAGCAGGGCAGATGTCTACTACCCTTCCTTTTAGCCTTTTCGTCTTGTATGGCAGGTCCAAGGCAGAAATGAGACATACCTGCCGTGGTACCATCAACCTTGCCACAGCCAACATCACTGTGGAGGACTCTTGCAACTTCATCATTTCCAATGGCGGTGCTCAGACTTACCACTTGAAGGCCAGCTCAGAAGTAGAGCGGCAGCGCTGGGTGACAGCCTTGGAACTGGCCAAGGCCAAGGCTGTGAAGATGTTGGCTGAGTCAGGTATGGAGCAAAGGAACACTGGCATGGGAAAGACAGCCTTTTACAACTCTGACCACAGTGTATCTTTTATATACCTGCCTTAGATATCCCAAGCTTCTCATTGTATGTTACTTCTCATGAGTAGTGGTTCTAAACTGAGTTCAGCCCTCCATATACACCTGACATTTGGGAATGTCTGGAGATATTTTTAGTTAAAATAATGAAATCTGGGGTGTTAATAGCATATAAAGACTAGAAGCCAAAGAGTAGCACCCCTGCCTTTCAACAAAAATCAGCTAGCAGAGGTTGAAAAACCCTGGTCCTAAAGATATGACATACCTCTTATGCTTAAAAAAATTTTTTTTAAATTTTTTTTGCATTCAGGATCTTACTAGTAGCCCTGGATGTCCTAAAACCCCATCCTCCTGCCTCTGCCTCTTGAGTGCTAGGACTAAAGACATTCTCCACTATGTCTGGCGCCTGTGCTTTCGTTTTTGTTGTTGTTGTTTGTTTAATTTTTTATTACCTATTTTTATTTTACATTCATTGGTGTTTTGCCTGCATGTGTGTCTGTGTGAGGGTGTCAGAATACCTGGAACAGACAGTTCAGTGAGTACTCATGGACAGTGAGTAGTCATGTGGGTGCTGGGAATTGAACCTTGGTCCTCTGGAAGAGCAACCAATGTTCTTAACCACTGTGCAATCTCTTCAGCCCCCGTATGCTTTTGGTTTTAAAGTCAGTTGACTTTCTTAAATATTTGAGAGATAATTACTTTAGTACTAGCTCAGTATTAAGAATCTTATAATTCATAATCTGGACCTATGCATATTTTTCTTCTCTTGATTTGTTTTTTTTTCCCCCTGACAATCTTATGGCCAAACTCACTCTGTCTATAGTTGAAGATGACCTTGGACTCCTGATCCTTCTGCCGCCACCTCTCAAGTGCTGGAATTTTAGGCCCAACTTCTGATAGCTTCTTATTTGTTAAAGTTGTAACAGTCTTGAGAGATGACTCAAAAACAGTCTTATCAGGGCTGGAGAGATGGCTCAGTGGTTAGGAGTGCATCTTGGTCTTGGGGAATATGGGATTTCAGTTCTCAGGACTCTGGTCAGGAAGCTTACATCTATCTATGAGTCCAGCTCCAAGAGAATCAGCTGTCTCTGGATGATAAGGGCATACATACAAACACAGTTTAAAATAGTAAAAATAAATCTTTTTTCTGATTGGCTTTTTAAAAAAATTATTTGTTTTATTTTATGTCATTTGGTCTTTCCCTGCATATATATCTGGGTGTCAGATCTTGGAGTTACAGACAGCTGTGAGCTGCCATATGGGTGCTGGAAATTGAACCTGGGTCCTCTGGAATAGTAATCAGTGCTCTTAACTGATGAGCAGCCCCTCTAATTAGCCTTTTTTTCCCCCTAAAGAAAATGATAGGATTTGCCGTCAAGATATTGTGATAATCATACTGAGCTTGCTCACTGTCAAAGAACTGAGATGGTCAGTTCTACTGTTGTTTACCAGTTGTTTAGCTTACCTTCCATCATTTTCCATGCTGTGCCTAATAGCTATTAAACCACGATAGGAAACTTCATTGCTTTATCAATTTTGTTGTGCCAGGTTCTGTTTTGACCTTGGCCCTGCCTCTGTCTAGCAGAGAGGACAGGTCTTCTTGTTCCGGGAGAACAGCAGTAACAAAGCTGATGCTGAGAGGAAAGCACAGACTCCTCCTTGATTTACGATTTGAGAGTTGTCTTGTTTTCCTTTTGAAGTGGTTTTAGGGTCAAATGAGTTCTTCATGAAGTTTAGCTCTCCCCTGGAGAAGAAAAATTAATACGGCTTTGAGAGAAAAAAAGCTACTCTGCAATTTGCAACCCATTTTGCAGAGGGCCTGCATGCCACCCTAAAGATAATGGTAGATTTGGTGGATAAAGGCTCTCTTGCATATAAAAATGCTGAAGGACAGTTCTAAAGTGAGACGAGTATTCTGTGAGGAACAGTTTGCAGATCTTCTCACCTCATCTAATTAAATTGGTGAAGTTACCCATCTCAAGGATTTGCAACCCATTTTGCAGAGGGCTTGCATGCCACCCTAAAGATAATGGTGGATTTTCAATAATAATTAGTTTGGATTTGATTGGAATCTACAAGCTAATCTTAAAGGCCCGTTACAGTTCAGTTGCCAAGAGTGCTTGCCTATTATGCATGAAGGCTTTGATTCCCCAGAACTGCTAGGGGTGATGATTGTACCTTTCAGGAAGTAGAAGTAAGAGGATCAAGACTTCAAGCTCAGTTTGGGCTATGTAGGAATTCAAACCTCATCTGAACTACATGAGAAGCTGCCTCAAAAAAGACTTAGAAGTTTTAGTTATATGTTTTTATTTCTAAGAACCGTCCAGTTTGCCATAATATCCTCTCCATCAGTAGATCTTAAACTTCAGCATGCATTAGGACTATTTTGGCCACAATTAGAAACACAGATTTTGGTCCAATGAAAAGATGGCTTAGCCAGTGAAGGCATTTGCTGCCCAGTGTGACAACCTAACTTCCATTTCTGAGATCCACATAGTGGAAGGAGAGACCTGATCCCAAAGGTAGTTCTCTGGCATGCACATGCACACCATAGCTCATGTACCCTAGCCCTACCCCACATATATAATTATAAATACATGTAATTTAAAAAGAGAAATGCAGGTTCCCAACCTTGCCTCGGCATCTGAATCTCAGTGTGTAGGAGTGGGACCTGAGACTGTACCTTTTTAAGATGTACTCCATATGCTATGGGTTACCCTCTATAGCAGTGATTCTCAACCTTCCTAATGCTGTGACCCTTTAATACAGTTCTTCATGTTGTGGTGACCCCAATCATAAAATTACTTTCGTTGCTACTTCATACCTGTAATTTTGCTACTGTTATGAATCGTAATATAAACATCCAATATGTGACAAACTGCTGCAATCCACTGGAATGGCCAGCCCTCAGTTGCTTGTTGCTCGAATGCACATGTTAAAGCATGCTTCTCTTGGAGCAGAGTAGATAGGTCTCCCAACTTTCAGTCCTGAGGCAGAACTTAACTTTGGCATCCCTACAGATGAATCAGGAGATGAGGAGTCTGTCTCACAAACTGACAAGACTGAGCTCCAGAATACCCTCCGAACACTCTCCAGCAAAGTGGAGGACCTGAGCACATGCAATGACTTGATAGCTAAGCATGGCACCGCCCTGCAGCGTTCCCTCAGTGAGTTGGAGTCCCTGAAGCTGCCTGCTGAGAGCAACGAGAAAATCAAACAGGTCAATGAACGAGCCACGCTCTTTAGGATAACATCCAATGCCATGATCAATGTGAGTAAAGATGGTGCCCGCCTGGCATTTTGACACTTCCTCTCTGAAACATAGTGCTTTCCCAAGCCCTTCAACTAACTGGTACAGGTCTTGCTTCTATGAGCAGGTGCTTTAAGTTACATTTTCTGTTGCATGAAACAGGACTGGCTGCCCGGGTGGAAGGTGCTCTGCTCTGTTCAGAGGACATTGCATCATCCAGGAGGTAGTAAGAAGTCCAGTGGTGCAGTCTTCTTTGTCTGAGCTGTAGGGCATCTGAGGTGCTATTATTTGGGTGCCTGGACTGCCTTCGTTTGTGGTTTTTGCTTCTTTGCTTTTTTTTTCTAACCTAATCTGTCATAGCTGAAAGATCCTCTTGGATCCTTTGCACTGTTGTATTCTTTCTCTTCCTCCTTGGAGATAGACCCTGCATGGCCAAGGCATCCTGCATGCAGGGCCTGGCTCAAGCACTGGCAAGAACTTGTAATACTAGTTAGTTCAGTGTTAGTTAGCCTTTGATTCCATAATACTCCATGTGGGCACTAGAAGACTGAGTAAAAACAAAGCATCGCCAGCCTTATAATATATTGCTGCCTGTGAAAGGAACACTGGGTTTCACAATGCTGTTTTTCTTCTAACTGATTCTCACCCGACAGGTTGTTTTCGCTCCTTTGCACATAAAAAATGCTGAAGGATATTTTGTAAGTGAGATGAGTATTCTGTGAGAAACGGTTTTGGAGAGCTCCTACCCCCTTCTAATTAAATGGGTAAAGTTACCTCCGGAGAGCCAGATTTTCCTTGTTTAGGGAGTGATCATGAGAAGACCTAGTTTAGTTCCTGTGATGCTTGAATATCAAAGACCTTTTCCTCTGATGAAATTTTTCTCATTTTGTTTCTTTGTTACTTGGTGGCAGTTGTGTTAACTTTTGTTTTAATATTTTAACCTTTATTTTAAGTGTTGAACACCTTCAAGGCTCTGATTTACCTCAGCCGGAAAGAAGACAAATTAGTTTTTCGTCTTAGGGATTTCAGGAAGGTGAGCCCCTCCTATTGTTACTCACTGACACCAGCAGGTCAGTGCCGATTCGGGGGTTCAGTGACCAGGAAACCTGGTGATTCCACAAACAATGAATGACCCATGTTAAATATGTAGGCTTTACATTTTGTGTTTTATATGTATGGGTGTTTTGATTACATGTATTTTGTGTACCTCTTGTGTGCCTATGGAGGTCATAAACAGGCATCAGATCGCTGGGATTGGAGTTATTGATGGCCATGAGCTACCCTGTAGATTTTGGGAAAGGAACCCTGTTCCTCTAATTTTTAGTGTTGGGTGAACACTCAACTCTCTCTTCTTTTTGTTTTTCCAAGACAGGGTTTCTCTGTATAGCCTTGGCTGTCCTGGACTCTCTTTGAAGATCCAGCTGGCCTTAAACTCACAGAGATCTGCCTGCCTCTGCCTCCCTGAGTGCTGGGATTATAGGCATGCGCCATCTTGCCCGGCTGACAGTCTTATTTTCTTGTTCTAATATGATTTAAAAAACAAAACAAAAGCATTTAAGATTTATTTATTATGTATACAGTGTTCTGCCTGTATGTGTGCCGACATGCCAGAAGAGGGCACCAACTCTCATTATAGATGGTTGTGGGCGACCATGTGGTTGCCGGGAATTGAATTCAGGACCTTAGGAAGAACAGCCAGTCCTCTTAACCTCTGAGCCATCTCTCCAGCCCTAATATGATTTTTTTTTTTAACTAAATAAAACACTCATGCTTCATAAAACTAAAGCATTCTTTAGCTTTTTCTCTTGGAAATTGCTCATCTTTGTTCTTTGGGAAATTATCCATTCCCAAGTTCTAGGTTACGTCAGGAATGCTCTCTTGGAAGTCATAGACAAGCTTTCAGGAGGGGACTGTGGCTCTCTGGTAGCGTGGTAGCCCTAGAATGCGCCAGGCCCTGGTTTCAGTCCCCAGCACAATACACACTCAGACTCTAACTTGATAGAAGTAACCTGTTCTCTTCCACTTTACTTTCTTGTCCACTGCCTATGTCCCTGTCATCATCTCGTTGTTGCCTGAAGTGCACTTTTTATCCTTTTGTTGTTATAAATAGCAAGACTTTTAATGCAGTGTAAATAAGCCAGGTATGGTGACACATGTCTGTTAATCTCAGTACCCTGTAGGCATAGGCAGGAGGAACAAGAGTTCAAAGCCAGTCTGAGCAGCTGCATGCGTGACAGAATAGACATGGGCAGCACATTGGGGGTGTTCAGTGTGCACTAGGAAGGATAAAGATGCTAATGCTTCGACTAAATGCTGAGGGAGAATGAAGGTATTGTCTTCCTGGAAGGAAGACAATATAGACTTGGGTCTTATTTAGACACTAACTGTGTCCTTCACCACTTGCATAACCCAGTGAAACCCTACCCATTCTGTGACCACGATTTCTTATCTGTAAATGCTTTGATACTAGGTAAATCTTTCATGCAGGTATTAAAAGACTTCAGGTAATATATTTGAAATGCTCAGTGAAGTGCCTGACTGTACAACTGACTCTTAATAAATTTTTATTTTATTCTAATTTTTGAAACAGGGTTTTTCTGTGTAGCTCCGACTGTCCTGGAAATTGCAATGTAGACCAGGCTGGCCTCAAAATCAGAGTTCTACTTGCCTCTGCCTCCCTAGTGCTGAGATCAAAGATATTCATCACTGTACCCAGTGGTTCTTGCTACATTTTAGTTATTATCACTTTTATTAAAGAGAGTGGAGGAGAGGAATTGGTGGGGATAGTCATGTGGCGTGTGTGGACTCGTTCTCCTCAGAGTCTGGACACTGCTGGTGGCTGCTAGAGCAAGGAAGTAGCTAGAGGTGAGGCTTGAGTGGAGGTTGGGGTGATGCAGATTCAAATGAATCGGCTTGGTGATAAAAGAGGCTGAGGCCAGTCTCAGGAAAGCAAGCTCTATGATTCCTGCCTTACTGAATGTGGTGTGTTCTCAGTGCTCTGTGGAAGAGTGACAGCTCTGAGGCAGTCTCTGTTGTTAGCCTTTGTTCATTTACAGACAATGAATGTGAAGCACAGAGTTCAGTAACTAACTAGATAGCAGGAAAGAGCTGTGATTTGAGGCCATCCAGCCCAATTCCAGATGTGTGCTCCACTGCTTCCACCGTGGAGGAATGGAAAGAGATTACAGACTCCAGAACATTAAAGCAGAGTCGCTAGGACTTGATATTTGGATGTGAAGAAGAAAGCAAAACTGAAAGAAAGACGCCCCATAGGCTTGGGCAGCTTGAAAGGCTCTGGAACAGCTTTGGGATGGAGACATTCAAAGGAAGAAACAAGAGGCAGCGAGAGAATGAGGTGACTCAAGCGTGAGACCCACTGATTTTGAAGTTACTTAGAGCTATTGAATAGGCACTTGGATATTCTGGTCTGAAACTCAGAGAGTCCAATTTGGAATCACTGATTTAGTAGCCATTGGTGAACCTGTGGGCAATTGTTGAAACCATGGGAGCAGACATTCTAATAGAACCTTTTAGCTTCTCTGTAACGGGGAATACACTTTTAAGCTTACATTGGTTCCTTCCTTCATTTATTTATTAAGCAAACTTTATGAGGCTCCTGCTATGTGTTAGGAGCGGGAGACCTATATATGAATAAGCTGTAAAATGTGTTTTAAAGTTGCTCGTGATCCCTCTGGAGAGATAGAAACTCAGTCATGATACTGCTGTGCATGTGTTAGGTAGAAGTATGCTGAAACTGGTAAGGGGATAGAAGAAGCAACACAGAAACTCAGTCATGGTACTGCTGTCGTGTGTTAGGTAGAAGTATGCTGCAGCTGGTAAGGAGATGGAAGAAGCAGCTGGCTGCTTAGGAGAGTGGGTGTCACAGAAGCAACATTTGTCCTAGGTCCTCTTCTTTCTTAGAGAAAGGAAATAGGGAAGAGCAGTGCAGGCAGAGTAAGTAGCATATGCCTAAGTGGTTAGGGCTGGGAGAAAGCTGTGTGCCTGCGAAAACAGTGTGGCCATGTTGTAGGGTACAGAGGTAACACCTGCCGGGAAAGGAGGACTTGGGGTGTTTGGTAGCCATACTTGGGAGGGTCCTTTGTGTTGTAACTAATAATTAGGATTTGATCCTAACCATGAGGAAGTCAGTAAAGGGACTGAGATAATCAGATTTGTGTGTAGGGGTTGGTTGTTTTTCTCTATATTCCATCTTTGATTCATCAAGTAGTATGCTAATTTTTAAGATCAGCTTTTCCTAAATGACTAAAATAAAAGCAAAGCCGTTACTCCATTTCTAATCTGAGTCAGTGCAGATTCTGTTTTCAGTCCTCAGCTTTGGGTTATGTGAGTTTAGTTGGTTTTTTGAAAGTGGTTATCATGCATGCCCTTTGTCTTTTGGCCAGTAGATCTCTGGGTGCAGTTCACATGCCCACCCCTTGTGCTGCTGCCACAAATGCCTTGTCTGGGTTTGCTGCTCACTTGGTATTTGCTTGGTTCTCATGACCAGGAAAATAGGAGAACTATGACAACGTGTTCACTCTTTCCCAAGTCTGACCTTGATTGCAGCACAGAGTTGGCTGTCCCTGATACTGTGGCATAGCAGGAAGTATTTAATTGTCATATGCTTTCTCACATTCCCAGAATAAGGTGACTTCATGGGGAGTCTGACCAGTTGAAGTGACGTAACCAACACTCTCTCTGTACAGGCCTGCAGAGATTTCCTCATGTTAGCCCAGACTCATAGTAAAAAGTGGCAGAAGTCACTACAGTATGAAAGAGACCAGCGGATCCGACTGGAAGAGACTCTTGAGCAGCTGGCGAAGCAGCACAATCACCTGGAGAGAGCCTTCCGGGGAGCCACGGTGCTGCCAGCAAACACTCCGGGCAGTGCTGGTTCTGCTAAAGGTGGGACACGTAGCTCTTACATAGCTGTTCTGATATGATCCAGGCCATTTCTGCAGTTGACAGAAGAAATTCCTCATAAGTGGTGGCTCATGTGAGATGCATTTGGAGCTCTTGATTTCTTTTGGCTTTTCCACTGCTTTCTACCATTGTTGCCATGTTTGTGGTCAGCATTTAAAAGAACCCACTGTGCCAGGCATTGATAAATATAACCACAGAAAACAAATGAGGCTTTTCTCTGTAGATCAGTGCTGTTCTGGCAAAGGAGACATGAGCGATGAAGATGATGAGAATGAATTTTTTGATGCACCAGAGATTATCACCATGCCTGAAAACTTGGGCCACAAGTAAGTTGTCCTTGCCTGTTGAAGAAAATGAACATATCTGTTTATTTGATGAGAAGCTTTCCCATAAGATTCTGAGCTGGTGATGGTTGTTAAGAAGTGGGCTCTTTGTGTTAAGTAAATGGAAAGTTACTAGCACTTACACATTGAATTTTCCAGAGATCCCAAACTCATATCCATCCTAAGTGTGTACAGTATATTTGTTATTGTGTTTCATAAAGAATGGGTGAGGACCAAACTTTAGTACTGGTGTTTGTTCTAATTCTCCTCTGTTTTTCATCCGTGAAGACGTACTGGTAGCAATATCAGTGGAGCCAGCAGTGACATCAGCCTTGATGAGCAGGTAACTGTTATTCAGAAGTTGTCAAAGTCCAGGGACTTTAGTTTGGATTTCCAAGGACTTGTCTGTGAAGTGCTAAGGGAAATAGGAACTCCTGGTGTTTATTAAGCATGGGGGAAGGGAATGTTATAGATAGCAGGTTTTTTTGTTCTTTGTGGCTGATTGAATGGTTTTGTTTTTGCTTCTAGTATAAGCATCAGCTGGAGGAGACCAAGAAGGAAAAGAGAACCAGAATACCATATAAGCCAAACTACAGCCTCAACTTGTGGAGCATCATGAAGAACTGCATTGGAAAAGAGCTCTCTAAGATCCCAATGCCGGTGAGGTCCTCAAATACCCAGACTGGGATGCTCTCTACATCTGGGGCATTCTTGTCACACTGTAGCATCTTCACGCATGGACTTATTAGTCATAAACCATCCCTATAAGTCAACTTGTTTAGTTCTGGCTATGAATCTGCTATGTTGCCAGATCATCTAGAGTCATCTGCTTATGTTTGGTAACATTTATGAGCAATTCCTGTGGCAAGCAGGCAGGCAGGCATGGGGCATGCACAGATAACACACTATGAATTATTTTCTTATGAAGCATATAGTGGGACTGAGGAGATGGCTCAGTCAGTACTGCTGTGTAAGCACAAGATCCCACATAAAAAGCCAGGCATCCGTGGTGGCATCAATGTCTGCTTTGGTGTGCACATGTGCTCACCACACAGATTCACAGCTATCCCCTCTCAAATTAAAAAAGAATATGGTAGGTGGGTGTGGTAATCATGCCTGTTAACACCAGCACTGGGAGGAATGACAGAGTTGGAAACTAGCCTAGGCTACATAGTTCTATACCAACCTGTGTCAGAGAGTGAGACCTTGTTTCAACACACACAAACACACACCTTAAAACAAAATACACATAGATTAAAAGAGATAGTAAAGGAAACAAGTAGATGATATATTTCCTCTTTTAGTGCTGTGAGAAGTCCTACACAAATGAAACAGACACAAAAGCAATTAATTCAACCTAGAAGATAAGGACCATGGTAAAGATGCATATTGGAGCTGGACATGGCAGTGCACACCTATGATCCCAACACTTGGGACACAGAAGCAAGAAGATTGGGGGTTCAGAGATTTTGGTGTAGCATATCTAATCAGGGTGAGATGTGGACCTCCAGTGCTCCAGGAAGCTCCACTGTTTGTATCTGGCAGTGTTCTGCTTGCATAGTCATTCTACAAGTATTTACTGAACTGAGTGTTTACAGTTTGCCCAGTGTGGTGCCAGTATGCATCTTAGGTAGATGTTCAGTTTTATAGAAAGAAATTCCAAGCTATATTAATTTGAACCAACGGTCAGCAAACTAAGGCCCTTGAGCCAAATCTGCCTGCCATCTAAGCATCTATAAGCCAAGAATGTATTTTAATTTTTTTATTAACTGGTTGGAGAAAAAAAATCTAAAGGAATGTAATAATTCATAAGGCTAATGTCCACAAATAAAGCTTGGTATGGACAGAAATTTTCTTTATTTCTGTTGGTGCCTGCTCTCTTATAGCAGCAGTATTAAATGATGTGACAGAGACCACCTAGTCCTGAAGGCTTAAATATTTACTGTGTAGCTTCTTTATAGAAAAACAAAAGCACAAACAAAACAGTGGCCCTGCACCTTAAACAAATGCTGGTTTAATACATTCTTATTTTGAAATTCAGAAGTAGGTTGTCCAGGGTTGATATCTAAAATGTCAGAACTAAGTTTCTGTTTTGTGCTCTCTACTTATAATTAGGTACCTTAATTCATAGGTCTATAATGACTCCTTGGGCCATTAGAGGGACACTTTGCAGTCAGCTGGAACGTAGACAAACGTAGCAGGCTGTGCCTTTTAATGGAGCTTCCTGGAAATTACATAATCCATTAATCTCTTGAATCTCCGTGGCCACAACTTACTTATGTGACCATAAGTACCTACAGAAAAGTCTAGAAATGAAGATTTAGGGTATGGGAGCTGCATGTTCTCTCCGAAGCCAGGTACTTGGAAGCAGAAATAAATGCCCTCCTCAGCCTCATGGCATATAGACACCGCTTCATAGACTATTTCTCATAGGTAGGAACTGTATTGTTGCCATGTATGTCCTTGATGTTCACTATACCTGCCTGGCACAGACAGTCATTCAGGAAATGTTGGAGTGATTAATTAATTGAGCCTTGGAAAACAAATAGGTTGCTTTTATATACGTGTGTAAGATTAGGTTTTTAAAAGGAATGATTCCCAAGAGTGAAATGCCTCTCGGTGATAAGATTTGTGGAACATTTTTAAGGCCCTACATTCCATCTCCAGTACTGCAAAATGATGATGATGATGGTGATGATGGGATAGTAATTGTAGTAGTAGTAGTAACTAAAGAATTAAAAATAAAGTGAATATTGACAAACAGACAAGAAAGGGAATTGAGTGAGCATATATGAGAGAAACCCCCAAATAATTGGTGTTTGAGAAACCCAAATAGAGAACCCACTTGCTCAAGCATTGGGTGCCTTACAGAAAGCAGTAGGCAGATAGGCTGGAAAGGCAGGCCATCACTGTCTCAGAATATACATCTTACTTAGAAACAGCTTCTGGGTCTAGGTGACCTCTGTGTCTTCTTTCGCTGTACATTCCTTATTGACATCGTCATTGGGAACGTGTAGTCCTGTACCTGCCTTCATCCGAATCAAGTCATCTTAGGGAGCGTTCCGTCACAGGGGAGCTATTGTGGGCTGTGGGTTTCAGACTTCTATTCCTGCTGGCATCTGCTGGTCACTGCAAGTGTGAGACACCAGTAGGAGGCTATGGCTCCGTCTTAGGCGGTCTTCTGATAGGATCTGTGTGACTCTGGTCTGCACAGGCCTCCTTGAGCTTCTGCTAGATCCCTTCAGCCTCTGAGGTGCAGTGATGTCCCTGCTTTTCTTTGTCTTCCACTCATGGCTGCCTGACGTTGCTAATCTCTGGGTTCTCTTTTGTGGCTAGCTAACTCCATTGGCAGTGAGTGACATCCTTGCTTCCTTTTGTTTAAAATACTCAGACTTATTTGTTTTGGCCTCTGAGTGGTAAAATGACATTTATACAAAGCTTGGCACTTTCAACTTAACTGAGGTTCTTGGAACCTTTATTAAAAGGTGGAGTCCAGCCAGGTGGTGGTGGCCACGCCTTTAATCCCAGCACTTGGGAGGCAGAGACAAGTGGATCTCTGTGAATTTGAGGCCAGCCTGGTCTACAGGGAGAGTTTCAGGGCAGCCAGGGCTGTTACACAGAGAAACCCTGTCTTAAAAAAACAAATACAACAACAGTAAAAAACAACAATAACCCCCCCCCCAAAAGAATTTTAAATAAATAAATAAGTAATGTGGCTAGGTGTGGAAGTGCACGCCTGTAGTCCCAGCACTGTGGGAGGCAGAGGCAGGTAGATCTCTGAGTCTGAGGCCAGCCTGGTGTACACAGAATCCAGGACAGCCAAGGCTACGCAAAGAAACCCTGTCTCGAAAAAAAACAACAAAAAAAGTGGGTTATATGTAAATGAAGAGCAGTGACAGACTAGTGATGTGCAGATTCTAGTCTAGGTTCTGAGAGTATGTGTAGTAGCCACCGGTAAGATGGTTTGTCACGATTTTCCTCTGAATGTGTGAAAATTTTGCTTCATTCTGCCTGAAGTGTTGCCTCTAAAAGATTCTGCTGCAGTGATTTAGAAAGGGTCCTAAGGATGCAGGCTTTACCATTCCTGTGTCTAGCTCTGTTCAAGCATCTTCTGTAGTCTAGGTGTCTCTGGAGGCTGAGGCAAGAATGTCACAGGAAGGGTGGGAGACAGAAGGGTGAAGTAAGAAAGAAATGTTCTGTTTACTGAAACATTGCTTAAGTACTGTTCAAGAGAAAGAAGACTGTTTGTCTTACTTTGTCTGGAAAAGAACTCAGGCCTGTAATATCCAAGCTCATAAATCTTTATTACTGATTAAATAAATGCTATTCATTTGCTTGGGAACCTAACTTCCTTCTAGAGCAAAATTTATTCTTTCTACTTCTAAGATTTATTTATTTTAATTACATATATGTGTATGGGTATGTGTATGTGAGCTCAAGTGGAGAGAGGCCAGAGATATCTAATTCTGCAGAGTGGAAGATACATGAATGCTACAAATGGAACTCAGGTCCTCTGGAAGAGCAGCCAGTGCTATTAACCTCTGAGCCATCTCTCTAGTACTCTTTCTCTCTTTTTAAAAATTATTTAAATTTTTGTGAGGTATGGGGCTGTGTATATGGAGAGCAGAAGAGGACCTCTCCTAGCACTCTGTTATATGTTCTCTTGAGACTAGGTCTCTCACTCGGCTTGAAGTGATCCATTTCAGCTAGGCTAAGCTCTTGGGAAGTGCCAGTCTCTACCTCTGCTTCTCCCTCCCTCCTTTCCCCACAGTGCTAGGGTTACAAGCATATGCAGCCATACCTAACCTTTTTGTTTTTTTAATATAGGTAGTAAGTAGTGGGATTAAACTCAGATCCTCATGCTTGCAGAGTAAGAGTTCCTACCCAGTGAGCCATCTCCCTACCATCTCCCCAACCCCTAGAGCAATTTTTGTTTGTTTGATACAGGGTCTTTATTATATAGCTCTTGCTGTTTTGAAACTTACTGGCCTCAGTTTCACAGATATCCACCTTCCTCTGCTTCCCTGAGTACCAAGTAAAGGCATGTGCCACCATGCCTGGCCATAGAACAACAACAACAACAACAAAAACCTTTTTTTTAAACTGGTTTTTCAAGATAATCCTAGATGTCCTGGAACTTCCTCTATAGACCAGGCTGGCCTCAAACTCACAGGAATCGGCCTGTGTCTGCCTCCCAAGTGCTGCGATTAAAGGCATGCATCACTACCTTGCTACAAATTTTAAATTAGCAAACTTATTTAAATTTTCAAAGTTACCTTAGAAACTAACTTATTTTCCTGAGGAAGGAGCAGTGTGAGCAGTCTGTTGTTCACTTCGCCACTAAGCGGGCTGTGTAGGCTCTGGCACGCCCAACACTCAGATATTTGTGTAAAGAATACATGCACATTTCCCCTAGCAGAAATGCTTCCTCTTTCTCTGCACCTCTCCGCACTCTTGTGTCATCTAGTGATTGTCATCTAGTGCTGTAAATGGGCTGTAAAACCTGAAAAGTGAGAACATGGCCTGCTTCCTCTTAGCCCCATCAGCAGCTCTCCATGCCTAGCATCATTGTCTGGCCTCAGAAGTCAGCTCCTGACCTAAGAAAACTGAGCCAAGACTTAGCAAGCCATGAGTCCAGGCTAGAAGCTAACTTTGACATTGTAGTCTTTCCAGATGTCAGGGCACTTTTATATTTATAATTTGTTCACCCCTCTGTCTCTGCCCCTAGAGTGTTCAGTATCTAACTTCCTCACTAGCTATACCTCTGAAACTTTCATTCCTTTTATAATTCATTCACTTAGTTTTTGTCTGACGAGGTCACTTCTGGCTATTGTTGAATCTGCAGTGCTGCATAGAAAGGCATGGTTTCCATTTCAAAGGATTTATAGTTACTGAAAATGACAGAAAGGTTATTTCCGCCACCCACTCACATGAACGTTAATAAAGGAGAGTGGTTCACCTGAGGTCTAATCCAAGAGCTACAACTTCTTTTTCTTCCTGGTTGCTTGCTTCATTGCCTCAACCTCTCAGCATCTTTCTCCACCTGCAGAGGTTCAGCTGTCTCCTGTCAACGTCTGAGAAAAGGTTTTTAAATCTGTTCTCTCCTTACAGGTAAACTTTAATGAGCCCTTGTCCATGCTTCAGCGCCTTACTGAAGATCTGGAATACCATGAGCTGTTAGACAGAGCTGCAAAATGTGAGAGCTCTCTAGAACAGCTCTGCTATGTTGCAGCCTTCACTGTTTCCTCCTATTCTACCACTGTCTTCCGAACCAGCAAGCCATTCAATCCTCTTCTTGGGGAGACCTTCGAACTGGACCGACTGGAGGAGAATGGGTATCGATCCCTCTGTGAGCAGGTAAGGAGCCCAGGCCTGTGACACTTTTCCTTTCTTATGATGGGGTAGTTATTGAGAAGCCAATCTCTTGTCAGTCCAGTCTGTTTTCCTTTCCATCAGGGTTCAACACACCACCTGCTGCTGTAGATGTAAAATTATCAAGGGAGGCTCTTGGGTGTTTATCCTCAATTAATAGGCCATAGCTTTCTCTTCTCTAGTCTTCTTTCTTAATTCGAACGTGATTTCTTCAAGGTGAGTCATCATCCCCCTGCTGCTGCGCACCATGCTGAATCCAAAAATGGCTGGACATTGCGTCAGGAAATCAAAATCACCAGCAAGTTTCGAGGCAAATACCTCTCCATTATGCCCCTCGGTAAGGCCACCGTGTTTGTTCCAGTGAAAGGTGTTCTGGCCCTAATGGAGGAGGCCACTGGTTCAGGCATCAGATGAGAACTCTGAATCAGGCACCAGTATCACTAGCTAGCACTGGGCAATCATTTAATCCCCAGCTATCAAATGAGTAAGGAGACCAGCCACGCTTTTAAGATCCTGCATAAATTCCTTGTCTCTTCAGTGTATTTACTTTTTTATCTATACGCACTTCCTCAGAATGTAGATTCTACCATGCCTTTAAAAAATTTCTTTAATGGTGTTCACACATTACTTTAGCAGTCTGGTTCCATCTTTACACAGAATATTTAGGATTACAAGATTAGGTTTCTTGGCTAGTCTCTCTCCTGTGGTCCTCTCTCCTCTGCTAGATGGATTATGTGTCATTTATGTAATGACTGAATCCTGGGTAAGATGAAACTTTATTTTATTGGATTATAAGTTATTTTTGTGTCAGGATAAAAAAGATGAAGCCTGGAAGTAGGAACCCTGATTTGTAGAGTTGGAAGTACACCAGAACGTTGCAGCTGCTGCCATTCCTTACTCTGCACTGACTTTCTTGCGAATTTGTGTTGTGTGTGTGTGTGTGTGAGAAGTCTTTTAAGGTTTATTTTTGCTGAACGTGGTAGTGCATGCCTTTAATCCCAGCACTAAAGTTGCCAAAGGTCAGTGGATCTCTTTGAGTTTGAGGTCAGCCTGGTCTACAAAGTGAGTTCCAGAACAGCCAGATCTGTTACACAGATAAACCCTATCAAGATTTTTTGTTTGTTTGTTTGTTTGTTTTTTGTTTTGTTTTTGTTTTTTTCTGAGACAGGGTTTCTATGTGTATCCATGGCTATCCTGGACTCACTTTGTAGACAGGACTGGCCATGAACTCATAGAAACCCGCCTGCCTCTGCCTCCCACAATGCTGGGATTATATGCATGGACTACCATGACCGGCTTCCCTGTCAAGATTTGTTTTTATTATTTTTAATGTGTGTGTGTTTGCATGTGATTGTGTACATGTGTGTTCAGTGCAGTTCCCACAGAAACCAGAGGTGTCAGATTCGTTGGAGCTGGTGTTATAGACAATCTGAGCCACCAGATACGAATGCTGGTAATCAAACGTGGGTCCTCTGAAAGACTGTTAAACCACTAAACCATTTCTCCAGCCCCTGAAAATTGTATTTTTATACTTTATGATCTCATCACATAGCTTTGCTGTTTACTTATGCAGATACTTTACAAATTTTATAAGAGAAAAAAGTTACATACTATCTTTAATGCATAGTTGGCTTTACTGGTCTCTTAATTTCTTAATGGGGATTAAAGTTATTGATTTGTGTCCTTTCAGAGTGTTTTAGAAGATGGATTATTTCAATTTTGTTGATCTTGGAATGAGTCTTGAGTTCTCCTTGCTTATGCAGAATAGTTTTACTGGATACAGAATTCTTTCTTTGATAGTTTTTTCAACATTTTGAATATGTTACTCTGCTGTTTTCTGGCCTTCTGTATGTTTTTTCCCTCAAATATTATATTGCACATACACACATGTGCATGCAAGCATTTCAAAACATGTTAAGTCTGTAGTTCAGTGCTGTTTACTACATTCATAATGGTATATGAACACCATGAACCACGTAAGATACTCCAAGATACTTCCTTTTGTACAGCTGAAACTCTACCCATTAAATAGTAACTGCTCATTTTGCCTTTCCTCCAGACTCAGAAAACCACTGCTCTAATTTTTGTCTGAATAATTTTAACAGATCTGTGACTTTAAAGTATTTGTCATATCAGGGTCTTTTTCTTCAGTGTTCAATGTTGGAATTTCTCTTTTTAAGCTGACTCTTCCTATTACATTGTATAAACACATGTACCAACTTTTTTTTTGAGTCCACCTGTCGATGATTATAGGTTGCTTCCATGTTTTAACTGTTGCATATAAAATCTTCTGTGAAGCTGAGTATAAATCTTAGAGTACTTTCTTTTCTTTTGAGTATATACCAGTAGTGAAATTGCTGGATCTCATGATAATTCTCATTAAAGTTTTGAAAAATTCCACACTGATTTCCACAGTGTGACTCTACCATTTTATATCCCTCCCAGCAATGTGCCAAAGTTGTAGATATCCCATGTTCTTGTTGTTCATTCCATTCATTCATTCATTCATTCATTCATTCATTCATTAATAGTAGCCACCCTAATTGTTGTGAAGTATATCTCATATGCTTTTACTTTAACAATGGTGTAAAACATGTTTTTGTGTACTTTTTAGTGGCTTGTGTATTTTCTTTAGAGAGGTCTATGTAAATCTTCTGCCACTTGTCTTTAAGATTGTTGTTGTTTTGAGATTGTATAGCTCTGCCTGCAAAAATGTCAGCCAGGCTAGTCTTGACTTTACTGATGAGATGCAGTGTTTCTGGAGTGCTAAGGGCAAAACAAAGGTACACCACCATGTCTGGGCACTTAGACAGTTTTTGTTGTTTTATTTGAGACAGGGTCTGTTGAGACAGGGTCTGACTGTGTATCTCTGGTTGGCATAGAATTCAAAGACCTGTCTACCTCTGTTGCCTGAGTCCTGGGACTAAAATTATGTGCAACCATACCTAGCTACCTTTGCCAGTTTTTCAATTGAGTTGTTTTGTTGAGTTTTGAGAGTTTTATATGTAGTCTGTCTATCATTTCTTTATCAAAAATAAGATTTACAAATATTTTCTTCCATTCTGTGAGTTGCCTTTTTACTTCATAATATTATCCTTTGATGTACAAAACTTTTAATTTCAGAAGAACCATTTTGTCCATTTTTTGTGGGTGTTTATATTGTTGCTTATACTTTTGGTGTCATTTCCCAAAAGTCATTACTAATTTAATGTCTTGAAGCTTTTGCCTGCAGGGTTTCTATGTGTAGCCCTGGCTGTCCTGGAACTGACTGTAGACCAGGCTGACCTGACTCAGAGATTCACTTGCCTTTGTCTTCTAAGTGCTGGGCCGAAAGGCATGCACCAGTACTGTTGAGCTTCTTTTGAGTTTTATTTAGTTTGAGGTGTGACTTTGGGATTGACGTTTGTGTGTGGATAGTATTTGGAAAAGGTCCTGCTTTATTTTGCATGTACATAAAAGACTCCTTTTTTTATTGAATGGTCCTGGCACACTCATCAAAATCATTTTAGTGTGTATGTAAGGTCTTGTTTCTGGGTGTTGCTCTATAACCTTCTGTCTTTTTTCCAATACTACATTGTTTTGCTTAGTGTGGTTCTGTAATAAGTTTGAAATCAGAAAGTGTGAATCTTCCAGCCTTGTTCATTTTCAAAATTGTTTTAGTTAGTTTGAGTTCCCTTAGAATTTAATGTAAATTTTTCCTTCTTTAAAATTGCTTTTTATTTTTATATCTGGGTATGTGTATGCCTAGAGTATACAGATGCCTCTGGGGACCAAAAGAAGGCATTGGGTCCCCTGGAGCTAGAGCTGCAGGCAGTTGTGAGAACCTGACAAGTGCTGGGAACAGAACTCAGGTCCAACACATACATACACACATATGCATTTTGAATCCTCAGACACCGCTGCTTCTACCATGAATTTTGAGTTAGTATTCATCTGGGAAGCTATGCCTACTAAGTACTTGTTACGTTACAGGCAGCTTAATGAGCAAATAAACAGGTATTTATTGCTAATCAGGATGTGGTTTCCCAAGTCTATAGATGGTAAAACTGGCCAAAGGAAGTTAAAATATTCAGTGTATACGGTAAATGTAATCCTGGCACTAATCATCCATAGTATTTACAGACTCCATAAGGTAGGGGCACAGTCCCCAACAAGATTGCCTTGTGCTTATAAGCACAAATTTGGAGGTGCTAAGCTTCTTATACTTTGGACCAACAGGCTATAAATTCCAGGGATCCCCAAGTTCCCTCAAGCTTGAAATTTGAAAACAAAATTTTTTTCTATATTTGTTTATCTTATTTTGTGTGTGAGAGTGTTTTGCCTGCATGTATGTATGTGTGCTGTAGGTGTACTTGCTGCCCTCAAAGATCAGAAGAGAATGTCAAATTGTAATTAGAGTTATAGATGGTTGTACACTCTGAGTTACAGATAGTTATGAGCCACTGTGTAGCTTCTGGAATTCAAACAGGGTCTTCTGCAAAAACAAAAAGTACTCTTAAGCACTGAGCCATCTCTTCAGGCCCATTAGTTTTGAAAACTTGCTGGAATGACTGGAACTCAGGAAAGTTGTGTGCATACAACAGTGTTATCATTTTGTGTAGAAATCAGGGTTAACTGAATGAAGAGACTTCAACGCTAAAGCAAGGAAGGCTTTGCATATAGCACTTCCATGACCTGTCCCCAAATAATCAGAACAGGTTGCTCTTAAATTTTGGTCTCCAAAGATTTTGTAGGGGTTTCATTATGTGAGCTTGATTAATTGAATGCCATAGATTTCTTGAAGGTTACTAGGTATGATGATAATAGATGACTCAAAGCCCCAACTCTCCAACCACAGCCTGGCTTGCTCTCATTCTGAGTTAGTGCATTAACATTAGCCGGGCATGGTTATGCACACCTTTAATCCCAGCTCTAGGGAGGCAAGGCAGATGGATCGCTGTGAGCTGCAGGACACCCTGCTCTACAAAGCAGGGTGGACAGCCAAGGCTACACAGGGAAGTGCTGTCTCGAAAAACAAACAAACAAACAAACAAACAAACAAAAAAACAAAAGAAGAAGAAAAGAAAAGAAAAAAGAGAAACATTAACAAACATTAACACTGAGTCACCTCAGCAGCATAAAGTATCAAACAGAACTAAGATAATTTGAGAGATTACAGCAGTCAAAAGACTCTCTTTGAGCCAGGCACAGTGGCGCACACTCGTGACCCCACTACTCGGGAAGGCATGGGCAGGCGGATCTCTGTGAGTTTGAGGCCAGCCTGCTCTACAAAGCGAGTCCAAGACAGCCAAGGCTACACAGAGAAATGCTGTCTCGAAAAATCAAAACAATAAAAAAAGATTCTCTTCCAATAACCACAGAAAAACCAGACAAATATGTAACATAGAATTTTACATCTAGTGAGTGATGAAGGCAGGACTGAGTCCAGTGGTGCTAGTTTTGAAGCTCTCCTATCTCTGCTTTTCCACTCTTACTAGTAAGACCTGTAGATAAGTGTGTACGGTCACACAGTTGATTAATAGTCTTGACTGCCAGTACATGTTCCTTCCACAATGTAGGGTTGTTTTCTTCATGATGGTGGCACATTTGCCTTGTGTCTGTAAATTTTGAACTACAACTCCCATGTATCAATTGTCATCACCTGACATCATCTAATTATATTTTATTATACTTAAAATCAGTTAAACAAAAGTAACCTAACACTTGAAACATTTACATTTTTACATTTTTATTATTTATTTTGACTTGCTTTCTTTTTAAAGTAAGAAATAGTAATGGAAAGAAATTGGTCTTATTTCTAGTGTGCATGATGCTGTTTTTCTGATACCTGGCTGTAATCTTTGCTTCTAGGTACCATCCACTGCATTTTTCATGCAACTGGGCACCATTACACTTGGAAAAAAGTCACCACAACAGTACACAACATTATCGTGGGCAAGTTGTGGATAGATCAGGTGAGCACTGGTACCCAAGGTGCCTCTGAAGTTCAGCACACCTATTCATGTAAACTTTGTTGTAATTGGGAAGCAGTGACTCATCCCAGACTGTTTTACTGGGTCACCAGTTTCTCCTAAGGATTTTCTCAGGCAGTAGTCCGACCTCCATAGGTTCTATCTACAAATTATTATTTACGAATGACCAAATTATAACTTCTACCAATGAGATAGGACTCTGTTGGGCAATAAAGGATATAAGACATAGTTACATGGCCCCAGCTCTTAATGCTTTTGCTATTCATGAAATGTTTATTACCAAGCAGTATCGTAGGTACTAGGGTTACAAACTCAGAGAAGGCCCTCCAGGAGTTATTTTGACATTGAAGGAATATGACATGTTTAGGTTGAAAAGTATGTAATAAAATACCCTAGTACAGGAGATGTGCTAAGAGATTTTCTTATTAAGTGTTTGTTTTATAGTAAGACTGTTAACTACAGTCAGAAAAGAGGGAATACTGTCTTTGGGCATCTTTGTACTAGATGTAGAATTAAAAGTAGTCCTTGAAAAGTAGAAAGGAGAGAAAGATGAAACAAATGAGGTCTATAGAAAGATCTGTCATGTAGAACTTTAGAATAGTAATTTGTGTTATAATAAAAGGAATTCTGGAAGGGTCCTAGGGAGGAACTTGTTCCGGAGAGTAGGTTATTACATGTGCATTTGAGTAGGTGTGCTGAAGGTCAAGCCATGCTACCAGCATGGGACACACAAAAAATACTGTTCAACCTTAACTCCAACCTGAAATACAATGATTACACAAGGGTTCCAGAGTGTTCTGGGTCTGCTTCGGACCTGATCTTAAACAAGGAAGCATTCACATGTCAAATTCACATCAGTCAGCAGATGCAGTGTCGCGCACCTGTAATCCCAGCCTTCTGGGAGGCAGAGGCAGGTGGATCTCTGTGAGTATGAGGCCAGCCTGGTCTGTAAAGTGAGTCCAGGACAGCCAAGGCTACACAGAGAAACCTTGTCTTAAAAAACAAAAACAAAACAAAAAAATTCATGTCAGTCTTCATAAAACTAACCCATGACTCTTTTCACTTTACAGTCTGGTGAGATTGACATCATAAATCACAAGACAGGAGACAAGTGTAATCTTAAATTTGTTCCTTACAGCTACTTCTCTCGAGATGTAGCAAGAAAGGTAAGAGGTTGAAATGTAAATATTTTTACTTAGTATGCATCCTTTAGAAGAGCTGGTATATGTATATATGTAGGGAGGTAGAAAGACAAGTATCCTAAATATGCAGATCCAAAAAGTAGATGTAAAAAAGAAAACCAGAAAAGGGACCAAAAGCATTACTGAACCTCTTTCTTCTCCTGAACAACACATGAGGAAGTAAAAGGGACTGGAGAGATGGCTCAGTGGTTAAGAGCACACTCATTGTTCTTCCAGAGGACCTGAGTTGAATTCCTGGCACCCATATCAGGTAGTTCACAAATACCTGTCACTCTAGCTCCAGGGGATCAATACCTGCTTCTGGCCTCCAAAGGATGTATACATGTGGCTTCCACACATAAATTTATTTTAAAAATTAAGATAAGCACAGTGGGAGAGTGAACATGGGAACATGGAGGAAAGGAAGAAGTTGCAGATAGAAGAACCACTGTGACATGCAAAGGAGAGATGTTTGTTACCAACCAAAGGGGTTGTGCCACAGATTTTCATGTAGGAATGAAGACTAGCCAGGCATGGTGACACTTCCCTTTTATCCCAGCACTCAGAAGTCAGAGATAACAGATCTCTAAGTTTGAGGCCAGCCTGGGCTACAAGAGTGAGTTCAGGACAGTCAGGCTATGTAGAGAAACCCTGCCTTGAAAAACAGACATTAAAAAGAAAAAAAAGAAAAGAAAGGCTAATTGGAAATGCAAATATGTTTGTGGGTCTGTGGTTTCTAGATTAGTTTACCTGTCAAGGTGCTTTTCCTGCTTTTACATCCTTGCATCAGAAATTCCTGTGCAATAAGCTTTGATCATAGAGCTGTCAATTCATGGCCTTTTTTTTTTTAATATAGAAAATATTCTTCCTGCACTCTAGAAGAGTGCACCAGATCTTGATATAAATGGTTGGGAGCCACCATGTAGTTGCAGTGTCGCAACTCAGGACTTCTGGAAGAGCACCTAGTGCTCTTAATCTCTGAGCCATCTCTCCAGCCCCTGGCTGTTATTCAAGTAGCATTTCAAAATCAGCAACAAGAAACTTGGCTAACTCCATAATGTTTATGATAAACCAGGTTTAGCCAGTACCTACCCTAGGACTCTTTCTAGATTAGTGTAGGTAAGCCACCCCACAGCGGTCGCTCTACTCCAAAGCTGTGTCTCCATCCTTGTAGGTGACAGGGGAAGTGACAGACCCATCAGGAAAAGTTCACTTTGCCCTCCTGGGGACATGGGATGAGAAAATGGATTGTTTCAAAGTTCAACCAGCCTCTGGGGAAAATGGGGGTGATGCTCGGCAGAGAGGCCATGAAGCAGAAGAAAGTAGGGTCATGCTGTGGAAGAGGAATCCCTTACCGTGAGTATTGCATGCAAGCTTCCTGAGGGTTTTGCCCTTAACTCTGGAGTGGTATGCAGGTGTTCTGCCTGCTTTCTTCATGGGTATTTGTGGGACTAACCAGGGAGATCAGAACCTTTGCAGAGATTATCTGTACACATGGTTGGAGTTGAAGTGTATTTTATTCCAAGACTCTACCTCAGCAAACATATGCCAGATTGTATTTCTCTTTCCTAAAGGTCTATTGAATCATGCATGACTCAGAAGAATCTGTCTTTTTTTTTTTTTTTTTTTTTTTTTTTGAGACAGAGTTTCCCTGTGTAGCCTTAGCTGTCCTGGACTCACTTTGTAGACCAGACTAGTCTCAGACTTACAGAGATCTGCCACCCTCTGCCTCCCCAAGAACTGGGATTACAGGCATGCGCCCCCCAGCCCGGCTAGTGTTCTATTTTTGAGGCAGGGTCTTGTGTAGTCCAGGCTGGTCTCAGTGTGTAGCTGAGGCTCTCTTTGAAGTCCTGACCTGATTTTCCATTTGTACCTCCCAAGAGCTGGGTTACAGGCAAGCGCCACCATGCCCTGCATTCTCACCGCAATTCAGAGAAGAACATTTCAGAATCAGCTGGGGAGAAAGGTGCTTTCCACCTGCTAACAATTTCCTCTACAGGCCCAGGAGATAAAGCACAGAACTTTGGAAATAAGTGCAAGTCATTTGTCTCTGGGCGTTGTCGTAAACAAATGGGTGTGGAGCTAAATAACATTTATTATTATTAGCCCTATAATTATTTGGTGCTATTATCACAATAAGACACATACACTTGTTAGATTTTATAATTGCCTTATAACATGTTGGGCTGGGCAGATATTTCCACTTACTCTATCTCAATAACCCCCGGCCCGAATCCCATGCTATCTTCCTTACCTATTACTATGTGGGCTACCCTTCATCCATAATCTTATAAATACTTGCTTATATTTTTCATCTTGATGGTTTTTTTTTTTAACACCATTCTTTGAGTCCCTTCTCCTGGTCCATGTAATTTTTTCTCCAAGCTAACCCATCGGGGCATCTCTTTTCCTCCTCTCTTCCTGTCTGTCCTGTCTCCTTTCTGTTCCCAAAGCCCTTCCCAAAGCCCAGGAACCTTAGCCTCGCCTACCTCCTTCCACAGGTACAGGCCTTTTTTATTAGCCAGCCAGGAATAATGTCTTAGGCAGATTTATACAACAAGGATAGGGCAGTAACCAGATCTTGAGGGCCAGTAATTAGCATGAAAATACAAGCATCTATAGAAGTAGCCAGATTTCCCTAAGAGTTCTAAAAGGAAGCAAAGAAAATAGGAAAGAAGCAGTTTTGAAGATGTCATTTTTTGATGAAGGTAGGTAATTCTGAGTGAAGATGCTGCAGATAACTGTTGCATGGAGTGATGCTGTGGAAGGGTGGGAATGGTACAGTTTGGTTCCCACATTTGGGGTTACCTGGTGCAGCTTTAGAGTTTTTCCACTTGTGGGACATTTATATGCCAGGCAGTGCTCTGAGCTGTTGCTCCTTGGGCCGGATCGAGGCTGTAGAGCTGTTTCTCCTTTTGTCTTTTTTGTTTGTAGGAAGAATGCAGAAAACATGTACTACTTCTCAGAGCTAGCCCTCACTCTCAATGCCTGGGAAGGTGGCACTGCACCCACAGACAGCAGGTTGCGGCCTGACCAGAGACTGATGGAAAATGGGCGCTGGGATGAAGCAAATGCTGAGAAGCAGCGCCTAGAGGAGAAACAGAGACTTTCCAGGAAGAAGAGAGAAGCAGAAGCTATGAAAGCCACGGAAGATGGTAACAAACCTGTCCCCTACTCTGTTTCTTGATGGCATGGTGAGTGCCAGCTCTAATCTTGCTTTTCATTCTCTTCCCTTTTAGGCACACCATATGACCCCTATAAAGCACTGTGGTTTGAGCGGAAGAAGGACCCTGTCACCAAGGAGCTAACCCATGTTTATAGGGGCGAGTACTGGGAATGTAAGGAAAAGCAGGACTGGGGCTCTTGCCCAGACATTTTCTGAAGTGGCTGTAGCTCAAAGGAAGAGGGCTGATCGGAGAAGACAGCAGAGGATGTGTGGGAAGGCTGGCAGTTGGGACTCTTACCAAGTGCTTTCCTCAAATTTGTCTGTCTTAACCAATCACTTTTTCCAAATCAATCACCAGAAGCAGACACCCGTGGTGGTGATTGGCTGGTTGCCTTAGCTGATTGACGCTGAAATCGACGTAGTAGATACCCATGTTTGTAAGGGAGCGGTCTAGTGGCTGAAAGTTAGTGTTACTCTACATCTGCAAAGGCAAGTAAGTGTTTGTGGTCTTCTCCCTCTGCCTCATGTAAGATGATGCCATTCACCCTCCCCTTGTAATGTCCTGCTCAGCCAAGATCTGCGTAAGATTGTGATTCATGAGCATTTTGGTGCTGTTCAGAGCAAGAACTGATTTTAAAGTTCCTTTAAAAAGAAACACATAAGATTTAACCAGCAGAGGCATCATGCATAGGTCTCAATGTTATGAAATGTGCTCACATGGGTTGGTTTAACAGAGCATCGTGTGTGGTAACTAAGGTTTTGGAGCATCCGCAGGAGAGATTTTTCTCTAGGGCTGGAATTTTGAATTACATTCTTGAAGATTTTATCTTCACTTGCATACAACCCTCTGCTGTTCTGTCTACTTTTGACAGCAACCAGAGGCCTCCTTGGTTATTGATAAAAGGGTCACATTATCCTCATAAAGGGGGTTTATGGACTCCCTCAGGCGAAGAACTCTGAGAACACAGGTAGCATGGAAGAAGACTGCTAGCCACTTGTACTTTCCCAGTCCTTCCTCATCCCATCCTTCATTGCCTTTCTGGCTTCTCTCTCCTGACACGATACTAGTTTGGGTTTGTGCCTCAGTCTGGAGCAAACATTGCCTAACCCATTCCATATACTTCAGAATCTGAGAGAAGTTTCTCTGCCACAAATGTTTTCATCTTTAAATTCCCAATGGAATGGAGCCACCTCTGGAATAATGTGTTAAATCATTTGTATATTATATATATACATACATATGTGTATATATATATATATATATGTAGAGAAAATCTAATTATTTTGTTGGTTTTCCCTTTCCCATGAAGAATCTTGGGGTTCTTTTTGTTTTTGTTTTGTTTTATTCTCCCTGGGACTCTCTCAGATGCATGTTAATGTGGGTTGGAGCTCCTCTGCTTTCCATCTTTTAGGGGCATCACAACCCCAAACAGGGTTCATGTGTGGCAGTTGCCGAACAGGAACGAGGAGGAGGGTTTTTGTCATGGTGACCCGCTGCTGCCTCAGCTCAGCTTTCCTGATCACCTGGCTCTTGGAAAGGAAGTCCTAGTCTTTTTCCTGCCTCAGTTTCCTTCCTTAGGAGGACTACGGGTAGAAAGTCAGGAAGATAATTTCTAGCTTCCTTATGTCCCAGCGAGCTCAGGCTAAATCCCAAGGGTTTTCTTCAAAGGATGTGAACTAAGAGCCCTCGTGCCCCATGGAGACTGTTCTTGCTGGGCCCTGATGTCCTTCTTTCTTTTTTTTTCTGTATTAGTTTTCGTTTCCTGTTCAGAAACATAACCCCTGTGCAACCCACCCTTGGTTGAGGGTCATAAATTGAGGTGCCTTCCTTACGTACTTTTTGTTCGTGTTTTGTTGTTGTTGTTGTTGTTTTTGTTCCTTAACTGTTGAGCCTCAGCCATTGTGAGTCCTTGGGGGAAATACCATTCCAGAGGAAGCTATCCCTCCAGGGAAATTGGATTTTACTGGGTAAATTAGTACTTTCAGTCCCTCCCCCACCGGCTCTCCTGCCCTCGATCAAACATGATCAAAGATTGAGCACTAGGGAATTTCCTCCTAAGAAGGCTTTCCCCAGCACAAGGGGTTACTCCAGGGAGGCCCATAAAATGGGTACCATCTCTGGAAGCTTTGGATAGAATGGAAATTTCCCAAGGAACCTCCTTGCTTTAGCCCCTTTCCCTTTATATCTGCACTACGTTTCTAGCTTGATTCCCAGATCCCTGCTAACGGAAGAAGCTTAGAAGTCCCGAAGATGGAATAAAGTCACATGAACGCAAAACAAGACTATATATATTTTCAGTTTTTTTTGCCTTATTGCTTTTTTTCAAAAAAAAACTACTAAATTAAATAATTTTTAAAAAGCTATATTGTCTGACTTTGCTTCTACACCTAGTAGGCAGGAAATACTGGTGGACAAAGAGTGACTTGGCTAGTGGTGATTTGTTCTGTTTGTAAATTTTATGTGTGTGAGTGTTTTGCCTGTGTGTATGCATGTGCACTATGTGCATGCCTGGTGGCCACAGAGGCCAGAAGAATGTGTGAACCACCATGTGGATCTAGGAACCAAAGCAAGGGCCTCTTGCAAGACCAGTAAGTGTTCTTAACTGCTGAGCCATCTCTCAAGTGCCTATCTCTCAACTCTTCAACATCAGTTCAGGCTTATGAGAAGAATAGCTCTTAAACAGCCCAACACCTTTCAGTGTGACATTTGTTACTGTCCTGTCTTAGCATAGAGAAACATGCTTCACTTCAAAGAAAAATGTAGGGATGGAAGACATAGCTTGGGGGGTAGAAGGCTTACCTACCATGTGCCTGCCTATCCTGCATTCAGTCCCCAGCTCTGGAAAATAAAGGTACTAGTAAAGTTAAATTCTCAAAATTCCTAGCTGTTTGCCGTATGGGTTCAAATCCAGCTTTTGGAACCATAAGCAGTTGAACTCTGTTTTAAAGATACTCAAAATAAAGGGGCACACCTATTATCTCAGCACTCTGGAGGCTAGAGCGAATTTCCAATGCCCAGGAGCTCAAGTCTGGACAACCTGGGGAGAGTCTATCTCCAAACAAATGAAGAGCCACGAGTGGTCCCCAGGCAGTCCCATGGGAGGCAGGAAGATGACGAGCTCCAGACCAACCTGAAGCAGAGATCCTGTCTCAAAGGCAAAAAGACCTTTTATAAAGCGTGACACCATTTTGCTTGCTTTCTCTTCAAAGTCCAGAAAGAAGATGGGCGTAGTGTAGGGTATTGGCCTAGAGAGCACTCTGGTCAGAATGCAGCAAAGGATCCTGCCTATGAGGAGCCAGTATGTTCTGGGCCACTTTAAGAAGAAAAATGTTAGGATCACTCTGACTGGGAAAACAAAAACACCCAGAAACAGATTGGTTAGTCAATGTTGGAATTCAAAACTGGGTGTGGCTAACCTGAGTTTCTGACCTCTGTTCTCTGTGCCTAGGGAGAAACACTGGCTTGGAAGTGGTTCTGGGCTTTTTCATGTGACTTTGTCTGGCTGTGTCACATCCTGCTGCTGAAGTGCTTAGCTGTCTGCACAGGCTCATATAACTAGTGCCCTTTCTTTTAAGGCTCTGCCCCGAGGGACATCCTAGAAATTCAGCCTCCAAGACACTGGATTTTTCAGATCTTGAGTTATACTATTACCTGGGATTGTTTTTGTACCAGGTTCTTGGGAAAACCACTTCTCTGTTCAGTTTGCCTGATTATTATTACAAGATTGGATGTTACATTGCTGTAAAGTTTTATTTTGTTTTCTGACAAGGTGAAAACCACTGCAGCAGGTAGAAGGCATTCATAATAGCTGTATTGGATCTCAAGCACCATCACAGAATTTAATTCCTACTTTAGGGCTGATCAAACAGCCACAATATGTAATGATCCCTCTTTGATGTGATGAGTTGGGACGTGGATCCTGAGAGTCATGGTTCAACATGATTCAACATTATGACTCAGCAAAATTTCAAATCATTACATTCAGAGTCCATTAAAGTCCCACACACTTAGGGGAATGTAGGCTTTTGTCACATGCTGTCATAGGCAAATAATGAGTTTGATGTTTATCATTCTGTTCGCATTACCCAGCCTTCATTTCCACAGTTGAAAAGCAGCAAAGGAGTTCTTCATCGTGTGGGAAAAGAAAAGACAACCACTGTACCCCACATTGGAAGAGGAATGTCAGGCAGTGATAATGAGAGCCGCGGAAGCATCCATCAATAACCCATAAGAGAGTGTACCACAGAACTGCTTACCCCAGAACACTGCTGAACTTTACCCCCGTATCCCCAGCTTCTTCCACGAGGACTGCAGTGCAGCAAGGCCAAGGTCCATCCATCCTTCCACGTTAACCAGATCTTGAAGGAGGCATGTGTCCATAGCCAGTTGCAGAGAGGACATGTGACCTAGGCGGTGCTTCTCCCTTGTTTATAAAAAGCAATCACATTCACACATACACAAGTCCCACAAACTTGTTCAGCCCATACACTTAAAGGATTTACTCTGTATGGTCAGTAAAGTCTCAAGAAGATTAAAAATCTTTAGATTTTGTTCATTATAGATGTTGATTTTAAATGAAATTCAAAACCTCCAGGTGTGGTGGTAAACACCTGTGAATCCTAGCCATGGGGACACTGAAGTGAGAGGACAGTTCAAGGTCGTTCTTGGCAATAGTGAAGTTGAGGCCAGTTCGGGTCTCATGAGACCCTGTCCAAAAAAAGCACCCTTCCTTCCCCATTGGAAGCATTCTGAAGCTCCTGTCAAACCCTGGTCCCTATACCCTTTCAAGTCTCTGCTGCTTTGGTTCATTGTTCCTTCAGGAGAGGAGCTGAGTGGTCACAAGAGGGGGTCTTTAAAGGGGAGACCCTAAAGATCTCAAGGGCTGTAGGAGTAACTGTAGAGTGCCACTTAGTACATGCAAGGCCTGGGGTTGGATCCCCAGCACCATGAGCAATTCCTTAGAGTCTTCCATAAATAGCCTGTAGAGGTCACAGCTTGACCAGGTGATTTTAGGGTTACTAAAGACAAGTTCGTTTTAGGATATGTTTATGACATACCCTTATATGTTTAGGATATGTTTTCTTTCATTCCTTCACTCAGCCTCATTGACTACACATTTACCTCAGCCTATTATCTAACCAATTGGGAATACAAATAGCAAAAAAAAAAAAAGAGATTAGGTAAACAGCCAATTGCAATCAAGTTTTGTCAAGTGTTGTGAGGTGCAGTCGCCTGTAGGGAGCTGGGAGAAAGTGGATACAGGCATATCAGAGAAGGCTTCATGAACTAGAGGAACTTGAGCTGTGAGTTGCAAGCCTAAGTAGGCATTAGGGGAAGGCTGAGGCAAATGGTGTTACATAGACAAAGAGAAAGAGTAAGGTCCAAACACATCCTGAAAGTGACTACATGTATTGAAAGTCAAGACATTCAGCAGCTTCAGGGACTCTTTGCTTGGCTCACTCCATTTCTGGGAGAGCTTTTTCCTTTCCTAATAAGCTATTTCTATACCGTGTGCAGATTTTATTTTATTTTGTGATTTTTAGAGGAATGCTCTCCCTGCGTAGCCTGACTATGTAGGAGCTCTCTGTGTACACCAAGATGGCCTCAAACTCACAGAGATCCTTCGGCCTCTGTCTCAAGGGGTGTTGGGACTGACGGTGTGTGCCACCACACCCAGGCTTCCATGCCTGACTTAACATACACGATTTTCTCTCTACCTTTCCTCATGGCAGCTGCTAGTACTCTTACCTCACCTGTATTATTTTTCTCTTAAATGATAGTAAAGTTGTCCTCAAGCTTAGAAACAAAACAAAACCAGCCAACCAAACAAAAAAACACTGAGCAAGGTGCTGGAGGAGGGTATGGCCCCACTCACAGAAGGCCTCCTGTGCTCGTAGAAGAAACCTGTTTTTAACCAGTGAAAAGCAGGGTGCTGGATTTCAGGTAGAAAACAATAAGACCAGTTAAGAGACTGGAGAGGAAAGCTGGGAAGCAGAAGGATCAGAGTTCAGGGTCATCCTTGTCTATATGGTGAGTTTAAGGCCAGCCTGGCCTATGTTGAGTGAGTTCCTGGAACTCCAAAAAATTAAAAAGGAAAAGAGAGAGGACAAACTTTGAAAGAAAAACAACTCATTTTTAGGTGTGCCTTGACGGAGGTCCCTGTGCTGATATCAGAAACATTTATTATGGCCCAGACGAACCTCCAGTTTTCCATGCAGCCTAGGCTGCCTTCACATTCACCATATAGCCCAGGATGACCTTGAACTCCTGATCCTTCCTTCTCTGCCTTCCAAATGCTGAGATTACAGGCATGTGTCCTGGTGACCTGCTTCAAGAAACAATTTTAAACATGTTTCTTCTATGTAGTCTGAGAACTGAGAATGGGAGACTGAGAAACCACAGATTAAGTCATTTGGCCAACACTAAAAAAAACAAATCAAACAATCAAGGTTATATATATGCAAATAGATCTTATCTGTAGAGATCCTGATTCAACTGAGGACCTGAGTTTAGGCAAGTATATTACTTATGTAATGATTGCACTATACAGTTAGCGCCATTATATCTAAAATATGGCTATGAAGGAATTGACTTGCCCTGAATCCCAGGCAAGCCCCTGTTCAGGCTAGGATTTAAGTCACCTGTTGTCATGAATACACCAAGTCTGTACAGCTTTTCGTAGTTCCCCATTGCTGCACACCTAATTACCATATGCCTGATGGCTTAAAGCAAGGCCTTTTTATAGGCTCAGTCCTGGAGGTGAGAAGTATCACAGCACATGGCTGGATTCTCTGTTCAGGGTCTCATGAGAGGAAAAGAACATGTGGATGAGGTCTTTGCTTTCCTTTCTGTGATAAAGAACTAGTTTCCTTGTTAATTGTTAGCTGGAAGCCACTCTGCATTCCTCATCATGTAGTCTCCAGCTTCAAGCCCAGGGAGCTGTAGAGCCTTCTTACATGTTTGACTTGAGTCTCTTCTGTAAGCAACGGGAGGATCCCCTGCCGACCAGACATTCTGTTGCTGTGACAGATACCAGAGAGAAGCAGTTACGGGGAAGAAGGATTTTTATTTTGGTTCATGGCTTCAGTTCATGGTTAGCTGGCTCCTTGGCTCTGGGCCAGAGGCTAGGCAGAACATCACTACCAAAAAGATGTGTTGGAACAAGGTAACCAGGAAGTGTAGGGAAGTAACAGGAAGGACAAGAGCTAAGAAAAGCTCCCTCATCCCCTCCCCTGAGTGACCCACTTTTTCCGAAGGCAGAACATGATTTACCACCACCTTGTTACCAGTTTAAATCTGGAATCTTTCAGTTGCTTACACCAGTGATTCGGTCATAGCCCTCATGATTTAATTTCCTCTAGAAACGACCTCATAGACTCACTTGGAAATGTGCTTACAACCCTTTGGGCATCTTTAAGTGGGATCAAGGTGACTAAGATTAATCATCACAAAACCCTCTATGACTAATGGATAATTGGATCTTTTAGAGTCAGGTGTGCTCTATAGGCATAAAAGGGAAATCCTATCGTATCAGTGGTCCCATTGATCATGTAGTTTTCTTTCCTGGGGTTGATGGTGTCTGGAGGACTGGGCAGGTGGGCATTGTTTGAGGATTTTCCCTACAACAACTACCTAGAGAAAGCAAACTGGTTAAACAAGACTGCTGTGTCTGCAAAAACCTTGATGGTTTTTAGTTGAGGCATGGCAGCCCTATACTGAATGGAAAAAAAAAAAAAGGAAAAACGTGACTGTTTCTAGGTATAGCAGAAGAGAAAATTTATTGTAGACAAAAGGGAGACATAGCCAGAGGCAGGGGACATCTGGGAGAATCCCAGAGTGGACACGACCCTGGGCCATGTGAGGAGAGAGGAGAGAGGGGACCCAGGTGCAGCAGCCAGGAAGCCCAAAAGAGGAGGGGTAGCCAAAATGGCTGGCTTATACAGGGAAGGGCAGTTGGGGGGGGGGCGTCCAGCCCCAGTACTTGGGCTGGAGAAGTTTAGGGTAGAAGGTGTGTGTGGGGGTAGGTGTGCCAGCCGAGAGGGCCTGGTAACAGGTAGGGACCCCGGGATGCTGGGAGAACCTGTAGGCCAGCGTCTGCTTTGAAATGTTAAATAGGCATCTCAGCGGTTTCTCAGAGGTTTGAGACCCAATACTTACAGGGTCTCACTCTCCTGAAAAAGGGCAATTTGGAATCTCTCCCCCCTTTGTCTTTGTAAGTTCTAGAAGGAGCTCATCTGTTCACTCCACCTCACAATAAGCTCCTGGTCTCCCTTTTTATAAGCCGACTTAGTATGAAAACACTGGGTTATTTTAACTAGCTTTATGGAATCTAAGACACATCAGAGTAAATGAATGCAAGGAACAGGAACGTACTTGTGTGAATTGGAGACCAGTGGGATAGAGCCAGCACGTTAGGGACGTCATAAGCCAAGTCCATTTCTCAAGTATCTGTCATGCCTACTGAGGTAACACGGAAAGTCTGCATCACGTGAAGAGTTTGCAAATGGCAAAGGTGTGTGTGCACGAGTGTATGTGTTCTCAAGACTGTGCATATATACAAATGTGTGGTGTGTGTGTGTGTGCGATCATGTGCATACGTTTTATGTGAATCAAACGCAGGGTAGCTCACATTCTGGGCCTTTCCCAGACTTTTCCAGATATTGTGTAAATATTTCTGACATTCAAATCGATGACATCTGTAAAAACAAAGCAAAAACTCAACAAGGAAAACAAAACTAAAATAAAATGAAGGTCATACCTTGATTTTATAAAATTTACTATCCTCAAAATATTAGCATACATGTATATAATCATTGTAATGTTGTTTTACACCATGACTTCCCTGTGGGTGTCTAATTAGCTTGCATTGCACCCATGCAGTCAACACTGTGCATGGATTAATAAGCATGTAACTGTAACTATCATGAATTACAATTTCAAATTTTCATGAATTGCAATGGGGCTCTAGCTCAATGTTAGAGCACCCCCTAGCATGCATGAAGCCCTAGGCAATCCTCATTACTTTAAAATATTCTTTGAATTTAATTTAAGAAAATCATTAAGTCACCCTTCCTGAGGAGGGGAGCAGCCTTACCAGGCCACAGAGGAGGACATTGCAGCCAGTCCTGATGAGACCTGATAGGGTAGGGTCAGGTGGAAGGGGAGGAGGACCTCCCCTATCCGTTGACTTGGGGAGGGGTATGGAAGGAGATGAGGGAGGGAGGGTGGGATTGAGACAGGATGAAGGAGGGGGCTACAGCTGGGATACAAAGTGAATAAACTGTAATTAATTAAAAACTTTTTAAAATAAATAAATTTAAGAAAGAAAATCATTATGTATTTTTAATGAAGAGAAGCAAATTGCAGGACAATTAAAAAAAAATCACTTGAGAAGTGGTAGATCCCAGGTAGTAAACAAGGTCTTTTTTTTTGTAACCAACATCTGTGAATACCTATTATCTAGCTAAACGTACCTGACTTAGTGCCACAAAACGGTATTTCCACATTATAATTACACAGGCTAAAAAAAAGAAGACCGGCCAGCACAGCTGAAATAGCTCAGTTGGGAGAGCGTTAGACTGAAGATCTAAAGGTCCCTGGTTCAATCCCAGGTTTCAGCAGCGGTTTTACTTGGCGCCGCCACGTCTTCCTTCCTGGAAATAAACTCCCTTTGCGAACTCCATCTGTACTGACACACTCTCTGAAGTCATGTGTTGTGTCTTTCATCATGAGTTTCTTCATTTTTGTATAGCAGAGAACACTAACTCTCTGCTTTGCATTCAACTGATCGCAGCTCATTTCCTGCTGACCTCCCTTTTTGGGCTTTCTATATAAGGCCTGCCAGCGAGATTTAAGGCCTAGGCAGGGCGTGGAGTGTGACTGAGCTGGGCCCTGCAGCCCGGAAGGTTCTGAAGCCCAGGTCTGAGCCTGGCCCCTGTTGGTGCACAGGCTTTGTTCCTCTGAGGGAACAATAACCAGGATTAGCAGACAGCCTGTGGCTGGAGCGCCGGGAATGAAGCCGTCCTTTTCTGGTTTAGGGCTACACTAGCCAGATTCAGCGCGCCGGATTAAATGTGAATTTCAGACATAATCCTTGAGAACAAGCAAATTTTGCGAGGAACATATAAAGCAAACATCAGTCCCTTCCTCCAACCATGGAATTCGGGTGTAACTGGTGCCCTGTATATTCATTTGCTACATTGAAAAAGAGTATTACACAGCATCCTGCCCACCGGGCACCCCCACCCCACCCCCCTAAACACACACACTACCGTGCTCATTCACCTTGGGTCCCAAGCAAAGGTATCCGGACACCAAACACTCAAGATAAACTGAATTTAAGAGGGAGACCTGAGTTCACTGCCTCACCGTTTACAAGTACATCTCCATCTTTGAGCTAATTGGTTCGCACCTTCAAAACCCACCCCTAGGGCCTCCAGTCCGGTACACAGACACCGGGCCTCCAGAGGCTGAACAAACAAACCCAAAATGTCCTAGGGTGACGTTCCAACCAATGACACGGTGCTTAGTGAGGCAAGCAGAGCCTTCTGGTAGCCAGGTGCCAGGCTGAAATAAAACAGAGAAGAATAAGATCCAAGACTCACATTCTAAGAACGCACACGATGGTACAGCAACAACCCCCCCCCCGCCCCCCGCAGCTTTCTGCAAACCGACTGTTACTCTACCTGTCCAGTTAGTCTGCCAAGAGGCTAGATGACAAGGGGCTTCATTCACCACATCATTAGGTTCTTGAATGGAAAGAGGTGCTTTCTGGTCAGACTCTTGAAACTGCGGTGATGACCAGAACAAATCAAAATGGTTGTCTAATAAACTGGACAGTTCAAACCTTGAATTATGGCTGTCACATGAACTATGAGTAATTTAATGTGTCGTTAGCTGGGCGATAGATAGTGCTTGCTTATTTAGTTTATTTGGTTAAACCGCAGCCTAGATGTTATTGTGGAGTGTGTGCGTGTGTTCGCGGTGCATGTGCTTTAAAAAGATATTATCAGGGCCAGCGAGATGGTGCTTGCAGCCAAGCCTGATGATCTGAGTTTATTTCCCAGGATCCTTTTGGTGGAAGGAGAAAACTGATTGCTGAAAATCTGACCTTCACCTCCCCCGCACAATACATAAAATAACTGTAACTTAAAAGAAAAAAAAGTAAAAGCCGTAAATAATATTAATATCAGTCTACTTTGAGCAAGGTCAATTATTCTCTGTCATTTAGTTTGCCCCGTGCAATCATCTGAAACCCTTAAGAGCAAAGATGAATCTCTTATGAGAAAAGACTTCTAAAAACCTGGAATATGATTATATCTATCCTGCATTTCCCCCCTCCAGCTCCATTCATATCCCTCCAACACACCACTTGCAAGTTTTCACCTCTGTCTGTCTGTCTGTCTCCCGGTAAAGCCAGCAGATATATGCATGGGCATGGGGGCCATGCCTTGGACTGGAGCACGGGAACCCTCCCTGTGGCCACGCCCTCAATGAAGATTTGTTCTCCCTCCTTCAGCAACTGTCCACGGCTGATAGCTTCAGTATAGTACGGGGCCTTGGAGAGCATCTGCCTGTCTCGTGTGGAATTTGGGGCTGGCTTGATTCTGGGCACGCCTTTCATAGACAAGCAGAGCTGCAGCGGATTCATGAATTTGGTAGCCAGGCCATGCTCGAAAAAGATAGCCTTGCACAGCACGCCTCCTCTTCCCCCCAACTCTTGCAATCTTTCTGTTTCCTCTTCCTCAGTGTTCCTCTAAGCATTTGGAGGAGGAGGTGGGTTGCTGGAGATGTCCTGTGGATCCGAACAGTCACATGCTCCTGTTCTCAGCCCTGTGACCAGTTATGCATCTCCTCATTGGCTGCTGTCCAGGGAGGAAAGAAGCTTCTCTGACCAAGGTGGAGAGCAGCCTTGGTTCTGTCAGCGACAGGAGCTGGGGGCACTGAGGAAGTTTGGGCCCCTCCAGGCTTTGAATTTAAAGTTCCCACAACCGTTTGAACTAAGTTCTTAAAATATCTCTGTTTCCAATTCTATTTTCATCTCTGTCTCTAACTGCAGTCCAATCAGTTCCGTTCTTTTGGGGCAACCTGACAGCTTGCTTCAGCATCTCTTGCACACAGGTAAGAGGAAGGTTGGGATCTTTAACGAAAGTGGGAGTCACTTGCACCCAGGGAATGTTACACCTTCGCCCTGTCCAGGTTTCAGCCGGAAGCGGAGGGGGGACACGCGTGAGAAGCACTTGTGACCCAAGCAAGAAGCACAGAGACAGCAGCTGAATAACCTCCCTCAACTTGCAAGGCATAGTTCAGATGCCCTTAATCCACCCACTCTGCAGAGTGGTCACAGGGAGCACCCCAGGGAAGTCGGTGCTTCAACTATATTCAGTGTGTAATAGGAAGGAGACCACACCACGCCCAAACATGCGGCTTTGGCATAAAGGTTATTTTGAGCCATGGGAATTAAGAAGCCAATACAACCAAAAACTCTCTACCTTTTTTTCGAATCGCATGCAAGCCGGACATACACTGTCCAAATGTTTCCCTCCTCCTCTCTCTATCTTGAGGACAAAGGTTGGTCAACTAAAGATATTTTTAAACCCTTATCAGCTTGCAGATTGCACCAGAGGAATCTACACAACAGACTTCCTTAACTACCTTTATCCACGGTTAATTTTCTATGTATTCACTTTTCCACGATTTGTCGTTCTGGTGACACAAGGTCCTTTCCTTTTATCTTGTCGCTCACCGAAATTACTCTATTTTAATTTTATTATTCTCTTGTTGAAGGTGCTATATAAACTGGAACTTTGGGTTCTTGAAGAATCACTTATTCTCTAAGTATCTATCTCTCCCGTGTCTCTGTGAAATGCATGTGCTAATACATTTGCTTGTTTTTCTCTTGCTTTTTCCTTTTGTTAAAAGAACGTCATCTAAGAATGTAGCAAAACAGTGATTATTCTTCCTCCTTCCCAGGCCCTTGGGAATAAGGGAGGAACAGAAACGGGGGTGACATTCCATTTGGCAAGGGAAGAGCACCCACTAGCAAAAGCCAAACGGACTGAAAGGTTGTGGCAAAATTTGCTATAAAAATAAAACACTGCGGTATCAGAGAGGAGGGGGCTGGGGTGCAGGGAAACCTTGGCGTTGGAGCTGCGCGTGCGCAAGGCTTGCCCCGGGCTGGGGCAGGTTGGGAGGGTTAGGTTCTGACTCCTGCTATGCCAGGTCGGCTCTCGTGCTTCGTGCTTGTATTTGTTGAGCTGGGCGCCCGGGATAGGGGGGGAGTAATTGAAAGTGTGTTGGAAGAAAGAGCATACAGCTTTGGGTTTAGGAGAAGAAACGTGTTGCGTGGCAATTGTTAGCAGGCGGCCTCTGCTACCCATGCACTTGTGCAGAACTCAGGGTTCAGGGTTAAAGGAACAAAGCCCTCAGTAAAAGGGGGGCGTGTTTGATTTAAGAAGCGTTTATCCAGATGGTAGGCAAACACATCACTACCACTCCATAGTCCACTTTGTTTTCCTCCCTCACGTGATATGTCCCTGGAAATTGCATTAGATTAAAAACCAAAAACAACAACAACAAACGTAATCATTCTCTGCATACCAGCGAAGCAGAAAAATCAGTAGGAGTCTTCACATACTGAACTAAAGCAGCTTCCTGTGAGCCCGGATAGCTCAGTCGGTAGAGCATCAGACTTTTAATCTGAGGGTCCAGGGTTCAAGTCCCTGTTCGGGCGGTGCTCTTTTGCATTAAAAAACTTGTTAGGGCAACTAGTTTTAGCGAGCTAGACACCGGCCCATTTAGAGAAAGAATGTTAGATCCCAGTGAGAACACCACACGTCCAATTAAAGCGTTTCTGGGGAGGAGCTGGAAAGCTGGGTAGACGAGCCAGCAACCGTTCAGCCGTGGCCACAAACGGTGCAGCTTGCTCACTCTCTCGGGTTTCCCTACACGGTCCTGCCCTGCACTTAGGAAAAGATGCAGCTTCCCTCTTCACACCAAATCTTTCCCTTGCCGCGATTACCGGGAGGTCTTGAAGTTAGTGCATTCAAGGTGCTGGGGCAAATCTAAAAAATTCAGTGCGCATCCAGGACGCCGCTTGCCTCATACAGATGGGGTCCTCCTTGTTTCCGGCCGGCCACGGAATGAAGCCGACCTCCCCACTGGGTGGGGATGCGTTCAAGCCAGGGGCCCTCCATAAACCTATGACTCTGGTCCCTAGGGTGTCTTGTTGAGCAAGGAAGGGTGAAGATGGACGTGGAACTCGAGTGTGAGGCAGGATCTTCAGCCGCCTCACAGGGGTGCGTCACACAGGGTCCACGCCGACCCCGCAATGACCTTCTCTTCCCCACTAGCTGCAGCCTGCTAAGAAGGAACAATTACCGTGGCTTCCATCTCATAAACCTGGGATGATTAAAGGAGACCGGAATTCACTCTCAGGCTTAGTAGAGTCCACCGGCCAGCAGGTGCATATGATAATTACTAAGAGCTTTTACTCTAGTGATGAAATAAAAACAAAACTAAGACATGTGTTGAAACCGGTAAGGAACCGTTCTGAAGAAGGACTTGCACAATACACTCAAAACCACAGGCCCATAGCCACGAGACTTGGTTGGTTGGACGGTGTTTGTTAAAGGAACAGCGCAGGCCACTCATCCAAAGAGGAGGGGACATCAGGGCGAGACTGGCCTGTTTGAACATCATCATCCGGATCCTAGGGGAAGGAGCATTCGCTGTGTTCACTTGCGTACCCACTGCGACGCCCACTCAGCTGTAAAAGATAGGGCCACCATCCACGCTCACACAGACGGCCCTGGTAGGTCTCAAAACCCCGAAACCACACCCAGACACAAAACAACAAGCAAACAAATTCCGAATACGTGAATGTGGGAGAGAAATTAACCAGTGCGGCTGGGAGGGAGACAAGATACGGTAAGGGGGTGACAGCGACCAGAGCGCAGTTCATGTATGTGTTCACTGTCAAAGTACACGTCCAACCACAGTTAGACGAAGTCGTCGTCAGCGCTCTTTGCGCCCATCATTTGCAGGCCAGGCTGGCGCAGAGCCCTGACTGCTTGCGTCTTAGCCCTCCTGCTGTCTCCTTTCAGCAACAGTTTGCATGCGCCTTTCGCAGACTATAGACACTGAAGTCCATCTCGAGCCTGACCTTTCAGGCCTCGGGCACATCTGGGTGACTGAGGGCAAACTGGTTATTCCATTTAAGAATTATGATCCCGTCGACCTTCCGGAAGACGTGAGGGTCGGTTGGGTACTCCTAGCTCTTCGGGACTCTGGATAGGTATAGAGAAAGCTTAGGAACTAAATATGACGGCAACCGGGGCCTCGGCAGAAGGTCCTAACGTGACAGGAATTAATTTTCTCGCTGTTCTAAAAACTGTAGAGCTAAAAATAATACACCTCTAAAAATGAAATAAAAAATTCAAAAATTGGAGGTGAGGTGAGCTGACTTCCTTTCTCCTTTAAATTTCCTGTGGATAGGGCTCAGAGACTTCTTATCCTCGCTGAAATAGCTCAGTTGGGAGAGCGTTAGACTGAAGATCTAAAGGTCCCTGGTTCGATCCCGGGTTTCAGCAAGGCAGTGTTTTGTTGGTATTTCTGTCTCTGGGATCTGGCGTTCCTTCCCAACTCCAGGAAAATTAAGTATTGGGAGGAGACAAAGATCTTTGTGTTTGGGAATGCGAGCAACAATGCCGTTGCTATAGCTTCCTTTTGGTCATTAGATGATGCGGTCCTGGCAGTGGTCTTAGACTGTGGAAGCTGACATGTCCACCGAGTATTTGCCCTGGTGAAGTTGGCCAGTCAAGGTCTACTTCTCCCTCTCCAAGGTTCCAATGACAAACCAAAAATCAGAGGATTCACCTCCGTTCACCGCTGGGAACCAACGAACTTATTAGGGCCGTTTACAGATCATGGACGACGGGTTATGGGCAGGAGCATGGGTGGCCCTGAGCAGCCGCGTTGTTACGTTGGAACCCAGCCTGGGTGGTGACTTCCTCGTGGCCCTGTGTGGAGCCCCGTCCACGAGCTCTTGCAGCTGCACACTCTGGCTCCCCTCTGAGGCCATGCGCAGACAGTGACTGTAAACGTGGGCGAAGATTCCCTTGACCCTCTTCGGCCCCCTTTTCTAGGAGAACATCAACAGTCAACAAGTCCACTTGTGATGACCTCCTGCAGTAGGTGTAGCTCCGGAGATACGCCCATAGCAGCGCACGCCTGATGCACCAGCTAAAGCCTGGGGTCTGTCCCCCAGCTGCCGCTTTGTGTTGTCCCTTTGCTAAGTCTGCACGCTTCGACGACAGGCTTGAAGAGAGCCCTGAAAGTATTTGCCTCCACAGCCAAGTCTCTGCCTAGGTCAGGGCCCTTCAGAGCGCCCAGCAGCCAGGCTAGCGTTCCTAGCTGGAGACTATACATTCTGTGTCTTCATCCGAAATACAGTTTTAGTACCCTGATTTCCAGGCTTCGCCTTTGCTAAGAAGCATCAGAACAGTCTTCTTGACGGCAGATATGCGTGTTTTCAGTTAGATATGTATCGACGTTTGGAATAAAAAAAAATTACACAAAATGTCCCATAACAGCTACTTTCCAAGGAATAAAAAAAATACACAAAACGTCCCATAACCGCTACTTTCCAAGGAATTGCCGGCTATATGGGAGCTATTATTGCTTTTTTTGTAAACTCTGGAGTGAGGCTTGTTTTTAATTCTCTTTTGGAGTAAGGCTAAGTAAACACTTGTGCAGTAAAGCCAGCACGCGGAACCTTAAAACAACTTCCGCCCGAACAGGGACTTGAACCCTGGACCCTCAGATTAAAAGTCTGATGCTCTACCGACTGAGCTATCCGGGCTCTTGGTGAGAGCGGCTCCCCTAGACTATCCACGGTCAAAATTAGGCCTAGCGTCCCAGTGGTCGAAGCCGTTGAAAATCCTTGGTCTTTCGCGGGGGAGCGGGGGAGCCCCCTTTCCAGAGCCCCGTGGCGCTGGGGCCCGCCGTCCCACGCAGCCGGGGAGGGACGAGCTGCTGGGCTGCCCACAGCACCTCACGGTGCTCGCTGCGCGCCAAAAGCTCCCTGTTGGCTTCTCTTCTGTCGCCCTTACGGCTAAAGGGGTAAGCAACGGGTCACCCCTTGCTTTTTCTGTTTTATTTGTTAAACTCTCCGAGCCCCGGCGTCCTAGCCCTCGTAACAGTGCCCGGGCGTAGACAGAGCCTCCGGCGCTCTCCGTCCCGACGCCCCATAAGTGCTGGGAGAAAAGGAAAAAGCACATTTACCAGAAGTGGGGTTCGAACCCACGCGGATATGAATCCATTGGATCTTAAGTCCAACGCCTTAACCACTCGGCCATTCTGGTACCTGCGAGAGCTGCGCTTTGTCGGTCAGCATCTGGGCCAGTACCGCAAGACTGAAGCGTTCCCGAAGAGCCCTAGAATCAAAAAAGCCAAACAACAACTAAACGGAACAACAACAAAACAAAGCCCAAAGGGAGGGGGCTGAGCACCTGCGGTCCCGCCTCGCTCTTCGACCGACGCCCGGGAAGGGACCGAGAAGCGGCTCGGCGGCAGCGAGGTTGCTGATCCGAGGGGACCGACCGCCGCCGGCTTCCCTTCCCACCTCAGCCGCAAAGCTCGGGGACTCTCCTTCGTCCTTTCCTCACCCTCTTACTAAAATAAAAGCGACTCTGGTGGGACTCGAACCCACAACCTTTGAATGCCTCCATTCTGTCTAGAAGTCCAATGCGCTATCCATTGCGCCACAGAGCCAGGCGTCCCCGCGTCCCCGCGCCGCCTACATCAGAGCAGCAGCGGCGCCTGGGGGGCCGCGCTCGCTCGCGCGCTCTCCCCTCCTCTCTCTCTCCCACCGAGAGCAGCGCGGCGGGCGGCGCGGAGCGGGCGGAGCGGCGGCCCCGTCGGTCACCGCGGCCCCCAGGCCCCGCGTCACGACGTTGCCGCATCTAGTTAGTCCGTCTGACGGCCCCCGCCGTCGCCCGGTTCCATAGTGTAGCGGTTATCACGTCTGCTTTACACGCAGAAGGTCCTGGGTTCGAGCCCCAGTGGAACCACGCGCTGCCGGCGTCCCCAGCCGGCCTGGGCCTGTCAGTTTTGCCCGGGTCTAGTCTCCTGGCGTTTGGGGAAGACCCCCGTTTTCCTTCCCGTGCTGGAAAACCTCGGTTGCCCCGAAACTCCTCCATCTCATTTGCACGTCTCCGAGCTCCCGGGTCCCTCCACTCTCCCACTTTATTAAAAACCATCTCTTTTTATTATGTGTTCTCGGAGATCAGCTTCCCCGCCACGTGGTTCCATAGTGTAGTGGTTATCACGTCTGCTTTACACGCAGAAGGTCCTGGGTTCGAGCCCCAGTGGAACCACTCCTCTGACTTTTGTACTTCTCTTCATTTTTCTTTCCATTTCAAATGACTCGACTCCCCCGCCCCCCCTTCCTCCTCCCGGAGTTTGGGTGCTGTGCGGGCGTCTCTGTAGGTTTGTCGGTTTCCTCGGGCCCCCGGAGCCCGACACTGCCCCCTCGTGGCCCCGTCTGCAAAGTGCCTCCAGCGCCGCCGTAGGTACGTTTTGCACCATTTTAAAAAGTTGATTGCATTGCGTGTCTTCGCTTTAAAATGATTAAAAAGTTGCTCCTGTCGGCACCGACTAATAACGCGCCTGCTGGCCTCGTGCTGATTTTTACCGGTATGAAGGCGCTCACCGGGAAATGAATGTCACGCTCGAGGAAAGCAGTTCAGAAAATCCTCCCCCTCACTTTTGATTTGTCAGAAGTTTCTTTTGCGATCCCCCCCCCCCCACCGCCCCCGCCCACCCCAGGAGTGTCCCAGTACACTTCTGCACAAGTGCATCTTCTCACGGGAGCAGGACTTTCTCATGGACCAAAGATTTACACATGCCCGCCGGGAGCACCCTCGCAAAACCAGAGCAGGCTTTTCCACGCAGGGAGATCCAAAGGCCTGCGAGTGGTAGCCGGGCGGAGGACGATCCAAGGGCGCGGCAGCCTTCAGTTTCTGTATCGGCGCGGGGTACCACAGGCACAGTGCGCAGGCAGATGGCAAGCCCGGGAAAATGGCCTTACGGAGCCTGTGCTAGCCCGGCAGTGGGGCTGAGGTGGGGAGGGTCTCGGTGGTGTCGCCGGCGCGGTCTGGGCAATCGCCAGCCTCGGGGGAAACTGCCACGTGCAGAGGGCCGAGTCGGCTGCCGTTCCTGCTCCCTCTGCGGAGGGGTCCCTGGACCTCGACAGAGAGGACTCAGCGCCCGGCGGGGCAGCTTCCCTTGGGCGTCTGATCCCAGCAGAGTTCCTAATCAGCGGCCGGGAGTGACTCCGGGAGTAGCTGCCGGCCGGCCGTGCGCCGGTTTCGCTCTCCGCAAAGCCGGAGGGTTTGGCGAACCGGCAACCTCCGCACAGCCAGCTCAGAGTTAACGCCGTGGCTCTCTCTGCGGCAGGCGCACGGTTTGAGAACGACGCGGGGTCCTGTTTCCTAAGAGACATTTTGGAAACTGCTGACTGCCAAACGTGTCAGATCTCGGGTGTGGTGGGCTGGACTCTTTCCTCTGCATCCTCACACTGTCTTTCTTTCCTTTTAGTGAACTTTTCCCTCTTTTTCCGCCCGAGACAAGGTTTCCCTATCTAGCCCCTGGCTGTTCTGGCGCTCACTCTGTAGACCAGGCAGGTCTCAAACTCAGAGATTCCTCGGCCTCTTCCTCCCCAGGTGGGATTAACAGTGTGTGCCAGTGTATGCCAGTGTATGCCCTTTTGTGAAATTTGAATGAAGCTCTGACATCACTCCGCTTCTTCCCTTTTCATTCTCCAAGTCCTCCCACGTCTCTGCCCCCTCACACTCTCTGGAACTGATGGCCTCCTTTTCTGCAATTGTTACTGTTACACACACACACACAGGCACATATTTGCATATAAACAGATAAATACAACCTGCTGAGTGTGTTTAGTGTTGCTTATAGAATTTCACGGGTGACCACTTTGTACTGGAGAAGCAAATATGGGGAGATTATTTCTCCCTTTCTCAGTCGTCATTAGTTGCCTGTAGCTTTCTGTCTAAGGGTAAAAACCCGTGAGATTTTCTCCTACGCAGGGCTAGGGAGCGCATGGGTTTTAGAGGAGAAATGACTAGTACCACTTTACCAGCATAATTCCTAACCACATTCTAAATACCTATCCTGATAATCACAGATACATGCAGCTTTCGCCCCTCGTCAAAGATGCTTCTCTTTGCAGCAAATGGAGACCCTTAGGAAAAACCACAACTGGTCAAATGCAGTGGGTAAGTGAGCCAGGCCCGGTGGGTACAACTATTGCACGTGAAGTTGAAGGAACAGCAAAGAAGAGGGTAGAGAAAATTTGTACGAGTCAAAGGGCCAAGAAGGCTGCTGGGGAACTGTGTCTCAGGGAAGAGAGGATGGGAAAGCCATGATACCTCAACAACATGGCTGCCTGCGTAAGACCCAAACAATGACAATGTCAGTCAACACTGTCTTTCCTTTACGTGTGTCTCTGTGTCCCAATCACCATTTTTTCTTTCTTTTTTTTTTTGGTAAGGGTACCAATCATAATGTGTCAGGGCCCCATTTTAGCGACCACATTTTAACTTTGACATCTTTCTGAAGACCCTCTTTTCCAATAAACTAACAATTTTGGGGTCCAGGAGTTAAGATTTCAAACATATGATTTTTGGGTGAACATAATCCAAATCGTAGCACAAACTGTCCAAAATGAGCCACCATTGCGTTTATCTCCTTGAATAAAAAAAAGGGGGGGGGGAGTCAGCTGAGTGCCAACATCAGTCACTGTCTGCATCCTGACAGCTCGCCTCAGGCTCCTGCCCCGGTTCCATTCCTGCCTGATGGACTGTATTCTGGCACCACGAGCCAAAGCAAACCGTTCCTTCCTCAGCTTCTCTTTTTCGGTCATTTTGTCATAGCACAAAGTAATGAATACAGAAACCATGGTGCCTGGCGCTACGATCTTCAGTCAGTCAGTCCTTCCTCCTTCCTCTTTTTCTTTTCAAAATATACTTTGCGATTTCAACCTTTAAAAAGATTTATTTTCATTTTGTGTAGGTGTATTTTCAGTCTGTGTAGGTGTGTGTGTGTGTGGTACAGGCACACACGTGGGCAGCTGCCCACAGAGGCCAGCAGAAGGCGTCTGATCCCCTGGAGTTGGAGTAAGGGTGCTAAAATCTGAATTCCAGTCTTTTTTTTTTTTTAAACTGCCGAACCATCTCTACCAGCTACCACTGCCATTGTTTAAAAAAATAATTTATTAATTTATAATTTTTACCTGTATGAGTATTTTGACTTCCTGTATGTATATGTACCATGTGCAAGTTTGCTGCCTCTGGAGGTCAGCAGAGGTCATTGGATCCTCTGAGAGCTGGAGTTACGAATGGTTGTGAGCCTCCGTGTGGGTCCGGCACCTGAAAACGGGTCCCGTGTAAAAACTTTTAGCCGCTGAGCCATCTCATCAGTGCCCCCTCCACCCCTTGTCGTTCTTAAAGTCCTCCTATCCCCCACTCAGGACATGGTGCCCTGGCTTCCCTTGACTGCGTTCTTGACTTCCATCCTTGAGTCACGGGGCTGCGTCTCCTTCCTTCCACCTCTCATTCAGTTTTGTGTTGTCAAGGCTCGAGGCCTGTTGGAGAAGTGGTTGACTAAAATTCGGAGAAAGAGACGGTCTAACAGTCCCCCAGTCTAGAGCAGGCCCATCACTCACGTACTTGAATGTGTTTCTGAGGCAAATACTTTTAAATAGTGTTATTTCAAAAGTCTGATATTCTTATGAAGTAACTTTAATTCAAGTCCCTTTGTAATTCGGTTTCATTCGTCAAACAAAGAAATGGCCTTCTGGGACCTCGTCTTTGAAGGTTTTCCAACAGCGCACACATTTGCTCGTGGGAGCCTTAACAGAGAATTCTGTTTAAACTTCAAAAAAGCAGGACTAATCATAGAGAAAGATGTGAAACTGGAAGCTATCAGGCACTGCTCCTAGAAGGTACAGGAGAAAAATCCTAGTGGTTATTGGTCAGGCCAAAAAAAAAAAAAATTGTTAAATAGCACACAAAGACAACACCAGTATACTGAAAAAGCCTCTGCTTGGTGTATATGGAAAACAAAAAGTCTCTCACCCCTGTGAGGGCACAGTGAAGGAAAGAGAAGGAAGGGAACTGACAATGCAAGGGGTACCAGGGCCTTCAGAGACTGAGGAGACAGAGAGAGCTCTCGTGTGTCCTGGGCCCCTCACGGCAAGCATAGTGTGGCAGTTTGACTGAGGACGGCTCCCACAGGCTCATGTATTTGAATGCTTGGTCCTCAGCTGGTGGAACTGTCTGGGTCGTCTTAGGAGTCATGGCCTTATTGGAGGGGCATGTCCCTGAGGGTGGGCTGTGAGGTTTCAAAGCCCATGCCGTTTCTAGTTCTCTCTCTCTGCCTTCTGGTCATTTCTCAACATGGAAGCTCTGAACTACTGCTCCAGTATGAGGAGCACTGTGCGTTCTTGCTGTCATGCTCACTGCCACGATGATTAGAGACTCTAACTCACTGGAACCATGAGCTCCGAGTTAAACACTTTCTTCTATAAGTTTCCCTGGTGGTGGTGACTAAGACACATAGCCTTCACTCTGTCCTCAGCCCCGAAACAAACAGCCCGGTTCTATCAAGAATCATGTAAATTTGGTTCATGTGCAATTCTGAAACACCTTAACAACATTTGTGTGTCTCTGTGAGAATGTGCCCCATTTGCGTGCAGTACGCATGGAGGCCAGAAGAGGGTATCAGATCCCCCGGAGCTAGGATTACAGGTGGGTGTGAGTTACTTGGTAGGGATGCTGGGAACCTCTGAAAGAGCAGCAAGTGCTCTCAGTCGCTGAGCCTTCTGCCCCACGCCAGTGTATCCACTTTATTTCTGAACATCTTGGCCTGCCTTCAGCGGGAATCCTGGTAAGTCACTGCATTAGTTACTTGTTTTGTTGCTGTGAAGTTGGTCTTATGCACCCTGAGTCAAAAACAGGGGGACAATGAATGTTGGTGCTTTGCTCCTTTTCTCCTTTTATTCCATCTGGGACTCCACCCATGGACTCTTCAGTGTGACACTCACACTTAGGGTGATTCTTTCCATCTAGAAACCTCTTCACAGACGTTCCAGACGTTTGTTCCTTAGGTGATTCAGTTCAAAAAATCAGAGGTGTCTGCCATTCTTACGGTATTATGCGATTTTCTTGAATCTCTTAATGTAGTTGCTGACTCACAATATGCAGCAAGAGTTGTTTTACGTATTAAAACTGCTGAACGTATTCCAGGTGATTCAGAATTAACTTCACTATTTATTCAATTACAACAAGTAATTAGAAATAGAAGTCACCCAGTGTATACAACACATATCAGATCCCATAAAGCACTACCAGGCCTTCTAGCTCAAGGCAGTGATGAAATTGATTAGTTCTTCAAAGGAAATGTGCTAAAAGCCTCAGAATCTTGTAAGAAACACCAGGTTAACAGCAAAGGTTTGAAGAAAGATTTTTCTATCACTTGGCAACAAGCTAAGGAAATTATAATGAAACGTCCTGCTTGTTTTTTGTATAACCAAACTTCATTACCCGCAGGAAGTAACCAAAAAGGCCCAAAGATATTAAATTTGGCAAATGGATGTGTTTCATTTTGTGGAGTTTGGAAAATTGAAGTATGTGCATCATACCATAGATACATATTGAGGATTTCAATGGGCTACTGTTTTAAGTTCCAAAAAGGCTGATTCTGTAATTATACATTTATTAGAAGGTATGGCTATTATGGGGATACCTGTATAAATTAAGACTGATTATTCTCCTGCATATGACTCTAGTAAAATTAAACATTTTTTAAATGTTACAACATGAAGGATATTGCGGTATACCACCCCACCCCACACCGCCAGCAGCTATAGAAAGATCTAATCACACTTTAAAAGACATGGCTAATAAACAGAAAGGGGTGACAAAGACCCCTGGAGACAGATTGTACAGTGGTTTATTAACCATAAAAATTTTAAATGCTATTGAGGAAGGAACAATAGCCACCATGTGGTTGTTGGGAATTGAACTCAGAACGTCTGGAAGAGCAGCCGGTGTGTCTGAGCCATCTCTCCAGCCCCCTAGCACATACTTTTAATACAAGAGAGCTTTCTGTACACAGGATTTAATAAAGTTAATCCTAGATCAAGAGGCAGAGGAAGTAACCAGCTGACAGGGATTAACAGAAAGGAGGGACTTTGGGTTGAAAGTTATTTAAGACAGCATGGAGAAGACGAAGACGAAGATGAAGAAGAAGAAGAAGAAGGAGAAGGAGAAGGAGAAGGAGAAGGAGAAGGAGAAGGGCGCTTTAGCTTTTTAACTCTTGAGCTCTCCAGCTCCTTGGCCTGTCTTTGGCTCTTTGGTTTTTAGCCTTTTGACGTTTTCCTCCTGGGCTGTTAGGTGAGCTGGCAGGCTTTTCCCTCCTGTGCCATCAGCTGAGTTTTAGCTTTGAGCTTTTGCTTTTTCCTTCTGGGATGTGAGCTGAGTAGGAAGGTCAGCTGGGTGCTTTCTCTGATTTTTCTTTCTTTTTAAATGTAATTTATTTATTTTTATATCAATTACAGGTTAGGTACTTTGCATCCCAGGCGTAGCCCCCTCCCTCATTCCCTCCCACTCTCCCCATCCCTCCCTCATCTCCTCCCCGCCCCCTCCAAGTCCACCAATGGGGGAGGACCTCCTCCCCTTCCATCCGACCCCAGATCATCTTGTCTCCTCAGGGCTGGCTACAATGTCCTCCCCTGGGATCTAGCCAGGCTGTTACTCCCTGGCGTGTATGGGGGAGGGTCAAAGAGTCAGCCATCGAGTTCATGACAGAAACAATCCCTGTTCCCCTTACTAGGGTCTTCAGTTGGACACAGAGCTACCATGGGCAACATCTGAGCGGGGGTTCTAGGCCATATCCATACATGGTCCTTGGTTGGAGAAACTGTCTTGTATAAGACCCCTGTGCCCAGCTCAGTTTGGTCTTTGTGG
>CM053762.1:27832926-27848382 GCA_028658305.1 Pachyuromys duprasi
GCCGGGCATAGACATAGATGCAGGGCACAAAGTGCAGGGTGACCACAGTGATGTGGGAGGTGCAGGTGGAGATGGCTTTTTTCTTTCCCTCTCCTTTGTGTGACCTCAGCATTGTCAAGATGACTGTGTAGGACACAAGGAGAAGAACAAACCACAGTGTGGTGATCAGGCCATTGTTTGAGATCATCAGGAGCTCAAGGACAAAGGTGTCGGTGCAGGCAAGCTTGAGGACCTGTGGAACATCGCAGTAGAAACCATCAACAACGTTGGGTCCACAGAAGGGGAGTGGGAGCATGAGAGAGATCTGCACAATGGAGTGGACAAAGCCCCCCACCCAGGAGGCCACGATGAGGGCTGTGCATCTCCTACTGCTCATGATAGTCACATAGTGCAGGGGCTTGGAGATGGCCATGTATCGATCAAATGCCATCACAGAGAGGGAAAAAATGTCTGCCCCACCAAGCAGGTGGAAGAAAAACATCTGAGTGAAGCAGCCATTGAAAGAGATGGTCTTTCTTCTTGAGAGTAGGTCCACTAGAACTTTTGGAGCAGTGATAGAGGAGAAGCAGAAGTCCAAGACAGAGAGGTTGCGAAGCAGGAAGTACATGGGGGTGTGGAGGCGGGACTCATGGGTCACAGTGACCATGATGAGAAGGTTGCCCAGCACAGTTGCTGTGTACACCAAGAACAGGAAAAGAAACAAGACCAAACTCAACTCTTGGGACTGGGTCAGTCCTTCGAAAACAAACTCTTTCACCCTGCTGTAATTTCTCTGTTCCATTGGCTCATGTTTCCTCTACGTCTGTCACCTGGGGAGGAAATTCTTTTGTCATGGGAAAGTATGTCATCAAAGAGAAAAGGAATGTGGATTGTGCTTCAGGTATTACTTTGCTCTCAAAAATTTTATTGTATTTATTTAGTGTGCGTGTCCTTGCATGCCATAGCACACTCCTTGAGGTCAGAGGGCCACCTGTGGGAGTCAACTCTCTCCTTCCACCACATGGCTCCTGGGGAGTGAATTCAGATGATCAAGTTTAGTGGTAAGTTTCTTTACTCACTGAGTCACCTTGCTGGCCCTGGGTGGAACAAACAAACTACTTCTCCTTTCTAATTAATATTTGGCTACTTTCATTGTTCATTTCCCACCAATCCATAGTCTGTTCTTCTTGAGGATGACTTCTGATCCTACTCTAACCACTGAATGCTCTGTATTTTACCAGATTTTCCCCCATCAACGCTGAACTTCTGTTTTGCTAATTTTCCCATTTTAACCTCCTTTGAGGCTGAGGCCATGCAAATCTAATTCTCTAGTTTCATTCCTAATTACTTGTTAATCTTTCAAGAATTCAGAAAATTTTATTGCTTACAAACATTTGTGGTCTATAAGATGGTCATGTCTTTTCTTTGGTGTAAATATTTTCCAAGAGAGCCCATGTAGTCATTTAGATAATGCATAAGGAGCTCTTTTTTTTTTTAATTTAAGTTTTGAACTGGGATAGAAAATAATACAGTAGAGAGAAAAGACAGCCGTTTGGGAGACATGAGCATCGATGCCTTCCTCAGGCTTAGCCTCTCATCACTGAAATTCAAGCACCAGTAACCACAGTATTCGATAAACTTGTCCCAGCCTTTCTAGGCTGAAGGGCTTTACTGTTACATTGTTTCCAGTTGGGTTGTCCTCAGTTACTTGGTAGCAAGACTATTCTGGGCGTGACTCACCAGTGCTTAGCTCTCAATTGGTCATAGACTTCCACTGGTCCAGGCTTTGTTGTTGACGGTTGATTGGTGTTAGTAAGAAAAGCTACTGAGACCAAGAATTTCCAGGAACAGTTTATAGTTGTAGGGGAAAGGCCTTTATAAGCACAGTGGCTACTTTCCATAGTAATGGGGCCTTCAGGAGGTAGAGTTGAGTGGTTATTGAGACCCTGGCCAGAGCCTCTCTTGCTATTTCCTAGTGCCCCTGCGGTGAGCTGCCCCTCTTCAGTTACAGCCCCATGGTGAGATTATGCTCAGAGCAGTGGGGGCTGTGCAACCATGGGCGGAATGAAGCCTATGAAACTGTCAGCTGCTTTTAGATGTTTAATTGTTTCTCAGTCATTCAGTGTTTCTACGTTCCTCTACCTGAAAATAGAGGAAATAAAAATAAAGTGCTGTTAAATGTAATAATTTATTGTATTGAATGTTTTCCAGTAGTTGCTATCTGATTATTACTGTCGACTGAATTCAGACATAAATATATTCTACTGCTGAGCTCATCTCTTCAATACCATCTAGACAAATCGAAGAACAATTATCATGAAACATTGCAGATATCTATCACAGAAGTGTTGGTATGAGGAGAGACAACCAAAACATTTATAACCAAATAAACAAAAGGAATGGTTTAATAGAAGTGGGCTAGGTGACTACTGGAGGGATCCTTGCTCAGGACCACAAGTGAGCTTTTAGGATTTTATAAGGTCAAGGGCTGTTAGCATTGAAGTTAGATCTTGTCTCTCACCAGCCTCGCCTGGGTTTCATGAGCAGCCATGTTCATTGAGGAGAATTTCTGAGACTTTGAAATCCCTCTTGGGAGCATTCCTCAGGCCCAGAGGTTTCTGATAGTGTTTCTTTATATAGTCAAACAATATTGTTACATATGTAATTGTTAGATAATAAAATAATGGATGTAATATAAAAATATTCTTTGATATTAATTAATTTCTAGGAGATTCATTTGTCATCAGCCTTGAGAATTTTTATAAACAATGAACTCATCCTACAAATAAATCCCTATAAATGTTAGTTCACAAGTCGATGCACTAGCCCACTCCTAGGTTGCTTAGCCACCTGTGATGTTGAGAGACCAAAGAACTGAAAAAATTTTTTTCGGGTATTAGTTTGGGGTTTGGAGCACAGGCCTGGATGAAGGCCAGCCAGGTAGAGACATGTCCAGCCACCTGGGGAAAGGAACTAGCTTTACTGCATTCTTTTCCTGCCCACTAGAGACACAGTTGCAAGGAAACTGGCCCAGATGGCCAGGCCAGAACCTTTACAGTCTTGACGCCTAAAGTAAAGCAATCATTTCAAAAGTCAATTTCCCTTACTCGATCATGTAACGCCAAGGTGTGTAACTCCCTGCTTGCATTTTTTTTCCTTTATAAACCTTGTTCCTTTAGACCACCCCATCGCATTCCTCTCCTACTTCCACAGGAAGTTTTGTGACCCAGGATCAAGCTTGTAATAAAAAGATCTTCATATGTTTTGCATCAGAGTTGAATCTTGTGGGTTTTGGGGGTCTCACCAACTGGGCATAACAATGTCATCAGTGGTTGCTGCTGCCAGGGGCCTGGGATAAAAGGACCCCTGCCTCTTACCTCTTCTCTCCCTCTCTCTGTCTCCTCTCTTGCTCTCTTCCCTTTCTCTGTCAGGGTGTCCCCTACCCCTATCTCTGTCTCTCTGTCTGTCTGTCTGCCCTCATGGCTGGCTCACTCAGACCCTAACACTCTTCTGCTTCCCTTCCCCCAAATAAACTCATATAATATCTATTGTGTGCATCATTTAATAATAAATGCTAACAATAAATCCCATGGATTTCTTGTCATGAGAACTAAGTTCCTGCTTCTGGCCTTATACATTCTATTTCTTGGTGCCTGGAGACAACGAGAACTAATAAACTTGTGAAACCAAAACCACAACAGATAGTGAACCTTCCCCCCACCCCAAGAGGTCTCCTATGTTCCATTGTGAAGTATAAAGAGAAGCGAAGGGATCAAATGTATTTATAAATGTCTCTTCACACTACTTCCACCTAAAAAAAATCAATGGCAGGGCATAGTGGCACATAGCGACACCTTCAACCCCAGTACATATAAAAATTCTCAAGGCTGACAATAAATGAATCTCCTAGAAATGAATCAGTATTGAAGAACATCTCCATATTGTGTGTATGTATATATATATGTATATATATGTATCTGTTGTTTGCTTAACTAACAATTACATATGTAACAATGTTGTTTGAATATATGCACATATAGAAACACTATTAGAAAAAATAATAAAAAATTAAAAGCTATTGTCCATTGTTTTTGCCCTTTCAACTGATGGTTGTTGCTTAAGGACTAAGGAAAACACAAGAATGTAGTTATCAAGAGGCTTTTACCCCCTTATCAGGGCTTCAGCATGCTAGGCAAATGCTGTACCATTGGGCTAAGTTTCCAGCCCCTCTCTAGCTTTCTATATGTATTTATTATGTAGTATCTAAACTACCACAGAGTTATACTTAGAAAAGAAACTAGCTTATTTTTATGATTTCTATTATGCCTCTTATTCTTGCTTATAAGCTGTTACTGAAGAGATCAATACAGAAATAATAGGAATACAGAGATATAAGGTCTAAGGCTAACATTATGTCACAGTGAGAGCGTCTTACAGGGCTGAGGGAGGGGTAGGGCCATCCAAAGGCAAAGGGCCAAGCACAGGCAGTAAGCCTAGATACTGTTTTGCAGATGAAGAAATGGAGGTTAAGAGGAGTTTTGTCCCTTACCCCAATACCCCACTCCAAGCTATACATCCTGTGCATTTGGATTACGCAGAGTTCCAGTTGGGTTTGATAAGGAGTCTTCAGAATAGATGCTTCATCTTTGCAACATCTTTGCTGGGTGTTTGGGGCAGTTCAGGTGTTTGAATTGGACCAGAAAGAATTTCAAATGAGAAGCCTTTGCTGAGCCTTGGGCCCTATCTGTGGAAGATCAGTGACTTGGGAAGTAGTTAAAACTTGTTTGGTGGGATGTGTGTAGTTGAATAACTGCACATGAAAGAGAACTAGGGGATGACTTTAAAAGCACCCCATTTGCTTTTTGTCTTAAAAACTGCACAGGGACAGTAGCCTGAGGCTCTGTAAAGGAATCAGTCTTGAAAGTGATCAAATCACCAATTCAGCTGACAGCCTTCAAAGTTCAATGATAGATACAACAAATAGAAACCAGCATAATTAATGAGAACTTCTGGGGAGGTATGACCACATTGGAGCAGAATAAATAAACTGGTTATGAGAAGTTTTTCTTTGTTTTTGGAAAGAACAACTCAAAATCCCTAGTACTTTATTACCACAATATGTTTGAGAAAACACACACTAGTGAAATAGGTTTTTTTGTCTTGAACATTAAGTTATTATTCTCTGCAACATTCTGGGTTTTAGAATTAATAACTAGCACTCCATACCCACTGAAAGTGTCACTGACATACGAACCCTTTCTTATTAAACCATAGTAATATTTCAGAGTTGGTTGTGCATGGACACACATACTCAGACATGATCAGACATATAAACTTCACTGCAAAACCTTAGCTTAGTACAGACACCTCATTAAAAACTCCAAAATCTCATTCTTATCCAAGAAGCAGAAGTGGCTATTTGATGGTGTGAACTGACCTTAGACATAGGTAATTTGTCAAGGAGACTTAAGGAAGACACACACCTGAGGGTTGGTAGCTCAGTATCTTCTCTCTTAATACCTCTTCTACCTGACTGTAGCACGCTTCTCCATGACAAACCTGCTCTGAGTGCCACTCCCTCGGCTTCAGCCATAAAAGAATCACCAAAGACAATGTTGTTGGGCATAATTATTGAAGTTCAGTGCCCACACTTTTCCTCTTGGGAGAAAATTCTGTTGGGAGTTATTACAAGTAGTACACCAGAAGATTTGTGCAAACAAAAAATTTGGCTTTGAGAATCTCCTGCTGTAGGCAGGGGAAGGGATGAATCCTCATAGATCTTGTACCCAGAGCCCAGGTATCTTTGACTAATAGGCTCAGAGGGAGCTAACAAGTCTGTATGCATAAGAAATAGGAATTTAGAAAAAGTGAATACAATTCTTCATATTGGGTATTTTATCATATATATTCAGAAGTATCATAGAGACTGCAAAACACATTTTTTTTTGTTCTTAAGGTTGCCATATAAACTATTATTTGTTTTTATACTTCCTGTGTGTGTTCTTGTGTATGCGCATGTATGTGCATGTGCACATGCTAATGGGCCTGGAGGCCAGAGGTTGCAACTGGGTGTCCTCCTAGATTGCTCTCCGTCTTACTTTTTGAGATAGTATCTCTCACCTGATAGATTGCTCATGTCCAACCTAAGACTCCTGAGATGATATGATCTTTATGCTCAACAAGTAAGCACTTTCCCGTGTGTTGCTGACACTCTCCACCACCTCCACTTCTTTTTTCTTTGTAAATCTTCCCTATTAAATTGCTTTCAAATTTCTTTCATATTTTGCAATAATTTGTAACATTTTTCTTCTAGAACTTGTGAGCTCTTTTGTTATCAGGAAGGGTGATTAAGTAATATGTAACCAAATGAACAAAGGGACAATTTAATAGAGCTGGGCTAGGTGACCAGCTCATGAAAGTATGTCTCCAGGTAAGGAGTTCTTTTGAGGAAGCTGAAAGAAAATGGAAAAGCATCCGGTGACAGCCTTTTCAGGAGATGGCACTCTCCCTGACAGACGGATCATGGAGTGTGATGGAAGGAAAGCAGATGTCACAAGCAGACTGTGGAGCAGGAAGCTCTTGAGGATGTGAGAGATTCATGGTGACTGTGTTGAGGTTTCCTGTTAGAGTTGTCACTTGCACCGGAAGCAAGACAGATAAGATGCAGCTCAGCTCTTGGGATTGAGCAACCTCCAGGAAGACACACATTCTTTTACTGTGGTATAATTTCCCTGATCCTTCAGGTCACATGTCCCTTTTCAAGTGCATTTCTGGATGAGTAACAGTACATGGACTGTATAACATGATCTAAATTCTAGTGTTGTCTTTTTAGTGGAACGTGGTTTGGACTTAAGGAGGGAAAATTCTCCCCGCCTCTCTGTTTCTCTCTCTCTCTCGATACTGGATTTCTCTGTGTAGCTCTGGCTGTCCTGGAACTTGCTTTGTAGACTTGAACTCAGATACCCTCATGTCTCAGTCTCCTGAGTGCTGGGATGAAAAGTATATGCCATTTTGCCTGGCCAATATCTATCCATCCTATCTATCTATCTATCTATCTATCTATCTATCTATCTATCTATCTATCTATCAAATGCATGTTCTGTGATCGCAATTTAGGATGCAGCTATTACTTGAAAGATTACCCATTTTGAGCTGTATTTATTGAACTGCACATGCAAGTGCACTTTTGTATACGTAAGTCATTAAGCAGGTAGATTCTGCTGCTAACTCAAAGGAGTAGAACAGCTAGGGACCAACTCTGCACAAGAGAGGCTATCTAAATATCAGTTCAGCTTTATTAGTGTGAAGTTATAGATGAAAATTACAACAACAAATGATCACACACACAAAAAGTCTGGAATAAAAAAGGTAAAAGTCGCATATATATGTGTGTATTTTTACATTTTATGTTCCCTAGGGATCTATGTCCATGTATTTCCTCTAAGGATATATATATATATATATAAATATATATATATATTTATACTCCTAGGAAATATACACTTATGTTTGCCAAAAGATATCTGTAAGTGTTCACATCAGCACCCTTCGCAATCTCCTGAAACCAGCAAAGGACACATAACCTCCCACTGATAACGAGAAGATTATGTTAAGCTACACAATATACTACAGCAACAAGACTGATGAACATTATTTCTAACTGTAAGATGACTTTCCCAGACACTATTTTCCTAAATAACCTATGCACCAAAGAGTAAACATTCTTTCGTTTTATTAATGTAGATGCAATTGAAGGCACCTTGAGGGAGGATCCTAAGGAGCTGATAATGTATCAACCTGGTGCTTGTTACAAAGGCGTTTTTAATTTGTGTAAAAATTTATTGAGCTGTACATGCACGTGCATTTTTGTATATGTAAGTGGATTCTATATGTAAGGAAAAAGTTAAATTAAGAAACATGTGATGCTTGGGAGGCAGAGGTAGTAGGATCTCTGCGAATTCCAGATCAAACAAGACTACATATTGAGACCCTGTCTCAAAAAAAAAAAATTAACAAATATGTAACTATTTCCTCTGTCACACCTAATGGCATGTCTAAAGAATGACTTTTGGGGGTCTGGATGGATGACTCAGTGGATACAGTGTTTGTCATGCAAGAGTAAGAAAGCTTGAAGCGCTAGAACCCAGCAAGCCCTGGGAAGGGATGGTGGCCTTCCGGTAACCCAGCAAGGAGGAAGCAGAAATGTGTACTCTCTGGGCAAGTTCCAGATCAACCAGGACTACTCAGTGAGACCCTGTCTCAAAAAAAAATTAGTAAATATATAACTATTTCCTCTGTAACACCTAATGGCATGTCTAAAGAATGACTTTTGGGGGTCTGGAGAGATGACTCAGTATTTGTCATGTAAGAGTAAGTAAGGCTCAGAGATTGGTGTCCTAGAACCCAGGAAGAGCTGGTATGGTAGACTTCCTGTAATCCCAGCCACCAGGAAGCAGAGATTGGGGAATCCCTGGGCCAGGATGGTTAGCTATACCAGTCTAATTAGAACACCCTGGGATCAGAGATCCTGCCTCAGATAATAAGGTGCAGGTGCATTTGTAGTACCTGTACACATATGTAAGGGGCTATCCATTTTATAGGTTACTCTTCCTGATGTATTAACAACAGTCTTCAGCAGCTGCAATTTTAGCTTCCAGATGGATTTCAGGTCTTCTCAGGCCCTTTTATTATTTGGCTAACCTCACTATCCACACATAGATTTTTTTTTTCCTCCTGAATCTAGTTTTAATTTCTTTGATTTAATTTCATTTTGTTCTTCTAGTCTTTGGGGAAGAACCATTAAAAGATTACACTTTTCCAAGAAGCACCCTCTTATTCACTCACTCACATGGAAAGCTAAGATCCTCCTGTCTCCACTGGCCTTAGTTCAGGACCTCTTTATTCTTCTGACCCCTCCACCTGCAGACAAATTCTCTGTGTAGCCCTGGCTGTCCTGGAACTTGCTCTGTAGATCAGGTTGGCCCTGGGCTCAGAGATTCGCCAGCTTCTGCCTCCTGAGTGCTGAGATTAAAGGTGTGCATCACTGCATCCAGCTTGTCCATCCCGTTTTGATGTTTGCATCCATAACATGATTCAAGAATAAAGTTTATATAGGATGATCACAGTAATCCCAGGGAAATCAGAATTCTTTACATTGTCTTTACCACAGCTGGGAAGTAGAGGAAATACTCTTTAAGCAATCACTGGTTAATCTGGAATTTAGATATAAGTTTTATTTTGTGAACTGTATTAATTAATTTATAAATTAAACATTTATTTATCTTTAGTGTATGTGGGTCAGTGCTTTTCTTGTATATATATGTATGTATGTGTACCACAGGTGTGCAGTACCCTTGGAGGCTAGAAGAGAGTAAGGAAATGCCATTTCTTAACTTACTAAATTAAAGTTTTGAAGGCAGGATTCCTAGCCCCAGCTGGCCCCAGACTGGCTGTGTAAGTGAGATGATGAGGGTGACCTTGAATTGCTCCTGCTGTTTCTACCTCCCAGTTGCTGGGGTTATAGGCATGCACCATTATGTCTGGTCTCTGTGATGCCGTAGATCACACTCAAAGTCGTGCACGCCGGCCAAGCACTCCACCAGGGGAGCTAAGGATATAATGGAAATGGCTGTTTCTTCTCTCAGGGTATTTCTGCCCCCCAAAGATCAAGCAAAGGTAAATACCCCAAAATATGAGTATATACACACATGCTATAAACAAACTTAAGTTCTTTTTTTGTAAGGAGGTAATTTCTGTAAGCTTTTGCAGAAAAAGATCAAACTGTCCTTTTTAATAAGAAATTCTGTCATCTTATATCTTACTTAGTAAGAAATAAGAAGTTCTAAGTGCACTTAGCAAGGTTTTAGCGTGGTAGAATGGTAGGAAGAATCTTGTTCTCCTAATCTTTGTTTTTGTTTTTGCTTTCTTTTAGCAAACATTTAGGATGTGAAAACAGTTGTTTAGGTTTATTTATTAATAGGTAAGAGTATTTTGATTGTATCTACATATGTGTGTGTACTACACTAGTACCTTGTCCAAGTTGGTCACAAGAGGGCTTCAGATCTCCTGGAAGGGGAGTGGCAGATGCTTGTGAGCCCCGTGTGGGTGCTGGGATGGAACCTGGATCCTCTGCATGAGCAACAAGTGCTCTAAGCTGCCGATTCATCTCTCCAATGTTGTGCCACTTTATCTCTTCCAAAGCCTGCACCATTCGTGTGAGCATACCTTGATATTTTTACCCCAGGTTTATTATATACATAATACGTATAGAGAAAGCAAGCATGAAAAGATTAACCAGTTGATCAATGTCTCAAAGCCCAAAGGAGCTTGTCTCCAGACAAGATCTGTGGAAACATCAACCAAGGACCGTACATGAACTGGACCTAGGCCTCCTACAAAGATGTAGCAGATGGGCAGCTTAGGCTTCCTGTGGGTCCTCTGGAAAGGGAAGTGGGGACTACATCAGACATGGACTCACTTGTTAGCTTTTTGATCTCTTCCCCCTGGTGGGACTGCCTTGCCAGTTCACAGGGGAAGAGCACAAGTTCAGTCCTGATGCAACTTGATGAGCTAGGGTGGATGAGAAAGGGAGCTCTCCTTTTCTGTGGAATATGCTAGGGGGCAGTGGAAGGAGGAAAAGAGGGAGGGAGGGGAGGGCTGGGAGGGGAGGAGGGATGGGCTACAACCAGTATGTAAAGTGAATAATTTTTTTAAAAGATCTGTCATATTTCAAAACCAAATGCTAATTAACTGCAACCAGAACTCTTCTCAGTGTCTGTTCCTCCCCCACACCAGAACTGCTGTGAGAGAAAGGTTCAGGAAGATTATTTGCACATCAAATCAAAGTTGTATGCTATGTAAGAACATGGTGCTGGAAGCCTACATGTGGTGAGAGGCAAGGCTGCCAGTGATTTAGCAGGAGAGGAAGTCAGAAGTGATGGCGTTGGAGGTGGGTGAGCAGTGTCAAAAATCAGACTCTAGTCTACACACACTTTTCCACAAAGAATCGGCAGCAGCCACATGCCTTTCCAAAGGCAAAACACAGAAATGGTTTCTGAGCGACTCTGCTTCAATCATGAACTCCTTTTGCAAATAATTGATCTCATGAGGGCTGGTAAAAGATGGCTTTTTACAGACTGGGAAAGATACCTTCAAAGCATAGGATTTTACACATTGCAATGAAACACAAGCAAACCAGAAAGGGAACAAGGGAACTGTGCTGGCTAGTTTTATGTCAGCTTGACACAAGCTACAGTCATGAGAGAGAATGGGTCCTCCACTGAGAAAGTGCCTCCATAGGATCACCCCGCCACAAGCCTGTAAGACATTTTAAAAACTGGTGATTGATGGAGGGCTGCAGACCATGATGGGTGGTGCTATCCCTGGACTGGTGGTCCTGGGATTTTTATTTTATTTTATTTTTTTATTTATTTATTTTTTGTTATCAATCACAGGTTAGGTACTTTGCATCCCATGCGCAGCCCGCCCACTCCCTCCCACCCTCCCCAACCCTCCCTCATCTCCTTCCCGCCCACTCCAAGTCCACCAACGGGGGAGGACCTCCTCCCCTTCCATCTAACCCCAGCTCATCCTGTCTCCTCAGGGCTGGCTGCAATGTCCTCCACTGGGATCCAGCCAGTGTGTCACTCCCCGGCTTGTATGGGGGAGGGTCAAAGAGTCAGTCATCAAGTTCAAGACTGAAACAGTCTCTGCTTCCCTCACTAGGCCCTCCAGTCCTACACCAAGCTATCCTGGGTCCCATCTGCACAGGGGTTCCAGGACACATCCACTCGTGGTCCTTGGTTGTAGAAACCGTCTCATACAAGACCCCTGTGCCCTGTTCAGTTTAGTCATTGTGGAGCTCTTGTTCTCTCCAAGTTTCACAAAGAGAGCAAGCTGAACACGTCATGAGGAGCAAGCCAGCAAGCAGCACGGTCTCTGTATCAGCTCCTGCCTCCTGGTCCCTGCCCTGTTGAGTTTCTGTCGCGACTTTCTTCAACAATGACCCATGTTGTGGAAGTATAAGCTGAATAAACTCTTTCCTTTCTAAGTTGCTTTTCGTCATGGTGTTTTATCATAGTAATAGTAAAGCCAACCAGGACAAGAATGGATAAAGACTATAATTTCCTGATTCTTCTAAAAATGGGCTCCTGAAACTATATTAAATACCACCCAATGAAGCCAGGCTGTTTGGCGACAGAGGCTGGTGCATCTCTGTGAGTTTGAGGCCAGACTCATTTACAGAGAGAGTTCTAGGACAGCAAAAGGTATACTGAGAAACCCTGTCTCAAAAACAAAAACCGCCTCGTGGCTCATGGCAGAGCATCTGTTGGAAACAATCTCAGCAAACATCACAGATGTGAACCTGAAACTAAGCACTCCCCTCTACCCCCCAGTGTCCCACTGAGCAAAGTGCACCTTGCTGTCTGCAGTGAGCTCATGTTCTAAAATGTCTTTTATGTTGAGGTTCTTCTATTTCTCAATTTTGAAAGGATTTTACTTTTTAAAAAATTTACATTTATGTATCTATCTATATTTGTTTGTTTATTGTGTGTATGTATTCATGTCCATGTGCCTCAGCTCACATGTGGAGGTCAGAGGACAACTTGCAGAAGTCAGTTCATCATGTCAGCTTCATCATGTGCTTCTCAGGGACTGAACTCAGGTTGGCAGGTTTGGTGTCAAGCACCTTTACCTACTGTGCTACTTCACTGTCCTACAAACACCCTCCTCTTCATCGAACCCTAAAGTTTAGAAGCATAACTCATCATCGATAGCACATGATCATACAGAAAAATGAATCACTAAAACCCCTTACTGGGACTATGGATCTGGCTCAGTGGTAAAGTTCGTGCAATTGGTTTCATCCCTAATATGATAAAACCTTCCCACTCAAGGTTTCTAAATTTAGTTCCTGACCAAGGAGTAACACTGATTAGACTCCACCTATGAAGCTAAGGAGCCACTACCTCAAAGTCCTGCAGAGTAAGATGCGGAGACAGCCTCCTATCTTAGCTATCTTACTGAAGGCTGTGTGAGTTACACTTATGCTTTCTCCCCAGGGTAGAAACTACTACACATCTTTGTTTCGTTTGGACTCTGGCTTTGTTTGGAGCATTCTATACATTTGTGGCATTTCTGAAGAGTCAATTAGTAGACAACAGTTTCAGAAGTTCATTGTTGGTTTAACTGCCAAGTGGGAAATTGACCTTATTGTTGGAGAAAGGGCCAACAATGTTTTAGAATCGTAGAAGCATATTTGTTAGAAATTCTATATGTAACACAAAGTCTCCCTGCCTCAAGACTACTGATCTTACCTTCTTTTAGACTGGGGCGATGTGGTTATGGGGGTGGGGGGCAGGAGGCAATGTGGATGTGGGGTATACGGGTGCAGGGGGCTGGGAAATGGCATGGATCAGTGAGCAAAATCAGGGAATAACAATGCTTTGATCCTTCTGTTCTGCTTTGCAGGTTCGGGCTGCTCATACCCTTCCCTCAACCACAAGCCCTCTGTAGGAAGCAGCAAAGGGGGATCAATGTGGATGCAGTGTGACCAATACAACGGAACTTCACCCAGGCCTGTCAGCGCTCCTTTAGGAAGTGGCCTTTCCTTCCCGGGAAGCCAGGGAGACAGTTCTCTTTGCCTCAGGAAGAAAATGCTGAGATCTTCCTCTTGGTCAAAAGTTACTTTGCCTGGAAATCAGCTGGGAAATGGAGTAAGCAAGAAGCACGTTGATGGGAAACCGTGAGAGTTCTGTGGCTGGAGTTCCCTGGTCTGGACGATGTGGATTCACACACCCATTTTTCTTTTAAAGTAATATGTGCACAGCCCCTGTGCAGCCATTTTAACTGACATAGCTGAGATTCAAACTTCACTCAGAATCTAGGGGGCCAGCATGGTGACAGGGTTTGATGTTCATCAAGTTATTCACTTTATAAAGAAGTATTTTTTTCTTTTTTCGTGGGCCCTCAGAGGTGCTGATCATTACAATATTTGAGCGAGAGAACGATGTGACCAAAGTAGATTTTAAACGTGAGGTGTGCACCACTTCACTTGACCCTGCTGAGGTTCTTTAGGAACAGAACATAAAAACCATCAAAACATACTGCAATATATTTCACATTGTACACTGAAAATATGAATAATTTTATTTGATTAACATGGCTCAATGGAACAGGTAAAAACACACATTTTTTTTTAAATTAAAAAAAGCAGTTCGGCTTGAGTTTACATTATCCCAATAAATGTTTGTACTATCAGACGAAATTACTATTTCCTAGGGCACTCACTCAGGTCATGCTGTGTGCTTTGACATGGTTCGTGGGAGTCGCCAGAGATAAACATATGGCAAGGTTTCAGGATTCCTGATTTCTTGGGACTGTAGTCTGAGATAGGGTTACTCAGATGTTCAGATTTTTGTGCTGTCAGATTCTAAAATAGAGATAAAGACACGACTTGAGTGAATTGCAAGACGCAGATAGGGAAATAAAGGACACAGTGGTGTGAAGTGGGCCCTCAGGGTTGTAGGGTGTGCACTTTTCTTAGGCAATTTCCTAAGGAAACATCCAAGGGCCAGACATGGTGGCACACATGTTTAATACTAGCATCCAGGAAACAGAGGCAAGTGGAGGTCTATGAGTTCAAAGTCATTCTGGTCTATGAGTTCCAGTCCAGTGAGGGCTACTCTAGAGACCAAAGGTACTAGGGCAACAACAGCAGGATCCTAAGATCAGTGATTTGGGAAGAGTGAATTGTTCCTAGATTTTCTATGCTTAAGGAAGTAATATAATAGTGTAAAAATTTAGGTGGGGCCGATCAGGTGATGGGGACCAGCAGACACTTGAGACTCATTCCCAAACATCTTAAATATTTATGGGGCCAAGAGAAAGCCAGAAGGGAGACACATCAAGTTTGCCTTTCACACTCTCCATGCTTTGGAGAGCCTTCCTTGGGTTTGGCTCTCTCCCAAGTGTTCTCAGGTGACACCCTCAGGAACTTCATCCTCTCCTTTAACACAAAGTTCTCACTGGGCTGTAGATCACCAATTAGGCCAGACTGGCCATCCAGTGATCTTTAGACATGTTCCTGTTTCCGTCTCCGCAGTTCTGGGATTATGAATCCTTGCTCTTGCAAGGTAAGCAGTTTACTTATTGAAGGCCCTACCATCCCTGAGGGTTTATTTGTAATTCATAGTGTTTTTTTTTAAATATAAAATTCTCCTGTGATGTATCTTTCATCACCTTTAGGGTATCTTTATTTAAAGATACATTTAGGGACCGATCCAAGATGGCTGCCACGAGAGAACACTGTGTCTGAGAAGTAGGAGAGCAGAAACAACGCAGCGACCAGGAGACTGAACTCTGGGACCTAAAACGCCAGCATTGTGAGTGCCAGGTGAGCGGAACTCCTACGGTGAGAAAATCAAGTGGGAAAACCCTAGGGACACCCAGTTATTACCTGGAGAAATTTCCCTGTGA
>CM053762.1:27848882-27872640 GCA_028658305.1 Pachyuromys duprasi
GGGAGGGGGCTACGCCTGGGATTCAAAGTACCTAACCTGTGACTGAGATAAAAATAAATAAATTAAAAAATAATTAAAAAAACAAAGATACATTTATTTTACTTTTCATGTATACAAAATGATATAAGCATATACTTAATTAACCTTTCACTTGCTTGCATATATGCATATGTACTGCATAAATGTTTGGTGCTCATGGAGGTCAGAAGGAGGCATTAGATTCCTTGGATTCAGAATTACAGATGCTTGTGAGCCATCATGTGGGTGTTGGCAACTGAACTTGGATCTTCTACAAGAGCAACAAGGGATCTTAATCACTAAGGCATCTCTATAACCCAAGACAATGCCTCTTGAGCTTTATCAATGACAATCAAGTCTATTGTCATGTTCTAACGAGAGACAGCTGGTGATTTTAAGATGATATAGATGTTTGAATTCAGTATGCTTTTTAATTTCTTCTATTCTGTCTTTAGTAAAGTGAAAGAATAAAATATAAGAGAGTGACAAATTAGTGTGTGCGTGTGGGCAGGAGCAAAAAGCTTGTTAGGTAGAGAAATAGAGATGATACAATAGTGAAATTTGCTTATTAATAAGGGTTACCTATGTGAGAGTTGTTATGTTTCATAAATATAATCTCATTTGAACCTTAAGACTCTGTGAACAGGGTGGTAGTGCAGACCTTTAATCCCAGCACTTAGGAGGTTGAGGCAGGTGGATTTCTATGTGTAGGTTTCTAGCCTGGTCTACAGAGTGAGTTCCAGGACAGCCAGAGAAACTTGTCTCGAATAAAATCCCACAACCACCACGACCACCATGACTGCCACAACCACCATTACTAAAACCCTTTAAAAACCCTGCAGCTTGTCTGCTGTGCAGACAAGGAAGGAGAGATGTCCTCCTCCCCAGCCTGTCCCTCACTCCTTATGACAGGCGGGAGAACTGGCCTCAGGGTTAGGAGAGTGGGAAAACAGGCTGTGTCCTTTACTGGTTGCAGTACTGCAGAGGGGGAGCCCTATGCCTTGCCTGGGAGCGCGGTAGAGCTGGCCCTGATGTCATGGGCGTGTACAAGCCAGCCCTGAGGGCACGAGAAGGGGAGAAGCCAGCCCCTGACTGTGGCTGCGGCATTGAATGATGCAGTCAGAGCAGCACTGAAGGGTTCACCCAGGTTGTGTGGGTGCGGGAGAGCTGGCAGGCTGACCAGCTCAGCTACCTCTCAGACCCCATCCAGGGCTTTGAGTTGACCCACCCCAACGTCTACGTCATTGATGAACTGCTGGAGCATGTGAAGGTGCCGGTCCTACAGGTCCAAAGCTACAGGATCTCCATGACACAGGGCAACAACAGGATATCCGAGAGGAGTCCCGATGAGGATCCAGTACTGATAGCGTAGCAGAGCCGGAGGCCTCAAACCAGACCAATGATTCATTGCAATGAACAAGCAAAGAAGTGTGGACGAAAGGGTGTACTATGGGAAACATTGTGACACACTATAGCTTCCACAATGAGACTTTCTTCCCCTTTGGTGGGGAGGTTGTAAAGGTGGAGAGCTGGTATGAGGGAACGGGGAGATGAATAGGATTGGGGTGCATGATGTGAAATTCACAAAGAACCAATAAAAAAATTAAAAAAACCCCCAAACCCTCTATGAGATAGGTATTATAATTAGTTTCATGTAAATGAGCAGTGAATGACATTTGGAGAAAAAAGTATGCTCAGGTGGCAGATAAGTGATTGGTGCCTGTGTCTATGTGACTTTGAAGGTGACACTTTCAGCTGCCTGGCTTGAATACGTTTCCAGACAGTAGCATTCTGAGACATTAACACTAGTCTATATGGCCTTTCCATAAATACGAACAGATTAAAAAATAGAAGGGGCTGAAGAGATGGCTCAGAGGTTGAGAGCACTGGCTATTCTTCCAAAGGTTCTGAGTTCAATTTCCAGCAACCAGGTGATGGCTCACAACCATCTATAATGCGATCCTGTGGCCTCTTCTGGCCTCTTCTGCAGGCAGAATAATGTATAAATAATAAATGAATAAAATCTTTTAAAAAATTAGAAAGCTAGGAGTTTTATATTTTTCTTTTCTCTCCCTCCTTCCCTTCTTGTCTCTTCCATTTCAATTCCTTGCTATGCGTCCCCCATCCCTGAAGTAGCAGCAATGTGAATAGTGAAACCAACCCGAGATTGACCTAGCAAGTCCACAACCGAAAAGTACCTTGGGTTTTGGGGATGGATTGGTCTCTGTATGGGATCCTCAAGGTTCTGCTCCTGTCTAGCCTCATCCCTAGAATGTCTAACTGGCAAGTCCTATTCTGTATTATCATCAATAACCTTTAGTTCATGGTGAAAATGAAGCACTTATCACACTTGGTCCATGGCAGGAATCCAGGAGGGTAATCATTATGATCTGGGAATGACCTCACAAGCTCAAGTCCACTAAGAGTTTAACTAAATACAATCAGATTTCCCAACCTCTGATAAGACAGCCACACCCATGAATGTGGACCTCAGAGGCACTGAGCATAAGAGCCTTCTAGAACAGGAATACAGCTTTGTGAGCCAACAATGTAAGAACTTATAATCATGTGACAGAAAACCAACAAGTTGGCTGTCAAAGACATTTCTGTCCTAGCTTGGCTAAAGACCTTGAGCAAATAACTTTTGTCTCCTCTTTCTTCTTTTCATTGCTTGGTGTTTTGAGATAGGTTCCCATATAGCCCAGATTGGGGCCTTGAGTTCTCCTGTTACCACCTTCCAAGTACTGCATTACAAGCAAAACAACCAACTTTAGCTCTTTGCCTTTTAAAAAAGGAGTCCAGGCTAATGACATAGCTTTTTTTTTTGATTGACATATCATAACCTTGGTTTTTGATTGAAAACGTTAATCAGGGGCTGGGGAGGTGGCTCAGTAGTTAAGAGCACTTACTTGCCTTTGCAGGTGACCCAGGTCTGGTTTCTAGCACTCATATAACAGCTTACAACTACCTGTAACTCTATATTCAGGGTATCCAATGCCATCTTCTAGTCTTCACAGGCATCAGACATGCACGGGGTGTACACACATACATTCTGACAAACCATCCATACATATAACAATAAAACAAATTATCCAAAGAAGAAGAAGAAAAAGAAGAAGAAGAAAGAAAAAAAAAAAGAAAGAAAGAAAATAGGCCAAGCCTCTAATTCCAGGACTTGGGAGGCAGAAACATGTGGATCTCTATGAGTGCAAGGCCAGCCAGGGCTACAGTGTGAGACCTTGTCTCAAAACTAGTCAACTAAACAACAAATAAAGTAATCAGCTGGACCCTGTAAAACTATTTATTTGTGCCATATAGAATTGCTACTAATATAAGCAGAAAAGCAAATGGTTTCCTAGAAAGTGTAGTTGGTTAATTGATAATTATGTGAGCATATAAATGCACAGGAAATATAATGGAAAAGTTCTTAGTGGCAAGAATTGGGGTTTCTTTTTCTATTACTTTTCAAGAGGTGTGAGTTTTCTCTTTAGTCTCTTCATGGCTGACTTCATCTCCTGGTTCCTCAGAGTGTAGATCAAGGGGTTCAACAGAGGGGAGATGACTGTGAAGGTGACAGAGATGGCTTTATCTGTGGGGAGGGCAGTGAAGGGCCGGGCATAGACATAGATGCAGGGCACAAAGTGCAGGGTGACCACAGTGATGTGGGAGGTGCAGGTGGAGATGGCTTTCCTCCTGTCCTCTCCTGTCTGTGACCTCAGCATTGTCAAGATGACCATGTAGGACACCAGCAGGAAGATAAACCACAGGGTAGTGACCAGGCCATTGTTTGAGATCATCAAGAGCTCAAGGACAAATGTGTCGGTGCAGGCAAGCTTGAGGACCTGTGGAACATCGCAGTAGAAAGTATCAAGAACGTTGGGTCCACAGAAGGGGAGTGGGAGCAAGAGGGAGATCTGCACAACGGAGTGGACAAAGCCCCCCACCCAGGAGGCCACGATGAGGGCTGTGCATCTCCTACTGCTCATGATAGTCACATAGTGCAGGGGCTTGGAGATGGCTATGTAACGATCAAATGCCATCACAGAGAGGGAAAAAATGTCTGCCCCACCAAGTAGGTGGAAGAAAAAGATCTGTGACATGCACTTTGTGTAAGAAATGGTCTTTTTCTTCGCTAGAAGGTCCACCAAGACTTTAGGGGCTGTGATGGAGGAGAAGCAGATGTCCAGGATGGCAAGGTTGCGAAGCAGGAAGTACATGGGTGTGTGCAGACGGGACTCACAGGTCACAGTGATCATGATGAGGAGATTACCCAGCAGAGTTGTCATGTACACAAAACATAAGAGAAGAAAAAAGACCAGGCTCAGGTGTTGAGACTGAGTAAGACCCAGAAATATAAATTCCTTTACTCTGGTGTCATTTTTCAACTCCATGGAATCACGATTTTCCTTTCTTGTACATCTTGGAAAAATTAACAATATTATTTTTAGCAAGTGTTACCTTTTTCTTAGTAAGCTCAGATTCTTAGAGGCAAGTATCAGAACTGAAATATAACAAGGTACTGTTACCACATGGATTGCTACTTCAAGATTATTATAACTATCACGGCAATATGTCCTGAATGGCATTTTATATACAAACATGTGTTTAATTATTTGTATCTGTAAATCACAAACATTTTTAGGATGTATAGAAGCAATGTTCTAATTATATAATCTGTAAACATTCAAGGCAAACAGATGAAATACAAGTATTCAAATATTGGTGGTGTTAGAGATATAGAGTCGATTTGTATGTGTGTGTTTAGTAAAGCAATAACCATTTTGTACAAGTAGAACATTTTATTAAATTTATTTAGATTTTGGTATTTAGGAAAACATTTTATATTTTGTGAGGGTTTTTTTTTCTAGGTTGGATACTCCAATTCAATAGTCCTAAGAAGCTCTGTTTACTAAACAATGCACCTTGAGTTGACTTCTACAGGAATTAATCATGGATTTCATTCTATAAAGAATTAGAAAAATTTGAGGCCCTCATTCTCCTTTATTACTCTCTTCCTTAGGAGCAAATCATTATTTACACCTTCACTTTCAGTGACCTTAGGTGGGAGAGTAGCTTCTCCGTTACTCTTTCGCTCATCATCTCAGCTTCTTTCTTACAATCAGTTTGATTTGTTTATTTTTGACCTGTCATTGCTGCACAGTGGCCCATATTTGAAGTGTACATCTTGGTAAGTTTTGACTGTGTATACTGCCATGTCATGATCACTACAGTTAGGATAGCGACCTGTCTAGCATATGACCTTTCTGCAACAGGTCTTTGTTTCTTTTCTTTCAAGCAACAACTGTGCTCGGTTGTTCTGCAGTTGTCTGCATTGTCTAGAGTTTTCTTCAGATTGAGTCTACTATATATATCCATTTTTTTCTGGCTTCTTTTACTCATGAGACTCACCTATGATTTGTGCACACTGCTCTTTTTTCATTTTATGGTATGGAGAGACCACAGTATATATTTTTACTTGATGAACATTTCTGGTCTAGTTTTTTGACTGTTACACATACAGCTGCTATGAGCTGTGTGGCCTTAGGAAAAGATATTTCCAGTTCTCTCAGGGAGGTAGCTAGGAATGGAATGGCTGTAGCTCTTAAATTTCACGAGTAGGAAAACAGCCAACCCAATTTAAAAAAGTAGGACAAATGAGCCGAGTGTGCTGGTGTGCCTTTAATTCCAGGGCTTGGGAAACAGTGGCAGAGGCAAAGGCAGGTAGACCTCAGTGAGTGTAAGCCAGTTTGGTCTACATAGGCTGTCCAGGCTACCTAGGGACACAGAGTGAGATACTGTCTAAAATAAAAAAATCAGTTAAAACCACAGTGTGACTGAAGTTACGGTACAAGAAAAAGGCAATACGCATCTATTAGAGTAACTATTGTAGAAAAGACCAAAGTATCAAGAACAGGCCGGAATGGAAAACTACTCTTGAAAACAGTTGAGTATTTCTTGAAATATGAAATATGCGCCTACCATGTAACTGCGTTGTTTTTTAGTTCCTTTTTTATTTGAAGAAATCTTGTTACAGTCCTTAATTTCTTTCTTCTGAGTTTATCTCTACTTTTCTCTTATTAAAAGAGAAAAAAGAAAGAAAGAAAGAATAAATAAATAGATATCATCCTTTTCCTTCCATTTTTGGAGTATGTTTTTCAGTTCCAATGAAAATTTTTGTTTCCTTTTAAATTTTTTCTTCTTTATGCAGTCTTCTGTAAGGCCACTTTAATTTGGAAGACTAAAAACAAATTACTCAAAGCTTCCTAACTGAGGGATGGTACCTTCCCCCCACCACGGCACACTGACTGGCCAAAATGGGGCACCCACTGTCCTAACACAACAAGGTTACTTTAACCATCTAACCCCAGTCTCTGTGCTTGCCACATGCTGACAATGGCATCCTCCTTGTATCATTCTCCCGAGGATTAAACGAATCAGTTCACATAAGACATCGGTATTTAAAGCATCCTTAGTTAATAGAAAATGTGATTATGTGCATGTTAAAGAAAAACTGTGTTAATCACACACACACACACACACACACACACACACACACACACACACACACAGCTTCTTCAACACATCAACATCTTAGAGGAACTGTATGGGCGTTGTGTGTCAAAAGAACATATGCTTAGTTTGGCTCGTTTGACATCATCTAAGTAGGTTGGAGGTTGTTCAGCAGGGGCTCTGGAGCGAGAGCCACCAAGGTTTAAGACTTCATTTTGTTGGTGCATCAGTCTCTGCAGGACCCCCCTGGGCTCAGTTCTTTTAGTTTTGTTGGTCTCCTGTCCTCTCCATGTCCCTCTAATCCCACCCCTGTCTTTCTCCACAAGACGCCCTGTGCTTTGCCCAAAGTTTGGCCTTGAGTCTCAGCATCTCCTTCGATACCCTGTTAGGTAGATCCTTTCAGAGGACCCTCTATAGTAGATTCCCATCTTGTTTCCCCTCTTCCCCCACTTCTGGTGTCTATCCTGTTTGCCATTCTGAATGAGATTTAAACATCTTCCCTAGAGTCCTCCTTAGTGTTTAGCTTCTTTAGGTCTGTAGATGGCTGTCTTACATTATACGGCTAATATCTGCTTATTAGTGAGTGTATACCATGCCTGTATTTCTGTTTCTGGTTACCTCACTAAGGATGATTTCTTCTAGTTCTATCCATTTGCCTGCAAATTTCATGATTTTCTTGTTTTTAATAACTGAGTAGTATTCCATTATGTAGATGTACCACAATTTCTCTATCCATTCCTCTATTGAGGGACATCTAGGTTGTTTCAAGACTCTGGCTATTACAAATAAAGCTGCTATAAACATAGTTGAGCAAATGTCCTTATTGAGTAGTGGGAGGATGATGCACGGAGAACACATAGACCCCCTGCTCAGATGCGGCACATTAGCAGCTCAGTCTCCATATGGATCTCTGAGTAAGGGGAGCAGGGGCTGTCTCTATCATGAACTCAGTTGACTGCTTTCTGATCACTCGCCCCTGACAATGCAGCCTTGCCAGGCCATGGAGGAAGAGGATCCAAGCAGTCCTGATGAGACTTAACAAGGTATGGGCAGATGGCAATAGTGGAGAATTCCTCTACTTCAGTGGACTAGGGGGAAGGGATGAGGGAAAGAGGGAGGGAGGGTAGGTTTGGGGAGTTGAGGGAGGGGGCTTCAATCATCATATATAATGAATAAATTGTGAAGAAAAAATTTTTTATAAAGAGGAAAAAAAAAACCCTTCATTTTGTCTTTTCAAGAGTCAGGCAGGTGTGTGGCCTCACTGAGTCTCCATTTCTGTAGAATGGAGGTCATGGGGAAGGGAAGTTGTAGGGATTAGAGTAATATGTAAAGGTCTTAATATACAGGATGGTTATATAGTAAAAACTATGTTGATTAACATAGATCAGCTTAATGGTCATTGAGCTATAAATGCTTAGCTTCAGAGAGATGGTCACTTGATGGTCACATGTACACCAACTTTCTATAGTTACCAGAGATGCTAAGGAGTTAGACTTAGCCATCAGAACCTTCCATTCTGGCCCCCATCTACACAGTACACCATGCTCTGTCGGAGGAAAGAAGGCAGGCCATCACTCAGATTAAGGAGTTAGTTTTATATTCAAAAACCATTTTTTTAAAATGTCCCCCTACTTCTGCTTGATCCTGTGATTTTTTTTAATCCACTTAATAATTTGGCATATATTGACGGAGCCTTGAAAGAGTTCTAGGTTATTTGAGAAAAGGAATATAATCTATACACAGTGGAAAATAATTAAAATCTAACTGTTATTTGGGGATGAAGGGACTATCAAAAATAGATATGCTAAGTGTGATAAAAGGAGGATTTTTTTTTTTACTAAAAGGCTCAGAAAAGCTGCACAGAGGAGATGAGGACTATTGTGGGCTGATGAGGATGGGAAGAAGCTGGGCAAGGGGGCCATATGGGTACTCAGAGCTGCTTGTGAACTGCAGTTTCATCTGGGGAAGAAATGGTTTGAACACAAAGGTATTGGGAGGTATAGGGAAGGAAATCATTGCTATAACAATTTCTTTTTGTAGATCTAAAAAAGGGTTGTAGACATTAATTTTATTAGTCTTTTAAATTTTTTTATTTTTAACTACTTATTTACTTATTATTATTGTTATTTGTGAGTATGTGTGTGTGTGCCAGGGGACAACTTTGTAGAGTCAATTCTCTCACTCCACCTTTTTTTTTTTTTTTTTTTTGGTTCTGGGCATTGAACTCAGGTCATCAGGCTTACATGAGTAGCATCTTTATCTGCTGACTCATCTCTCTGGCTCTTTGTATTAGTCTTTCAAACTTCCTGAAGGTTTGGAATATATTATTCTTTTTAGGCTAAAATTTAGCATAAGAATCACTTGTGTAGATTTCAGTCAGAGGAGATCCACCTACATAGACAAGAATGCCTGAGAAAAGTCTCAATGCGGCTCAAATAGTTTTTTGTAACCAAGAATACTTTCTCCCAAGATCCAAACTGATCTCCTTTCCATATGTCTCAATTCACAGTGTCCTCTCTGTAAATATTTCTAATCCGTTATTTACTACAGAACATTCTATGAAGTATAAGATCTTGTGTATATACATCACTTGGATGATTACATTCAGATTTTATTGTATCTCTCTCTTACCTTCTCACACATGTTCGCACATACATGACACCACAGGCTCACAAAGCTGTGGAATTCCACTACTTACTTAAGATCTTCAATCTTTTTTCAAGAACTCCAACATCTTAAACGATGGTCACATGGGCCTTGAGACTGTTGGCTTAAGAAGATTCTTTCAGCAACCTTCTGAAGGCCACTGACTTCAGTGGCCTCTCATTTAATTGATGTGACAAAGGACATACTCAAATGACTTTTCCTTGGCTCTTCCACACTGATGTACCATGTTCCATCATATTTACTGACTTCTAAGTCCCAGAACAAATGTGAGGAGTATCAGAGGGATTATAGTAATGTGGCTGTGGAAAAGTTCTGTTGACGGTGAGGTTGTTTCAGTGGGAGTAATTAAGATGTTATTCAGCAATGGACATTTTGGAATATACCTTTTGTGCAGCATCTAAAAGTGTGAATTCCCTGTGTCCTAACGCCATCAAAAAAGGAGGTTTGATTTGGGATATAAAGTTTGGAAGAAGGCCCTTTCCACTTTGTGTCTCAGCAGTTTTTGTTCACAAGGCATCTTCCATGTGAGGAAGAGGTTGAAGCAGGCTGAAGCAGTATGATGACTACTTAGACTTAAAAACAATTAATAAAGCATGGTAGCGCAATGACAAACATGCTTCTATTTGACAGCTGTCTTGGTTGTTTGGTCGTTTTTAGGATCTGAAGGTTTTAGACAGATCCCTGTATATGTCCTAGAACTCACTGTGTAGACCAGGGTGTCCTGGAACTCATGGAGATCTGCCTGCCTCTTCCTCCTGAGTGCTGGAAAATTAAAGATGTGCGCCAGCATGCTTGGCAGGATTTGTAGTTTTAAGGCCCTTTACCCTAATTTACAATAATTGGCTGATCAAAAGTACAGAACTGCTTTCTGGCAAAGACCTCCTTCCTGGCCTAAAGGAGGTTGCTTGAATCTCACTCAGAAGGGAAAATCAAATAGAAAGAGGAAGTGGATGAAGAGAGGGAACTGGATGGGAGAAGATGTGGAGAGGAAAACAAGGGTGGGGATCAGATGTGGGGAGGGAGGAAGGTGAGAAGGCTGGGAGAGAGAAGGGGAACTGAGATCTGAGGAGAGGCATCTCTGTGAAAAGCCGGAGACCTCTGACAGGGTAGGCCTCTGGGGGGAAATGGGCTTGACTCTAGCTGAGACTCCTAGCAGCAGGAGACTTAGAGAGACCAGGAGACTGAAGTGGCCACCTTCTAGCCAGGCAGGACTCTTAGTGGAGGGAGGGCTACACCAGCACACCCACAAACCCAAAATTTACCATGTCTACAAAAAGTGCAGGGATAAAGAGGAAATAGAGATTGAGGGAATGTCTAATGACTGGTCCAACCTGAGACCTACACCATGGTAGAGAGCCAGCCCCTGACACTATTAAACATACTTTGCTATGCTGGCAGATAGGAGCCTAGGATAGCTCTCCTCTGAGAGGCTCCACCTAGCAGCAGATCGAAACATGCTGAGACTCAAAGCCAAACATAGGGCAGAGTTCAAGGAGCCATGTGGAAGTGTTTGGGAAGGACAGAGGACATGGAAAGAATAAGAACTCCACAAGATCAACAGAGTCAACTAACCTAGGCCTATGAAGATTTACAGAGACTGAAGTACCAACCAAGGAGCATGCATGATCTAGACCTAGGCTGCCTACATATATGTAACTGATGGGCAGCTTGGTCTTCATGTGGGTTCCCCAGCAAGTGGAGAGGGGGCTGTTTCTGACATGGACTCTGTTGCCTGCTATTGGATCACTTCCTCTTAGCTGGATTGCCTTGCCTGACCTCAGTGGAAGAGGATTCGCTCAGTCCCAAGGAGACTTGATGCTCTGGAGTAGATTCATGGGATGGGGGTGGGAGGGCGCGTCCCTTTTCTGAGAAGAGGAGGGTGAAAACAGAACGAGGGCTGGAGGGTGGGTCCAGCAGAAGAGAAGGTGGTATTGCAGTTGGGATGTAAAGTGAATAAATAAATAAACTTAATCAATCAATCAATCAATCAATCAAGCAAACAAACAAACACACACTTTCTTCTTTTTGGCCCCAGCCAGCCTCCAGGCAGCATGGCTCAATTTCCTTCTAGGCTGGAAATCTCCCTGAATTTGAGTCAGAGTCCAGATCCAGCTCTCCCTTCCCAGTTACAACTAGAACTAAATTCAGTAGATGTAGCAGTTCACCTTTGCAGGACTACTTGTTGGAGAAGAGTTCTGATTCAGGATTACCATGACTGAAATAACTCAAGGATTTACTTTTTACCTATGACTCATTAAAGGTGTCTCTTCCAAGATGACAAACCCTCCAGCCAATTTAAATGGAACAAATAGAGGAGGCACTCCTAATATCAGTTGGCAGAACATTGATTTTCAGTATCATTCTAGTCTCCAATATCACCTTCTTCCCACTGTTAAAAGCCTTAGGTATAGACATGGAATGTTTTGAGAAATATCTTGATACAAAAATAAGAGCAGTCTTCATTGAGATTCCTAGTGTGCCAAGTACTTTTAAGAGAATAAACTTTTGAATTTTAGAGTAGGTTTATCACAGATGCAAGAAAGTTACAGAAAATTCTTGTATGTCTCACACAAAATCTCACCATTAATGATCCCTTTGTCAGGACCGTGGGCCATATCCTAAAAAATTATCATTAAGTAAAGTCCATACTTTATTTAGGTTTCCTTGGTCCTTTCTACCTTGGGATCACATCCAGGATACCAGATTGCATTTAGTGGCCATGTCTTTTAAGCTCTCGGTTACATGATTTTCAGGGTCAAAGTTCTGGCTTCCTTAACAGCTTGAAGGGAAAGGACCATCTTCAGGTTAACTGTCCCTTATTTGTTATAATTAATTTCAGTTGCTTTCTACATTGTTCAAGAAGGCACTTGGAAAAGAACACATTGGAGATTCTGCAACTTCTCTGGGAGATGATTTATTTTCATTAAAGGGAGAATTCTGAGTTTACATAGAATTCTAAGTTCATGCAGAGACCTCTGTAGGAGACACTGGAGTACTCTGTTGGTTTTTTGTTTTTTTTTTTTTTTTTAATTCTTCCCTATTCTGCCCTCAACTCTTGGAATGATGGAGGCTCTCACTGACTGTGATCCTGAAGATTCTAATCAAGGAGGAGGAGAGAGCTGTGTAGGGTTGTGGTCACCTACAAGGGGGTAGCAGGGCATAAAGGTGTACCTTCCTGGGTCTTAATTCAGGTGTCCCAGTTTTAGCTTCTGTCTAAAGCTAGGAACCAATTGGAGATCTGCTTCTTTCTTCTGCTGTGTTCCTCCTCCATCTACTTTCCGCACCACTGTCAGATCCATTTACAAGTTGCTGAGGTAACGCCATTGCAGAGTGATCTTGCCCTCGAGAGTCTCTTCATGTCTTAGGCTGAGGTGTCTGAACAGTTATAGAATACATCCATATGAAGAAGACAGTTTTACTTATTCCCTAAATAGGAAGGAAATGATGAAAAGCAAGCTCGTTTCTCCAAACTCACGATAGTAGTACACTTGGGAGACTGAATTAAAGATGTGGCCAATCCAAAGCCATTGTACCTTTTATAACCACCTTTTTTTTTTTTTTAAACAACCATCAGGATGCAATTAAAATTTCATCCCAAGTTTACAATAGAGACAGCAGAAAACAGTCCAAGATGTCCTGTTTGGTTAAAAAGCCACAATGTTCCAGATAAATTCAGAAGCAGCACAAGACCATCTCATTTTCTCACTCACCTGTAGTGCCCCAGTAACACCCTGAAGCTAGATTCAATTACATTCCGAACGCCATGTTTATTAGGAAGTGGGAATGCATACATTCTACAAGTTCTTCAGTCTTTTGCTACGTAGCTCTATGATGCTCACAGCGAAGTTGGGACTGCATTTATTTTAGCAACACACCACCACCACACACACACACACACACACACACACACACACACACACACACACACAGCAAAGGTCTGCTGAATTGATATTCAGTCTGATGGAAAATACCAGTATTTAAATGCACAGAGAGCTGTGGAACCAAAGCTGGCCTAGTACTGTGGATGGAGATTAAAATTTTTTTCCAAGACAGGGTTTCAGCGTGTAGCCCTGACTGTCCTGGAACTCACTGTATAGACCACACTGGCCTAAAACTCACAGAGATCTGCTGCCTTTGCCTCCCAAGTGCTGGGATTAAGGGTGTGTGCCACCACCACCTGACTAGAATTTTAATTTTTATTAGTCGTAGACAATTATTTGCCTCATTAACTCAGTGGCAATGTTTCATTGTTTTATTATTATATTCTGTGGATCCGAGGCATTGTTTTGTTGACCAACGATTTATCTAAGCGTACTGGACTCTTTGGTCTCATATAAGATTGTAAAATGTTTCCCCATCGGGAGCAGGAATGATTAATTTCCTTGATAACTTGGCCTTCAACTCTGACAGAGAGTGTTCCAAGAGCCGTGACAGAATTTTGTGCTTTTTGCTTGAAGATGGAGACCAGAAAAGGACAGGGACCTACTGATCCATACTGGACTGGTCATGCTTCTGCCTCTTTCCCTCTTTGAATGGAGCTAATATGATGATGATGATGGGGACCCAATAAGTGAGGGATATTGAGTAAGCATAATGCCTGAGAGTTGGAGAGATGGTTCAGGGCTTAAAGGCATATATTGCTCTGGCAGAGGATTTGAGTTCAGTTCTCAGCATCCACACTGGACAGCTCACAAACACCTGTAATGCTCTCTTATGGGCCCCATGATCACTCACACAATATGCACAGATACATACACACAAATAACAAAATAAGTCAGTAAAGAATAATGTTTTGTGTTTATAAGTCATTATAGGTGATCTCCAGGACTTATAGGGTCATACTATGAACGTAGTCCAGTGAGGCGCTGAAGTCTTCATCCTTCTGTCTCAGACTCTCAAATACTGGCTTTAGAAGGTTGTACTACCATGCTCAGGAAAATTTAGTATTGTCATCATTTTTCTGCCTTGTACACAGACTACTTTTTTTTGATATGTTCAAATATATTCAGACAGATGGATGGAATTGGACAAAATTATGCTAAAAGTAAACCAGACACAGAAAGATGAATGTTTCATGTTCTACCTTTCATGTATGAAGGGTTATTAATGGAGGTTGAAAAGAATGTATGTGTGTAAGTGCATGTGCGTGCGTGTGTGTGTGTGTGTGTGTGTGTGTATGTGTGAAGGGTGGATAAAAACAGGCTGGACTTAGTGCATGCTACAAGCTTATATGATACAACACTGAATCCCACTGATAAGTAAAATTTATACATGTTAAGAATAAAAATGTGTAACTAAAATTTTGGTGATACTGCTAGTGTGTTTACCGTTTAAGAAAAGAGAATAATTTGTGCAAATTTAGAGATATAATGAAAAGTGAGACACAGCAATTACTCTGCAGATATTCTCTGGTAAGTCTGCCTACCTTTTGAATTCTGAGTCAAAAATCATAACTTTGCCTTTTCCTCCTGTCTATTCTGCTTCTGGAGACCGGCCAAGACGCTAAGCATGCTTGTCCTGACACTCAGGATTTCTCACTGCTTCTCTGAAGATCTCCATTAACAGCTGCTTGCAGCCCCTCCATAACTTGTTCTGACTCAAAAGGCAGGACTCTGTCTCTCCCTCTCATCCACCTTCCTTCTTCTGGCAGCTGCCAGGATCTATAGCTTGCTTGTCTTAAACTCCAGAAGAATGGTCTTCAAGCTTCCTGAAAAGAAGTGAGACGTGTTGGGAGGAAGCACATGAAACATAAAAAGCAGATCACTCTGACAATTAATGAAGCTACTTCTTTTTTTAAATAAAAGTTTTAACTTTTTGTTCATAATATATAAAAAAAAGTTTTCTAGTTGTAGACTTTTTTGAAATGCTTTTCGTATGCAAAACATTATAGAAAGTTAATTTATTCAATTCTTACTCTACGGATTAGGTAAATATTAGTTTTAATTCTATTTATCACTTAAGACTCATCATAGATCTGTATTTTTGTGTAAGGAAAGTTACTTAAGGAGGAAAGATGGAAACAGAGTGGGAGACACATTGTTTTCTACATCAATTGATGTAGTTTCTCGTCTTATATCACAAGAGCATTTGCAAACAGCCTCATCTGGAAGAAGCTCTTTTTACGTTGATTTTAGCATGTGGCAGCCACGGTATGCCACAACTCAAAAGCTTTCAACAAGTACACAGAAACTCAGCTCATACTCAGTGCATCACGGTTCTATTTCTTAATCCCCCCCTTCAGTACTTAACATTCACCTTTGTTTTGTTTTGATGGTCATCTTTGGTCTGAAGTAGTTACCGTCTCTAGAAAATATTCAAAGTCAGATTATTAAAACACAGCAATGCCATCTCAGTTTCAGTATGTATAACCTTAAGCTTAGCTAGCACTTTAGTGTCTCTATCAATTTCCTTTGCTCTTAAAATTTATTGAAAAATTATGTTATTCGGTGCCATGTGCAACAGGGTACAAAGGTTAATTACTGAAAAATGTACTTTGGAAGGTAAAGATCTTTGGGTGATTGGATGTCTTAGTGTCTTTCTCCATTTTCAAGAAAGAAAGGGCAAAGACAGGGAACATCTTCAAGGTTCTTCCATTGTGTCCCTGTCTTCATGTTCCAATCACGCAGCTACAGACCTAATGGAAGAGTGGCAAGGGGGATATTATTGGACATGGAAGTAGCATTAGCGGACTGACTGTAATTTTGATGATGTTGTTTCAATGGGATTCATTAAAGTGTTATCAAAACACTCGTATGCGCATTTTGACATATGTTGTCTGGTATTCAGAATTCTTCAGAGGCAATACATGAAATTTATTTGATTTGTACCTTCTAATTTTTTTTTTGCACTTGGGCCCCTGTGTAGTGTCTTGGTCCCTTAGTCCCAAGACCTATTATGGTAGCTAACAGGGAATTACTGTTGGGCAAGAAAGTGGAAATCAACTGGCTACTTCCCCTGGTGGTAATGGAATTTCAGTGGGAGTTATTAAATTATTGCTAAAGTATACATCTACATGTAAACACACAGAGACGTACATGCAAAAAAAAAATAACCAAATGTTTTGGTCTGTATCCAAATATAAAATCCCCCTATTTTTAGTGTAATCAGCTTTTGTGAAACATGCCAGATCAAGTGCCTAAAAACTTTCTGAGGTCTTTTTTCATGTTTTCAAATACATAAAACACTGTGTATTTGAATATCTATGTCTGCATATGTATATTCATGTGTATATGTATATATACATATATGTGTATGTATGTTATAATGGCTAATCATAGATGAAGCTGTCAAGAAATGAGAAAAGAGAACTAAACTCTAAGCAGTCTCAGAACTCCTTACTTCCTTATAAGCAGAGAATAGTTCTGGCTCTTGAACCTTCAAGTTGCTATAGAGTATGCTAATAAAAACACACCTGTTAACCATTTCTCATAGTTTTTCCATTTAAACCTTTCATTTGGGGTTTGCTAGATAGACCTATATTTACATGCAGATAGAGATAAATTGGTATAATTGTTCATGTGATAGCATTTGTTGTTATTAATTCTATTACTGTGCAGAAATGGTAAGAAACAATGTACTGGCATTTGGGATAGGAATTCTTGGTTATTGTTATTTCTAGGATGATGAAGTATAATCCTTCCACCCCCAGAGCTGAGACATTAGTTCCTCTCTTCCTGTCTCAGTTGTTGTGATGGTTAGCTTTAATTGTCAACTTGGCACAACCTAGAATCACCTGGGAAGAGAGTTGTAGTGCTCTTTTTTTAATTTTAATTTTTATATTACTTATATTACTTATAGTTTGTATTAATTACAGTTTACTCACTTTGTATCCCAGCTGTAGTCTCTCCCTCATTCCCTCCTAATCCCACCCTCCCCCTTCCATCTGATCCTAGCCTATCAGGTCTCATTAGGACTGCCTGTACTGTCTTTAGGTCTCAACCTCCCAAGGTTAGTGGGGAGAGAGGGCCCCTTTACTTCTCCAGGCTGTTTAGGGTCAATGGGTTCTTTAGGGCTCTATGCCAATCTTCATCAACAGCAAACACAGCCATCAGTGTCCTCCAAGATGCTGCACCCCAAAGTGTTTCACTTCACCTGTCTTCTCCAAAACACCACACCATCTGTCTCTCTGGTCTCTCTAAACTCCTACTCACCACACACAAACATCACCTGCTGCACTACTTTCTTGGCTCTCAATTTATATCCTCAGATCCCTAGACCAAGCCCTCTCCATGCCCTCTCTATGCTGTCTCCATGCTGCATGTGAAAAGCTGTTACCAGCTGGCAAAAGCCACACTTTGAATGAGACAATTATCAGCTGTGGACAAACTATAGGCTAACTGAAACCCCACATTTGGATTTAAAACAAAAACATATTTATATAACATAACTGAATTTACAAAGGAACCAAAACTTCCATTACAGAGAGTCTCAATGAGAGACTGTCTACATTGGGTTGGCCTGTGGACGTGTCTATGAGGGATTGGCTTAATTAATTGGTGGAGGAAGACAAAGTCCACTGTGGACAGCACCATTCCAGAAACTAGGGTTCCTGATCTATATAAAAGTGGAGAACTTGAACTAGCACAAGCAAGCAAGCAAGCAAGCAAGCAAGCAAGCAAGCAAGCAAGCAAGTAAACAAGTGTACAGGCATGTATTCATTTATCTCTTTTCTAGATAATGGATGTGGTGTGACAGCTGTTTGAGGTTTCTGTCACCTTGACTTTCTCACAATGATAAACTATTACCTGGATTATGTAATGAAATTAACCCATTTCCCCTAAGTTGTTTTTGTTTGGATATTTTTTTTTTCACAGCGACAGAAATGAAACTAAAATAGAAATTGTACCAGGAGTGGGGGTGTGGCTGTGATATTCCCAACCATGCAAATTTTATGCTTTGGACTATTTAAAAAAACACATTTATTTATTTTTGTTTACATATATATGTGTATGTTTGTGTGAGTTTATGTGCACCACAGGCATACAGGTGCCTGAGGCAGCCAGAGGTTTCTGGAAATTTCTAGAGTGGGAGTTACAAGCACTTGTGAACAACTTGATTTGGGTGCTGGAAATCGAATCCAGGTTCTCCAGAAGAGCAGAATGTCCTCTTAATCATTGATTCATCTCCCCAGTTTTCTCTTGGGCTATTTTTGTGGGAAGAATGTAGAAGTACTTGGTTGAAATACTAGACAAGAATACAAAAGTGTGAAAGTACGGAGGAGGAAAAATCTATTGAATATTGGAAACCCTGCTTAATGAACCATTATAGTGGAATCTTGGAATATAAGAATAAGGAGAAACATGTGAATAGTTCGTGCCTGGTTCATGGGATTTTAGAAAGCAATGGAAAGCCCATCAGAAACAGGGATAAGGGATGTTCATATGATACTTTGGCTAAGGATCTTCACGTGTTGATCAGACTGAGACTGAAGAAGACATGTCCTGTACATTATTGGAATAATACAAGCCATTTGGAGCTCAGAGAAGAAGCTTTAGGTGATGAGCATTGGCAGGACTTGATATTTGCCCTGCAAAATTTTGGTTTTGTTTTGGTCTCATTGTTCCTTGTGATGATCTGCTTCTCCTCTTTTGTTACTCTGTGACATCATATGTTGGAATTATATACCATTTAAAATTTTATAGAGGTCCACAGTCAAGGCACTTTGAATTTTACAGAAAATTTAGACTTTTAAAGTTGGACTATATTTTGCCTTATGAGAAAGCTCTGAGACCTTGGGGCCAAGCAGTTGAAGGTTATTGTTCAAAAGTAGTGTGTTTGTGTGTCAAGTTGACAAATGGTAGATTGTGACAGTTTTAAGTCCCAATTTGGCACATTCTAAATAACTTGGGGGAAATGGTCTCAATGAAGAATTGTCTACATTGGGTTGGTCTGTTATGTCTTTGGGGGTTATCTTACTAAGTTAATTAATGGTGGAAAGAACCAGAACACTATGTATGGTACCATGTGCTAGGCAGGGAGTCTTGACACACACACACACACACACACACACACACACACACATATATATATATATATATATATGTAGGAAGATTGTGCACAGGTAAGCAAGCAAGGGAGCAGGCATGTATTCATTTTTCTCTGCTCTTGGCTGTGGAAGTGACATGATAAGCTGTTTGAGATTCTTTGTTTGACTTCCTAAGAATTATGGATTGCAACCTGAAATTATAAACTGAAACAAATCCCTGTTTCTTCTAAGTTTGTCAGGCTACTTTATCACAGCGACATAAAGGAAAATAGAACATTAATCATACATTATATTAAATGAAAAACAGAGAGGCATATACAAAAATAAAGGAATAGGACAAATATAGGGTAGAGGCAAACGAAAAAATGGCCTAAAAGTTAAGTAATAACTTCACAAAGTGTAGAAGTTCTCAACTTACTTTTTCTATTGTTGTATCAAAATACCTGAAAAAAATTTAAAGAAGAAATAATTGATTTTGTCACACACTTTGAGGGCAGGTTCTTCAATGGTGAAGAAGTCATGGTAGCAAAAGCATGTAGAAAATGTAAAGTATAGTTTTTACTAAAAAGCAAAATGCCGTTAACTACTATTTATCACATACCTCTAGATATCAGGTATGAGACAATGAGTCAGATAACCTTGCCCTGATGCCACTGATATTCTAGTGTGAAGATATAAGTATTTGCTAAAATTAAAAAAAGATTACGGATTATTTCAGAGTATAGAGAGCATTATTGAGAAAAATAGGGCAGAGTGAGGATAGAAAGTAACTTAGGAGTAAGTTATTATCCCTGAAAGTATAGTAAAAAAACGGTGAATTTTGGTAGGAATGTGGCCCCTCTGACTGAGGTGGGGTTTGTGTGGGAAGATTACCTAGTAAGACTGTATAAAGGCAACAAGGCACAGTCAAATGAACTGTCTTAAGTTGCCTTTCTATTGATGTGATAAGACACCATGGCTATGGCAAGTCACATAAGAATTTATTTGGGGATTTACAGTTTCAGAGGGTTAGAGTCCATGACCATCATGGCGGGAAGGCAGCAATCAGACAGGCTTGGCACTTGAACAGTGGATCACATCTTGATCAAAAGCATGAGATAGAGAGAGGTAACTGGAAATGGCAGAGGCTTTTGAAATCAACTCAGAGCCCACGACTAGGGACACACATCTTCCAACATGGCCACTCCTTCTCATCCTTCCCAACTAGTTTTACCAACTGGGGACCAAGCATTCAAATATATGAGCCTGTGGGGGCCATTCTCACTGAAGCCATCACATGGACCTTCTAGGCACAGTTCTTTATCTTTGAGTGGGAGACACTTGATTATTAGAGAAGATGATTTACATGATTTGCCTCACAGGTAGTGATCAGACAGCCAGAATGGGCAAGGTTGGGCCATATGCCAGCAACTGAGAATATGCTGTATAGAGATTGATTTTATAGTTTATTATTATCTATTCACCAACATTGGTGGCAGAACGAAGGGCTTCATACATGCTGGGCAAGTGCTGTATGGCTGAGCTAAACGTTAGTATGTGAGCTTCTTTTATGAACACAGTCTTGCTTCTATGCCTGAAAGGTAAGTAACTGAAACAGGGCCTGTAAATATAGCTGCTTTGGTAGAGTCCTACCTAGCTTGCATAAGGACCTGGGTTCAATGCCCAACACTCCATAAACTGAGTGTTGTGGTTTACAGAGTAGCTGTGATGGTGTACACCTGTAATCCCAGTTCTTGAGAGGCTGGAGGGTCAGAGGTTTAAGGTCATCGTGCTGGACTGCTTAGTGGCTGTGAGGCCAGCTTGACACCATATAACACCTGTCTCAGAGAACAACAACAACAACAAAACAAAACCAATCAAACCAAACAGAATTCCCAACAAAATAAAACAAGAAAAAGAAGGCTATTCCAAAATCAAGAACATTTCAAGTGTATTTTCTCTCTTTACCCTGATATAAGTTCTCTCCCAGACCAGAATATATAGTTAACATGAAGTTAAAAAATATCGCTTATTCAATTCCTCCTATATGCAAATTCTCATTAGTAGAATATCATTATTCATGTCTATCAGCTTGAGCTACTGTTGCCATAAAAGGGAAAAGTACATCTTTATATAGTATAGAGTTGATAAGGGCTGACATCTTCACATACTTGGGAAACCAATATCACAACACAGCTAGTGAACACATCTCCCTTCTAGGTCTCCCATGTTCCATTGTTAAATAAAAAGAGAAGTGGAGGAGTCAAATGTATTTATAATTGTCTCTTCACACTATTATCTCTTTAAAAAAATCAGTGGCAGGGCATAGTGTCACATAGAGACACCTTCAATCCCAGTACTTGGAAAGCAGAACCAGGCTGGTCTGAGTCCAAGGTTCGTCTGATCTACATAGTGAGTTCCAAGACAGCCAGTGCTACATACAGAGACCCTGTCTCAAAAAAGAAAAAACAAAAAAGAAAGAAAGGAAAAAAAAAACCTCACCTCCAAAATAGAGTATTAACAAACAACAATAAATCAATGTATTTATTTTTCAATTTTTTCCCCCTGACAAACAGGATAATCACAGTATTTCTCTGATGAAAGCCAACTCTCTAACGGCTGTTACTCAGAGTTAAGGGGAAATTACTTTCTTGGTCTTAGTTAGCTTAAAATATGCAATATAGCTCCTCCATCTTCACTTTGCAGTGCATTGCACTTTATATTTCCTAAAAGACACATTAAAAAATTCTTTGAAAATTCCATACCAGTGAATACAGTGCATGTTCATAATACCCACCCCAATGCCCTCAGTCCAACTGTCCCGGATTTTGATCTGAATACACTAATCTTTCTCAACATCATGTCCTTCTCTTTGATAACACATTGAGTTAAATTTACGTTACTTCTTTTTACCCAACTTAAAAATAATTTTGAATTTAAAATATAACTACATTATTTCCTTCTTCCCTTCCTTTCCTTTAGTTTTTCCCATGTCCTATCTGCCACTTCCTCTCAGATTCATGCCCTCCTCTTCATTAATTGTTTATTGATACATATATGAATACATATATTCAGTATGTTTAGCGCTTCTCATGTGAATGCGATTTCAGGGTTGAGTAACTGGTGCATCGGTGAAAACATGAAGGTTCCGTTTCTGAGTTAGCATGCCTATTGGTGTTGTACTTGCTCAGGTCTGGTTCAGTCAGCCACACTGTTGAGGTACCATGGGGGAAGCTTCCCCATCGTTTCTAGCAGACACTGTCTCCCGGCAGATTGCTTCTTTTGAAGTGTTCCCCGAGCCGTGGTGCAGTTGTGTTGAAGGTTCTGTGCAAGCATCCAAGGGAGGGACCTAGCTGTGACGCCTTGATGCACAACCAAGGCAAGGCTGGTAAGGCAGCCCTAAGAGTCCAATAGTGTTTGATTGCGCTTAAGGTCTGCTCAACAGGAGGGAAATCGTGCCTGGCACTGGAGCTTGCCCAAATTCTCTGGAGTAGTGAGGTCATAGGTCTTAGAGGGGAACGATCTCACTGCCAATTTACTAAACATTTTTTCTTCCTAAAACAGAATTTTGTCTGTAATCCCAGCACTCGGGGAGGCAGAGGCAGGCAGATCTCTGTGAGTTTGAGGCTAGCTTGGTGTACAAAACAAGTCCAGGGCAGCCAAGGCTATACAGAGAAACCCTATCTAGAAGAAAAAAAAATAGTTTTGCCCACCCCGATTCATGAATTGAATTTCTCAGCATCTGAAGACATTATGTTGATTCCATACAAAATATATCTATAATTTTTCTATTTCTATAAATTTTCAAATTAATTAGTAATGTTTATTTTAAAAAATTTTATATTTTGATATTTAAAATATATTCCTTTCATAGATCTTTCCAAACTGAAAAATTAGGTACATTATTTAAAAACTGTTATTTTTCCTCCCCTCCTCCCCACTAGACACAGCTTCTCTGTGTAGCCCTGCCTGTCAGGAACTTGCTGTGTAGACCAGGCTGGCCTCTAACTTAGAGATCTGCCTGCCTCTGCCTCCCAAGTGCTGGGAATAAAGGCGTGCACCACCACAGCCTGACTAAAAGCTGTTATTCTTTAAAAAAAAAGTTTTATTTATTTTTGTTTCCTATACATTGATAATTTTTTCTGCATGCATGTCTGTGTACCATATGCATGCTTGGTATGTGGAGACGGGAAGGAAGAGCCAGATCTCTTGGAATCAGGGCTATAGAAGCTATACGTATTCAAACTTTCTTTTTTGAATTGTAATTCTTTTTTTAAAAAATTTATTTATTTTTATATCAATCACAGGTTAGGTTTTTTGCATCCCAGGCGTAGCCCCCTCCCTCATTCCCTCCCACGCTCTCCAACCCTCCCTCATCTCCTCCCTGTTCCCTCTAAGTTCACCAACAGGGGAGGACCTCCTCCCCTTCCATCCAACCCCAGCTCATCTTGTCTCCTCAGGGCTGGCTGCAATGTCCTCCCCTGGGATCTAGCCAGGCTGTTACTCCCTGGCATGTATGGGGGAGGGTCAAAGAGTCAGCCATCAAGTTCAAGACTGAAACAGTCCCTGTTTCCCTTACTAGGGTCTTCAGTTCGACAC
>CM053762.1:27873140-27966896 GCA_028658305.1 Pachyuromys duprasi
GCCGGGCATAGACATAGATGCAGGGCACAAAGTGCAGGGTGACCACAGTGATGTGGGAGGTGCAGGTGGAGATGGCTTTTTTCTTTCCCTCTCCTTTGTGTGACCTCAGCATTGTCAAGATGACTGTGTAGGACACAAGGAGAAGAACAAACCACAGTGTGGTGATCAGGCCATTGTTTGAGATCATCAGGAGCTCAAGAACAAAGGTGTCGGTGCAGGCAAGCTTGAGGACCTGTGGAACATCGCAGTAGAAACCATCAACAACGTTGGGTCCACAGAAGGGGAGTGGGAGCATGAGAGAGATCTGCACAATGGAGTGGACAAAGCCCCCCATCCAGGAAGCCACGATGAGAGCTACACACCGCCCCTTACTCATGATAGTCACATAGTGCAGGGGCTTGGAGATGGCCATGTATCGATCAAATGCCATCACAGAGAGGGAGAAAACATCTGCCCCACCAAGCAGGTGGAAGAAAAACATCTGAGTGAAGCAGCCATTGAAAGAGATGGTCTTTCTTCTTGAGAGTAGGTCCACTAGGACCTTTGGAACAGTAATGGTGGAGAAGCAAATATCCGAGATAGAGAGGTTACGAAGCAGGAAGTACCTGGGGGTGTGGAGGCGGGACTCCCAGGTCACAGTGATCATGATAGTGACATTTGCTAACACAGTTGTTATATAAACCATAGATAAACAGAAAAATAAGAGTAAGCTCAGTTCTTGAGATTGGGTAAGGCCACAAAAAATAAATTCAGTCACCTTGGTGTGATTTCTCAGGGCCATCGAATGGCATTTCTTCCTTTGTGTACACCTTTGAAGGAAATGCTAGTATTCCCGAAGCACTAAAGATTTTGCATCCTGCAATGATAGAACATACACAGTTATGTAATTTGTCATTGTAGCATGTTCTTCAGGTACTTGCTCTCTTACCTGGGAAAAGCGCTTGATCCAACTTGCCTCTGCTCTGTTATTAGTACAAGTTGTGGTTTAGGCTAGATCATTTGTTTTCATACTGTACTTAGTGGGTGCTTGTGGCTCCTGCTAAAACTTACTTCTCTCAAGAAACTCTAAGGAAGATCGCCTTATGGCAGGGTTCACAGAATAAGTTCTGGGCTTCCTCCAGCTCCGTAAATTCAAATAGTCTGGTTTTACTTCACTTTGTTTCTATAGTTAAAGCGTCTCTGAGATGGCTCAGCATGCGAAGGCACATTCTGCCAAGCCCGAAGGCCCGAATTTGTTTCTCAGAACCTACATGATGGAAGGAGAAAGCAAATTCCTACAAGTTGTCCTTTGGTTCCCATACCTTGGCACTGGCATGTGTACACGCTTATGTCTGTGTGCTCTGTCTTTCTGTCTTCTGTCTGTCTGTCTTAAAGCCACTGGAATGAATTGTCCTTCTCCAATCACATGAAAGGGATCTACATGGAGATATATTATTATTTTAGAAAACTACCACATGTTTAAATACAATGTTTCTGAACATCATTCTGAGGGTCAAGGGGTAGATACTTTTCTCTCCCAAATTCATCACAATAAAAATAAGTAAATTCCCCAAGGTCATACAGAAAGGCAGTGGTAGGGTAGGAAAAAAAAAAAAAAAAGAAAACCACCAAATTTCTTTTGGATCTTCAATCCTGGGTCTTTCTACTACTTCCTATCTCCTATCAATTTCAGGACACACAGTCAAAATATAATTAATGTAAAGAACTTCTTACTAACTTTTTCCAAGCACTTTCAAGGGTTGAATTTTATCACTCTTCCTTTTTCTTCTTCCCATGGCAATGGAATCTGAAGCCACCACCTTTCTTTCGCTTCTTACATGCTGTATCACACAAGTGATGCCCTTTAAATTTAAAGTTTCATTTAATGGATTCTCATATTTTGGAGATAAATGATGAGATTTAAACAACAACAATAAAAAGATGACGAAGAATGGCCGTAGTGGTGGTTTTATTAATGAAGAAAGTAGCCAAGGTCCAGACATGCATGTATATGAAAAAGGGAGGGAAAGGTTTACCCAGACCTCAAGCGGACAGGGCTGTGAGCTATAGGCATATGCACACCCTGCTCTCTGCCACTCCAGAGTCAGAGGGAGGGCCATCACATTGCCTGAGTCACACCTTAACCAAGCTTCACTTCCCTCTGCAGAGTAAGAGCAACCAAGTCACACACGTCCAGCTCCCCTATCTGGTCATGTAGCACAGGGCATATATTATAGACATGGTCCTCATTTTCAGGACTTCTTCCTGCAGAAAGGTCAGGGTTTGAAGAGATGCCTCAGAGATTAAAAACACTTGTTGCTTTTGCAGAGGACCCAAGTTTAGTTCCTAGTATGTATGCCAGACTGCTCACAATTGCCTGCAATTTCAGCTCCACAAATCTGAAGTTCTCTTCTGGATTCTTCAAACCACCTACCTGCACTCATGTGAGCGCAGACTGCCTCAACATATACATATAGGCTGAAACAAAAAAAAAAAATAAAAGAATGAAAGCTCAGACACCATGCTTTGTTTGGCAGGACCGAGGATTCTTAATCAGCTCACGGCCTTTCTGCTCTGCTGAAGTGTGAGTGGATCTCTTATCTGAAGAACAAACCTCCTCACTCTCTCTCCAATCCTTGCTTCATTCCCTCCCCCAAACCTAATCTTACCAGGGTGATGTAGATGGTTGGTGAGGTGAATTTCCCTTTTTTTTTGTCCTGCCTATAAAGATATATCAAATAATGTCTTTTCAACTTGCCATTGATAATTTTTGGCATTCACCCTACCATAGGTGGACACAATGGCAGCCATCACCTTTCCCTTGGTAGCTTGTCCATTCTTTTATTATGAAGCTGTGGATGGGGAGGAAAGAGTAGAAACGACTGAGAGAAATTTTATTTTATTTTTTCCCCCTCCAGGTCAGCCAAGACTGAGCAATCTGTTCTAGCCTAAAGATCAACTGTAGAGCAAACATTATATAAAGATAATATTTATTATAGATTTAAGTGGCAGAAAGCCACCTAGCAAGTGAGTTGTGAAGTCAATCTTTGACTTTCAGTTCCTCCACAGTGTCTGAGGAGGCTTGCTTACTCGGAGGAGAGAGATATACACTTAGCATTTGAGTTTGATTCAATTACCTGACACAATCACACAGATATGTAGTTCCTGGTTCAGTGCCCAGCTAGGAAGTATGTTTGGGAGCTTTGGAAAGCAATGTTCTCGAAAAGTTATGTAGATAAATAACGTGTGTTTACCTGTCTTATCTCTGCAGTCATTGAACCTAGGTCTTTAAGCATTCAAGGTCAGCATTCTATCACTGAGCTGCATGCAGGCCAAGCCTCTAAAAAGCTATTTTGCTCTTATATTTACCTTGGCCTCAAAGATGCAGGATAGAGATGCAGATTACAAAGTAGTTCTTCAACCTTGAGAAAACCATGTTGTCTGGGGCTTGTTGATTGTATTAATTATAGGATAAATTCAAGGGCTTAAGAGCAAGATATAACTGATTTAGAATTCTGTCTCTTCTTCCTTCTTGTTCTTACGTGGAATGAATTCTTTATGTTCTTTCAGTTTTCTTTGTAAAGTTAAGAAAGCATAACACTTACTTAATGAGGCTGTGTAAAGAATAAATATGGTAATGTTTGTGAAGTCCCTAGCAGGCAACAGGCTCTCAATTAACTTGGATCTTTTTCTTCAGAAAGTATCATCTTCCTTGCCTATGAAGGAAAGATTGCATGCAAAGACATTCACAATATGTAAAATGCCTCTCCATAAAACTCTTTGAGCCAACTTGTTCTTTTTGTTTTAAGGAGTTTGTGGAACAAAGGCTTGGGTGCTGGATCAGTGTGCTTGGGAATATGGCTGCTTATGGATTAAGTCAACATGCATATGAATCTTCCTTCCGCAGAGCCACAGTTTTAAAGGAGAATTTGGGGTCTTAAGAAGGAGGCAATTATTTTGTAGAGAAAGATTTCAATATTCCCTGAAGGATTATCCTAAATCCTAAATGGGAACGAAACCTGATTTTTTTTCAATTAATTTTTTTTCCTCGCAAAACCTTCCTTCTCTTTTTGCTGTGCTGAGCCCATGTCTGTTGCTCGTTCTCCAGAAGGCATTCCTGACTTCCTAATACTTAATGTCACATTTATGCTTACAGCTGTTAAACCTTCAACCGTTTCTGCAGCATCTTAGTCATACTGTTCACAGCACTGATGCTGCACAGCGTATACCATTTCACACTCTGACGGTTCTTACCTCCATTCGTCAGTGTTCAGCCATACATGTACGTCATTAAGGCCTCAGTGCAGCTGATGGAGGGAAACACTGTGTTTGCAGGTGAAAAGCCTGATGAAGATTTGGCACGGCTGACTTCAATGTCATCTCTTTAGCCTCCACCTTGGAAGGACTGATCTTAGGAGTCACATCTTCTTCCTATCCCAAACTGGCTTGGCCATAGGCACTATTTTATGAACCCTGAACTTAATACGAAAATTAGCAGAGGGAATTTGGATGTGAGCATTGAAGTAGAATGGACATTCTTCTGAGTACCATGGTCCCAGTGGGAGTTATTAGAGAGTTTCTAAGTAATGACTTGCAAACCACATGTATGCATGCAAAAGTGCCCACGTTTCTTTGCTCTCCACATTATTTCTCCTATTGTTTGTTCTTTGATAACTTCATACATGTGTATAGTGCATTCTGATTACTTTCACAGCCACCACCTCCAGTCCCCCTTCCACCTTTGTTCGCTGCATTCCCTTCCTACTAGTCCATTTATACAATAATGGCGCATTTTTGTTTTGTTTTGGGACCCACTGAATTTAGCCAGGGCTATCTCTGTGACTGTGAGTGTGGAATTACCCACTGGAAGCTGGTGGGATTTACTGCTGGGTATGTAACTGAAGACAGCTGCCCTTTCTCCAGAAGCCATCACTAGCCAACACTTCGGAAGGAAGCTTAGGGTCCCTTGAGCCCTTCTTCAATCTGTGACTGTTTATGAGGCCAGCCTTGTGCAGATACAGTGCAGACGGCAGAGCTCCTATAGGGTCACGATTGGAATGGGCTGTGCTATGCCAAGAAGATGGTACTTTATATCTTTCTCCAGATCTTCTGGTGTTTACGTTTTCCCTCTCCTTTTCCCATGATGCCCTATGAGCTTTTTAGAGAGAGGGTGTTTATAAATGGCCTGTTTAGGGCAGAACACTCAGCTGTCATTTATTGTCAGTACCTTGAGCAGCCATCACTCTTTGTATTCAGTACAATTCACAGCAAAAAAAAAAGTTTCTCTATGGAAAGCTGTAGTACTTGTTTATGTGTAGAAATGTAAGTAATTAGAAGGTAGTTTGGTACTATGTCAGTTTAGATGAGCAATAGAAGTAAATTCCCATAGGTCTATGATACTCCACGCCCATGAAACCATGTTGTTGTTTTTTTCTTCAAGGTTTACAGTACTAGGCACAATTTTTTTCCCCTGGGAGGGGGGATTAAATCCACCCAGAGAACAGTTGGTTTCTCCCACAACAGTCATTCCACTATTGAACCAGTGGGGCCATCTTTCCTTGTGGGTAGAATCCCAGAGCTCAAAGCTGAGTAAGACTGTTGATGACTTTTCCCCTCATCAGCCTGTGTAGCACCTTCTGGCCACAGGAGAACTAGACAGTAAGGAGGAACTTTGCAGCTCAAGTCCAGTATGATTTCTCTGTATCTTGCAACAGGTGTATGGTGTCTTAAACAACAGAATCTTATCATCTAGTTCTGGTAGGCCATGATGAAGAATGGTAAGAAATCTCTACTGTTTTCTTCTTCTTCTTCTTCTTCTTCTTCTTCTTCTTCTTCTTCTTCTTCTTCTTCTTCTTCTTCTTCTTTTGTGTGTGTGTGTGTTGGGGGAAGGGGCTCCTTGAGAAACAGATTCTAAGGAGGTATACCACCTGGCACTGAGTTTTTTTTAATATAACTCACAGCTTCCAAAAAGCATCATTATCTAGCCATGAAGAATATTTACCTTCTCCTTTTTTAAACTAACATATTTGTAATTGGCCTATGAAGAAGTGAGTTTCCATATGGCTGTCCTAGTTTCATTTTTGTTTCTGTTACAAAACATCCCAACCAAAACCAACCTAATAGAGGAAAGGGTTTATCCATCTAATGATTCCAGGTCACTGTCCATCATTGAGGAAAGTCAAGGTAGAATCTTGACAGTAGACCTACCTGCTATTACATTTAGCAGTATCTTCAATAAAGGGATGTACTTCACAGTCAAAGAAGTATAGCAGTAGCAATGAAATACTTTGTTTTCTGGCTGACAGGCTTCTCCTCAGAGAGCTTTCTTACAGAGTTCAATGCAACCTGTCTAGGGGATAGTGCTGCCTACAATGGGATCAATGAACCATCCAGACAAATCTCCAATAGACACAGACACAGGCTAATTTGTTTTAGACAGCTTCTCATTTGAGATTGTCTTCTCAGATACCTCTAAGTTGTATCAAGTTGACAGTTAAAGTTAATCAGGACAGCTGTCTTTTAAATCCTTCAAAGACTGTGGAAGGCACAAAACTAGGCGTTCTTCTGTTCTTCTGACTTTTTGGGAAAGATTGGTCTATGTGAGCATCTAATGTCATAGGTCTATTCATTCTTTATTAGGACAAAGGCACAATGGATTTGGGGTGGGGGGAAGCAAAACCACTGTGGCTGTTTCAGTGATATGTGGCTCTTCAATGAACATTGGTATACGATAAGATACATAATATATCTTTGGTAGGAAATTTATTTGTTGGGGCTGTCAGGAAAAATATTCAATAAAATTCATTAAGGGAAAGGAATTCTAAAAAGTTTCCAGGATGAATCAGAGTTCTGAGATTGCTGAGCACTCAGCCTTCACGGAACACCAATAGGCCACAGAAAGAATATAAGAGCTGAAGGATGGGGAAAAGTACTGTGAAATGCTCTGGACACAGCTTGACTGTCACACCCAAGAACTCACACCATTTTGGTCACCTGCATAAGACCTGATCAAGACGGGGCCCATGAGTATTTCAGCACAGAATATTACTGGGGTACTGGGAAATCATGTTCTCAGTGTTGTTGCTATTAGTAAGTTTGTCTTGCCCAAATACCACCTGTACTCATATAAGCAACTTGCATCAAACTCAGTAAGTAATAAAAAAGAAGTCATGAAAGTAAGAGGAGACATTCTTCAGAGCCAGGAAAGAGAGGGTAATATGTGTGTGAGACATCATCAAAGTACTATATATATACACATATACACCAATATACAGACATGCATACAGCATTTTGATGTATACATATATGTGTGTGTGTGTGTGTGTGTGCATACAAACTGAAAAGAATAAATCAAAGAGAAAGGCTAAAAAGAATTGTCCTGTGCTCATAAGTCTTGGTTGCAAGTTCCTCTTGTCTTGTGAGAGACAGGGAGACCCACGGATGGGCACCACCTGCTGGAACCTTCCTGACCAAATCTTATGCATTGTAACAATTTGGTACTTTGTAAGGAAAGTTGTTCAATGTCCTTTAATTTCCTGAGCTTTCTTACTTTCTTCTCCCCTTGATTTTGAATGACTGTGAATTGACAGAAGGGTGGAATTTGAGCCAGTCACAGAGGGGGAAAGATTCTTTACGTATCCAGAGTTGAAATCCTTCCTGTGATGTAGAGGTGAATTCTAACACACATTCAATAGTTATTTGTAAGTGACCCTCCACGCAACATCTTTCTTTTTATTTGATGTGGTTATTAAAATATGCCTTGATGATGGAAGATACTTCTTAGCTGTTTTTATTTTGAAATGTGATGAACTCTTTTGGATAGTCTACTAACATTTAGACAAAAGCTACACTTTTATTTCACTTTTTAAAATCCTGGAAGGGGCTGGGAGATGGCTTGGTCAGTGAGAAGCCTGCCTCCCAATCGCGAAGACTCAAGTTTGATCTTCAGAACTCATGTGAAAAAGCTGGGTGAGGTGGAGGTGCAGGTTTGTAATCCCAGTGCCGGGGAGGCAGAAGCAAGGAGATCCCTGTAGCTCACTGACTCGGCAGCCACCGATCCAGCCGATAGGTGAGCTCCAGGCTAGTGAGAGACCTGTGTAAGTGATTTAGATTTACTAAGGATTGACCCCTGAGGTTGTCATATGACCCATACACACACACACACACACACACACACACACACACACAGCTCTTTGGAAAAACAGAAAGAACAGATAGAGGTAAAAGGGAAGTTGAGGTTGAGATGAAATGACATCATGAATTTACTACAGGTATGACTACAAGTTGCACATGTAACTCCAAGATTGAGTTCAGTGACAAGTCATTGAATGGAATAAAGAATGGAAAGTAGTTGGATTAGATATAGATCTTGTTTTTTGTTTCTTTCAACACGGTTTCTCTGTATAGCTCTGCCTGTCCTGGAACTTGCTCTGTAGACCAGGCTAGCCTTGAACTCATAGAGCTTTGACTACCTCTGCCTCCTGAGTGCTGGAATTAGAGGGATAAGCTTTTTATCTACTTATATGTCTATCTATCTATCTATCTATCTATCTATCTATCTATCTATCTATCTATCTATCTATCTATCTATCTTTTTTTTGAGACAAGGGCTGTGTGTAGCCCTGACTGTCCTGGAACTCACTCTGTAGACCAAGTTGGCCTGGAACTGACAGATTCACCTGCCTCTGCTTCCCAAGTGCTGGAATTAAAGGCATGAGCTACCACCACTGGGTTTTAGACATAGATTTTTACACACACACACACACATATACACCACACAGCAGATTTATCCCAATTTAAATTATTCCTTATCTTTTTCACTAATGGATGAAATACATTTACAATACTGTACTCATCATATAAAAATAATTTTTAATAATTGGCCAACATGTATGTGCGTATTTGGGAATGCAAGGATAGTGAGCAGAGAACATTGAATGCTTGATCCACATGGGCACCATTGCTGGCTTTACAACTACCACCCTCACACCATTGACCATATTTCATTCTCTGCTAACTTGGTGGACAGTAGGACTATTTCGCCTCAGAGGTGGTGAAGCAAGGGAAAGCATGAGAGCAACAGATGACAGCATAGTACCACTTATGGAACTGATTTCAACTGGACTTCTCCCCTGTACACGAGTCAGATAGTGCACATTGTCTGGTCTCAGCTCTTCGTTTTATTTTCATATTCCCTCTAATGGATTTGCATGTTTATATCATAGAAGGCATATGGTGACAACTATATCACAGAAGATATATAGAACCTGCTCTCTTTTATTCTTAGACTAGCAGATGCAGAGAACTGAATTAGCCTTAGACTTCTGGACTCTACCAAATGGCTCACCCTAGCTTATTGCTTTCAGAAGGTCCCAGCCTCCTCTGCAGTCTCTTCATGGCTGACTTCATCTCTTGGTTCCTGAGAGTGTAGATCATGGGGTTTAGCATGGGAGTGATGACGGTGTTATTGATGGATATGGCCGTGTCCATGGGCAGGGTAGTGAAGGGCCGGCAATAGATGTAAACACAGGGCACAAAATGGAGAGTCACCACCATGATGTGGGAGGTGCAGGTGGAGAGGGCCTTGTTCCGTCCCTCCCCAGAATGGGATCTGAGCATAACCAGAATGATGGTGTAGGAGCCCAGGAGCAGGAGGAACCACAGCAGTGTTACCAGCCCATTGTTGGAGATCATGAGAAGTTCAAGAGCAAAGGTGTCAGTGCAGGCCAGCTTCACCACTTGGGGTACATCACAGTAAAAAGCATCCAAGGTATTGGGGCCACAGAAGGGGAGTGGAAGCATTAAAATTATCTGGACTATTGAATGCAAACCACCACCCACCCAGGAGGCCACCACTAAGGCCACCCATACCTCTCTCCTCATAATGGTTACATAGTGCAGGGGTTTAGAAATTGCAAGGTATCTGTCATAGGCCATTACAGAGAGGAAGAAAATATCTGCTCCACCAGCAAAGTGGAAAAAAAAGATCTGTGTCAAACAGCCGTTATAGGAGATGGTTTTCCTTTCTGATAATAGACCCACCAGAAACTTGGGAACTGTGATCGATGAAAAAATAATATCTAGAATCGATTTGTTTCTCAAGAGGAAGTACATAGGAGTGTGGAGGCGGGACTCAGAGGTGATGGTAACTACAATCAGGCTGTTTCCCAGCACGGTTGTTACATACACAAGAAAGAAGACCGCAAACAGAAAGAATTCCAGCTCTCGGAAGCGGGTAAGTGCTAGGAAGACAAATTCCTTCACATTAGTGTGGTTCATCTGGCCCATGGCTGGGATAAGCTTCTGTCACGTCTACCTAGGGAGAAGAAAAGTTAGGGTTTGGGGTATGGTAGTACAAGGGTAAAATGTCATTTGATACACATTGTTAACTTATTAGGATTTTAAAAGCATTCTGCTGGTCATGCCTATGTAGGAAAACAGCATCAAAGTCTTCAGTTTTGGGTCTGGAAATTCCTTATTCTGATAGTCTCTGGCTTTCAGGGAGAACCATCACAATCTTAGCTTTTAACCTGGGTAGGGAGAGATTTACACAATGTGGTCACTCACCTATGACTTGTCCTTTGTCTTGTAGGCATGACTTCTTCACATGGAGGCTATTCTGCGTTTTTCACCAAGTGCTTTCAAAACCCTGCAATTTCACCTTAAAGACTATGGGGGTCTTCAGACCGGTTATGCTTTTCTTTGAAAGCTTAGAGCAGTGCAGGACTTGCCTACATTTGCCCAGTTGCTGTCAGTAAACAGCAAGCCAAGGATTCAAATTCAAATAATTCTCCTTGACCAAATTTTGGTTAGAATCCTCTAAGCTCCTCCCCACCAGCTTCTCAGACATGTCCTTCCCTGTCCTTTCTTCCCAATTCCAGTTTCTACAAGCAACCAGACATTCTTATTGAAAATGATGTTATTCTCTAACTGCTTATTTCTGATCTGAAAATCAAAGCTACTTTTTTTTTCCTATCAGACAGGAGGAGACAAGAATTAAATAGTCAGGTCACTTAAAGAATGGCTTAAGCTTTATCTACCCACTTAGTGACATTCTCCCACCCTTGGTGACTGATCAAAATTTTTACCCCTCATCTCGAATATTAAAATTCTTGTCTCTAAGTGCTTGGTCTGTCTGTAGGAAGAATTCATTTTAGCCAACTTAATGGTACTCATCCTGCACTCCACATCCCCTTTTAGTATTTTCTCTAATCCGGTCACTCTCATTGGCTCATTTCTGTAAGCACCCACCCACTCCTGCTGTATCTGGAGTTGAGCTCAAACTTCCTATCTCATTGCAACACTTTTGTATAAAATCCACCCTAATATGTTTAATCAGTGACCACTGATTCTTTTCCTCCTTAACAATCCCCACAAGATTTGTGACTGCACCACTCTGGCAGATCAGTGTGGATGATCAGAGTCCTGATGGGTAGATAAAGCTTAAGCCATTCTTTAAGTAGCCTGACTATTTAATTCTTGTCTCCTCATGTACAGGAAGGAAGAATCAGGCCCCGATAAGGACTGTTCCGTAGCAAACTGGAAACCGTGGACTCACAAGGTCCCTGGAAGATGGAGGATCAGCCGTGGACATTCAGGGCTGTTTAATGGTTAGAAGAACTGATCACCAGAGCTTCACAGGATGTCAGAGGTGGCTCAGCCCAGTGTTCCTCACTACAGGAGTAAAAAAAGAAGGGTGTCCATTTGGTCAGAATGAGTCTATGAGTTAGCAAAAGAGAGCCTTGGCCAGATTCTTTGATGTGTGTTCCAGAAACCTATTTCTGTCTGATAGGAAAAAAAAAAGTAGCTTTTATTTTCAGATCAGAAATAAGCCGTTAGAGAATAACATCATTTTCAATAAGAATGTCTGCATTTAATAAGAAAATCACATCTCAGAAATTTTAAGATCATTCAGACATATGAGATGACCAAATTTCACTCCAGGAGTAGTTGTACACAGTTGGCACTTAAAGCAGTTGAATCAAGTGTGAAAAAGACAGCATAATAAAGACAGAAATAAAGGTGAAAAAATAATAAAACATCTTTCCTCTAAATAAAAGCATATGAGAGTATTTCATAAACAATCCATTGTTTTTTTTTCTTTAAAATTACCTAGAAATTGGGTCAGATTTAATGTCTTTATTGAGAAATTAGGATACAATTAAAACTTAAATAGACATCTTGTGAACCTCTTAGATCCCTGAGGTTCCTATCATTAAAAATTCATTTCTATAGAAAAGAAAATTGTCATTTTTAAATTTTAAGTTACATATTTTTAGTTAAGACATCTCTGCAGCCTTTCATTGATACACGCTTAAGGTACACAGTTCATTGGGGGATCTCACTTCAGTGCATCAGCGTTTAGTAACATCCTCCTCATGACTGATGCTCTGAAGTGATTCTATCCTCACTCACGTATCAGGCAACAGCAGCAAGCCACACAGGTGATAAAATCTGCTTGCCACTTTGTCTTTCATCAAAGGCGTCTATCTACAGGGAAGAGCATCTACCCCATGACCTTGCTGACGACAGACTCTGAAGCTCCAGGGAAAATGTTTATGCGTTGGAGGGAGGGACACTTCAGTAATACTCATCTTAGGGAAATCAGGACCCTGTAACTAACCACTCTGCTTTCTTCTGCTCTTCAAAATATGTGCGTGACTTCCCTACTTAACCCATTAAAAAAATATGTGGCCGTGTCATAGTTTCTTTCGTTTTTCTTACATTTTATTGCACGTATCTTGTCACTGTTGCTATAAAATCTGCCGGGTCCTTGGAGATTGATAGATAACACATTGCCTTCTAAGATAGAGACTTTCATTGGTACAGTATAAATCAGGCAAGGTAGGAGGCACTTTTGTTATGAAGGGTTGAGAGGAATCAGGCAGGCATTAGCTAGGTAAGAAAGCAGACTTGGGAGATTGCAAGTGAGAAAGGGAGATTGGAAAGCCAGTGATGGATAGCATTGGGATTCAGACTTTCTGAAAGAGAGAGGGGACCACGTAAGTCTCATGTTCCTTTTTTTTAATTAAATTTTTATTTTTTATATATTAATTACAGTTTATTCATTTTGTATCCCAGCTGTAGCCCCCACCCTCATTCCCTCCTTATCCCACCTGCCCTCCCTTATCTCCTCCCATGCTCCTCTCCAAGTCCACTGATAGGGGAGGTCCTCCTTCCCTTTCCATCTGACCCTAGCCTGTCAGGTCTCATCAGGACTGGCTGCATTTTCTTCCTTTGTGGCCTGGTAAGGCTCTTCCCCCTTCAGGGGGAAGTGATCAAGGAGCCAGCCACTGAGTTCATGTCAGAGACATTCCCTGTTCCCCTTACTAGGGAACCCACTTGGATACTGAGCTGCCTTGGGCTACATTTGAGCAGGGGTTCTAGGTAATATCCATGAATGGTCCTTTGTTGGAGTATCAGTCTCAGAAAAAACCTCTGTGCCCAGATATTTTGGTTCTGTTGCTCTCCGTGTCTTACTATCCAGGTTTTACTATCTCCCGCTTCTTTCCTAAGATTGCCTGCACTCTGCCCAACCCTATATCTGACAGAGGTAAAAAGCAAGAAATGAAGTAATCCAATTTAAAAAACAGGGTACAGAACTAAACAGAGAATTCTCGGTAGAGGAATATAGAATGGCAGAGAAACACTTAAAGAAATGCTCAATGTCCTTAATCATCAGGGAAATGCAAATCAAAATGACTCTGAGATTTCACTTTACACCCATCAGAATGGCTAAGATCAAAAACTCAAGTGACAATGAATGCTGGAGAGGATATGGAAAAGGGAAACCCTCCTCCATTGCTGGTGGGAATGTAAACTTGCACAACCACTTTGGAAATCAATCTGGCACTTTCTCAGACAATTAGGGATAGCGATTCCTCAAGATCCAGTTATACCACTCCTAGGTACATATCCAAAATATGCTCAAGTATGCAACAAGGACATTTATTCAACCATGTTCATAGCAGCTCTATTTGTAATAGCCAGAAACTGGAAACAACCCAGATGTCCCTCAAAGGAGGAATGGATACAGAAATCATGTTCCTTTTTTAAGTTGACCAGCGGGCTCTAATTAATATTTTCAAATAATGCAGTATGAAGCAATTGGTAAATGATTTTTTTACATGCATCTGTAATTTATTTAGGGTAAATTCCTAGAAATGGACTTGCAGAGTTACCTGATGTATTAATTTTGTTTTGAGTGAGCCTTGTTCTAAATATGTTTGAATATGTTTGACTTCTTTTTACGTAAGGATACTTACTAAAAACTGAAATGGATTACAAACTTATGTATTTATAACAGAAAAAAACCCCATATACCTCAAATGTTAAAGCCGTAGAAAATGTTAGGATAAAATTAAAGTGAAAGTTTAAAAGATAATTTTTGGAGGGGTTGGTGAGATGGCTCACTGATGAAAAATGCTGGCTGCTCTTTCAGAGGACCTGGATTCGATGCCCAGCACCCACATGGTGGCTCACAACCATCTGTGATTTGATCGTCAGGGGATCTGATGCTTTCTTCTGGTCTCCACAGGCACCAGGGCATCGAGGCACACAAGTGGCGCATATACATACATGCCAGCAGGACACTCATACACATAAAGTAAGTAACACAAATAAATACATAAAATTATAAAAATATTTTGAAAGTAAATGAAAATTACATCAAAGATACTTAGGTTTGATTAAGTTAAAGTATGTAACACCTATGGTTTCAAAAGTATCATAAATATTAACAATGAAATATAAATAAAAAATGGGAAACTATCTGCAACTTCCCCCCAGACCCCAAACATTTATCCTTGTTGTTGTTTGTGAGACAAGGTCTCTCTTATGCAGCCCTTGCTGGCCTGAAACTCACTATGTAAGCAAGTTGGCCCCAAACTCAAAGAGATCTGCCTGCCCCTGCCTCCCAAGTCCTAGGATTAAAGGTATATGCCATCACGCCTGGCCTATTCTTAACATCTTTGATAAAAACTCTTATAAAGCAACATGACACAGAGAGAAACTTTAAAAGATGGATCGTAAGTCACACAGAGATGTGCTGATCAGCCCACATGTGAAAAGATGGTTAATCACAGTACTAATGAAAGAAACGCAAGTTAAAATTGCAATCAGATATCATTTTTCATGTGGAATATTGGGTAATGTTGAAAAGGCCTGCTATTTAGATATGGATGTGGGAAAGAAATACTTTCAAATATGTTGAATACCAGGAACAAAATTTGAAGGAATGGTATTTTGGAACTAAGTATTAAAACTTAAAGTGTGAAAATATTATTAGAATGAAATTTTGCTTTGAGAATTCAAGTTAAAGGATGAATAAACCAAGTGCTTAGTGTGAATAGCACCAAGAAGGCTCATCACAGGACAGTGAAAAGCAGTAGAAATAAGAATTTAAGCTAATGTTTGGTGTAAAAAGCTTGCCCAATAGGTGCACTATAACATACAGCTTAAAATGTGCCAACTTTCAGGCTGACAGTGTAGAACTGTGACAAGATCTTCTTTTAGTGATGGATTAAAACACTGACTACATTAGCTGATGTAGTTTTAGGGAGGAAAAACAATATGCCTAGAAGTCTGAAAGGATGTATGTCTCAATAGTTGTGGCCATTACCTGTGAGTAATTTTATTTAGATAAAATTAATTAACTAGTCCAGTGATTTTTCACTCTTTTGGAGATAGGGTCTGGTTAGATTGCTCAGGCTGCTATTGAATTTATGACCTATCTTAGCCTCCCAAGGACTGAGATTTTAGTGGTGTACCACCACACTGATTCTGGCAACTTTAGTTTAAAATATACAGTGCCTTATGTCTTGCAAAAAGAAAATCTAGTTAAAAAATTAAAATAGCTTCTAATTTTAAAATAAGAAACTTATGCTCACCGTTTGAAATGAAACATTTTCTCTAATGATTTGAACTTTGATATTGTATATTTTTCTTTCCTTTTTCTGTAAAGTTGTTGTAAGAAATACAACTTACCAAAGAAAGGCCTGGGGTGTGGGTGTGGGTGGGGTCAGCTCCAGTTTTTCTTACTCTGTGAAGCATTGCCTAAGTGAGGAACCTGAGACCCACCCATTTTGTTCTTTTGTAACCTAGACAGAGCGATTGACCGTGTGCGAATCTTTGAAGTACTAGTGTTCTACCTGTGCTTTTTGGCCAATCACTTTAGAAAGTCCTAGACTCAGGCTCAAGAACTGGTCAGGATCAAGTAATGACCATTCTACACAGTCCCCTCATGGTTGCATGATCAGCTCTAGAGGCAGCTTGTCCAAAACACACAAGTATTGCCGTCCGGTTCAAGCAGTTTACATTTTGACTCTCTAATTCCTTGAGCAATTTAGCCATTATGAAGTTTGGAATATCGTTCCATGAAATGAGAAGCCTGGGGCTTTCTTCACCGGGGGCTTTGCTTATGGTGGTCCAGCATTGTCTGTATTTCTGTTTTTCCCTTAAAATGCAAAGTTCCTGAAGTCAACACCTTTGAATTGGTAGCATCTTCCTAGCATATGTTGGTCATCCAATAATTCTTTTGGAACAGACATATGAGCTAATGGATGTGAGTGTGCAATGTGTAGTAGATCCCAACAAGTGTCTGTTCCCTTTTACTCCTTTTTGGACCTCACACTACATCTTCTATTCATTTGTGTTACTGTGAGCATCAGTGACCTGTCTTTCTGCCTGTGAGTGCACACCGTGACTTCAAATCATTATGTAAGTGTAGTACACCAATGTCATGGTAATGCTGACATTGCTAACACTCAAGTTTCTCTTCTTGTTCACAGTTAGCTTTTAATCTTCCTTTTAGAAAGAGATCATAGGGGTTAATATCCTATACATCACAAATACTCAGCAGATGCTTATACAATGAGTTTGACATTAAAAAAATCACCTTTTAATTTAAATGTGTCTTCAGAAGTACAGTGTTTTATGCTAGAAATTGTACCTTTTAGATATGTATATCTTAGCTTTTGAGACAGCACCTTATTATGTAGTGCTGGCTGTCATGAAGCTCTCTATGTAGACAAGACTGCCCCCCCCTGAGTGCTGGAATAATAGGTATGTGCTACCACACTCAGCTAAGAGTTTTTAACTTTCAGTTAAGTATATGTCAGTTAAAAATGACAGATATTTAAATTACCAATGGGTGTTTTACTTTTCAGAGGATAACGGTTGAACACACACAAATCACAAGGATGCTCTCACCTACCTCTGTTAGAAAGACAAGCGTTCCAGTTTATCCATTGCCAAGGTCTGCTCTTCTTCACTGGAACACATGCACAGCCTGCAGTGTTCCCCCAAACACCAAATTAGAAGTCTAATATAATAGTCAGCATAGGGATTTGTGTCAGATATTTGGAACAAGTGTAATTTTCAATGGCTAAGGCACGTGCTTGTAGATGCAATGGGAGTTATTAAGAAGTTACTAAGCAACATGTATGTGTGTGCTGGCTCCCTCTGTCTCTCTGTCCCCACCCTCCTCTACAATGAGAAGACAATGAGGGGGTGATGAAAGTGTATGCAAGAAAGCCTGAAATACCCCACAATCAACTTATCTGAGCTTAGTCAGCATTGAGCTTTGTGCAAACTCATTCACACCCATCTACAGACATTTCATCAAGAATATGCAACAACCAGCTTCACGTGACAGATATCACAATATGGTCATATCATTGATATCCTTAAAAAGCCAGTGATAATGGTCAATCACAGTATATATTTAGTACCTCCTGGATACCAGATAAACAGTGTGACCTCTAAATTCATGGAGTTTATTGTCTGGAGGGAAATCAGACATAGATTATATCACAGATGGTTATAACTGTGGTGGGTCAAAGGATAGGGAAAATGGCACAAGGATTTGGTTGCTGATCCTGGGAACCTTGACATGCTTGAGAGAGAGAGACAGAGACAGAGAGAGGAGAGAGAGAGAGAGAGAGAGAGAGAGAGAGATTTGATAACAAAATTCATGATACTTATTAAATTATTTTCCAAAACATTTAGAATAATTATCTTGGTTTCTCAACATTCCTGAAAAATTCAGACATTTCTAGGAATAACATTACAGAGCCTTAAACTGAGATTTGAGGATTCCTGGCAAATCTGGTTGTCCCTTGTGTGTTCCTCCTGGCATGGAAGCCCTTGGAGTTACGAATGGCACTTCAGTTCAGGATTTGGTGAGTTATGGTGTTTAGATACCTTAGCACACGTTTGGAACTGTTTTCCCATCTCTCCTAGAAGAGGAGCCTACACAGTAGGACACCTCTGGTTTTGTGCTCTTCCTTCACTCAGCCTGTCCTAGGAAGGTTGACATGACTGATGGAATTGTGAATTTGGAGAGAATTGGCTGGGATAGCTCACTCCCCGTCTTTTTTCTGTTTTGGTGGCCTCTGTCTCCTTGCAGAGAGCACATCATTGTTTGAAAGCCCCCTGGGAGGGACAACAGCATTCCCCCTGAGCTGGGCTAACCTCTCAGAAGCAGCCACTGGGTCAAATAAGAGATCCATGAAACGCTATCAGGAATTCAGCTGATGCTTTGATTTCTTTAATTGAAAATTGTAGTTTTTATTATTGCATGTATGCCACAGTGTATGTGGAGAGGTCAGAGGACAGCTTCTGGGAGTCGGCACTCTTGGTGCATGATGGGTTCCCAAGATGGAGCTCAGGTCATCAGGCATGTGTAGCAACCACTTTTACATACAGAGTCATCTTGGTGCTGGAATCATAAGTGTGTGCTACCACACACAACCTAGCTGAGAGTTTTTAACTTTTAGTTCAAAATGAGGTATATTTAATGAGGTATATTTACTAAATTTGCTTTTCAGAGACTAAAGAATGTATCCTGATATTTAGCATACAAGGTAGCAAGTTTTGGATATCAAGCAGTGACTGTGTATAACTTGTAGAGGCCATCCTAAATTTCTTGGTCTTGGATGGGAGTGAGTTTTGGGAATCCAGAAAGCCTGAGGCAGCTGTCTCTCCTCCAATGCATTGGCTACGCTCCCCTCTCAGTATGGAGTAATATTTCTTATTTGAACAATAAAATCACATCAAATTTCTTCATTGCTGCTATTAAGCCTACACTTACCCAAAAGTCAGTGCACTGGCTTGTACAGTGTTCAAGGGAAGAATGAGTGTGAGAAGGTTGAGAGCTTTTCTTTTGTGGAATGTGTCTGCTGCTCTGTGGACAGAGACTATTCAAAGGTTGGCCAACTGCCTGCTGGCCTTTTATCTCTTGCTTTCTCATGTGCCTCCCAAGTCTAGATGTCCTACCTTCTCTAAGCTCTGGTCAGTCAGCTTGGGGACAGCAGATCATGGTGAGCTGGGTGGGTAGTTATGAGGCATGTTGGAGGTAAATGGCTTAATGGGGTCCTCAAGTGACCAGGCTAAAAGGGAATATGTTGGAAGTGTCTAAAGACACAACGAAGCCAGAGTGTGTCTTTTTAGGTGAGATAGCTCTGATAGACAAATCTACTTTAAATGTCTTTCCCTCTAAAGAAAAGTTATATGGATATTAAAGTGCTCTATAGATGATGGAAAATATGCAATATCCTTCATGGAGCTGCATGTGTTAACCCAGGTAGAGGAGAAACAGAGATTTTGGAGGGTTCTTCAGACAGAAGAGGGTAAGTGTGATTATGCTGATCAACACAGACATAAGTTGAAGTGGGGTTTGTACTCAGTGTCAGACTGCTGAAGGAATAACATGGTTAAAATCTAGGCAATACTGACTCAACAGATGACAGACTTGGAGAGAGATGTGTAACAGTACAATGCTACTGGGCCATCCAACTTGGGTTTGTTAGGTTCTTGTATAGCTGAGGCATAAGCTATAGCAAAGAAAAATGCCCTTTAGCATTTACTTAGAGAATGGCTCAGCAGACTTAAAGTTCAACAAAAAGACCCAGTTTAATAGAATGGCTGTTTTGTTCTTATAATTTATCTCACATATGGATAACAGTTCTCTTTAAATTCTGCCATCTGGTAGGAATAATTTCCAGAAGACCTGTATCTGCCCTTATTTTTGGTGTGATGCTGAGCAAGTTGGGTTTCCTGCTGAGATCTTGTGTCTTTATTTTGTATACTACATATGGTATGATATAACCAAAGCATTGTAATGAATATTTGATTAAATAATTTTTGTGTTTGGCATCCATTGCCTAATAACAGGTAGTTGTCACAATTACTACAAAATATGTTATTATAAATTTGTTTTGAGATAGCGTCTCACTATATAGCCCCAACTTCCCTGAAACTCAGGTTAGCATTAACTCACAGAAATCTGCCTGATTATGCTTACTAAGCGTAGGGATTAAATGAGTGGGCTACCATGCCCAGATGGAAGTTTTTTTTAAATGAAGAAATTCCTTTTACCTTTGTCTTTGATTGGTGAACTCAATAGGCAAGTGCGCATGAAGAATGGAGAGACACATCTGCTGGGAAGGTCTTAAATTTCTTTTTCTGATTTTGTGCTCTCTATACAATACATCCTGACCACAGTTTCTCCTCCCTCCATTCCTCACAATCCCTGCCACCCTAGATTTACTCCTCTCCCATTTCTCTTCAGGAATGGGAAGGTCTTCCAGCATAACAATACACATAAGACTAGGCACAAATCTTTATATCAAAGTTGGATGAGGCAGCCCAGTAGGAGGAAAAGGGTCCTAGGAGCAGGCAAAAGAGTCCAACTCCCACTGTTAGGAGTCCCATAAGAGTACTAAGCTAAACAACTATAACATATATACAGAGGACCTGGATCAGACCCATGTAGGCGATTGCCTTGTCAGTCTCCGTGAGCCCCTATGAGCCCTGCTTCTGTGGGTTATATTCACCTGGCTCTACCCCCTCTGGCTCATACCCCTCTCTCTTTTGAGGGTTTACCCAAGCTCCACCTAGTGTTTAGCTGTGGGTCTCTGCATCTGCTTCTGTCTAGCAACTGCTGGATGCAGCTTCTCTGACGGCAATTGGGCTAGGCACTGATCTATGAGCATAGCAGACTATCATTAGGAGTCATTTCATTGACTTTTTTGGTCAGTTTTGTTTGGTTCTATCCTAGGACTCTGGACTGCCCAGCCATTCCTGGACATTCAGGCAGTGTCTAGCACAGATTCGCTTTCCTGGTGTGGGCCTCTGGTTAGACCAGTCATTGGTTGGCCACTACTGCAAGTTCTGCCATACCATTGCCCCAGCACATCTTGCAGGCAGGACAGATTGTATGTTGAAGGTTTTGTGGCTGGGTTGGTGTCCCAGTACAACCACTGAAAGCCTTTCCCTGCTACAGAAGATGGCCGGTTCAGGCTCCATATCCCCCATCACGAGGAGTCTTCACTGGGGTCACCCTCGTGGATTCCAGGAAGTTTTCCCTACACTAACTTTCCACATCACTGCACCAATTGCCCCCCCCCCCAATTCCAGTTGTTTCTCCTTGTTCTCTTTCAGGGATCATTTTTTTTTATATAGTTCATTTCCAAATATGAACACAGAATGTCTCCCTTGCCCAAGGAAGAGGGAGAGATGATGCCAAGGTTCATGTACGCCTCCAGTAGACTGGAGGAGTATGCTTCCACTCACAAGTTAGAAAACACTTTCTTTTTCTCCATCACTTTCCACAGGGCATCTTTGATCTCTTTGTTCCTCAAACTGTAAATGAGAGGGTTCAGCATGGGGATCACCAGCGAATAGAAGACAGACACGATCTTGTCTCTGCTGAATGAGTAGCTGGAGCTTGGCCGCAGGTACATGAAAAGTGCTGTCCCAAACAGCATGGTCACTGCCATGAGGTGTGAGGCGCACGTGCTGAAGGCTTTCCACCGGCCTTTCACAGAGCGGATCTTCAAGACTGCGGACACTATGTAACTGTAGGAGACCAGGAGGATGAGAAATGATGTCCCTCCTACCGTGATCACGATGAGGAAATTCACCACTTGGCTGAGGAATGTGTTAGAGCAAGAAAGTGCCAGGATTGGTGGGAGGTCACAGAAGAAGTGGTTGATGACATTTGGTCCACAAAAGTGGAGCTGAAATATGGAACTGGCCTGAATCAAAGAACTCAGGAAGCCACCGAAATATGACCCGGCCACCATGCGCAAGCAGAGGCCCTGGGGCATGATGGTGGTGTAGAGCAGGGGGTTGGAGATGGCTGCATATCTGTCATACGCCATTGCTGTCAGAAGGAAGCACTCAGTGAGGCCCAAACCCACAAAGAAGAAAAATTGAGCAGCACATCCCAGGAATGAGATAGTCTTCTGCTTTCGAAAGAAATCAGAGAGCATCTTGGGAGCTACCGAGGACGAGTAGCAAATGTCAATGAAAGATAAGTTGCTGAGGAAGAAGTACATGGGTGTGTGCAAACGGGTGTCACCTCTGATCAGAAAGATGAGGGCCAGGTTCCAGGTCAAGGTCACGAGATAGATACCCAGGAATGTCAGAAAGAGGAAGGTTCGGAGTTCTGGGTGGTCTGAGAACCCCAAGAAGACAAACATGGCCACTGATGAGCTGTTCCAGGTGTTAGTTACAGTCATGTTCCCCACAGGCCACAAGGACAAGGGGCACGCCCGGGTTAGTAGCAATCGTTCACATTATAGATGCTCTGGAAAAGTGATTACACATGCGTGAGGGCCTGGGCACTAAAGAAAGCTGAAAACAAAAGGGGCAAGGGAGATGACTCAGTCTGTTAAGTGCTCGTAAGCATGAGGGCCTGAGTTAGATTTCAACAACTCATGTTAGAAAGCCAGTTCGGGGAATGGACAGCCAGCCTAACCTACTTGACAAATTGCAAGCCAGTAATAGACCTAGCTCAGAAAACAAGGTAAATAGTGCCTGATAAATGGCCATGGAGGCATGTGTCCCCATGCATTGCATCTGCACACACATGAACATATGCACACACACACGTAAAAATATAAAAATGCTCCATCCCCACAATTGCATCATTGTTTTAAATATTTGGACAGTAAACTGTAGCTGAGATGAATATCGCATATGAACTTAGACTCCGAGCAATCAATTTATACCTGCACCATTTACTTATGCATCACTTTGGAGAGCTATCTATCATCTCTTCTTTCAATTTCTGTGTCTTTAGGATTTTCTTTAAAAACAAGTAAGCTGACATGTATAAAATGCCAATACATAGTAAGTGTCCAGTCAGTTATTAAGATGTGTGTTGCAAATGAGTCACCGTGTCCTGTCCTAGGACTTTGTGGAAGGCGACACTTACAGAATGCTATAGTTTTTGTATTGTTTGTTCCTACCTAAATTTATGTTGAAATTTGGTTATCAAGGCTTGTATTGGATAATGGAACTTGATAAAGGATTAGTATCTTTCTTCTAGGACTGAATCAGTTCTTACAGGAATGGATTAGTTTATGCAAACGTGAGCTTATAAAAAGTAGGTTAGTTTTTTTGTTCTCTTCTTTCCCACCAGATGTGGACTGACAACGTTTAGAGTTGTGAGCCAAATAAATATCTTCTCGTTATGTTACTCAGTCTTAGATACTTTGTTATAGCAACAAGAAAAGTCCAAGGTCATGAAGTACAGGTGTAATGAATCCTGTGTCCTTCTTACACAGTTGGAGAGGGAGACTCTGAGAGGCTCAGGGACCTAGGTTCACCTGTGCCGGAAACTCAACTTTGGAAATAGCATTAACCTTCCAGAACACAACAAAACCAAGCACCTAATACTCAATGTTGTGCACACAAAACCCTCAGTAGGGTCCTTTTCTGACTTAGGTATAGCAAACATCTGAAGAAAGCCCTATGATTTAGTACCAAAATAGCATTGTTTGAACTTAGCATGAACAGCTGGGTTTGGAGGGAAACGTGAAGACACGGACAAGCCTCAGACACACTGCAGAGCTGGAAGCACTCTGATTTTTCTCATCAGTCCTGTTCTGAGTTCTGTCCGTCAGTCACTCCGTGTGACTTGTGCCTCACCCATGCAGGTGCCTGGAGGCCTCAAAGACTTCCTGTTTCAGCTCTTTCTTTCCGTCAGTGTGCAAGTGATTGACGAAGCTGGAAGAGTCCTATTGAACATAAAGAGACTGTTCAAAAGAAGCCAAGACTGTATACCAGCAATGTGGATTCAGATAGTAAAGTTTAAAGCATTAGGGAAAAAAAAAAGGAGTGAGTTTGTGTGGGGTTAAAGGTCATTACAGTGTTTGGTGAATCTGCTCTGTGAAGTCTGTCTTAAGTAGTCTGGCCAAATTACTTTTTAAAGTATTAACTAGTAATTGGGACCGTATTCAAGGCCATAGAAGTTCCTTCAGAAATTTCGTTTCCTCCTTTTTTCACCCTCTGACATTTTGTGTGTGTGTGTATGTGTCTAGACACACATGTGCTATGTATGTGTGGAAGTCAAAAGACAAATTGTGTAGTCCGTTCTCCCCTTTCATCATGTAGATCCCAGAGATTGAACTCAGGAGTCCTCAGACTTTACCCTCTGGCTCTCTGTTCCCTCTGAATTCTTTTCTTTATTGTAAAGGTTTTAATATGATTTGGAAGTCCGTCAAGGAGTTGTAAACTTGACCAAACGTTGGTTTCAGTTCTAGAACCAGGACCTTGAGTTCTTGAGTTTCTGTCTGTTTGTCTGTCTGTCTGTTTGTCTGTTTGTCTGTCTGTCTTCATCTTTCCTTTCCTCCTTTCCTCCTTCCTTCCTTTATTCTTTAAGAAAACAATGTGAAGTACAATGTAATAATGGACATTATAGACACTGGCAAAAGACTTATTCAAATGTGGTAAAACAGAAATAGAACCACAAGTTGCTGTGACCATTATAGGAGGCAGAAAATGCTTTGAAGTGGGAAAACAGTAACAAACTAGTTCCAATGTAGTCTCTCTGGGTATATTAACCACACAAGGTTAGGTAGGATCCAAGACCAGTTGTAAATGGTCAAGACAAAATGAACTCAATGGTATTTTGTAGAAGTTTTTGTCTAATGTTGCTTTGTTTAGGCATTTTTTTTGTCCCACTGGTATTTTCTTTATATATTATGTTTTCTAACTTTGTGTTTTTTATGGAGGACTTTTTAGGTGTGTGTCCTTGTGTTTTTTCAGTTTAAAAAATTATGTTTTTTTTGTTTGCTTGTTTGTTTTCTAAGAAGACAGGGAGAAAGAAAGGCTGCGGAGTTATGGAGGACTGGTTGCAGATGGGGGATGGGAAACTGATTAGAATATATTGCATGAAAACATTTCTATAAAAAAGAAAACTTAAAAAATATTTTTAATACACAATGCTTCATGAATTTGTGTGTCACCCTTGCACAGGGGCCGTGCTAATCCTCTCTGTAGTATTTCAGTTTTAGTGAGTGTGCTGCCAAGGAAGCATGACCTTTCATTTCTTATTTGGCAGCTTCTCTGAGATTAATACAATGAGAAACTGTTTTTCTTTAGAGTAACTTGCCTTTTGGAAAATATTTTTTTGTATAAATTTATATTTACTTCAGATTTTCTTTTCACAAAAATTTTAGTGGAAAATTAACAAAATTTCAAAATTGAGAATTCAAGATTTTCTGAGGACTTAAGCATTCTACTGAATGTTTAATAATTGACAAGGTGACAAGGCATGTTTCTTTTATTCCCTTCCAACAATGTGGGTCATTTAAGACCCAGTACAGAATTATGTTAAGAACCTCTACACAAATCTCCATGACAGGGAGATTATTTACCTGCTCAGCTGAATGGTGAGTGCTTGTGATTCAGAGACACACAGTAGGATTTATTGGAAATCTTGATTTTTCTATATGTTATTTTTGAATTCTAGTTTTGAATTTAGAAATTCAGAAATATCCAATCAATTTGTTCTGTTTTTTTTTCCCCACAGATTTTTATGTAAGCATACTAATGAGATATGAGAGTACATGGAAACAAAAAAAAATATATACATCAGACAGTACATTGGTGGATAACTGTCACTATATGTCTTTCCTAAGCTATATCACACCCAGTGCCAAACATGAACTCAGTGTATTAATAAACTGCATGTTGGGTACCATTGCCATGCCAACGGAAGTTCATCAATTATAATACTCTGATGCAGCATGTTGGTAGTAAGGGAAGATGCAGAGGCCTTTGTGCCATCAGTTCATAGCTGCTGCCAATGTAAAACTGGTGTAAGAAATAAAGCAAATTTCCCTTAAAAAACTACAAAAGGAAAACTCTTAAAACAGATTTGGTTGAATTTGAGGAAGGGTAGATAATGAATGATACAAAAACAAAGCTCTGAGTTAAACCTTGGCTGCTCTCTGGGCTCGTGGATCTCTAAGCTGGTCTGTAAGAAAGAGTAATATAGTTACAAAGATAAGGAATGATACATGAGCAACTGCACTCACCCTCTCTCTCCTGTTCTGTCTTTTGCTGACACTGGTGTTGAACTGTCCTTCTTTTGAATGAGTTTAACTAGACTTCAGTGGCTGCATTCAGTCTTCAAAATGCTGATGAGTGTGGAGAAGAAATTGAGGCTGGCTTTCAAGGATCGAAATGTCTGGTTGACACACAGAAGGTGCAGATACAGAAATGGAGGGAAAAGATAGGGGAAGGATGGGGAGAGCTTGAGCTCTTTAAGGAGTGCCACTGGAATTTAGCTAATATATACATTTAGGGTCAGTTTTGGAAGTGTTTGAAACTGGTATTTGGGGTGAACATGGGAAGGGTTTGCTTCTCTCCTTGGAGAGGTTCCATTACGTTTACCCTAGAGGGTCTTTATGAGAATACGTTTCTCAAACTTAAAAGCTTTGCGGTTAATTGCTCTCTGGGGTTGTATACAGTAAAACTCACATATATGCTCCAAAGACAATCTCATTAAATATCACCTCTATGGCCAAGTCTTCTATCCTCTGAAGGACATTCACCATACCTTCTGGTAATCGATGAAGAAGCGTTGGGTTGCAGCAGGACACAATTCAGCATAAACACCTGGCTTAAGGAACACATGCTTACTAACCCCGTTCTATTCTGCTATGGAACCTGTGGAGCTGGACGGTTGGTGCTTACTGAGGTCCTACTATGTGCTAAGCCCTGAACTTCATGCTTTTTGTGTGTTAACCCATGAATCCCTTAAACACCCACTAAGTTCAGAGGAGTAAATAAATTCAAAATGGCCAAGAAGCTGTTAAAACATTACGGGTGAACATTTGATCATGTTTATCTTTAGATCATTCATTGGCTCAGAATCTCAGTGTAATAATTAGTTAAAAATAACTATGCGGCTCTTTTGGTACTTTGTTCAAAAATTTCTGCTGTTGAGATGTTTACACATGCATTTTCGTTGTGGTTCAACTCACAATAGCTTGGAAATTGAACCAACCAAGGTGCCCATCAATTGGTGAATGAATAAAGAAAATGTGATACATTTACTCAATAAAGTATTACTCAGATGTAAAAAGAAAACCAAAATCATGACTTTTTTAGGTAACTGGAAGGAACTGGAAAAAATTACTCTGAAGTCATCCAGGTCCAGATAGACACATGGTGTGTGTTCTGTCTGAGAGGTGGATATTAGCTTGAAACCCGTTGTTTTGTATGTTTAATCTAGAGTACATGTAAAAGTCAGAAAACTGGAAGTGGACATGGGGGAAGGTGTCTGAAGGTATGTAAGTGTTGGGGGCAGTGTAGTAAGCCAGAGGCAAAATGAAAGAGAGGAAACGCTGAGGGTGGAAAGGCTCAAACATGGAGAGGACGGAGCATGGGGAAATGAGGTGTTGATGGAAGGCTTGGTCACTAAGAAAACAAATGTAATAAAAGTTTTAAAAAGGAGAAAGTGATTCTAGCTCAAATGCTCATAATTCAAATCTCGACTCTTTAAATAAACTTAATTAAAAACAGTTGAGATAATATGATTGCATATTTTCTTCCCTCCTCTTGTCTCTCCAGCCCCTCCTTTCTCTTTTTCAAATCCATGGCCTCTTTTTCTTTACTTGCTATTACTTGCATATACATATATACAGCCATACTCCTAAATATAAGCCGCTTGGTCTGTATAATGTCACTTGTATGTATGTTTTCAGGGCTGACCATTCGGTATTGGACAACCAATTGGTGTGCTCTTTCCTGGAGAAGACCGTTTCTCTCAGCATTCCTTAGCTGCCTGTAGTTCTTTGTGTCGGGTTGAGGCCTCATGGTCTTCCCCCATCACTTTGACATGTCTGTTGGTGTCGTCCTTGTTCAGCTCATGTTTAGGCCATCATGTAGGTGAGACTTAAAGATTGTAGCTTCTCACAGAAATGTTACTCTGTTGCCATTAGATCAACTACGTATTGCTTGGGGGAAGAGCCATTTTAGAAAGGAGACTACACAGGAAAACAGCAGCAGGAGTTCCAGCTGACGATCTGAGATCTGTAAAGGCGGAGGAGTAGGGTGGAACAGGAAAGGTGGACGTGAGAGCTATTTGGAAGGTGTGCTAAGGCAGTGTGTTTGCCTTGAAGAGCTACTGATTCTGCCTTCACACCATTGATACTTGGCTTTTTAAGGTCACCTGCCTGTCATTACATTCAATGAGCACTATCCAGAGACAGCCCTGTGCTAAAAACTGGCATGTTATTTGTAACAGCTCTTCTTGATTCTTTCGTGGTTTAATTCTCTTCCTACTTTTCCTGCTTCCATCTCTCTGGCCTCTTTTTTGTAAGTTCCTTTTTTTATTTGTATCTTAGCCAGAGCCATAACTCTGGTAGATTGTCTGTGTAGAATGTGCAAGCTCCTGATTAAGTTTCTAGTGCCATAAACAAACACGTTTCTTGACATTGGAAAGATGGATTCAGTCTATAAAGTGCTTTCAGAGCAAGCACGAGGAGCTGAGTCTGGTTCCCAGAAGCCATGTAAAAGCCAGGCATGGCGATGGGCACTTGTAATCCCAGTCCTGGGTAGGGGGAGAGAGAAGAGCCTCTGAAACTTGCTGGAAGCTCTGGGAATACTGAGAGAATTTATCTCAAAATAAAGGTGGGACATGATCAAGGAAGAAAGCCAGTGTCAATCACTGTCTTCCACATACACATACACACAGGAACATGTGTGCCTTCATGCACGTACACACGCACACAAGCACACACACATGTATGCACACACAGGAAGTTTCTCATATCTTTATCTCAGGCCCTTACTTCCTCATTGCCTTGAGCAAGTGATGTAGTCTTTGGTCGCTTCAGAGGCCACAGGCATCTTTATCAACTGTATTTGCAGCCCAGACCCAGTCTCTTCATCTCAGGCTATAGACAAAAATCCCTTAATCTACCTTTTACTTTAAATCTATGCAAGGAGTCAGTAAACCATAGCTCAGTGTTAAAACCTGGTCCTTCAATGGCTATGTATTAATAATGAATTAAAAATATATTTGAAAAGGTTGTAAAAATCAATCAATCAAACAAACAAAAAAAGCAACACAAGACTCACAAAAGCTAAAGTATTTATTTTGTAGATGTTTGCTGAACAAGTTGGCAGATTTTCATCCATATCGTCCCTTAAGTGTGTGAATAGCTAATTTTAATTATTAATGATAGCTATCTCCTAAGAGTTTCAGTAACAAGTGTTGAACTTTTTCTCCTAGGGAACACAGACCTCTGGTTTCGACATTTGTGCATCTACCAACATACAGTTTTATAATTTTGTGTGTTTTTATTAAAAATATTATTGAATATATTTTGTTGCTTTGTTATTATTGAGCTTATAGGCCAAATCACCATATCAATCCTGATCAAAGCTTATCTGGTACATGTAATTAAAATTTTTATTCATGAGTATTATATTCTGTGTGTGTGTGTGTGTGTATGTTATTCTCTTTGAAACTAAAAGATATTTTGCTTTGGGGCTGGAGAAATGACTCAGCAGTTAAGAGCACTTGTTGCACTTGCAGAGGACTTGTGTTCAGTTTCTAGCACCCACATAGTTGTGCACATCTATCTGTAACCTCGGTTCCATGGAATCTGATGCCCTCTTGTGACCTCTGTGAGCATCAGGATTGCATGTGGTCCACACACATACATGGCAGACAAAACATTCTTACACATAAAATAAAATAAACAAATCTTAAAAAGTCTGTGTCAGAGACTGGATGTCTTTCTATTTCTTTGTCTCGAATTTCTAATATAATGGTAAATCATAGTAGCTCGATTCGGGCAATGGTCTGTCCTTCTAGACAGTTTGGGTAACAGCCCTGTTTTTATGGCTCTATTGGACAGGTCTTATATTCCTAGTGTTCTCATAGATGGCCCAAACTCCAACAGCTTTGTGCAAAGGTCATCTGGCCTATTAAAACTAAGAATTGTTCCTCATTTTGGAGACTGATGAAGGAGCCCTAATTGTCCCCAAATCACGTTCCTGGTCACTCCTTCCTTGTCTTGAAGAATAGCATATGTGCGCTGAATAGGTTTATTCTGTTCCTGCTGAAGTGGCTGAATGTGTTTCTAGTTCACGCTTGTACTAACTTATCTCCCCAATGAAAAATAATTTGGCCACACTCTTACCATTGTTTTTGAATATTCCTCATCTTTTGAAATATGAATAGGCTGATAATTTCCTAAATGTGGTGGTTTGAATAAGAATGTCCCCGATAAACTCCTATATTTGAATGCTTAGTCACCGGGGAAAGGACTAAAAGAATACAAAGTGTGACCTTGTTGCCGAGGGTGGGCTTTGAGGTTTCAAAAGTCCATGTCAAGCCTCAAGCCTCTCTCTTTACCTATGGATATAGAGTTTTTTGCTACTTCTCCAGCACCATGCCAGCAAGCCTGCCTGAGTGCCACCATGCTTCTTGCCATGATGACAATGGACTAACCCCTGAAACTGTAAGCAAGCCCCAATTAAACACACACACACACACACACACACACACACACACACACACACACACACACACACACACATTTTAAATAAGACTTACCTTGGTCAAGGTGTCTCTTCATGGTAATGGAACATTGATTAAGACACCAAATTTTCAAGTTATAGTTTGATTAATAATGTCATTTTCCAGGCATTTCTCTTTTTGTTTCTCTCTTCACACTTTAATATAGAGTGGGGAGTAAAATAATTCCTTCAACAGTTCACTTAGAAGTCCCATTAGCTAAGTGCCCACAATGGAAAAACTGCCTTCCATAAGACATTAAGACACAAATACAAATCAGTCACATTATTTGCCATGTTACAGAAAGAAACACTTTTACACCACTGTCCATAACCTCCACATTTCCATCTAGACCTAAACAGAATGCCCTTTACTTTACACTATTTCTATCAACACTGTGTTCATAATTGCTTAGGTATTTTCTAAGAAGATGGAACCCTTCTCTAGGACTGTCCTTTTTTTCTTTCTGCTTTGTCTATTCATGGAAATGTCAGGTCTATTCACGGCAATTGCATGAACATGATATCCTTCCAGTCTCAACTCATTATGAATTTTGAATATTTATTGTAGTAGCATGTCCACTTCTTTGATACCAGTCTTTGTTTTTGTTCCTATAACGGATTACAGAGTGGCTTATAAACAGGATTTTACTTCTTGCAATTCTGTAGGTTGGGGCTTCCAAGAGAGAAATGGTGCTGTGGTCAGGTACTGATGAGGCCCCTACTCTGAGACGTGGACTACTGACTTCTGGGTGTGACCTTACTTGAGAAGCCACACACCTCTGTCCATGGTTACTTTCTTCTCAGAGTGCGGATGAAAGACACGTCTTTGTCACATTTTACATGGCAAAATAACCAAACAAAAGCACAAAAAATCCCTGAAATGTGGCAATAAAAACACAGAAGAATGACACTTGTTTGTAATATGAGCCCTAACATGAAGGCAGTGTGGCTCTTTGATTTTAGTTATAACACTGATTTTTTTTGGCATGGGTTTGTATCTTACAAAATTTGAATTTGTTTATTAATTATAACAGCTTTTTTGATGATGTATTTGGAGTTATCTAAATACACAAACATGGCATATGCAGACAGTTTAAATTCTACCTTTTATTTTGAATGTTCTAAATTCTTTTTCTTGCCTAATTGCTTTGGCCAGAACTTCCTTATACAATGAACTGTAAGGAACAGTCAGCCTCCTTGTGCCACTCCTGATTTTAATAAGAAAGCCTTCAACTTTTTTCTATTATTCTCTTATTTTTTTATACAGTATATTCTAATTGAATTTTCCCTCCCCCAACTCTGAGATCCTCCCTATCTCTGCCCCCATTGGAATCCATACTCAATCTGTCTCAAACAGAAACATCTAAAAAAAGAGGCATATAAAATAATAAAATAAATAAACACTGGAATAGGATAAAAAACACTGGAATAGGACAAAACAGAAGAAAAAGAGACAAATGAAAAGAATGAGAAACAAATACACAAAAGACACATACATTCTTACTAAAAACAAAACTAGAAGGTGTAATATACAAGCAAAGAACTTTAAGGTTAAAAAAAGTGTGTGTGTGTATGTGTCTGTGTGTAGCCTTCAACTCTTTTTTTTAATTTTTATTTTTTTATATTATCACAGGTTATTTACTTTGTATCCTAGCCATAGTTCCCTCCTTCATTCCCTCTCAACTCCACCCTCCCTCATCTCCTCCCTGCCCCTTTCCAAGTCCACTAATAGGGGAGGTCCTCCTCCTCTTCCATCTGGTCCTAGCTTATCAGATATCTTCAGGACTGGCTGCCATGTCCTCCTCTGTGACCTAGCAAGGCTGTTCCTCCCTCAGAGGGGCGGGGGGAAGGTAAAGGGGCCAGTCATTGAGCTCATGTCAGAAATAGTTCCTGTTCCCCTTACTAGGGAACCCACTTGGTTACTGAGCTACCATGGGCTACATCCGAGCAGGGGTTCTAGGTTATATCCATACATGGTCCTTAATTGGAGAAACAGTCTCATAGAAGACCCCTGTGCCCTGATGTATTTGGTTCTTGTGGAGCTCCTGTCCTCTCTAGATCATACTAACTCCCCCTTCTTTCATATGATTCTCTGCACTCTGCCGAAGGTTTGGTTATAAGTCTCAGCATCTGCTTTGATACACTGCTAGGTAGAGTCTTTCAGAGGCCCTCTGTGGTAGGCTCCTGTCCTGTTACTTGTTTTCTCCTACTTCCCCTGTCTATCGCATTTGCCTTTCTAAGTGAGGATTGATCATCTTACTCAGGGTCCTCTTTCTTGTTTATCTTCTTTAGGTGCACATATTTTTAGTATGTTTATCCTATGTTATAGGTCTATATAAGTGAGTATATACCGTGTGTGTCTTTCTGCTCCTGGGGTATCTCACTCAGGATGATCTTTTCTAGATCCCATCATTTGCCTGAAAATTTCATGATTTCCTTGTTTTTAATTGTTGAGTAGTATTCCATTGTGCAAAAGTACTGCAATTTCTGTATCCATTCCTCCATTGATGGTTTGTTTCTAGATTCTGGCTATTACAAATGAAGCTCCTACACACATGGTTACGCAAATGTCCTTGTTGTGTACTTGAGCTTCTTTTGGATATATGCCTAGGAGTGGTATAGCTGGATCTTGAGGAAGCGCTATTCCTAGTTGTCTGAGAAAGCACCAGATTGATTTCCAAAGTGGTTGTACATACCCACCAGCAATGGGGGAGGGTTTCCCTTCCTCCACATCCTCTCCAGCAGGTGTTGTCACTTGAGTTTTTAACCTTTGCTGTTCTGACAGGTGTAAGGTGAAATCTCAGGGTTCTTTTGATTTGCATCTCTCTGATGGATAAGGAGCATCTCTTTAGTTGTTTCTCTGCCATTCAATATTCTTCTACAGAGAATTCTCTGTTTAGCTCCATACCCCATTTTTAATTGTATTGTTTGATTTATTGCTTTTTAATTTCTTTAGTTCTTTACATATTCTGGATATCAGCACTCTGTCAGATGTAGGGTTGATGAAGATCCTTTCCCAGTCTGTAGGCTGTCGTTTTGTTCTGATGACTATGTCTTTTGCTTTACAGAAACTTTTCAGTTTCATGGGGTTCCATTTATTAATTGTTGCTCTTAGAGCCTGTGCTGCTGGTGTTCTGTTCAGGAAGTTGTCTCCTGTTCCAATGAGTTCCAGGCTCTTCCCCACTTTTTCTTCTAACTGATCTAATGTATCTGGTTTTATGTTGAGGTCTTTGATCCACTTGTTCTTTAGTTTTGTGCAGGATGATAAATAGCCTTCAACTCTTAAAGCATTAATTATGATGGTACCTGTGAGCTTGTGTTATATAGCTTTATTATGTGAGGTATACTTCTTTTACATCTAGCGTGATGAGTTTTCTTTTTTAAATCATGAAGTGATACATTTTTCAAGTTAAACTTTCTGTAGGTTGTATTGTTTTATTTTTCATTCTATCATTGTGATGTTTCAGATTTACTTCTCCGTTTATGTTGACTATGTTTGTGTTCTAAAAATGAATTCTATTTGGTCACAATGAGTAATTACTGACTATGCTGTTGAATTTAGTTTGTTTACACTTCAGTGAAGACTATGTAGTCTTTATGAGAACTCACTACAAACATGTGAGAAGTTTTCTTGTTTGGTCCTTATAATGGAGGTTCTAATTATGTCAAGACATGGAGCACTAAGCAACTGCTGCACATAACCATTATCATATCATTTGTGCTTACTGTGAGTATTAGGTGGGTTGGATATTTCCAGTGGAACACTTACAGAAGTAAATCTAACTTTGAGTTTTTGAACTCTCAGTCACTTCCCAGTCATACAACTGTCGCTTTGGAGTAGCTGAAAGTTATTCTATTTCTTTACATTAGTAAGACTTAAAATCATAACAAAACTAAATTGTGCATATCATGGAGCTTCTTAGGTAAAATTTACAATATGCCTTGGTGTGTGTGTGTGTGTGTGTGTGTGTGTGTGCGTGTATATTAGAGGTAGATATCTGGTGTATATTTCAATCACTCTCAACTTTATTATTTTTTGAGAGAAGGTCTATTGCTGAACATGGAGCTCCCTGATTCAATTGTACTGGCTAGCTAGAAAGTTCCTAGAAGAAGCTTGACCACCTTCCAAACTCTGTCATATATGATTTTTTAAATGTAGGTACTGGGAATAGAACTCATGTCCTTCTGTTTGTATGGCAAGTACTTCATCAACTGACTGTCTTAACCTATTCCTTGATATGCTTGGGGAAATAAGACCATGATTCTTAAAATGGAGGCATTTGGGTAGACACAAATGAAATTGGTAACTTGAAATCCTCAAATGACTATGGTTCTATATAGCCATGGAAACAGTGCCTGTCAGAGGAAGACACTTGCTTGATAAATATTTCTTAAGTTCGTATCAATTGCTTTGCAAAATGGTATCTACCCTCTCAAGAGCCACTAGTTTAGACCCCATTGCTGCCAGCTTATATCAGTATACTCTAGGAGGGTGAGAGTTTGAGGAAGACAAACTGCATCTCTTAAGCTTGAATGATATTGCTAGATAGTTTTGGAAGTATTCTCAAGACAATATGGAAAACATACTGCAAAACTGTTATCAAGCAGAGTATTCTACATACATTCTGAATTCTGAATTTACCACCTCAGCATGATCATGTTGGATCAGACAGTGACCCATGTTCAATAGACCAAGATGACAGATCTCCTCCGGCACAATTTAGAGTAAAGAATCCAATGTTTCATTGAGACAAGAATACTAAGTTGAGTTTGTTTGTGAATGATCTGCATGGAATATCTGAAAGGCGAAGAGGAAAGTCCTTTAGTTAAACAAGAATAGCTAAGGGAGGAAGAATCACAGTCTTTAAAAAGCAATATGAGGGTGACAGTGGGAGGTGCTGTCATTGGCAGGATGCCATGATCCTCATATGAAGGACAGTGACAATGTTAAGCTTCAAGAGACAGAGTGAACGAAGTCAACCCAACTAGATAGCAGGAAACACAATCTGAGCCTAGTTATCTTCTCTCAACACCATGCGTTTGTCATTTACCTATGTTGCTACTGCACATCACTGTCTCACTCATTCTGATTGCTATGTAGTTTTATGTTGTGTGGATACAGCACAATTTGCTTAGTAGTTCTGTCATGGACATACCCTTGTATAGTGTGTAGAACACAGGTCATGTGATGTGTTTGAAGGTTCTCAGTCACTGGAAGGTGCTGGAGTCTTATGTTTATCCCTCAGATATTTTAGAAAATTATTATTTGAAGTAATGGGTGTGTAACCAAACCTTTTGCATATAGGCCAGCGTTCTACCACTTATTAACATGGACTCTTAAAGTTGTGTGCAATTTAACCACACTTCCAATAGGTGGCAGCAACATCATTTAGGGGCATAACCTTGTAGGCTTTTGTGAAGGTAATTTGTTGATAAAATTATCTCAGATATGATCATGCTTATTTGGTTGTTAGACATGTTTACTATAGTTGTTTAGCTTCATCATAAAAATCTGAAAGTATGAATGATCAATAGAGTAGTATTCCACAGTACAATAGACATTTGAATTCAGGTCTTGTGAATTCTAACTATGCTATATCTTATATATATTTAAAAGACCTCTAATACTTTGAAATTAACCATTATCTTAGATTTATTACAAAGTCTTAGACTTATGTTGTATTTAAGTTTTTTTTCTAGTTTCCATGGAAGACATGTAAGCTGAAATAACATTTCAAATTCCATTATGAGAACAAGATGTTTTACTTCTAAGTACCTCTGTATTTCCCTCTGGGTTTTGTTTCAAATATGCTCATTAAAACAGCAATGCTAAAACGCTATACAAACATAAAATAAAATCATGTTTTAAGAGAATCTACTAGAGAATTCAATCTACTGTGCACAGTATGCTACTGAGATAAATTTGAGTTCAATTATATATTATTGCCTTCTACTTTGATTTATAATTCTATGTCGAATTTATTTGTCTACATGTGTTATTTGGTTTTGTAATTTTGTTAGCTTCTTATTGATTCTTTGTGAATTTCACATTATGCGCCCCAATCCTACTCATCTTCCCATCCTTTCATATCTGCCTTCTGCCCCTGCAAGCTCCCAACCAAAAGAAACCAAACCAAACCAAACCCCAACAACAACATATCTCGCTACGAGAGCTGCAGTGTGTCACATAGTATACCCCTTTGCCCAAATAGCATTACTTGCAAATGTTCATTGCAATCAGTCATTGGTCTGGTTTGGGGCCTCTGGCTTCCACACTATCAATACTGGATTGTTACCGGGACTCCTCCTCAGATATCCTGTTGTTGTTGTCCTGGTGAACCCGCAGCTTTGGTTCTGTAGGACTGGCTCCTTCACGAGTTCCAGCAGTTTATAGATGGGGTAGATTTTGGAGTTGGCCAGCTCAAAGCCCTGGATCTGGGCCTTGGTGGAAGCTGAGTTGTTCAGTCCACCAGCTCTCTTGTGCCCTAATTGCTAGGGCCAGCTCTTCTGCTTTGCTCAGGTGAGGTGTGGGGCCCACCCCCCAAATGATACAGCCAGTGAGAGGTGAAGCCAGCTTACTTGCTCTCACTTCCTGGGGCCAGCTCACCCAAGTTGCCCAGGTGAGGTACCAGGCCAACTCTCCAGCATGCCTGCCACCACTACCCAGGTGAGGTAGGGGCCTGTTTTCAGAATGCTGTAGCTGGTGAGGGGCAAAAACAACTCTCCCATGCCTGGTTTTGTATTTTTTTAATGTGGCAAAAGTACATGAGTGAATTAACCACAAACATAAGAACTCTCTAGAAAGACAGAACCAACAAGATGTATTTAGATAGATAGATAGATAGATGGAACACGGAGACACAGCGTATTTTTAGGGGAATTGCTTCATATTATTACGGAGGCCAATTAGCTCCATGAAAGACTGTTTGAAAGGTTGGAGATCAGGTAGGCTGTTTTTTGTCTCAGTCCAGTCTGAAGGCCCCAGAACCAGTCCTCTCAATATGAGGGGAGGGCCTGAGAACCTAGGAGCTCACTAGTGTGAACTGCAGAGTCCAAATGGTGGCACACCAGGAGCTATGATGCTTAAGAGCAGGAGAAGAATGATACCAGCTCTAGAGAGAGGGGAGATTTGTGTCTTCCATTTTTGGTTATCTGGACCCACAGCTGACCAGATAGCGCCTACTCACAATCCTTACTCAGTTCACAAATGCCAGTTGAACATTCATATATATATATTCATATATATATCTATATATATGACCAGTACTTTATATGCTACATAGATGTCCTTTAATTCATTCAAATTGGCACCTAAATTTTTTGAGGATTATCTTATTTTATGTGTATTAGTGTTTGGTCTGCGTGTATGTATGTATGTGCATCACATTCATGCCTGGTGTCCCTGGGTCCAGAATTGGGCATCGGATTACATGGAATTCTGCTTAGGGATAATTATGAGTCACTGTGTGGGTGCTAGAAACGGAACCTGGGTCCTCTGCAAGAGCAGCCAGGGCTCTTACCCAGTGAGACATCTCTCTAGACCCACATTTTGTACATTTTATGGTGGAGTTGTTAGGTATAATATTAATTGTAATGCATATTAGTGCTAACATGCACGTTGGTATTAGATGCATCATTTTGTAGATTCACTTTGGAAAAAAGTGTATATTGACTGCAATCGAATTTGATTTGCTTAATAGGAGCTAAATTCTATCCATTAGTCAATGCTTCCCATATGCATATGGGTGTGGGGTCACCCTCCCTTTTATGGTTTTGCTTTTCAGACTGAGGCTGATAACTTGATTTCTCTAAAGTAGCATAGCACTTATCTTCTGTAAGTCCTAAAGAAATTATTTCAAAAGAAAGAGGGGGAGAGGGAGATAGAAAAGAAAACCTATGTTTCAGAATAGGTTTTCGGAAGCCAGGGGATCTCGGATGGGAGTCCTTGCTGAGATCAGAGGATGTGACTGACATGCCCACAGGGCAACCTGCAGGCAGGGACAGTTCCCCCAGGCAGAAAGAGAAAACAAATCGTTTTCAGCACGGTCTCTGATGTCTTTTCCTGTCAGAAGGTCACAGAGAATGGGCTATGGTTCTGGTTGATGGAGGTAATTTTTTTTAATTTTTTTAAATTTATTTATTTTTATATCAATCACAGGTTAGGTACTTTGAATCCCAGGCGTAGCCCCCTCCCTCATTCCTTCCTACCCTCCCACTCCCTCCCTCATCTCCCTCCTCCCCGCCCCCTCCAAGTCCACCAACAGGGGAGGACCGATGGAGGTAATTTTATGCAGGAATGTTTTCAGGTGTCACTTCCTCAGCAGCCTGGGTAACCCCGCTTCCTTTTACCTTTTAGTTTTTCCCTGAGACAGGGCTTCACCATGTAGCTTTGCCTGGTCTAGAATTTCTTATGTAGACTACGTTGGCCTGAAACTCACAGAGATCTCCGTGCCTCTCTGGGATGTGCTGGGATTAAAGGTGTACCCCACTACCCTAGGCTCCTCACCTCCCTTCTCTTTTCTTTTCCTTTCTTTTCTTTCATTCATTCATTTTTTTTTCTCCCCTCGAGACGGGGTTTGTCTGTGTAGCGCTGACTGTCCTGGACTTGTTTTGTAGAGCTGGCTGGCCTTGAACTCACTGAGATCCACCTGCCTCTGCCTTCCGGAGTGCTGGGATTACAGGAGTGCACCACTATGCCAAGACATCGCCCCTTTCTTATAGCTATATCCCCCCCCGCCCCCATTTTTCTTTACCTTCACTCCAGCTTGCTGAGCACATATCCTTTGATTTGCCAACTTACAAGATGGAAATTAACCTTAAATTTTCCTAATGACAAAAATCACTGAAGTAACACAGCCACAAATCAATTATTTTATCAGTCAAAAATGCCACATGCTCTGGGGGTTCCATGCAACAGCTGCCATGATTGGCTCTATCAATTATCCATAGCTTTCTTCTGGTGAATGGACATTCTAAATTTATCAAAATCTTTGTTGTGTGGTCAAGCACATATTTATCATTTTATTTATTTATTTGTTTTTTACATTGACACAAAATGAAGTTTTGTGCTTGCTCAATTATCAAAGAGGCACTTTAATAAATATTCGTTGAGGTGAAAAAAATTTGAGTGAAGAAAACTAGCACTGGCTTACAACAAGCATATGTTAGGTCATACTTCTCATACCAGTGTGTATATTAATGGGAAAATGAGCAGACCCACATTAGAATGTTTGGGACACCAAAAGAAGCATTTTAGGGCTGCTTGAAATAGGACAAGCCACAACTCTCTCCTCTAAAGAGGGCCTGTGAGAAGATGAAACTCACTTCAGAAAAACTACTGCAATCCAGGGTGTGTCTCCCATTTTTCTAACCTCCCCAAATCTTTCCCAGATGGACTGGAGCTGATCAAGTTCAGAATAGATGTTTGTATGAGCCTTGCTTGCTGCCGGTTTTAGCTGCCAGAAGAGAACACAACTGCACCAGGGCTACAGCTCTCCATCTGCTGAGGGAAACATGCAGACAGACAAATTATAAACCAGGCTATTTGGAGAGAAGGGAATCAAAGCTGAGTAAGATAATGTGTGTCAGGGCCTGATGAGACCAGCGAGAGGGCTAAGAAAGGCTGAGGTTCTGGACATGGTGCTTGCTTTCTGTCTGTTCCCAAATACCCATCCTCCTTGATATCAATGTGTTATTTATAGATTGGTGAATAGGCAGTTTCCCTTGTGTCTGGTCAAAGAAAATGTTTTTCTCTCTGCAGTGAGAGACATGCAGCCTCTGATATGCATTTAATCTATCTATTTAAAGCCAACTTCATGGTTTGATATATAGAACTTGGTAGACACCTGGCTGCTGTTCCTATGACTTGCCAATTACCCCTAATGCTTTGTAAGTATATATGATTGCGCACATTGATCAAAGGTGGCCAGTCCTTGTCTTACGGGACACACGTGGCTGAGGACAGTTAAGAACGTGCTCCAACACGAAATCATACACTTACTCAAAGTACTAAGAGTTCTCTTTGCTGCTAGTTTTTGTAATCTGAGTGCTTGGTTCTTCAGTGTGAACCTCACAGATGAACATGCTAAGCTGCAATGTCAAGAGGCTGGACACACCTGTCAGGGTGTGCTGCACCACTCAGGCTCTCACAAGATGTTTAATCTCAGTTCCAAGGGCAACCGTTTTCTATTTCACGACCTAAAAGTGGACAAATGGGCCAATGATATAGATCAGCACAAAAAGGGCCTTGCTAACACATTTTATTTCTTTAGTCTTGTATGGTGGAAGGAAAAAGTTGACTACTGAAAGTTGTCTTCTGCCCTCCACATGCACACTTTCACTAAACACACACACATACATGCACGCACGCACGCACGCATGTATACACACATGCACACACACTCACAACCATTTCTTGTAGTAAACTTGTCTGTGAAAATCTTTTTTAAATTAAATTTATTTATTTATTCCCTCCTCTCCAGCGGTCCCACCCGGACCCACTCTCTTCCCTCTTCTCCCTCCCCTTCTCCTCAAAAAGGGGAGCTTCACTCCGTACAAACCCATCCCAGTTCATCTAGTCAAACCAGCACTAAGTGCATCTTCTTCCACTGAGGCCAGAAAAGGCAGCCCAGTTAGGGGAAAGTGATCCAAAAGCAGGCAACAGAGTCCATGTCAGAGACAACCCCCCTCTGCTTGCTAGGGACCCACATGAAGACCAAACTGCCCATTGCTTACATATGCGCAAACACAGTTTTTAATTGCAGAAAATTGGAGAAATGCATAAGAATAGACACACCAGTCACTCAAATTATGGCTTGGAACCTTTACAAACTGGGTGTGGAAGCGTCTCTCTTCAAAGCTGCCAGGCCAGATGGCTGGCATTGTTTAACTGGAAGACCACGCAGACCACAGACTTTTATGGACCACATTCTAGAAGCAAAAAAGCAGCCAAGTTCTGAAATAACACTGCTGTTAGACTTCGCTTTGGTGTCTGCACACATAGGAAAATCAGTATGCACAGAGTATGGTTTGGAATTATATGGCAGAATCATGCTTGTTCTAAGGAAATTTTTTTCCTTACAAATAGCAATCTGGATGCTTTTTAGCTTATAAAATCTTTAAGAAAAAAAAACTTGACCCACATGATTCAGAAAAGGGAAAGCTATACACTGACTCCCATTTCATTTCTGATAACTGTGAACTGAGCAAGTGGCTTGCAGGGGACATCTGACCCCTGGCTTCGACCCTTAGCTAGCAATGCAATCATCAGTGAGACTCCATGTGAGCCGATCTGCTGCTGTGAAGTGCGTTGTACATCTAACCAGGAAAACATAGCGACAGTTAACAAGAACAGTTAGCTAGAAGTTGAACTACAGAAGCCAAAAAGCAAGGTTAGTACATTTAGAGACTTTCCCAGAACTGTGGGCTTTGAGGGAGTAGGTTTTTTTTTTTCCCACTTTGGCAGGTGGTGCCATTTATGCACTGAGTTTCTGGTCTGAACGAAGTGCCATCATGGAGACAGTTGTGCTAAGTCTAGGGGCTAACTAAGGTCCTGGCGCTGTTGCTCTGGCTCCGGACATGAGAGGGTTACTCTGTGTTCTCCTCACCACTGCCACTAGCGGTGGGGGGCTATATCCCTAAAGTAGTGGGACTGTCTAGTTCTGCACTGCAACTTCCAGAACAGTGGCTAACTAGCCTTTCTGTCTTTATAAGTTAACTGCCTCAAGAACCTCCTTGTAGCAATGGATAGCTGACTAACGTGGCCTGTTTACTTAAATGTAAGTTTGACATACTCTGTTGTCCAAAGGTGATTTTTCCTTCAGTGTTCTGGCATTGGACTAGTGCTTGGCTCATCTAACGTGTTTAATCCACATTTGCTGAATGAGTGAATTAATCTTAGTATTTTAATAAATGCTACTGATTTGACTTAAAATTGTCCTGCTATTTGTGCTCAGAAAATTTCTAGACCTATTCCCCCCCCCTCAAAAAATCCCAAACAAACAGAAAAACTTAAAATGAATGGCATAGAAAGAAAGGTTTTGGTAGAGATTGCAAGTAAATATGATTATCATGACTATTTAAGGACCAACATATTCTATTGCAACAATGTAAGTTCATTTTTGTTTTAAAAAGGGTCAGCTATAAAATTTCCACAATGAAATCCATTATTCTGTATGCTAATTTTAAAGGGCTATTGCAAGAATTATTTTTTTAAAAGTGAAATTCATAAAAAGTATACATTGATAGGCTTTGTTTTTTTTCAGGTCAGTTGAAGTGTATTTAGTTTTGTTTCTGTGTTTGATACAGAATTCTTCAAGTTTTTGGTTTCCTCCAACAGATTGCAATTTAAATTTTTTAAAGCTTTAATTATAATTTTGGAGTGAGAACAAATGCAATTCTTTTATAATTTAAATATTCATGCATATATGTATATTTATCACCCAAGAATAACACTTCACCATGGGAATGCTAAGATAACAGTGAAAGCCAGTTAATTTTATGAGACAAGTATGAAATAGAAAATCAGGGTGAAATAAATGTGACTAGACATGTATAAACAAATAGCTCATATTTCAATAGTAAGAAAAATGATTAGCAACAAAACTATTTTTAAATAATTTAAAAGTTACATTACTACATGAGCAATAGTATGTCAATTATTTATTTATGTTGGAAATATGGAATGACTTTAAAAATTGGGAAAAACTGTTAATTTTATGTTAAACATTTCAGTTGAACCCACACTGGTATCTTACTCTTTAAAGCTCACCTACAAATGATACTTATATATTATATATTATAATATATAATATGCACACATCCATATAATTGAGAACCATTGAGATATGGATCAGTGAGATGGCATAGCAGGTAAAAGAGCTTGTAGCCATGTTACATGACTTGAATTCAAAACTCCAGAACCCACATGGCGGAAGGGGGCGAAATCAGTTCCTGCAGGCTGTTCTCTGCTCTTCATATGGGGGCTGTGGAGTGTGTCTCCCTTCCTCCCATTGAATAAAAACACTTGTAAAATTGTTATGCTTTGAATAGAAAATATCCCCAAAGGTTCGTGCAATTAAAGTCTTGTTTCCCAGCAGATGGCACTATTTTAAGAGGGTCTGAAGCCTTCAGAAGGTGAGGCCAGCTGGCGGAAGTGGATCCTTGCAGTCCAGTTCTCCTTCCCTCCTAGGCAATCTCCCCCTGCCCTGTATCTGAGCCACTTGCCATTATGCTGTCTCCAGTACAATGGGTTATGCTTTTAAACTGAGCCAAAGTAAATGCTCCCTGTGGCAAAGCATTTCTGTTGGGTGTCTTGTTAGCTACAAAAAAAAAAAAAAAAAAAAGAGTTAGTACAGGTGGGTAGGTGAATTAATTTTCATTGAACAACCCTAGAAATTAAGGTAGTAGGAAGATGCAGAGGGTGAGCAGGGCAGAAAACCGACCCTTCAGCTGAAAATGTAATGCTGGTTTCTAAAACTAGGTTTCCAGGCAGCCCTTCCCTTACCCATCACCTGCCATCACTCTAGCAAAGGACAGAAGCCTACACTCAAGGGAATTGAAACAGGTTCTGTGGGCTCAGGACCAAGAGCTCTCTCTCTTCATATTTATGTGTGTATGTGTGTATATATATGTGAATATGAATGAAAACTAAAACAGAAGGGTAAGATCAAATCGACACTGTGAGGTACTGGAGTCGTTCTCCACACACTTATTCTACTCCATCCCATTAGTTCTTGGAATGCTACTTGCCAGGTTGGAATCTCCTGGGAGACAGGAGGCTCCTCTGCAGAGCCAAGACTTCCCAAGACAAAAGAACAAGTGATGCAGGGCTCCACAGATAACTACAAGTCCCTGAAGGAGCAGTAGAAGAAGCTCAGCCAACCACTGTCCGTGAGCACGAATGCCAAGCTTCAAGCTTCTGTCCATAAAAAATAGACTACTATTAAAAGCAGGTCTAGTTCCATATCAAAGCTGAGCAGGAAGTAAAAGGATTCCTCACCATCCACCCCTTACACATTACGATGTTTTGCTCATTATGAACACTTTATTATGGTGTTGTTGTTGGAATTCCTGTGGGGTAAACCCTCATAGGAATGTTATCACCCGACTCATAACTAGTTTTCATTTACGCCTGGTTTGTGGTGCTGTTCGCTGTGGGCTTTGACAAGTATAAAGCAACAGACAATCAACAGTACAGTATCCTGTAATCTTCAATGCTTCTCTGTGCTCTATCCCTCCATCCCTGGTGTATGAATGACCCCTGGAAAACATTGATTTTTAAATGTCTTATAATTTTGTCTTTTCTGGAGTATCATACAATTAATAGTTCAGTTTTTAAAAACTTTGCAGATATCTAGGAGTCTTCTTTATCTAGTATTTCACTTTGATAGTGTAGATATTAATTTCTTTTTACTTTTATTCCTTTGACATGAGTTTTATTACATGGCTCAGGTTGACTTAGAACTTATTATAACTGGCCAATTTTCCTTTTCTAATTGAAACTTTCTAATGAATATTCAACGTAGATAAAAATCTGTCTACACTGTGGAATACCTTTACTATAGATTACAAACTTTTTATATTTAGAAGTTTGCGTATGATATTTTTAGCAATATAGGGCACAATGTTCAAATCTTCTGGTGTAGCTCATTACAGTAGGGATGCCTAAAGGATTATTAATATAACTTACATTTTTTAATTTGTGTGTGCACCTGAGTGCATATCAAGACATGTGTGTAGAGGCCAGATTCTTGTGGGCCCAAGTGTTGCGCTCAGGTCATCAGCCTTGCTAGGAAGCACTTTTACCTGCTGAGCCCTCTTACCAGCATGACTATTAATGTAATTTTTATTTTATAGGAATTAAAGATAACAGTATGTATGTGGGTACATGGCAGTGGAACCAGACCTCCTTTCTTATTAAAAACACTGAAATGACGGGATTGTTAGAATTCTATATAATGGATTGTTATTACATTGATAGTTAAATTACAAAAGCATGTTATGGCTGCCTAGCTTTCATAATCATCTCTGAGGAGAAATAGGGCAAGGGAGAGATTTCTTTTTCTGTTCTCAGACATCACTCTTTGAATAATGGGATCGGTTTTAACTAAAGGTTCAGGGGCCAACCCCAATTGTTTTAAGTCAATCGGTTAACATCTTCCAATGACCTCCTTTGTTTGAATTTATGGTGTGTGTCTTTATCTACTTACCCATCGAAAGACATCTGTATGCTTTCCACATCCTGGCTACTTGAATGATGCTGCAATGAACATGGGGTCAGTTATCTTTTGGAGGTGTTGGTTTCACCTCCTGTGCGCAGATGGACACAGGAGGATAGCTGGATCATTTGATAATTCTATGTTAGTTTTTGGAGGGGCCTCCTTAGTGTTTCTACAGTGGATCACCAACATACGGTTACCCAATGGTGTAAGATGATTCTCTTTCCTCCATACACTTGGCCATGCTTGTAGCATCTTGTTTTGCTTAATCACAGCTATTCAAAGGAATACAAGGTCATCTTCACAGTCCATTTTCATTTTCATCAGTGCTGAGGAGGCTCATGCATGTCTCACACACCTGTTGGTCACTGTACAATTATCTTTGTTGAATGTTTAAATTAATAACAGCCTTTGCTCATTTTTAATTGGGCTATGTGTTTTCTTGCTGTCGAGCTGCATAGTATCTTTATAGGAATTGACGATTAATCCATTATCAGACACGTGGTTTGCAAATATTTGTTCCCAGCCTCTAGCTAGCCTTACATTTTGTGATTTCTTTTTCTTTGACAGTGTTTTTCAGTTGGGGTATATTAGCTGCTTTTCTTGTCGCTGTGATAAAATACCCAACAGAATCAACTTAAAGGATAACATTTTTTATTTTGGATGATGGTTTCAAGGCATCATACATAGTAGAGAAGGCATGCCAATAGGTGCACAGGTCACAGGGCCCATCATAGTTAACTGCTCAGCTTTGGAGCAGAAGATTAGACTGAAATAGGAAAATGTCAAACATAACCTTCAAAGAGCTGTTAACTACTGCGCCTCAAAGGTTCAATATCCTTCCAAAACAGTGCCGCAAGCTGAAACAGGTGTTCACACACATGAGCATAGCTTGGCATAGTGGTGCAAGACTAATACCAGCACTTGGGAAGCACAGGTAGGTGGACCTCTGTGATTACTACAGATTTGTAATGCAATTTACTGCTTAGTAATGGTTATTTAAGTTAATTCCCATTAAAGAGCTATTCTGTTAATAGCTAATCACTGCACTTAGCCTCACACTAGGTAAGAATACCTAGGTTTGGAGAGATTATTTGCCTCGAGTCATATAGCTTTAAGTGCCAGAGTCAGAACTTAACTCAAATTGCCCACTATCAACTTCACAGTTTGAATCACAAGTTATGGCTCTGTCATGAATAAGTCCCATTGTGTTCCTTGGATTCTTATTTTCTTCACACACTCATGGCCAATGATCCCACATCTGCTTTTCAGGGTTGTTTGTTCCCTTCAAATGGACGAGGCAATTATGCAACAGAAATGAAACCATCTTCCTCCCTCTCTTAGAAACCCAAAGAGACAGATTTATAACATCACAAAAAGATTAGGGATGTGAGACTGTACCCCTTTCTACTCCAACTCTTAATTCAAACCACCTTTGGAGATGAGAGAAGGGCACAGTTAAAGTCACCTTTCAGCAAACATGCCTCATTAGTCAGCTATCCATTACTATGAGATGCCTGAGGCAATTAGCTGAGAGAGACAGAAAGGTTACATACCCACAGTGCTGGAAACTGTCATAAGACAGGACAGTCTCATTGCTTTGGGCTGGGCTGGGAGCAGTGGGTGGCAATGGCGGGGCACACACTGGAATAAATAGCTCATATTCAGAGCCACAAGGCAGAGAAAGAAGGACTAACTGGATTCACAAGCCCTTGCATGACATACCGCAAGTGACCACTGATTAAGTTCCAACCGTCAAAGATTCCACCACCTCCCAAATGTCTCATTATTAGAATCCAGTTCTTAAAATATGTCCATTTGTGGACCAAACATAACACACACCAAATGTCAAAGGAAAAAGTGGGCAGTAATAGATATGTTCATTACTTTAACATCATTTGTGGTAGTTTGAATAAGAGTACTCCACCTAAGATGCTGGTCCCCACTTAGTGGCATAATTTGGGAAGGTGTGTCCTTGTTGGAGGAGATGTGTCACTAGGAATGTGCTTTGAGGGTTTAAAAGCCTATGCCAGGCCCAGTCTCTCCCTCTCTTTCTCTCTGTCTTTCCCTCTCCCTCCTCCTCTCCCTCTCTGTCTTCCCCTCCCTCTTCTTCTCTACTCTGTCTCCTGCCTGCAGATTAGGGTGTTAAGCTCCCAGCTATTGTTCTAACACCATGCCTGTCTGCTTCTTGCCATGATGATCATGGACTAATACTCTAAAACTGTAAGAAAGGCCTCAATTAAATGCTTTCTTTTGTAATAGTTGCCTTGGTTATGGTGTCTCTTCATAGTAACCAAGACATCATTATTTCACACTGAATACTTAAATCAAACTTTACATCGACCTCCATAAATAGACAGAATTATGAGCTGCAAATTTAAAGTTGTGTTAACTAAATTAAGTTAATAAAATCAATGTCAAATAGATGCATTAAGAAGGCCAACCTGTAGAGTGACTCAGAATTGCTCGTGGTTAGCATGTGGGAAGCCTGGGGTAAAGCCACAGAATGCTTGCAAAAGTAGGATAAAAGTAACTTGCTGGCTAAAGTAGAAATCTCATGCATGCCCCTCTGTTGGAAAACCACCAAAGACAACATATGTGATACAGAATGATTCCAGAACCTCCCAAGATATCAATCCACTAACACCAAAAAAAAAAAATGTTAAATGAAGAAAGAACACCAGCTTTGTATTATAGCAAAAGCAGGAGCTAGACAGGAGATGGGTGGCATGTAGGCAGGCACACAAACAATACTCCTGGTTGTTAGTGGCATCTGTCACAGGATACACGAGATCACAGGAGTGCAGGCCAGTGGTGCAGGGCTTCTGGGAAGCCACATCTTGCTTAGACTCACAATGTACACAGACCCCTCCCCCACCCTACTCCCAGCAGTGTTGCAGGATAGTTGATCCCATTTTGAAACCCAAGATTATGAACTGTAAAAACCTGTTTCTTGTTTGGAGTGGCTCAGTCCTAGCACACACCTTTAATCCAAGAGCTTTCTGTACACAGGATTAAATAAAGTTAACCCTAAGTCAAAAGGTGGAGCAAGTAACCATCTGACAAGAAGTAAACTGAAAGGAGGGGTATTGAGTTGAAGGACTTTTAAGACAGTGTGGAAAAGAAGGAGCTTTGGCTTTTCCTTCTGGAACATGAGCTGAGAAAGAAGATCAGCTGGGTGCTTTCTCTGAGTCTCTGAGCTAGTAGGTTTTCACCCCAACATCAGGCTCCTAAGTCTTTATTGGTAAAATTGAACTATTGGGATTTTCTCTCTTTGTAACAACACAGAAGTGGCTCAGCTCAGATGGAGACCCACTGCTGATTGCATTGCAGGCTGAGGGTCAAGGTCAGGGGCCAGATGTCCCCTGCAAGCTACTTCCTCAGCTCAAACTTCTCAGAAAGGAACTTAGTGTCCCTGTACGGTTTTTCTTTTTCTGGGATCACGTGGATCAAGTATTATTCTTAAGGATCTTAAAAAGATAAAAAGCATCCAGTTTGCATATTTGTATGAAAAAAGTTTTATTAGAACAAACAGAACTCTCGAAAGCATACTCTATGCATGCTGACTTTCATGCGTGTGCAGAAGCGAAGTCTAACATCATAGTTTTATTTCAGAACTTGGCTGCTTTTTTTTTTTGTTTGTTTCTAGAATGTGGTCCATAAAAGTCTGTGGTCTGCCTGGTCTTGCAGTCAGACAATGCCAGCCAGCCATCTGGCCTGGCAGCTCTGAAAGGAGATGCTTTTGCAGCCAGTTTGTAAAGGTCCCAAGCCATGGTTGTGAGTGACTGCTGTGGCTATTCCTGTGCTTGTGGGAAGAGGGGCCAGTGAGCAGTTCTGTGCATGGGCCTTTGCCGGCCTTAAAGGGGAGTGGGGGCCATGGGAAAGTGCGGCTGGGATGAAAGCAGTGAAGCTCTGACATAAACAGTTGGTTTATGTCTACAAAAACGAGATACCAGGAGCTCAGGAAGGTTGTGCTTAGATCATACATGAGGGTGTGTAGAGCACCACACGTGCAGACAAGAGGAACACCCCTGCTCAATACATCAGGGGGATTCAAACCAGTTCTATGAACACAAGTTAGTAAAGCACAAATGATTTCTCCTTTGTGCTGTTGATCACAAAGAGTTGAGCCCTACAGTTGTCCATCTTTTTTTTTTTGTAATTAAAAACTGTGTGCAGGCTCATGCATGCTGGAGTGTTGCGGGAGGTGACTGGATATTAGATGTTGATTTTCAGTGTTTGTTATCTTCTTTCACGTTACAGTGCTCTGTGGATGGAACTCCAGTTGTCACATTTGGTGAGGAGTGCCTTTACCCACCATCTGTCTACTCCAACCATTGCACCAGCCTCAGAAACATGGAGCGTTAGGTTGGAGAATGCTGAACACACCCAGCAATGTGACAGTGTTTCAGGTGCATCCAGTCTCTGTAATATTGACTATGTGGTGACTATTAGTGCGATGAATCTTCTTAGAGCAAACTTGACCAGATGCCAGAAATAGCAAAGTAAATTGGATGGTTTGATCTGGTTTGCTATGTCAACTCTAGGCAGACTATCTGGAATACGTATAAGACAGTAAGAAATGGCACAGTCCCTCATGTTGCTCAGACATGGTTATTGGCCATGACTTTTCTAGATGCCAGAAACAAGCTATCAGAATACTAAGTAAATGACACTTTCTTGCCATCAGTCTTCATGATTCAAATCACTTCCAGTTCTTTTAGGTTATGGTTGTTGGAAACAAGCATATGACCTCAAACTTACTAATTATTAGCAGCCATTTGCTTAGTAAGAAGCCAGCTGTTTCCAGATGTTTTTTAAGAAGATGCAATCAAGCCATTGCACAACTCCATTCAGGAAGTCCTAGCAGGTCATCCTTATCTATTCAGAAAGAGAAGAGCCAATGGTCATGATATAGTTTTAGGACACTATGTCATGATACCAGTGACAAGGAGTTTTGATGCTGGGGTGGGGAAACTTCTCTATGGGCACAGAAGTCTTCTGTCTTATACAAAAAGTCTCTAAGCTTGATGTTTCTCAAATGCCTATGCATAGGACACTGAGTGATGAGATATGCTTATTGTGCAACGTGGAAACTATGACCCTATGGATCTTAAAGATTTGTCTCCATGGCAATGAATCAGTTAGTTGATACAGAAACATTGTCTCTTTCAAAGTAACCCTTTTTTTCCTCCAAAAGCCCATGAATGCTGTAGTGTGCTAGCCATGTACATATTATTGTGGACAACTGTGGCTGTGACAGAACACATTTGTTGAAAATATCAGATTCTTCGACTCTAGCTGCAGGTTGTCTTTTTCTGAAACCTTTTCATGGAATCTTTGATTTCCTTGTTCCTCAGACTGTATATCAAAGGGTTCAACATGGGAATCACTACAGTGTAGAAGACAGATGCAAATCTGTCAAAGCTGGAGGAGCCACCAGAACTTGAACTCAAATAGACAAAGATACTGGAGGTGTAGAACAGGGAAACAGCTGTCAGGTGAGAAGCACAAGTGTTGAAGGCCTTGGACCTGCCTTTGGATGAAGTGATCTTCAGGATGGACAGGACAATATAGCCGTAGGATATCATGATAACTAGCACATTTACAAATCCGAAGATCATTGTTAATATTGCAGTCAGGACTTGCAGAAAGAAAGTGTCTGTGCAGGACAGAGTTAGCAACTGTGACATGTCACAGAAGAAGTGCTTGATGACATTATTTCCACAGAAGTGGAGACGAAGCAAAGCGAACAACTGAAGTAAAGAAGCAGTGAACCCAGACATATAGGATGCCAGCACCATCAGAATACCCACTCTTTAGTGGGTGACGTGATTGATGAATCGAGCAGTGGGTTACAAATGGCAGCGTACCTGTCATAGGCCATGGCTGCCATGAGACAGGATTCACTCAGGCCCACGGTGGAAAAGGTGAAATTCTGAACAATGCAGCCCACAAAGCTGATCGTTTGCTTTTCCTGGAAAAAGTTTGAGAGCATTTTTGGTACTGTACAGGTAACATAGCAAAGGTCTATGATGGACGGGCTACAGAGAAAGAAATGCATGGGAGTGTGGAGGTGGGAATCCATTCTTATTAAAACAATGAGGGACAGGTTCCAGGTCAGAGTTGTAATGTAGACTAGCAGGAATGTGACAAAGAGCAGTGTTAGGATTCGGGGGAAATCTGTGAACCCCAGGAGGATGAAGTGGGTGATCTCAGTGCTGTTTCCCCTTGAAATCATTTCCTTGGTGTTCCTAAGATCAGAAAGGAGACAATATAGTCCATAGTTGACCAAGGTGAAACCGTAGCATCACAATTTCATACCATCTCTCTTGTTCTGTGATTCCTTCATTGTCCTGTGGAAAGACTCTAGTCTTTTCAAATTGTCACATGCTGAGATGAGTAGGGGGAGGTGGCGGACACGATCAAAGCACATTGTGTGAAAATTTCAAAAAATTAAGAGCAATAAGAAAGAAATAGAACCCAGGCACGGGTATTCATGCCCTCAGTCCCAGCACTGCAAAGCCAGGCAAGTCTCTGCTGTTAGTTTGGTATAAATAGTGAGTTCCAGGTCAGCCAACACAACATATTGAGACCTTGTCTCAAATTAAAAAAAAAAGAAAAAGAAAAACAAATCTACCTTGCTAACAAAAGAAGTGCAATAATTTATCATATTTATAATAATTCCTAAAACTATTTATAAGTATATTTAAGTCTCCAAACTGGAAAACACTGTAACTTATAATTCTGTGTTTCGTTGGAGTGGGAACAGGTACACAAGTCTTTCTCAATGACATCACAGGAAATGCTCCAAAGGAGGTCAGTATCTTTCACTATTTGTGTCCCCAAGATGATCTCAAATTACTGTATGGTGCTTCTTTAAGAGCGTCATGAGATATAGTGAGGTGTTCAGTGTGAAGCATGCTCCTAATGTCCACACCCTCTAATGAATCATCCTAAGCAGCTAAGATACTTATTTTGATTTGATCAATAAAAAATGAAAACACTAGAAATCCTTAAATTAAATGTTTACAGAGACAGATCTGAATGAAAATGGTGGCCAGTGCACAGCACACCACCACGTATCCGTGTTAGGTACCATTCAGTCGATGGGGGTTATCACTGAGAACTGACGATCAATAGTGAATGACTGCTGTGCCTATGAATAGAAATGATAGGGTCTATGTTATCTCTTTGAGAAAGTGAGAGTTCTCTTATCAGCCATGTGAGCAGTGAAGCATACTTGCTCTATGTCAAGGTCTACTGAGCTCTCTATCCATGAAGGTGAAACTCCTTTGGGTCATGAAGACATATGCCCACTTAATTATCTTTTGATTAGTTTGCTTGGCTTTAAGATTGCAAGACAGGCAACATCATAATGGGATTGACCTTGCTGGGTAAAAATGATCAAAGCAAATATTTCATTTCCCAAATCATAGAGGTACAATTTTTATACACCATGAGTTAGGATTCATTAACAGTAGCATTATTGGTAAATCCTATTGTCTATACTTCATGCCCTAGTTGCTCTACCTTGAGATGAAAGGGACAGTCAGTGACAATGGACAAAATGTTTTTAAGAGATGAATAAATCACTTGTACTTTCAGATACTAATATATTCAACAGACACTGATAATTTATCATTCTTGGGATAGTGGCATGAACCAAAGAACAAATAAATACATTGGAAATAGATGTAAATGTTGGTAAGATTTTCTATCTGCTAGTATTGGTATTTTAAATTAATAGGGAGAGGAAAATCTCTTCCACAAAAATCTATATAAGAACTTACTAGAGTTATCAATCTCAAGGAAGGATGAAATAGGTATGTGCATTTTTATGACATAGAAAATACATTTCAGATCCATAGCAATAAAGCAGTCTAAGAGGAGCATATGATTTAAATCTCTCCTCAAAAGAACTCCTAGCAACTTACAGCTCCCAAGGGATGGAGAGTCACTCTCCTACGGGGAATTGGCCACTGATAGGTTTCTTGTGCCCCAAGTGGATGGCCAGATACCCTTGTGCATATGTGTAGTACTAATTGGACTCAGGGGTTATGAATAACCAAGAAATAAAAGAGGACATAAAGTTGGGAGAGTAATGGGGAGATTCTCTAGGGAGCGATGGGAAGGAGGTAGCAGTTAATGGATATGATCAAAGTGCATTGTTTAAATATATAGGTAAATATTTTTTCATAGAAACAGTGACTTGGAGCTGGGCATGTTGGCACACAACTTTAACCCTAGTGCTTGGGAGCCAGAGGCTGGTGGGTTTCTGTGGGTCTGAAGCCAGTTTGGCATGCTTAGTATGCATTCCAGGCAAAGCAGGGATACATACTGAGACCCTGTCCAAGAAATACAGTAAATTTGGAAAAAGGAATTGAAAATTAATTTTACAAAGGACAATGTAGTAATACCTGTGATATAAACTAAACCACTGACAAATGCTCAGAATTTTAGGAAGAAACAATTCTTATGTAATCTCTTTTCCCCCATCTTCCTCTGTCTTACACACACACACACACACACACACACACACACACACACACACATGCACTTGAAAGTAATTTTCAATAACAAATGTTAAACCCAGTGAGTCACTTGTATGTTTCACTATTCCATGGTGTGTCATATACACTAACACTAGCACGATTTAGTAACCATATTAAATGCGCTAATAAGTTCTCTCACCATTGGAGAAGTGTTCTCTGAAGAGATGAAAGGGCAACATTGAAGCAAGCTTTCAGAGTTTGTAATTTTTTAAAGTAAGACAGAATTTCACTTTGTGAGACTCAGGTCTAGAAATTTGTATGGAAATGCTTACCAAGTTTTTCAGAATAAACTTCCAACAGATATAAGAAAATACGCAAATATACCCAGCTTTGGACATGCTGCTAAGAATATCATACTATGGTTTACTTTTATTTTGTTTTTAAGAACCTTGGGGATCTTTCTGTTTACTGTGTTTTTTAAAAAAATTTTCTTTTTTAATTTGACACATAGTTGTACATACTTGTGAGATTCAGTGTGACATTTCAGCACATGGCTGTAATGACAATTTAGTACATGATGTAATGTAACAATCAGACTAGAGGGACCGGTATATCTATCACCACAAATATTCATCATTTCCTCTCTTTCTATTCAGATGTGTGTGTGTTCATGGGGGATTACTCTTAGAGTGATGCCAACACAATTTCTCAATACAGATTTACACAAGTCTTTAAATTGTACACTTTCACAAATTACATCCCCCCAAATCACCAACAACAGACAAAACTCCTGATGCAGTAGCTCGGCTCACTTAATTTCAGTACTATTTCATCCATTCTAGTGACAGGGCAGCCAACCTTGTGGTATTCAGTTTAACCCAGGGGAGAAAAAGATGGCCAAGTTTAAGGTGGTTTTCTTTTTCACAGCATAACTATCTTGACATTTTTCATGTCACAATTTAGAAAAACTGGAGAAAAAGGAAAATATTTCTAAATATACTCACTCTCTCTGAAGAGGGTTTTGCAGGAGTTCGCCATTTTCTCAGATGAGTGAAGTAAGGACTGATTTGTGGAAACGCTGGTATAAATCCTGGTTGGAGGTTTTGCTATGTGGGCATAGTTAATCAAGACCCTTGGCAATCTTTGTCTAATAAAAACATGGTCAGGCTCACTGAAGCAGTGCTGAGTCTGCTGTTCAATGAGAATCCCAGCAAAGCAGCGTCAAAGGGACTACCAGAGAAGTTCCATTGGCCAGGGGTGAGCGTCCCGCATGCCTGATTTACCTAGGCTTGTGTTCTAGATGCTGGGGCTCTAGAGCAACAGGAGCTGTTTGGAATACTCTATCTGGGCAAATGAACTTGCGTATGAGCACTCTGCCATACTATCATGGCTCATTTTTGTCCCTTGTTCTTCAGCAGTCATGAATAAAGGCTCTTTATTTAAATGGAAATGAAATGACTGTGATTTCCAAAACAGAATCCCCAAGGGCAAAAATTAGAAGTGTCCTTTGGGTGGAGGAAATTGAGAAACACAGACAAACATGTTTTGATCTTAGGAAATTCCCCCGAAACTCAGTAAATAACTCTTTAATTCAACTCTTAATTATTGACTTTTACATTGACTCACATTTTATATACATGTTTTTATTCAAATTTATATTATTTCCATTTTATGGATGCCAAAACAAGGGAGCAATGAAGTTCAAGGTCATATCTTTAAGATATTACATAATTAGAATTCAACACTATCACTTACCTCATGGTAATACTTGAATATTTCTGAGCATTCTTTTTACAGTTCAGTGAATTTGAGTCAAGCTGGAAAGAACCCAAGGAAGTATCGTAAGAGGAAGGCAAGGAAGTGAGGGAGGGAAAAGGAAGAAGAAACAAGATGTTCTTGAGTATGTGCTGTTCCCATGGTGTTTCAGGGAGCATCACCCTGTCACTGAGATTTAAGGAGCCATAGTTAATGCCAGAGGTTGAAATTACCTATTTCTTCATCAACGTTACTTTCCAGTGGGCCTATTGCACCCTAAAATAGGACGTATGGGGCACAATGTATATACTGTCAATGCCTAGCAGAAGAGATGGCCACCACTGAGATGCTCTTAAATGTGTCATGGAGAGCAGAGGTGTAAGAGGTCAATTAGAGCAAGAACTCACTCATGGCATCTGCCTTCCAGTGCCTGGAGTAGCTTTCTCTGCGAGTTTGCCATGTCTCTCTGAACCTATGCTCCTTTCCCATGGTCTTATGACAATCACAGGATGATAAACCTAGATGACTGCCCTTAGAATCATTTGAACTGGAGAGGACACATGTACCGGTCTACTTCCAAACTCAATTTCCAAAGGGAAAAACCTGAGACCAGTGTTTTCTAAAATGGTTCAGCCAGCTATTAACCCAGATTGATAAATTAGGTATGGATACACTTCCTTGCTTACATAGCACCTCCATTTCTGACACATAAGTTTGTCATACATGTAATCTGAATCAACAAGCCACAATCCTGCAAAGCAGACATGGGATCATTTCCCACTTATGTGTGAGAAAAACAAGGTTCCAGGGAACAGGTCAATTCACAAAAAAGCCAGAACCTAAGATTCAAACTATGGGAGCTGATAGCAGACAGTTTGAGTTGAATTCTGACTCTAGCACTTAGAGCTATGAGACTTTGAATAGATATTATCTCAAAGCCCAAGTGTTCTTACCCAATGTGAGGCTAAGAGCAATAACTAATAGCAGAATAGCTCACTAGTAGGAGCGAACTTGAATAGAAAATATTAAATAATAAATAGAAAGTATTAAATTACATCATAAAGATTTAGTAAAAAGTACAGTAGTGACTAAAGCAGACATAAACCACTAGGCCAAAGCTTCAGGAAGACATAAGAGCAAAGAATCATCTCAGTATTACAGGGATCTGGAAAAACTGTATGTTCACACGCAAAACCAGCACATGTGGTCTCTTATCTTAGACCACTCAAACATCTGCCCAAAGTGATCTTTAAGAGACAGAGGGCTAATATCCAGAACATATATAAAAAACTCAAGAAGTTAAAAAACAACAAATCAAGCGATCCAATTAAAAAATGGAGTACAGAACTAAACAGAATTCTCTGTAGAGGAATATCGATGGCAGAGAAACAAGTAAATGCTCAATGTCCTTAGTCATCAGGGAAATGAAAATCAAAATGATCCTGAGATATCACCTTACACTCATCAGAATGGCTAAGATGAAAAACTCAAGTGACAACACATGCTTGGAGAGGAAGTAGAGAAATGCTGGAGGAAATGTAAACTTGTACAACCACTTTGGAAATCAATCTGGTGCTTTCTCAGAAAATTAGGAATAGTGCTACCTCAAAATCCAGCTATACCTCAAGATCCAGATATATGCTCCTAGGCATGTATCCGAAATATGTTCAACTGAGAGGAAAAACCCGATGGAGACCTTCAACCTGGGATCTCTGTTTGGCGGTGGGCCTCTGCATGTGTTCCCATCAGCTGCTAGAGGCAGTTTTTCTCATGAAAACTGGACTAGCACCGATCTGCGAGTATAGCAGGTCTCTGTGCTATCCAGTCTCTGGTTCCTGGTCCTGTTTCTCTCTCTCTCTCTCTCTCTCTCTCTCTGTCTCTGTCTCTGTCTCTCTCTCCATCCATCTATTTATCTATCTATCTATGGGGGGAGGACAGAGTGTGGATATGAAGGGACTGGAGATGAGTGGGATTGGGGTGCATGATGTGAAACTCACAAAGAATCAAAAGAGTTCAAACAAACAAACAAACATCTTGCTGTGAAAGCTGCCGTGTGTCACAGTGTTTAATACAGTATACCATTTTGCCCAAACAGCTTTACTTGTGAATGTTCATTGCAGTGAGTCATTTTATGTGGTTTAAGGCCCCTGGCTTCTGCTACATTATCAATTCTGGATCTTCACAGGGACTCCTCACTGGTATCCTGTTGTCCCCTTGTGTAATGGAGATCCCGCAGGTTTGGTTCTCTAGGACCGGCCCTTTCATGTGCTCCTGAAATTCATAGATGGAGTAGATGTTGGGTTGGGCCAATTTAAGCCTAGACCTGGATGCTGGCTGTGTTGTTCATCCTGCAAGCTCTCCTGGGCCCATGCCAGATCTTCTGCTGGCCCTGGTGGTCCTAGCTTAACTAAGGCTAGGTGAAACTTCTGAACAAAGTAACAACCCTATGTAGAGTTATTAGGTTCTTGATTCTAATTCTTAGAAACCTGTGGGAGATGCACAGGGTTTCATGAGGTCCTTGGGTGTCTGGGGCCTATGCAGTGAGTGGTTCTCCCTAAGGGAGGTGCACGGCTCTGTATGGGATGTCTTCACTAAATCCTTGCCCCCGGAGCTCAGAGAACACCACAGAAGTGGAGGCAGAAAGAGTATAAGAGCCAGAGGGTATGCAGGACAATGGGAGAACAAGGTCCTCTAAATCAGCTGAGCAAAGCTGATATGCGCTCACAGAGACAGAGGCAGCAACAATGAGTCCTCTGCATATAAATTACAGCTTCCAGCTTAGTGTTTTTATGAGATTCCAGAGTCTGTGAGCAAGTGGGTTTCCAATTCTAATGCCTCATCTTGGCCTGTCTTTCTTTTGCTGGTTTGCCTTATCCAATGTTGATGTGTTTGTTTTTGTTTTTTGTTTTTTTAGTTTATTATATTTTATTTTGTTAAGAAGACCCAAAGCAGTGTTGATGTTCAAATTGGGGTATCAATTCGGTATCAGATAAGGATAGGAACAACTTGTGGACACAATAACAAACTCCGTAGGGTGGGTGATACTACCTGAGGGAGGTGCATGGCTCTCTGTGGTCCTCAGGTGCTTAAGTCTATTGTTCGAGAATTTCATAATGTATATAATGATTTTGATCAGGATTGCTCTTATTCCTCCCCCTCCAAACTCTCCCTTATCCTTGCCACCACTGTTTTCTACCCCCCTTTCATCTTTTCCTTTTGAAAGCTGCTGAGTCCACTTTGTGTTGTCAGTGTGTGCATGAGTGTAGAGACCCTTACTGCAGCCTGTCAGGGGCCACACCCTTGAAAAATCAGTGAAGGCTTCCTTTCTAGGGAGAAGCAGCTGCTAACAGCTCCTCATCAAAGGGTGGGAATCCATAACTACCTCCCTGTACATGACGGAATTTTGTCTGGCTTGCAATTGCTCTGTTGTGTCTGGAAGACACCATTTTACTGTAGTCATTCATTGTCGCTGATTCTTATGACCCATTTAATGAGAGTGTTTTCATGAAGAATTTTTGTATAAGATTAGACTTACAGCAAATGTTACACATATTTCAAATCACATGTGTACATTCCGTTAATAAAGAGAAGGTCTCATGTTTGCTATGAAATTTCAAGCTTTTATAATCTTTACCTTACTTAGTTCTTCTGTTCAGAGATCCTTTATAGCCTAGGTATTACTGATGATTACCATTTCATGGATAGAAACATTGTGGTTTTGAGAAATGTAATGTATATGGACACAAACCAATAAATGTCAGAGCCAGAATTCCACCACCAAAACTTAAACATTTACATATATATGTATGCATTTATTTCTCTTTGTCTCTGACTCTCTCTCTCTCTGTATGTCTGTTTAGGACAAAGAACTTTGGAAGTCAGTTCTCTCTTTCCACCATGTGGACCCAAGAGCTCAGGTCATAAGCTGATGCAAGTACCCTCATTAATGAGGCATTTTGACAGTCTTCAGCCCAAATTTTATTTTATGATACCAACTCCCAAGGCTGTGATCAGAATAAGTCATTCGTTGTCCTGATTTTCAGTTTCTTGTCATAAAACGGTCAATAACTCGGTGCCTTGACTTCTTCATTTATGCACAGGACACACTGCAGGTCTGTTAGAGCTGCTGTATTGATCACAATAGATATTTGAGAAAATGTTTGCCTATTTACATAAAATAAAGTGACTTCTATGTTGTATGCATATACATTTATTTATACAAAGCTGTATTATCAGGTAGTCATGGGAAAAATCCCTAACGTCTCTGATCTCAAGTTTGTCATCTAGAAATTGAGATTTGGGGACTTAGAAGATCCCTATGTCCTTTACAAACCAAATGCCTCCAAGGTCAGTAATGTTATAATCTGGTGTCATAACAGGATTGCAGGGGAAGTTAAGAATTCATGCACATGGTGAACCGGGCCTGCAATTATTAGAAAAATCTCCATGACAACCATGATGTCAGAGAGCAAGTGTCTGTGGTATGCTCTCTCTAATTGGCTTTCCCCTTCCACTTTGGCTCTCAGAAGTGTATTTTAGAGGGTTCCCCAGTGCTGCTGTATCACTTGGTGTGAGTAGAGAGCCAGGTTCATGGCCAGAGCATCCGGTAGGAATACACTAGTGCCCTTCCTAGAAAATTATTTGAAAACTTGGCAGTTTCAACATTTGGCAAGAACTCTGGATGAAGTCAGAGGGTAAGACTTGCAGTTAGATTCAGCTATCTTAGGGTCCATCATTTTTGACAGGAGGACTCAGAGTTGAAAAAGATCTGTGGGGATTAGACTTTCCCATTTTTCTCCTAGCCACTCTCCTGACTTCCGTATCCTGCATATTTTCTCTCAATTTATTTTTGTACTGCTGTTTAGAGAAAGAATATATCCTATGTTTAAAATGCAGGGTCTGAGTCTGAGGTGAGAGGTGGTTGTTGAATTCTTTTTTTTTGCCTTTTAAATGTGCTGGTTTAATTCAAAGTGATACAGAATTCCAAGTACAACAAAGATGAAACAGCAGGCTCTGGCCTGGGTTTTCTTTACATTCAGAGCTGAGGTAGGAATTGCTGAACACTAGAGACAATGAGCCATTGTATTTGTTTTATTACAAAAGTTTATTACAATGTTCAACAGGCTCCAGGATCACACTTCATTCTAGCTGTAGGTGGCACAGATGCCATGGTAGGGGATCCAGATGTTTAAATAGGAATGGAAGAGGGTCACCATCACCTCAAATATGAGGAATAGCTTACTTTTTGCCAGATTTTGCTAGATTTCTTAATTCCACCTGTGGCCAGGGGTCCCTTCCCCGTGGCCTTGGCTTTTAGCTCCTCGAGTTTCTTCTGCTCCTCTTTCTGTTTCTGCTTGAAAGCTTTATTCTTCTCATCCATCTCCTTGGCCTGCTTCTTGGGCTGCTTCAGGGGCTTCTTTTTGCCACCTTCGCGGCCGGACATGGCGCCGACAGCCCCTTCTGGTTGTTGAATTCTTAAGCATGTACCTTGAATTCTGTTACTCTCCATCTTGTAGGTGTATCAATGGGGTCAGCTATGTGTCTGAGTAAATGTTGCCCCATGACAGCCATGGCCCAAGACAGGTATACAGCCATTTGTAACCCACTACTCTATTCATCAATCATGTCACCTACCCTCTGCACTCAGATGGAGATGGGAACCTATATTGCAGGACTTACAGGTTCTTTAGCTCAGATTTGTGCTCTGATGCAACTCTACTTCTGTGGACCTAATGTCATTAGGTACTTCTTCTGTGACATATCCCAGCTGGTAAATCTAACCTCTACTGATACATTCTTTATACAGTTTCTTCTTGCTATATTAACGTTTTTTTTTAAACAGTGAATGCTTTAGCTATCATACTATCTTATGGTTTTATTGCCCTGTCCATCTTAAAGATCACTTTATCTAAGGGCACGTCCAAGGCCTTCAACACCTGTGCATCTCATGTGACAGCTGTTTTTCTATTCTCTAGTTATGGTGTCTTTGTTTATTTGAGTTCAAGTTCTGGTGACTCCTCCAGCTTTGACAGATTTGCATCTGTCTTCTACACTGTAGTGATTCCCATGTTGAACCCTTTGGTATATGGTCTGAGGAGCAAGGAAATCCAGGACTCCATGAAAAGGTTGCAGAAAAAAAAATCTGCAGCTAAGGTCACAAATATGAAGGTTTCAATACAATGCCATGTCAGATTTACTGTTATCTGAAATCGTGCGTGCATGACTGGAACACTACACAGTCCATTGGATAAGAATATCTTTGGAACAGACAATATGCCAATATGAACCAATAATTGATTTGATGCCATTAAAATGCATCATTTTTTTTAAAGACCGTTAGGGTCATAATTTTTACTTTACAAAATGGCTATTTCATTATTAATTATTCTGTTTACAGGTATTTGAGAAAATCAAGTTGAGAAACTTGTGAAAGCCTGGAAACTGTTAAATTACAAGATTAAGCATCTAGAGAAGATTCCTATTTAGTCCCTGACCCCAGAGTCTACTAAGCTTGTCTCATCAGTACTGTAATGAGCCATTACCATTGATTATTCTGTGATCCTGAATAGGTGATAATGATCATCCAGAAACTTCCATTTTGAAAGAAATAATGTCAGAAATTGGCTTTTTTGTACCTTTTAGGAAGACTAATCAGAACCAGCTTGACTGTGTCAAAGGAAATCACTACCAGTTACTTAATAGGTTTTAGGTCAAACGCAAAAGTGGGAGCTTGAATCACGTAAGAAAATTGGCGAGAAAGACATGGTTCCTTCAGTGCTATTTCCTTGGTATTTTGATAGTTTGATTTCTGTCGTCTTGAAAAGTCATGACCTACAGAAATATCTTATGGGCCAATAACAATACATGAAATGATGGGACCCTGATCTCTCACTCTTCCATACTACAACCAGAAAGTTTGCCCTGGGTTGATATAGCCAATCAGACCACTTCATAAAATACAGTGTGTATTTCAGGTATCGTATCAAGTTTGGTCTAAGAAGACTTGTGTGAATTCATTGTAATCTTGTCACAGGACATTCAACATTGCTGAGATTAGCAACACAGAACAGACTGGCATGATCTTTTTTTATTGCCTATGCATGATCAGCATTTTGTGTCCTAGTATTGTGTGGTTTTAACAGCATGATGTCCCCTTAAGGGGGTGGGTAGCCTTACCAGGCCACAGAGGAAGACAGTAAAGATAGTCTTGATGAGACCTGATAGGCTAGGGTCAGATGGAAGGGGAGGAGGACTTCTCCTCTCAGTGGACTGGAAGAAGGTTATGGGAGGGAAAGATGGAGGGAGCTACAGCTGGGATACAGAGTGAATAATAATAAATAAATATTGTAATAAATAAAAAAATTAAAAAGATAAAAGAGCATGATGGTGGTAGTAGAATGACTAAAATTTTAATCTGGTATTTCTCAGTATTGCAGTGGAACTGTTTTCTCCAGGTAGACATGACCTTCACTATCCTGAAGCCAAATTGCCTTCCACTATACCTTAGTTTATAACCATGGAGCCTAAACATTTACAATAGTACAGTGATAATCATGTCCATGGAAATGAAAATGATAGAATGTTAATATTATCAGAGGCAAGAGTAGTAGCTTACACTTATAATCCAAGCTTTAGTAAGGCAGGAGGATTTCCAAGGGGTTTAGGCCAACCTGGGCTACATAGTTCCATCCCAGCTTGGGCTACAGAGTGGGACTATGTTACAAACAAACAAACGCATGCGAACAAACTCCATTCTTGAAAAAGGGCATCACAAGACCCATACCTGAGGTTATAGTTCCCAGTCACTTTCCCCCCAGCTTCATAAAATGCTACATGTGGTTGACATTTTTTTTCTTGTTGTATATAATGTGCATATGGCTGACGGGGGGCTGGAACTCCCCAGGAAGGCAGTTGCTTGTTAGTCTAATATGCTGCAGGGGGGCACTCATTGTCTATGCTGCTGCTCCGTCTTTCATGCTTTGGTAAGTAACTCTAAGAAAGCCGTTGATTGGTTCATAAACCCGGGCTTGGGTGGAATCATTTCTTCGTTCCGTTAGTCCCTTCTCTCTCTGGGTCATTGTGTGTTTGTTCATAGGTTCCCAATAAAATTCTTGCAACATTCAGGGAACTAAAAGGATCAGGAGAGATTATAGGTAAATATACAAACTGAGTTGTAATTTCTGGCAGGTAATCTCAAGTCATACAGAAGTTTGTGGCTCTGTGCCATGATGTATAAACAGTGGCCACTGGTTGGCCATGCTGTTATGGTTAATAAAGATGATCAATAACCATGTCATTGTATTTTCATATTATCTTCAGAGGCTTGTTAGGTATTTCTAACATTATACTATAATTAAATAATTTCTCCATCCAAAAATTTTCATTATGCCCTTTCTTATTCATTATTTGTATACAATATATTTTGACCCTTAATTGAAAGGCTCACACATGTATACAATATATTTTGGCCACATCAACCATTTGTTCTTCTAATTCCTCCCAGAGTTTACCCCATGGCCCCTGTGTCCCTTTGTCTTCTTTTTGCATTCCTCATTGAGTCCATTCAGTGCTCTTTATATGTGGATTGGTGTAGGGCTGTCCACTAGAGTGTTGGCAACCCCTGAGGGGGACACTTCCTTGAAGAAAATCGAGTCTTGCTCTTGTAGCAATGTTTAACTACCAAAGGCCACCAGTTAAGTTGGCAGCTCTTTTGAGACTCCCCATCTATGCTGAAACTACACTTCCTTGGTCTGCGCGGGTAACCACAGCTGCTATGAATTCATAAGCACAGTGGCCCTGTCATGTTCAGAAACCAGTTTCATAACAGTCTTCCCCAACTGCTGGCTTTTACAATCTTTCTATCCCTCCTTCTTTCTCTATGGTGTGTGTGTGTGTGTGTGCGTGTGTGATAGATATACTATTTAGGGATGAATTGCACTTTAACCAGCTGTATGAGACTCTGCATTGACTGCTATCCAGTGTGAAAATAGAGATTCTCTGATGAGGGCTAATTGTGGCCCTCACCCTATAGGTGAACAGAAAAGTGTTTAGAAGGCAGTATGATACTATGTCCCTATAACAAAATAATAGTAGTAAATTCTTCCCGAGGGTCTAAGACTTCCCACCTTTTGGTTCTCAACCAGGCTTACAGTACTGAGCTTGAGTTCCACCTTGAAGTGTGGGCCTTAAATCCAGTTAGAAATTGGTTAACCATTGTGTGGAAGGATATATCTTTCTGTCATTGTAGCTGACAAGCTTGACATCTGGTTAGAACTGTTTGTAACTTTTATCTCTCAGCAAGCTGTACAGCGCCTTTTGGCACTATGAAAGCTAAGCAGTAGGAAAAACTTCCAGGTCAGTATTTCTCCATATCCTGTGGCCCAGATGTATGGTGTCTTCAACAATAGAGTTTTGCTATTTAATTCTAATGATAACCAAGAGCAACGGTAATAACCTGTTTTACTGGAAGAGGGTCTAGACTGTCAAAGGGCAATATCTCATACCTGGCACTGTGCTTTCTATTTCATAACCTATAGTATCTGGGAGAGGCACTATTGTTCTCCTATAGAGTAACTCCATTTAAACACACGAACACATACACACACACACACACACTCATGCACACTTCTAAATTAGTAAGTCCCTATATGATTGTTTTAAACAGATGGTACAATTTTATTCAGTACTAGAAATTACAGATTTTGTGACAGCATGTAGATAGATTTCTATTACAATAAATTGGTAGTCTGAATTAAGAATATCTAACAAAGTATTTATTCACAAACTCAAAGCTATGTGCTTTATCTAGGGGTGATCAGTTTTGATTCATAATTTACATTTACAGAAATGACTGCCACAACCAGCAATACAGTCCCTTATTAATGCCTGTTAAAGTATGTTCTTAGCCACATTGCCTGTAACCTCAGTATTTAGGACAGTGAGGCAGGATTACTAGCGTGAAGCCAACCTGGGCTACATAGACTCTGTCTCAAATACAGACAGACACACAGACACGAGTCTAGAGAGTACAATCACCCTGTACTTCTTGATAGAATGCAGGCTACTTGCCCCCTCAAGGTCGAGTGGTTTCTGTAATCCAAGTTCTGTAATCCACAGGCGCCCGGCTTGAACTTCAGCCTACTATGGAAATTAACAGTGAGGTGGTACTTAGGAACAGTATCAATTCTTACCAAAAATCAACAACTTTGGGTACTTTTGTTTTAGGTTTCTGTGGTTTGGGCACATCCAGAACTTCTTCATAGTTTGCCCTCGTTCCCCTTGCCCAGAGACCAACAGTGACGATTCTTTCTGAATTCTGAATTCAGGGCAATCTTTCTTAAACTGTTGCATAGAGTTTACAGTCACTGCTGTCCGCATAGACTCCTTTGCTTTTATCAGAGCAGGACCTGGACAACTGTCCCATTTCACCACAGACAAAACATTTTGCAAAAGGAAATTCACCGAGAGCGGGGCCTGCGCTGGCTCTGCCCTTGGTGATCTCGTGCTCCGTGGACCTGCAGCGGTAACAGACGCCAGTGCCTGTGTCCTGACTTTGTAGCATAGCCGGGCAGTCTGCAATTCCACGGCCAGGCTGTCTGCAGTGGCAGCACCCCCTTGCATTTCTCTCTGCTGCTTGTCTTCCTTCCTGTCGATTGTCTTTCTTTAAGGCCAGCCCAGTTTCTTCCCTCACTTCCCGGCTGCCCCTTGATGATCAGTTTCTCCACTGGGAAGCCTTTGTGAGTTCTGTCTCAGGTATTCCGTGGATCCATTCACATCTTCATTCAAGTATTCTTTTTTTTTTCTTTTTGTTCTTTTTCATGTTCTGCTTGAGGTGCATCATTTTTAAGGGACAGCCCACTGATCTGATTTGTGAAGTTTTGGTTTGCTCTCTGCGTAGACCTCTTTTTCGTGTCCTCCCACGATGCTGCAGTCGAGGGTCTCTTGTTTGAGGTAGTAACTCCGGCCCACCCGATCGTGGTTTCGTCAGGGATGCTTTACCAGCCCAACGCGAATCCTCCAGAGCAGCTCCCTACATGAGTTTTAAAGCATCTTTAGTGTTGGTTATCCTTCCCCATCCCTTCCTCTGCCCTACCCTATTAACCTCCTCCTATTCAAATCTTTCCCACCTTGCTTTCCATTTTCTCTTTCATGGCCCTTGTATTCTGCACTCCCCCTGTCTTAATCCTTCTTTACATTCCCATCTCATTGACCTCTTTTTAGTTTTCTGGTTTCCGAAGGTGTTCCAAGTAAACCACAAAGATCTACAGGTTCAAGGTGAAGGTAAAGGAGAGAGCGTGTGTGTCTTTGTGTGTCTGGGCTACCTCAGTCAGTACGGTTTTTTTTCAAGTTTTATCAGATTAATTGTCAAGTTTCATAATTCCATTTTCTTTACAGCTATATGAAATTCTAACATGTGTAGTACTAAATTTACATTACTCATTCATCATCTGCCGGCCACCTAGACTGTTCACCTTCAAAACCCACCACTCAGCACCTATGAGCCATTGAACACTGTGCCTGGTACCTTGACACTACAGAGACGAGAAGGACTATTCCCTTGGTAACATCAGTGAGGCTGGAATGAACAGTTGTCACAATCAGGTAATCTGGAGTTTGGCTCCCCTATCCAACCTGACAACCGACCTTTTCTCTCTGAACCTTTTGTTCTGATCTGCAAAGCACAGGAACACCATGACAGTCTAAGCAGTCTGTAATGAACGCATGGTATGCCTGCTTCAAGTGGATTTTTATTATTTTGGTCATGCTCTTGTTTAAAATAGTCAATGTTACATACATATCATGGTGGTGTCATAAGCCTATAATCAAATAAAGCGAAGTCTAATTTCTACCAAAAGATGTTATAGAAATATGCAAATATAAGGCAGGGGCTGAGAGAAGGTATCTAAACATGCGTCTCTTAAGAAAGACTATCAGGTTTCTCATCCAACCCATGAAGGTTATTGTTGGGTTGGGAGCCCCTGTTCTTTTCTGTACAAGCTGGGAAATCCCATCTGCCTTCCTTTCCCCAACCCTGCATGCACCGAGAAAACTCCAAACAGAGGAATGGTGCCAGAAGCTCAGTTCTGCATTTCTGGCTGCCAATGCAACTCTCTCTTCTGATATTACCAGCTCACCCAAGTACCCTCCCAGGTACTCAGCTTTTGACCATACTGGGACACAGTCCTGGCTCCTGGCTTACATGTTACTATCCTTCACTTAAGATCTATAAAATTCCCTTGCCTCAGCCTTGAAGCATAGTTCTTTGGGATTAGTGAACCCTAAGGGTGCAGTACCTAATAAACCTATATTTATCCATTTTCATTCCAGTCTGCTCTGGGCTATATTCACTTCACTGAGAGAGAGAGAGAGAGAGAGAGAGAGAGAGAGAGAGAATCTAATTATTTCCCTTCTAACTCACATACTTTTTAGTTGGCTTAAGAAGCCATAGGTTTCCATATGCGTTTTTTATACATCCTTCTTTTGAATTAGCTCTTCTTTATTTTCTATTTGCCTCCCTTCCCCTTTACCTCCCCCATCCATGCCTTCTTAAGCATGTGCACACCCGTAGTTTTCTCCTACCTGTTTCCATATCACCTATGTTATGCTATGAAACATCCCTTGAGATTTTCAACAAATGATCCTTTTCTAGGGTCCTATATTCTACTCTATTCTATTAAGCCACAAATCTAAAGATGTGAAGTTTGGATCCACAAAGAGAATGTGAGGCAGTTGTCTTTCTGAGCCTAGTCACCTCATTCATTATAATTTTCGGTGGAATTGCACTGAACATGTAGATTATTTTTGGTTGGATGGCCATTTTCACGATGTTGCGTTACCAACCCACAAGCACAGGAATACATTGCACTGATTAGCATTTTTTCATTGTTTTAAAATTTTTTTGTTATTTCCTTAGTTAGGTTGACTCCAAAATATTTTTTGAGGCTATTGTAAATGTGATTATTTGCCATATTTCTTTCTCAGTGTGTTTGTAATTGGTATATAGGATGGTTACTGATTTTGTAGATTAATTTTGTATCCTGTTATTTTACTAAAAGTGTTTATCAACTATGAGTATTTTGGCGGTGTCTTTAGGGTCCCTATGTATAAGATCTTGTCATGTACAAAGAGGGACACTCTGAATTTTTTCTTTCCTATGTGTATCCCTTCAATTTCCTTCTGTCTTAGTTAAGAGACCCAGAATCTCTTAACTATGGGCTCCTATAAAATAAAAAAGTTACCACTTAAATATTATTATTCCCAAAAGTAAGAAGTAGGGCACAATAAATGAACAATAACACTCAAGCCAAACCAAAATTCAGCTGTATAAATACCAAACCCAGTTGTTCAGTGTCTGCTTATCTGTGGTTTGTGATCTGCCAGGCTCCAAAGGTCTCTGGCCGCTCCACCTCTCCAGCTCTGCAGTTCCCAACACACAGAGCTTCCATTTCAGTTTAGCTCTATTTCACACCCAAAGCTGTCCTTGGGAGATGTCCAATGGTTCTGGCATCTCAATATCCTGGGTCTTGACTGCAACTGAGGCTTTCTCTTGCCAATGTTTTCTATGACCTCCCTGCAGGGTCTCCAGATCGGAAACATAGTGCCAGGCCTCAGTTTATCTCCACAACTGCTTTATTCCTTTAGTACCAGTACCATGTAGACATCTCTTACTTTCATGCCAAGTTTTGCTGTAAGCTCCATGTGTAGCCTGACCCATTTGGACCATGACTGTATGAGTTTCTACATGCTGGTCCTGATGAATACTTTCCTTTTGTCTCAATGAAGCACAAGTTTCACTTCAGTGGTGAAGATTTCATATTAATACAACAGATTCTTCAGTCCCCAGCCTGGCCAGAACACATAATTTTAGCCAAAATATCTCATGAACTCTGACCCAGTTTCTAGTAAAGTCCTTATCACCAAAACCTTATGAACTGGACCTCAACTGTCCGTATTTCTTTCAGTATTACTGTCTTCCAGCCTTTTGATAAAATGACCATGAAGTTCTTCCAATAGCATTCAGTGGCTTTTCCAGACCAATGTTGCAAAGTCTCTCAAATTCCTCTGCCTGAACAACAGATTCAGGTTTATCATAGGAACAATTGCATTTACTCAGTGCCAATTTGAGTTTGAGTTTCATTTCTATGCTCAGAATAAAAGACTACAGGAACAAAACAAAACAACAACAATGAAGAAAAGGATTTATTGGGCTTACAATTCTTAGTTCTATCTTGGAGAATTCAACACAGGAGCACAAGCAGTTAGTCACATAACATCTACATTTGAGAGCACAGAGAGAATAATTTTATGCTTATTTGCTTACTGCATCCCTGCTTTCTTCACTCGCATGCAAAGCACAGCTGATGAAATGTCAACCATATTTGTTGCAGCTTTATTTGTAATAGCCAGAATCTGGAAACAAGCCAGATGCCCCTCAGCGGAGGAATGCATACAGAAATTGTGGTACATTTACACAATGGAATACTACTCAGCAATTACAAACAAGGAAATCATGAAATTTGCAGGCAAATGGTGGGATCTAGAAAAGATCATCCTGAGTGAGGTATCCCAGAAGCAGAAGGACAAACATATATACTCACTTAGAAGTGCTTATTAACATAAAATATAGGATAATCATACTAAAACTGGTACACCTAAAAAAGCTAAGCAAGGAGAATCCTGGATAACATGTTCAATCCTTGTTCAGAAAGGCAAATGGGACAGACATTGGAAGAGGGAGAAAACAGGGAACAAGACACGAGCATACTACAGAGGGGCTCTGAAAGACTACCCAGCAGGGTATCAAACAGATGCTGAGACTCATAGCCTAACTTTGGGCAGAGTGCAGGGAATCTTATGAAAGAAGGGGGAAATAGTAACATCTGGAAGGGAAAGGAGCTCCAAAAGAAGAGCAAGAGAACCAAAAATTCTGGGCCCAGGGGTCTTTTCTGAGACTGACACTCCAACCAAGGACCATGCATGGAGATAATTTAGAAACCCTGCACAGATGTAGCCCATGGCAGTTTGGTGTCCAAATGGGTTCTGTAGTAATGGGAACAGGGGCTGTCTCTGACATGAACTGATTGGCCTGCTCTTTCATCACCAAGGCTGAGGAGGGAGCAGCCTTACCAGGCCACAGAGGAAGACAATGCAGACAGTCCTGATGAGACCCAGGGTCAGATGGAAGGGGAGGAGGACCTCCCTCACCAGTGGACTTTGGGGAGGCATGGGGGGAGATAAAGGAGGGAGTGTGGGGTTGGGAGGGGAAGAGAGAGGGGCATACACCTGGGATTCCAAGTGAATAAACTGTAATTAATAATAAATAAATAAATTTAAAAAAGGAAAAAAATTGCTATTCACATTCATGGTAGGTTTTCCATTCTGCCCCACTTACGGGAAGCAAGACAGTTTCTCACACGCTGCCCAGAGGCCAGCCAGATTTAGGCAATCCTCCCTTCAGGCTTTCTTCCTATGTGATTCTATATTGTGACAGAGACTTTTAATGGTAACCAACACACACACACACACACACACACACACACACACACACACAGAGGCATGCACACATGCATGCACACACACAGAGAGAACAGAAAATAATTTAAACACTAATTTAAAAACTAATAAAATATTAAAACTAAAAAAATCCTAACCATCACAAGTACCTATATATTATCCTTTGGCAAACCACAAAGTTTAAAGGAACTTAAATATGCATGCTTTAGATAAAATACTACATTTCTTCTTAAAATATAATGTAAAATTTATTCTTTGAAATTTTCTTTATGTGCATAATGTGCTTTGATCATATCAAAATCTCTTTTTCCCTTCTTTTCCACTTGTATTCCTTCTAAAATCATTATTCTTCTCAACACCTCTTTCTTGTGTTTTCATATCTGTTTAAAAAAATAACTCACTGAGTTTAACTGGGTTTCTTGGAAGTTCATTTACTGTATTATAGACAGCTTACCAGAGGAAAATAAAGAAATGAAATAATGTGACTGCCACTCTCTTAGGAACCATTAGCTTTCAATGACTCCTCAGCTAGGGGTGAATGGAACATTGGAGGGCTTCATCTCCTGCAGATCTTGTGCAGGCAATGGAAGTTGCTGTAAATTTAGGGGTTCAGTAGCCATGTCATTCCTAGAAGATAGGATTTCATAGCTGGGATTAAAAGCATAAGCCACCCTGCCTAGCTATGTATCCATGTATCAACAGCAAGTTATCAATAGACTCCCACAAAGTATCTGTGGCCTTCTCAGCCAGAAGCTTTAGATCATGTTTATAGTACCAGGTGCATGTCGTCCCTCCAATAGAACAGGCTTTCAGATCCAATCATGAAGTGACCTGGTTACCTTTAGAACATCCATGCCACCATTGTTCCGATGAGCATATATTTTCAGATGATTTGGTGTTGTAATAGGCAAGTCCACAGCTAGGTGATACTGTTGATGGCTTCTCTTCTAATAGGCTGTTCAGCACCCTCTGGTGTGCTATTAGTGTTAGCCAGCAGGAAACTGAGTTCCAACTCAGTTTCTCTGTGTCCCACATCTAAAGTACAGACAAGATATTTTGATGTTGCACAATGTTATTTTGCCATGGTGAGGTTTTCCACTAAAGAGAGCATTTGAAACCCAATGTACACCTTTTAAAAAAATTTTATTTTATACACCAATAATTACAAAACAGCCTCCAGTTCAAAATAAAATAGCGTAGGGGTGAATAAGCTTGGACCATTCCAAATCATCTTGAAGATCGGAGTAGTCAAACCTACCTAAATTTCTGCCATGCTCATCCATTCAGATCCTCATGTAACCACCACCCAGTGTCAACAAAATGAATTCCCATAAGAAAGCACGTAGTCTCTTTCCACAGCTTTCCTCATGGCACTTTTAATGTCCTTATTTCTGAGGCTATAGATGATGGGGTTCACCAGGGGGATCACCACAGCATAGAATACCGACACCACTTTGTCCTGGCTAAGGGAGTAGCTGGAACTGGGTCTCATATACATGAAGAGACCAGAGCCATAGAAGAGGCTCACAGCAGTCAGGTGAGATGCACTGGTGCTGAAGGCCTTGGTCCTACCTTTAGCTGAGCTGATCCTCAGGACAGCAGCAACAATGTATCCGTAAGAGACAAGGACCACTAGGCCAGACATCACCCCCACAATGACACCTAAGATGAAGGTCACCACCTGGCTGGTGAAGACGTCGGAGCAGGCTAGAGCCAGGACTGGAGGAAGGTCACAGAAGAAGTGGTTGATTATGTTGGGCCCGCAGAAATCATGCTGGTAAATAGAGCATGTTTCAATCAGTGAACTGAGGAAACCCCCCATATAGGCGCCAGCTAGCAACTTCAAACACAGAGTATGGGTCATGAAAGCCATGTAGAGCAGTGGGTTGCAGACGGCAGCATACCGGTCATAGGCCATAGCTGCCAGGAGTAGGCACTCAGTCAGCCCCATTCCACAGAAAACAAAGTACTGTGTGGCACAGCCAACAAAAGAAATGGTGTTCTGACCTGTGATAATGTCAGAAAGCATCTTGGGGGCTGTGGAGGATGAATAGCAGATGTCCAGGAAGGAGAGGTTACTGAGGAAGAAGTACATGGGTGTGTGGAGATGAGTGTCCATCCTGATGAGGGTGATGAGGCTCAGGTTCCAGGCTAAAGTCAGAAGGTAAATCCCCAGAAAGAGCACGAAAAGGAAGACCTTCATTTGAGGTTGATCTGAAAATCCCAGGAGGATGAATCTGGTCACAGCTGTGTTGTTTCTTCCTCCAGACATAGGCAAACTTCCTGCATAAAAGAAGTCATAGCTGAGGTTAAAGAGACCATGTTTGTAACTTTAAGAACAACAACTTGGGACTGGAGATGTAACTAAGCTGGTAGACTGCTTGCCTGGCATGTGCAAAAGCCTATGTTTTAATCTCCAGCACCTCGTAAGCTGGGTATGTTGGCATACATGTGTGATCTAAGGAGGATTAGAAATTCACTGTGATTCTAGACTATATAGTTAGTTCAAATCCAACATGGAACACATGAGACTTTGTCTGCTATATAAAAAAAGATGGGACTAATAAGATGATTTCACCAGTAAGATGTTTTCTGCACAATCAAGGGGCCCTGAGTGTGGCCTCCGAGAAGCTATGAATAAAGCCTAGCCACACATATCTATAATCTTGGCACTGGATCTGGGGCTAGTCAGGCAGAGATGGGAGGATTCCTGGAGCTCTCTGGTTAGCCAGAGTATCAGCAAAAGCAGAGAGCTCACTGGGAGACTGTGTGGAAAATCAGGGGGACAGCCGTTAAGGAATGTGCTTTGTGTTGACTTCTGACCATCACATGCATGCTTCATATGCACATGTTTACACAGGTGAACATATAACACACATGCAGAGAGAGAGAGACAGAGACAGAAACAGATATATCTGGAACATCACATAAACTGTTCACCTGGTTAATAATTCCAGACATCTTCTGCCAAAATTAGTCAAGTCACCTAGAAAAATCTGTTGGCACTTTTTAAAAGGCTGCATGGCATATACCTTGCTGACTAGAAGAAATTTAGTTTAAAAGAATGAAAACTGCTTGTAAGTGAGAAAATGGAATTGTGTCCCCAGCAACTTTTCAGTTTTGGCAGGGGCTGTGGGAAGCTACTTCATGTCTCCAGAGCTTCACTTTACCGAAGGCAAAATGGGATACTTTAATCAGCTGGTTTCAGGTCCTTTTGAAATTAGTTTTTCTGTGGCTTTTTAAGATTTCCTTGCTTAAAATATCAGCTAACTTAAGATAAATTAAGTTGGTAATTTAATTGTTTTATAAATATTTGATATAAAACTCAAGGATGAGGAAATGAATTAGAAAGGTCATAATTTTATGTATTATACATGTATGTGTGGGGGAAAGGCAAGGAATCCAAGCCATAACCTACCATTTCATTTTTCCACATAATGAAACCAAGATTTAAAAGAAAGTATACATACATGTGTAACATTATAAAATTGTTGAAAGTTTTTCTACAAGTCACCACATGAAATTAACAAAAAGATGAAAATTTGGATTTGACCAATTTCAGCATTATATATTACAGAATGGAAGCACTATAAACAAGTTTCCATGAGAAAACTCCAGAAGTGTATGATTCAAGGGTTGCCAGATGCTAGGATTTCTCCAGAGAAAAGAAGCTGGAAGAAAGGGTTTGTTAGGGCAGCAATCAGCAAAGTTCACTTGGATGTCACCAGCCAGGCCAGACTATGATTCTAAACACATGTGGTAAGCAAATAAGAATGACAGACTAGTTCTGGTGTCAGCTCAAACTGAACACAAGTGTATCTAAAAAGGCAAAAGAGCATTTTCCATGATACGTTGGTGAAGTCTGAGCTGTTAGTCTTCTCTCATTTCTATGGTATTTGACTGTCCCTGTTTGCCTGTGTCCAAGCAGAACTGTCCTTGTCACTCATATCACATCTGCTTCTGACTCCCATGGGGTGTTCTAAGATATTGAATCTTCCTTCAAGCCACAGGCATCTGGTAAATCTTCATGAATGGATGAAATGTTTTCCATTGCTTATCTTCAGAGTTCAGCAGAGTGGCCCATCAGTTATTATGCCTGGCATATTATTGTGATAACATATAGAGTGTGTTTTTAAGTAAAAAACAATAATCCTAACATGTAATAGCAATCAGAATACAATTGTGAATGCTTATTTAGTACTTGCTCTGTTTCAGGCTCTGTTGTCAGGACTCAGTTTGTACCAAGTCTGGTCTGTACACCCTCAGGACTTGGCAGTGTCTCTCTGCCCCCTTTACAGATGAAGGCTGGGATGAGCCCAACTGTTATACTCTTTTAGGAGAACGAACTGGAAAGGAATGAGGTAGACTTACTGAATTTCTTTAGGAGAAGTATCTTGAGATCTTGTATCACAGAGAAGATACTGTTGGTTTTTCATCTATGACCTCTTCTGTAATCTTTGGTTCATTTGCATTTCCCACTGCTGTGTGATTCATTTCTGATTCCATACTTTTTGTTTGTATATATACTGACTTTTGCGTAAATAAAAATGTGTGCTTCTGGAATCCCTGTTCCTTTGTGACTAAAGTTTCCAAATGACTTGTGGGAGTTTATTATTTTAATGGGCAGAGATAGCCCCCACTCTACCTCCCAGGGGCTGCCCACTGCAGCTACTCCAGGGTCTAGTATGTAAAGTTGAGCATCCATTACAGCTAACATATTTTGAGTACTAATTATTCTCTGGAGCAATGGTTATGGGGCTGGCTGCCCGTTACCAATGTCCTCCACCTTATTCTTCTATGAGACTTCTTTTCTTTGGGTCCAAGAAGACTTCTCATGTTAAAGAACAGCCTTTCACCTTAAGATGTTCTGATCTGGAAATAAACCTCACTCACACACAAACAGACTAAAACTTGTGCAGAAATATGGCGATTAGGAACATAAATTTCCAACTGAGATAATTAGGATCATATTCTGACTGTGCTCTCTTATCAATAGAAAACAAATATGAAGTTGTTTAATCTCTTAAACATCAGCATCTTTATTTGTAAAACTGATATAATAATGACTTCTGCCTCAGAGGGTGTTGAGTTCATTAAATAAGATGAGAATGAGAAAGTCTTTACAAAGTGCTTGATAAATAGAAATCACTCCAGGGATGTAAGTAATAGCGTGAATAACTCCATCTCTTGAGTCAAGGCCAATAAGTGTCTTTCCCTTATACCTGACTTAAAACAATACTTATTTTATGTGCATGAGGTTTTGCTTGCCGTTACGCACATGCACCATGTCCATACCAACGGAGGCCAGAAAGCATTGGATTCCTTGGAACTAGAGCTATAGATGATTGTGTGCTTCTGTGTGGGTGCTTTGAACTGAACCTAGAGTCTTTACAAAAGCAGCAAGCGTTCTGAATCACTCTCTAACATCAAGTGACTTTTTACTGTGACTTGTTTTTATTGGAATTAAAACAATTCATTTACATTTTAATGTCTAGGTGTTACTTCCAGTATGGCCACTGCCTGCATTGGTCATTGTGGGCCAGTCAGTTAAGTCCTCTGGAAATGAGCAAATTGAAGTACCTCCCAAGGATTCCTGGAACTCTGAAGACCTCATATTTTGAGTTGTAGATTTCTTCTGTTTCTCTTTCCTTTTGTCCTTTCACTTTCTTCAGCAATACAGCATTTAGGGGCTGGAGAGATGACTAAGAGGTTGAGAGCGGGTATTCTTCTTTCAGAGAACCCATGTCCAGTTCCCAGTATGTACATGGCAGCTTATAATGCTCAGTGACTTACGTTCACGGATATTGGATGCCCTCTTCTGACCTCTGCAAGTACCAGGCTCACACATGGTACACATACATGAAGGCAAACTGTCATGCACCAAAAATAAAAACATCTTTAAAAAAGTGTTCTTCTTCAATGCGGTTGCCTTGTCCAGCCTCCTATGAGGTCTTTACCTTTGTCTCATTGTGTCTTGTTTTGTCCTGTTTGGCTGTCATCTCTTGGAGGCCTGCTCTTTTCTGAAGAGGAAATGAAGGGGGAACGGATCTGGGAGAGAAGAGAGAGGGCACATGGGAGGAGTGGAGGGAGGGGAAACTGTGGTTGGGATGTATTGTAAAGAGGAATCTATTTTCAATTAAAAATAGTTATTCTGTTTCATGGAAATCAAATTATCAGTTCTTGCTCTGAAAGCAAACATTCCATTTACAAGTGTAGGGTTTCAGAGATATCTGCTATACATATAAATTAGTTCAGCTGGGGAATGAAATACAAAAACAGCAGTCGCTATGTTCAAAGTGTGAACATTGAGGAGGCAGAGAAGAGCTCTTTGCACAAGCAACATTCTCCTGTAGGACTGGAAATCAAGCAGGAGATCTTGAAGCTGCGAGAGTGAAGCCAATTCACTGTGAAAGTATTTTGATACTGACTTAATTTATAATTAACTTATAAGATGAACTCCATAATTATGATTAATGCATCTAGAATATATTTTGTCTACAAAGTCAACTCTGATTAATATGATAATGATACAAAGTAAGACAGACAATATAAAAAGAGCCATTTATAAATTAACAATGTCTGTGTTAAACAAGAAAAGGGGAGGTTTTGCTTTCTTTCTTTCTTTCTGAGCTAGACAGTGAATTAACCAATATCCTTAGCTTATTTTATAGAAAAAGTACTTAGGCTTTGAAAAATAAACTTGTTCAAGGTTATCTGCAAGTACCGGAGACAGAATTCAATTTGAAAGTAAGATCCTCATAGTTTGAATCATGAATTGCAGCTCATGAGTTGGGCCAGTCATATTCCTTGGTGCATGGAAAATAACAGCGCACCTGCTTTGCAGGACCACTGTGCTGGTTGATTCAGATAGTGTTGGAGAAAAGAAGGGCACATGTATCTACTTTATCATCATCAGTCTACGTGACTGCATGGCTGTGCTGTCTTAGTCGTCTGTGGCCTCAGGTTTTCTACTTGGAAATTGAAATCTTGAGATTTTCCCTTCTGTTCCCTCAAGTTCAAATGTCCAAGGGCAGTAAGACAAGCTGAGAGAGAAATTGTTTACAAATGTATCTCATATGTTTATTGATGGAGGCTAGTGTGAGTGGTGAACATCTCTTGAACCATGTTTGGAGTCATGCTTGAGTCAAATCAGTTATTGGTTGGCTACCCCTACAAGCTTTGTGCCACCATTGCTCTGCCTGAATATCTTGCAGGCACACCATTGTAAATCAAAGGCTTCTTTGGCTGGTTTGGTATTTCTCAGCCTCTTGTATTTCTTCTTTCAAGAACTCCCTGTTGAGATTTGTGGCCTCCTTTCTTATTGGGATTGCTTGTTTGTTTTGTTTTGTTTTGTTTTTGCTTTTCTTGTAGGTTGTGTGTGTGTGTGTGTGTGTGTATGCGTGGTCTTGGTATTAATCCTTCGTTAAACATATCCAGCAAAGTTTTTCCCCCTCATTCTGTAGGCTGTTCCTTCACCTTATTGAAAGTTCCTTTTGCACTGTAAAAAAGTTTTAGTTTCACAAAATACTATTTATCTACTGTTGAAATTACTCCCTCAGTAATCAGAGTCCTATTTATGAAGACTTCACCTATACCAATGTCATGTAGAGTACTCGCCACCTTTTCTTGTAGTAGCTTCATGTTTTCTGTTTTGTGTTGAGGTTACCTACCCATTTGGAGTTGACTTCTGTGCAGCTGTGACATGAACATCTGGTTTCATTAGCTTACAAATAGATCTTAACTTTTCCCCGAAATTCTTGGTAAAAGCACTGCCTTCCCCTCCTGCAGGGTGTATTTTATTATCTTCATAAAAAGTCAGAGCAAATGAGTTTTTAAAGCAAGAATTTTCACTGAACCTGGAGCTCTCAGTCTTACCCAGATGATCCCTGGAATCTGTCTTCTTTCCACTACTTCAGGGGTTGCAAATACGAGAAGATGTCAAAGCTTTAAATTGGTGCTGTACATCAGAACTTGGGTTCTTAGGCTTGGGAAAAAAAAAGCTCTGTACACATCAAGCCTTGTCACTGGCCTTCAAGGGAGACTTGTTCACATCGTGAGGAAAAGATGCCGGAGTTCTTCCACAGAAGGCAGTAGAATGTGTTTTCTTTTCCAGGGCTCAGTGGAGAAGATAGACAGTATGAAAATGTTAACACTCTATCTAATTTGGCCTGAATCAACAATGTAATATTTTTCTTTTGTTATTAGGAAACCAAGGCAATAGTTGGGGAAGGTAACATTTCTTTTTTAAAAATTAATTTATTTTTTATTAATTACAGTTTATTCACTTTGTATCCCATCTGTAGCCCCCTCTCTCATTCCCTCCCAATCCCACTCTCCCTCCCTCATCTCCTCCCATGCTCCTCCTCCGGTCCACTGATAGGGAGGTCCTCCTCCCCTTCTGGGAGATAATATTTCTGAGATCACTCAGTTCATCCTCCTGGAATTCTCAATTTACTCCAAATCACAGCATTTTTTTTTATTACATTCCTGGACATCCAATTTACAACTCTAACCTGGAACCCGTCTTTCATTGTTTCATCTTATTAATTAATTAATTTAGTCAGTTTATAGCCCTATCTCAGATCCCTGCCTTCACTCCTCAAAGTCCCACCCTCATATCCTTCTCTCCCCATTTTCCCTCCTCTTCTCTTCAGAGAAGGATATCAAGCCACCTAGCATATCAAGTTGCAGCAGGACTAAGTGCTTTCTCTCCCACTGAGGCCAGACAAGGTAGTCCAGCTATGGGAAATGGGATCCAAACACAGGCAACAGAGTCAAAGAGAGCCCATGCTCCAACTGTTAGAGGACCCACATGAACACCAAGCTGCATATCTACTACATATGTGTAAGGTGCCTAAGTCCAGCCCATCCATGTTCTTCAGTTGGTGGTTCAGTCTCTGTGAGCCCCATGGGCCTAGGTTAGTTTCCTCTGTAGATCTTCTTCTGGTGTTCTTGACCTCTCTGGATCCCCCAAACCTTCATCCCACTCTTCCAAAAGACTCCTGGAGTTCTACCTATTGTTCGGTTGTGGGTCTCTGCACCTGTTTCCATCAGCTGCTGGGTGATGGCTCTCAGAAGACAGCTATGCAGGCTTCTGTCTGTAAGCATAGCAGAATACCATTAACAGTGTCAGAGGTTGGCTGTCTTCCATGGGATGGGTCTCATGTTGGGCCAGTCATTGGTTGGCCATCTTTATACCTACACTTGTAAGCAGGACAAATTTTGGGTCAAAGGTTTTGTGGGTGGGTTAGTGTCCTCCTAACTTCACTGGAAGTCCTGCCTGGATAAAGGGAGTGGCCACTTCAGGCCACTTCCTGCTGCTCTTCACAGTCAGCAGGAGCACGGATCATCGATTTCCACATGGTTTCTGGTAGCAGCACTGACCATAGACATCGCCATGGTGGAGAAATATTGCCTTGGGTGTTATTGTGTTTTTATGCTGACATCTAGGCATGTGGGTTTGGGAAGATTATAGGTCTAGGTGCTGATTTCTGGTTTTGTTTTTGTTGGGTGGTTGTTTTGTTCCTTGGTTTCTGTTTCTTGATTTTTTGGAGAGTTTGATGGCTGTGGATTGCTTATGTTACTGGCCTGCTCAGCTGGTGTCTCCACAAAGAATGCTTGCTGGTGTTGGAGCCTGGGATACTGGGATGAATTGGGGGTAGGAAGGTTGGTGGAGAAAGTCTTTGTAAACCTTTGGTAATTGAGTTAGAGAGAAAAGGGAATCCACAGTGGGTTCCCTGCTATAGATTTGGGGATGAGACTAGGGGTGTGTGCATGCATGTGTGTGTGTGTTTGTAAGGTTGGTTGGATCTCAGCGGCAATAGAAGAAGTGTGGGTCCACCTTCAGCCTGTTGTTACCCTTGGAAGAGCAATCCTTGGGTTAACAGGTGGTGTTTGCTGTGTTTGGGGGCTGTGATAAAGTTACCTAGTAGGTGAGGTAGATCAGAAGTGGATGGACCGTGGGAGCCACAAGAGATGTGAGCAGTGGGGAAGGGAGGCTGCAGGTGGTATTCTGATGCAGAGCTGGGGATGAGATTAGGGGTTTGGATCTGGGAGAACAGAAGGAGAAGAGGCTGTCTGTGGGAAGACTCCCTTGGAATGCCTTTTTATTTTTTAAATATTCATACCTGTTGCTTATAACTATGGAATCATAACTTACATATTTATCTTTAGCTTCAGAACAAAGAGGATTTATATCATTTAATTTATGAGAAAATAATACTTTCTTTTAAACTTTTTGCAATAAAATTTATGCAGTAAATACTTTTTGAAGCTAAGAATTTGAATGATTTCAAGTGAGTCTCTTTCATACATGATTACTATATTCCAGATAGTAAGTGTTGTTGGAGATATATCTCAATTTGTTTGGAATCTATTTATTTTACATTCTTTGATAAATTCAGTCTTAGAGTAACTGGAGAGTGCATGAAGCTTTAGCTATCTGTAAGTGAAGTTACCAAAAGTAAACTTTAGGATGGTTTATAGCAAAAAGTAAGCTAGAAGATAAAATGAATTATTTGTACAGGGTGAAATAATATGAATGAATAGAGTTTGAAATTTTTTGGGTTGTTGGATGTCTGGAGTTTCTGATAATACTAAGTCATATCTTATAGGCATGAAGTTTGGTTCTGCTGAACAACCAACCAAAAAACTCAAAAGCTTAATAGATTAAAGAAATAGATTACTATTTCTTGAATCTCCCAAGGTCAGCCAAGGTCAGCCGACTTGATCCATCTTCCATGTCCCTACCAATACAGCAATAGCTATAACGTATCCTGTCCCAATGGCAAAGTGAGAAAGCACAGAGGGCAAAGTGTGGTCTGTCTCTGAAGAGTTCTTACAGGTCTTTGCGTCACCTCTGCTTTTCTTTTTTTTTATGCAAAACCCACCACAGTCAAAAGTGATTTTGAGCGTTTGCCATGTATAATCCTAAGTGACAAAGAAACTAGAGGAAAGTAAATATGGAACACACTAATGCCATTGTCTCCTAATCACAAATTTTTTACCCGCCCCACACAGAGATGTACCCACACTCTCTAGAAAATGAACAACCAAATAAACAAAGTTAAAAGTTAAAAAAGAAAAACTTTAGAAAGCACTCAGTAACAGAAACCAATTTAATGAAAGAAAGAAAGAAAAAAAGAGAAAGAAAGAAAGGAAGAAAGAGAAACAAAAAAGGCCATCCAAGTTCCTCCTAGACACTACTGTTCAGAGTCCCAGATCTTTAAGGATACTTAGTAGTTTCTTTTTTTAAAATTTATTTATTTTCATATTAATCACAGGTTATGTACTTTGTATCCCAGACGTAGCCCCCTCCCTCATTCCCTCCCACTCTCCCCATCCCTCCCTCATCTTCTCCCTACCCCCCTCAATGTCCACTGATAGGGGAGGACCTCACCACCTTCCATCTGACCCTAGCTTATCATGTCTCTTCAGGGCTGGCTGCAATGTCCTCTTCTGGGATCTAGCTAGGCTGCTCCTCCCTCGGGGGAGGGGGAGGGTCGAAGAGCCAGGCACTGAGTTCATGACCAAAATAGTCCCTGTTCCCTTACTAGGGTACCCAGTTGGATACTCAGCTACCATGGGCCACATCCGAGCAGGGGTTCTAGGTTATATCCATACATGGTCCCTGGTTGGGAAACAGTCTCATCTAAGACCCCTGTGCCCTGATCTATTTGGTCTTTGTGGAGCCAAGTCTTACTAACTCCCCCTTTTTTCATATGATTCCCTGCACTCTGCCATCACAGCTATATCATCTTGTCTTTGTCTATTTTTTAAAAAGATTTATTTATTTATTATGTATACAATGTTCTGTCTGCACGTACACCTGTATGCCAGAAGAGGGCACCAGATCTCATATGGTTGTGAGCTACCATGTGGTTGCTGGGAATTGAACTCAGGATCTCTGGAAGAGCAGACAGTGCTCTTAACCTCTGAGCCATCTCTCTAGCCCCTTAGTAGTTTCTTAATTCTTTCCATATTGTTCTTTTAATTTTGGAGACATTTTCAGTATTTTCCATGTTTGCAGTTAAGATTTAGAAAACTGAGTATTCAGTAACTTACTACTGTGAATTCATCTGTGCATTGCCATAAGAAATAGAGCAGATTTTTAATATATCAGAAGCAATTTGATAGTGAGATCCCTTTTATCTATGACAACCAAGAATAAATAGTCATGATTTAAGGGGACAAAGAAGAGGAAGTTAGAGCACTACAGTATCAGATTCTGCTATTGGTCATTTGGAATTTATGAAATCTCATCTGGACTCTGGTTTCAAGAATCAAAAATCCATACTCATATTAGAAGCTCTGAACAAACCATATCCTTCACCACTACTTAGTCCACATCTTCTTCACTTAGCCAGTGACTGGTGGAGACAAGATTACAACCCGAACTTGATAGAAAATTAGCACTGATTTGCCTTGGAAACATTTAACTATCATTAGTTCTCTTTCAGGAGGCACAGCCAAGCCAATGTTAATTTTGTTTCTTCAAACAGTAGGTTCCCTGTTCAGAAACATAGACAACCACAGTCTCTATCAGGTCTTTATAATGCTGAATTGGGCCATTTGTGACGCAAGAGTTCTGGACCCAGCGAGCCTCAGTCAGGCATCTTCTGTAAGGAATGGGCCCAGGGCTGAGAACTCTTCAACTCCAGCAGCAAAAAGTTATAAATTTGGATCATTCACTGTGCATAAATAATGAAAGATGAGGCGATGTCTGATGTTCATGAAAAGGATAAACCTCCGGGACTTACTAGGATCCTCTTTTAGTAGCATTGAATCCGTTACAGTCCACATTGCTAATATAGTCTATATCAAGTTGAGCCTTTGTTCCATGTAAGTAGGCATTTTGTAGGGCAGATTTGTCAGAAATCTCAGAATCTTTCATTAGCAGCATCCTACCTTCCTCTGTAATCTCTTTACAGCATCTCTGATTTCCTTGTTCCTCAGACTGTAAACCAGAGGGTTCAACATGGGAATCACCACAGTGTAGAAGACAGATGCAAATCTGTCAAAGCTGGAGGAGCCACCAGAGCTGGAACTCAAATAGACAAAGACACCAGAGGTGTAGAACATGGAAACAGCTGTCAGGTGAGATGCACAGGTGTTAAAGCTCTTGGACCTGCCCTTAGCTGAAGTGATCTTCATGATGGACAAGACGATATAGCCGTAGGATATCATGATGGCCAAGGCATTTGTAAGACCAAACAACATTGTTAGTATGGCAAGCAGGACCTGTGCAAAGAAAGTGTCAGTGCAGGATAGATTTAGCAGCTGGGGCATGTCACAGAAGAAATGTTTGATGATGTTAGGTCCACAGAAGTGGAGCTGCAGCAAGGTGGACACCTGAGATAAAGACCCTATGAGTCCTGCTGTGTAGCTTCCTGTCACCATCCAAGCACAGAGGGCGGGTGACATGATTGATGAATAGAGCAAAGGGTTACAAATGGCAGCGTATCTGTCATAGGCCATGGCTGTCATGAGACAGGATTCAGTCAGCCCCATCGTGGAAAAGGTAAAGTATTGAACTATGCAGCCCACAAAGCTGATAGTTTGCTTTTCCTGGAAGAAGTTGGAAAGCATTTTGGGGACTGTAGAGCTGATGTAGCAGAGGTCTATAAAGGACAGATTGCTGAGGAAGAAATACATGGGTGTGTGGAGGCAGGAGTCCAGCCTTATTAAAACAACAAGGCACAGATTCCAGCTCAGCGCTGTAATGTAAAGGATGAGGAATATGACAAAGAGCAGGGCTGTGATTTGGGGAAAATCAGAGAATCCCAGGAGGACAAACTGGGTGATTTCAGTAATATTTCTCTCTTTAATCATTGCTGCCGTGAGCCTAGTATCAGAGAGGAGAAAAGAACACACCGTTGGCTCAAATGAAGTAATAGCATTTTTTTCTTCGCTTGCTCCAGTGAGTCTGGAGAAGAAAAAAAAACACTCCATTGTCCTTCTACAGAAAGAGCCTAGAGTTTCCTCCCTGGCTGGCAAGGAAAACCTGCTCATTTTCTAGATCTTAACCGATTCATATAATGTCATGAGAAGTTTTAAAAGATACTTTTACAGATTGACTGGAAGTATTTACTAAAGCACCCATTAAGTTGCTGAGATTATGAAATAGAAGGCAGATGCCATTGGTTGAAATGAAACGGTCTTAGTGGTTTACTGACACGTGGAGTAATCGCTGCCTCGCCCTCATGACAGTGTAGGTGGCTTTATTTCAAAGTAAATCTGAAATAGTTTTGTAGCCCAGATAAATTTTTCCTTTAAGAAAAGTTGCCCTCTTCATAAATATTTCTCAAATGCTTTACTAATATATTTAATACATTTTGAAAGTAGCCTTGTGTATAGTGTAATTTATAATTGTGATACACTTATTCACATGTGCCCAATAAAATTATGGAATAAGTCTTGGTCAAGCCTTCCTATGGTACATCCAATCTGGAAGCGTGTCATTCATTCTTGGCACTAGGGAATGATTATCTCTATTTTAGGGTGTTTTTGTTTCTTGGGCAACAATATAGCAAGAATGTGGTCAGAGGTTCAGAATAAGAGGTTTAGGTGTGATGCCCCCTTTGCACTATGAATTTGCCTAAGCTGTTTAAGGAAACTGAAATTTCTCTCTTCCTAACAAAGTGAGCACCAGTGCTCTTGAATGCCAAGGGTACCGGGAGGGTCCTGAGCATCCCACAAACACTGACTTAATTGCAACAGTTCAGGGAAACTCTTGATTCTTTAGCAGCAGAAGATTTCATCTATCTATCTATCTATCTATCTATCTATCTATCTATCTATCTATCTATCTATCTATCTATCTATCTATCTATCTATCTATCTGTGTTTTTGAGACAGAGTTTCTCTTTGTAGCCTTGGCTATCCTGGACTTGCTCTATAGACCAGACTGGCCTTGAACTCACAGTGATCTGCCTGCTTCTGCCTCCCTGAGTGCTGGGATTAAAGGCGTGCATCAGCACACCCAGCTTCATCATTTTTCTTCAACTGCACTCTGCTAACATGGGCAGCAAAGCTTCAGTGTATTCTGTATAGCCCTTCGTTTCCAGAAGAGACTGGGGAAATGTGGATTCTAGTTTTTATTCCCAGTAGTAAACATGTTTCTTGGTAATTTTTCAGTACGCTAAAGGGGAAATTTTGAATATACTCACTCTCTTTGACAAGTATGTTCTCTGGGTTCACCATCTCTCTGGACACTTAGAGAAGGAAGGGTGTCTGATGTAAATCTTGGCTGGAGACTTCATTAGGGACAGGCAGCTAATCCCAGATGTTTTCCAGTGCTGACCTAATAGAGTTGTGATCAGTTTGGGTTGTGTGAGGCACAAAACCAGGTGAAGCAGAGAATGTTGCTGAGTAGCAAATGAATGATTCAAGTTAAAGAAGCCATAGGCTGCCATTCAGACCCACACTCTCTGCACCTCTCGAGTGCGTTTCAGCATCTGTTTTGAAATTCTGGTGGTCCCAGACTGCCAGCACAGCCAAGAAGAATGACAAAAAGCTGTCTGAAGCCTTTAGAAAGGGCAAAAGAAATTCTATGAGTGCTGTGTCATGTCATTAACACGCACCTTGTCTCTAGCTAAGCAAATGTTATGGATCAAGCTGTGTGTTTCTGTGTATTATTTTAATTCTGTATATTATTTTAAAAGTAGAATTATGAAGAGGAAAAGTGAAATATTAGCACCCCAATGCTGAAGAAAGGGGAAACACAGACAGGCATATTTTGGTCTCAGCCAACTTACCTGAAACAAAGTAAGTCTGTTTTGATTCAGGACTCTGAAAGCCTTAAAGCACCATCAGGATTTACATTCACTGTTTCTTCGCTGAAGTTCCTTTCATCCTCATAACACAAGCGAACAAACAGAAGGTAATCGATTTCAGTCAGATATTTAAGAATTCAATACCCATCTCACGCCCCAGATTAACACTGGATGAAGGTCAGAGATCTGGGTAAAGAGAGAAAATGACATTCAGGGTAAGGAACTGAGGGAGAGGTGAGGGGGATAGATGGAAGTTAATTTCCCAAACCCTTGTCCCGTGTAAGTCCTACTGTTGAGAGCGGCATGAGTCTTGAGATAATACAGGTTCCACCTTCAAAGTCTTGACCTTTAGCCCCAAATCCAGCCCTGGAAGAAGACGTGGTTTTTGTGGAAGATTCAAATTGCCTGTTTATTTTCCTTTATATTTTCCAGTTGAGTGCAACTGCTCTCCTAAGTGGGTGCTTTTGGGAATGGTCTTAGTTGTCCACTCACAGCAAGTGAGACAGTAACACTGGGATTTTGTTGAGATCTAAGGTGAAAGGAGAAAAGCCAATTAAAGAAAATATACCACAGACGCTTGCTCTCTGGTGCAATGGTTGCCGTGGAGATTTCCCTAATGATTTCAGGCCCACTTTGTCATGGGTATCAATTCTTAACTTTCCTGGTCCTATAATGATCTCAGGGCTGTTACTCTACTGACCTTAGAGCTATTTGTGCTAGAAAGGACATAAGAAATCTTCTAGTGTCCAAACTCTCAACTTTTAGGGTGCGATCATGAGATTTGCCCATGGTGGCAAGGCTGGCTAGTCACATAGCTTGATAACAGTAAGTCCCAGTTACATACACTACCCTGTCCACAACACACTTCTGAAGGTTCACGGACATTTACTTATTCAAATGCTTAAACTAACTCAATCATCCTAGCAGTAATATTACTTCCTATGCATATGAGAGTACATTACAGGTGGGAGACATGCACTACTTCATCACACTAGTGACTTAAAATGATCATGAACTTGAATGTTGCTTTCACAGAACTCAGAATTCAGGCGTTATCACTTACAGCTTCGTGACTTTGTAAAAATTAGCCTCCTCAGTTCTCACTACTGACACCCACTAAATGGAGCTAACAGTAGTTACTCATTCATAGAGAGCTCTCACAGAAAGACTCAAGCTAGATTAGCAGTGTGTAGTGTTCATCATGTTTCTATGCAGCACACATTCTGCTTTGCCTTGCAACTCTTTCCAATATCTTATTCTATACTTCCAGTTCTTCATTAAATACATACGCGCGCGTGCGCGCGCACAGACACACACTCTCTCTCTCTCTCTCTCTCTCTCTCTCTCTCTCTCTCTCTCTCTCTCTCTCTCTCTCTCTCTCTCTCTCCCTCTTCAGTTAGGAGTGAGGTCATATAGAATTTCTCTTGTCCGCATTGGCATGTTCACTAATATTGCCAATGTGCTGGTCTTGTTCATGTAAGCACATTTTGAGAGTTCATGGGTTTATGTTCCCTGTCATGTCTAGGGAACAAGATCTATTAATGTAAGTCCCTGGTCTCTGGTTCCTACAATCTTTCTGCCCTGTCTTCTTTGATTTTCTAGGAGCCTTGGGTTGCTTTGCAGATGTCTCCATTAGGGTTGGGCACCCCCACAGGCACTCATACATTATACACATATGCCCATAAATTTTAGAGGTGGGGTGACACTGGAAGATTTGAAACGGGGATAAGGGAAGGAAGGAGGAAAACAGTGTCCATGTGTGAAATCCTTATAAAACTATTACAAATGTTAAACTCTAGGTCAAATTTCCAAACTTTGTGGCTTTACTTGGTGGGGATTTTGAGTGGAACATGGAGTGCTCTTCATCATCTTAGTTGCTGCTGGTATAGGCACTCTTGGTTTGTCTGCCTTGGCCAAACTTGCTTGTAAAGAGAAAGGAGTGGATGTAATATGTTAATAATCTAATTCACGCCGTTAGGTGGGTACTTTTATATCCTCTTGTAAGAATTAAGATGATTCCATTATTCAAACTTTTCTTTTTAATAAAATTTTGTTGTGTATTTTAAACTTTACTATATACCATGGAATACACCAAGTAGCAGCAATCTGGCTAATACAGTAAAGACAAATTACATAGTCATCATCTCACACGGTAGCCAATTTGTTCTTATGCCAAGAGCAGCTAAAATATTTAACAAAATCCCAACATTTAACAAAATTTAACAATAGCGACAACAGAATATTTCTTTTTTTTTGTTTTCTTTAAGAATTTCATTCATGTATACAATGTATTACGATCATACCCCACTGTATTTCCCTCTGCAGTTACCTATGGACTTCTACAACACATTTTTCAAGTTCACATATATATTCCACTGTGTCTAGTAAGTGTTGGCTGTATGAGCAGAGGCACGGAGCCATCCTCTGCAATAGGGGCAAGCCTGCCATGTGCCCACAACCGTCATCAGTTTCCCACAGGTCCTCAGTGAGGGCCGTTGCCTCCTGAGCCCTTCCTCTATCCACAGTGGAATGTTTGCTGGCTTCATCCTGTATAGGTCTTTTGCAGTTAGTCATAACTGCTATGGGTTGGAGCGTACAATGGCCACGTCATGTCATGTCTGGAAAACAGCACTCCAGTGCGCATCTCTCCGTGTTCTAGCTCTTACATTCTCTCTTCCCCTCTTGCACAGAGGCCTCTGAGCTGTACGAGAGTGGTTATAGACGTTCCTTTTAAGGCTGAGCACTTGCAGGCACTTGCAGGCACTTAGCATCACTTGGATCAGTCTCTGCATTAGCCATTGCCACTGCAAAGGCAAGCTCCTCTAACCAGCTTGCAGTCTGATTATAAACATAAATACTTATAGTTGAAAAATGATAGTAGGTAACCCTCTAAGGCCTATGACCTATGGGCTTTTGTTCAGTTTTGTAGTGCTAGGCATAAATTCCCTTTTGTGGAACAGGCTTCCTTTCCAATCAGGAAGCAGCTGGTTATTCTCATAAAAATCAGGCTGTTATTACACTAGTGGGCACATGTTGCTTGGCAGGTCAGTACTGAATATAACAAGGAAATCAACTATATTGGGAGTCAGACAGATATAAGGCTTTTTCAGAAGCCCTGATGAAAGAACAAAGAGATTAATCATGGGACCTTGTTCAGATGTAGACTTAGCCAGGTTTGGTCTGGAGCTAGGGCCAGGTTTAGAAGATGTTAAAGTTTTGGTTCTTGGGTACCCAACTTCCACCCATGAATGGGAAACAGTTGTTGGTTCTCAGGAAGCTAGCTGTGTTCTCTTTGACAACATTGTTTTACTCAGATTTTTGCTGATCTTGGTCCATTTTTTTCTTCCTGCAAACAATATATGAAATGCTATATTTCCTCATAAATTTGCTGGCATGAGTCATCATATCCTGTAGACCTCTTGATCACAGCCTTCTGCTTTCTTTATCTGCTCCCCCCCCACCCCTGATGTTTCTCTGTTTGGAACCTATATTCCTGCAGGTTCAGATCAACCATAACTGTCACCTCTGTGTGTGTGTTTATGAACGTATTTTTTGAAGTAGAGGTTTACGTGAAGAGGGAAGGTCCACCTTGAATGTGGGAAGTATGGATCTCATAGCCTGAGGTCCTAGACTGAAGTAAAAGGTGAAAGCGAAGAGCACCAGTATTCACAGCTCCCTGCTTCCTAACTAGAGATGCGACATGACAATCTGCCTCATGCTCCTCCCATCATGACTTCCCACCATTATAGAAGATAGCCTCAAGCTGAGCCAAAAGAAACCTTTCTTTCTGCAAGTAGCTTTTGACAACTATTTGTCACACCAACAAGAAAACCAGTATTATACAGAGGTATGATGTCCATTCTTTTCCACAAACCTACTTGATGACACTATCTGGCCAAAAAGAAAACTGACGAGAAAAGATGAGAGAAAGAAATGTTTTTATTTTTATTTTTTAGAGAAGAAACAAACTCTTCATTCTTCTTTCTTTTACACAGCTGGCCATATATATGACCCTCAGTCAGCAAAGGTGAATTTGTTTATTTCTTCAAATCACCAACTTTAAAATCTATTCTTGAGTCAACATTATCATTCTGTCTTTGAAAACAAGCAACATTTAAATGAGCTTAATTATTTTATCTTCTAAAATATATTTTTTGTTTGGTTTGGTATTTTTTCATTTTTTTATTAGTTACAGTTTGTTCACTTTGTATCACAGCTGTAGCCCCCTCCCCATCCCTTCCCAACCCCACCATCCCCCTCTTCTTCTCCTATGCCCCTCCCCCAGTCCAATGATAGGGGAGGTCCTCCTTCCCTTCCATCTGACCATAGTCTATCAGGTCTCATCAGGACTGGCTTCTTTGTCTTCCTTTGTGGACCGGTAAAGCTGCACTCCCCTCCCCCCAGAAGGAGGTGATCAAAGAGCCCGCTGCTGAGTTCATATCAGAGACAGTCCCTGTTCCCCTTACTAGGAAACCCACTTGGAGACTGAGCTACCATGGGCCACATCTGTGCAGGGATTTTAGAGGTTCTAGGTTGTCTCCATGCATAGTACTTGGCTGGAGTATCAGTCTCAGAAAAGACCCTTGTGCCCAGAGTTTTTGGTTCTGTTGCTCTCCTTGCGGAGCTCCTGTTCCCTCCAGGTCTTACTATCTCCCCCTTCTTTCATAAGATTCCCTGCACTCTGCCCAAAGTTTGGCTATGCATCTCAGCATATGCTTTGATACCCTGCTGGGTGGAGTCTTTCAGAGGCCCTCTGTGATATTATATTATACTGTGACAGGTTTTGCAGACATCTGAACTCCTAGAATTAGGACAAATTAGTAAAATACTAATTTTGTATGGCAAAAACAGGGCGAGTCTGCCGTAGTATGCCTCAACTACTCACTCAAAGTTTGAAAAAAACCTAAATCCTACTAGGAATTGTATGTGTGATGAGGGTTTGGGAGTAGATACCCCCCTCTCTCCCTTAAATTTGTTCTTTGACAATTTTATACATGCATGTAACGGATTCGGATCACTTTCCACACTCTTTTATCCCCAGCCCAACCCTGTCACCCTTCCTTCTCCTTACAAACCCTTTCCCTACATTCATGTCTTTTTGTCTTGTCTTGTGACCAACTGATTTGATCAGGGTCATTTCTGAGACAATGGCTTTAGAGCAATACATGAGAGCATGATGGATTCACCCTTAGATACACCACTGACGGCAATGACTACTCTTCCCCTAGAATCTGGCAACAATCTATAGTTTGGCCGGCAGGGGCAGGGCCTCCTGAGCCCCTCCTTCGTCTCTGATTGACTGTTGACAGGTTCAGGCTCATGCTGGCCCACTGCAGGTAACTGCAGCTCCGTGACATAGCGATTGCAGTGACATTTTTCAGCCTTTCTACTTATCTTTTACTGGTTCATATATTCTTTCAGCTTCCCCTTTTGTGACATCCCCCGAGCCTCAGAGAGTCCATCCTTTAATGTCTGTTGTGAACCAAGGTTGAATTTACCTGCAGTGAGCAAATACTGGTAATTCTGTAACTTCATGTCTGTTTCTATAAAGATAGAGATATAACAGAGTCACAGCGTGAGATGATGCAAATTCATGGGGTAAGATGATGTGAAGTCGCACTCTGTGAGCAGGACGAACATGAATGTGACAGAACCAACCCTGTGAGTGCTGCTGAGATGGGAGACAAGGAACAATGAGCCGTCATGTTTCTTTTTTTTCCCTTTTCTTTTTTTAAATTTAATTTTATTTACATATTTATGTATTATAATTTATTCACTTTGTATCCCCGCTGTAGCTCCCTCCGTCATCTCCTTCCAGACCCACACACCCTCCCTCTTCCACCCCTGTGTCCTTTTCCTAGTCTCCTGATAGGGGAGGACCTCCTTCCCTTTTCTGATCCTAGCCTATCAGATCTCATCAAGGCTGGCTGCATCATCTTCCTCTGTGGCCTGGCAGGGCTGCACCCCTCAAGGCAAGGTGATCAAAGAGCCTTCCATTGAGCTCATGTCAGAGACAAACCCTGCTCCCTTTACTAGGGAACCCACTTGGAAACTGAGCAGCCAATGGGCTTCCTTTGAACAGGGGTCTCGGTCCCCTCCATGCATGGTCCTTAGTTGGAGTATCGGTCTCTGCAGGCTCTCCTGAGCCCAGGTTCTCATTGTGGAGTTCCTGTCTCCTCCAGGTCTTTCTGT
>CM053762.1:27967396-27989630 GCA_028658305.1 Pachyuromys duprasi
TGATTGACTGTGTCTCCTATTTTGGTTGTTTCCTCTTTGTCTATCTTTGATTGTTCCTCAATGCGGGCGGTTAATTTCTTCTCCATTTCTTTGAGGGCCTTGTTCATTTCCTCTTTTTGTCTCTCCTCTTGTTCCTCCAATATCTGCATAATCAACGCTTTAATATAATTTTCCTGTGTCTCCGCTGAATTAAAATTCCGCTGCTTTTGGGTGTTTCTGGTGGGGTCATGGTGTCCTGATTTTTGTTGGGTGAGTTCTTTCGCTGATTTCTGGGCATTTGTTTACATATAATCAGGGAGCTGTTTGTGCTTTAAGGCTGTACTTCAGTCTGAAACTGTCAGTCTCTTGTGTCAGGAGTATTCTTCAAGAAGATCAGGGATTTCCGGTGGTTTGGTATTGTTTGTTGTTGTCTCAATTGAACTCTTTTGTGGGCTCTGTGTGTCTGGCTTCGTGTTTTGTGCTAGAAGCTGTGAGCACTGCAGGCTGTTCACCTCTCTGGTCTGGAGGTCTTGTTCCTCAGTCTTTTGAGATGTCAGCTGGGGTCTTTGTGCTCAGCCCTGGTCTTGTTGCTAAGGGCTCTCCCCTGGAATGGAGATTTGGCTCCCCCTTCTGGGCCAGGGGCTGTGCACCATGGTCTGAGATGATATTTGGGGCACACACAATGGGTTTGGGTTGGTGTGCCTCTGCTGAAAGCAGTCCTGTCTGAAATGGTGCCCGAGGCCTTCTCTGTCTGTCCTGTGGACACACAAGGACTGAGGTTTTTGCTGGCGGATGCGTGCAGTATTCGCCCTCAGTGCGTGGTCTGGTCAAGGTGGTCCCCGGACTTTCTCAGTCTGGGGTGGCTCCTGCGATCCGTGCACACCCACTGTGCACCCGTGGGTTTAAGCAGAACTCAGGTCCCTCCCAGACTTGCCCGTGGACTGGCACAGGGACTGAGGTTTTGCTGGCAGAAGCGTGCGGCGCGAGCCCGCAGAGTGCAGACTGGTCAAAAGGGTCCCCCGCCTTTCTCAGACTGGGGTGGTTCCGGCGATCAGTACGTGCCTGCCGCACACCCGTGGGTTGAAGCAGAAACCGGGTGCAGTGTGCGCTCGCAGGGTGCAGTTCGGTGGAAACGGTACCCTGTTCCTCCTCAGACTGCCTGCGAGCCTTTGTGATCCAGTCTATTATGGCGGGTGCGGGCGCCCAGTGCAGCTGCTCGTTCAGATCAGAGCTGTGCGCAGCTGGTCACCCGGAGATTTTTCCGGGGAATAACTGGGTGTCCCTAAGGTTTTCCTACTTGATTTTCTCACCGTGGGAGTTCTGCTCACCTGGCAATCACGAATGCTGGTGTTTTAGGTCCCAGAGTTCAGTCTCCTGGTCACTGCGTTCGTGATCAGATTACTTATCTATATTTTTAACTCAAATTAAATTAAAATTAATGACATCATCATCATCATCATCATTGGTGTGTGGTGTATCTGCATAAGCATGTTTGTGTCCTTGTTTGGGTGCACATGGAGACCAGGCATTGATACTGAGCATCTTCTGTTTCCAGGCACAAAACATGTTTTCTCTCCGTGAATATGTAGCTAGACCAGCTGGCCTGTGAGCCCTGGGGGATCTGCCTGTCACGGCTTCTCTTCCACAGCAGCGGCGTTAGAGGCCTGTGTCACCACATCTGGCCTTTAGGTGAATGCTGAGGTTTCGAACTCAGATCCTCATTCTTATGCTGCAGTTACCTTACTGACTGTGCCACTCTCCCCACCCTAAACATCTAAACTTAAAAATGACATTTTACAGACCCAAACTGTACTTTAAAACCTACCCTTGGAACAGTCTCCCAACAACACTTCTTCATACACTACAAGCTTGTAGACCTAAATTTGGAATTCAGCGTCCATATACATTTAGATGTACTTTGTATATCTAAGCTGACTTAACCTCAAACCCTATGGGATGAACTCTGTCGTTGTATTTTTCAGATAAAATGATGAGTGCACAATGTTAGATCACTTTTCCAGAGTGGTACAGCTTACAGAGCAGAGCCACTGTCCAGTCACAGCTATGTGACATCCAGACCCATGTTCTAAGTCTATTCCTCTAATCACATCCTGCATTTTCCAAAATATCTTTTTAAGGGGACTTCCAGATGTCATGTTTTCTTTTTTAAAAAAAGATTTATTTTAGCTAGGTGTAGTAAAACATGCCTTTAATCTCAACACTCGGGAGGCAAAGAAAGGTGGGTCTCTGTGAGTTCCAAGTCACCCTGGTCTACATAGTGAGTTCCAGGATATCTAGAGATACATAGTGAGATACTGTGTCTTTGTGTGTGCCTGCAAGTATGTGGGAACCAAAGGAGGCCAGAAGAGAACATCTGGTCCCTTAGAGCTGGAGCAACAAGCAGTTTTGAGCTACCTGGTGTGAGTACTGGGAATGGAAATCAGGTTCTCTGCAAGAGCAGCAAGCACTCTCAACTGCTAAGTCATTTTCAGACCCAGATGGTATATTCTGTCTTCATGAGAGCCTGAACGGTCAATAATAAAAAAGCAACTATCTTCTTACATTAAAAAAAACTTTTATGCAAGAGGTAAAGTCAAGTGAGGTTGTTTCCCTAAAAAATGCCTCAAGATTCCCTTGGGTTATGAGTTCTGTGTGGCTAAAAGTTAGCTTGTTTTCACAAAATCTTGGATAACAACTGAGCTAGAGACCTGTTCTCTTCCATGCTGGCAGAACTTGGTAACACCAGTGCAATGATGAGGGAAAAGAACAGCATGATTATGAAATTGGCTCTTTTGGGATTCTCTTGAGTTTCCAAAGTTCACCATTGCCCTCTTCCCAATAGTCTTAGAGATCTGTCTCATGACACTCTTCTGGAATTTGAGCCTCATTACTCGCATCAAATTGGACACCTATCTACACAAACTTATGTATTTTTATCTCAGCAACCCCTCCTATCTAGATATTTGCTACGTTCCCACCATCAACCCCAAGATGCTTCGTTATGTGCTATCTTAATGATGTTAAATGTATTCCTCACTTCAAACATTTGATTCTTTTCTAAGTTACTTCTCGTATTAAACTCGCTCTTTTACCTCTGGCAATCTTGTGTTCCATTTTTTATTTGTGGATTTATTCAACATATAATTAACCATACATATATTTTGCTAACATGATGTTTGCTAACAGATGTTTTGCTAACATCACAAGGACAGAAACTTGTAGTGGAAATGTCTAATACATCTGCCACACTTAAGGCTCTGTTGCCTAGTTGGCTGGGAAGTCATGTTAATGGCATAGAATTACTTATTGTTCTCTGTCTTACATAAGTAGAAATCAGGAACCGGACATGAGTTCTCTCTTGGTGAGGTGATTATGTCCTGATTTAGGTAACGTCTACATGCTTGTGTGTTACATTTTGAGCTTGTTTAATAAACTGAATCTGTATTAGGAAACTATTTGCTACTAATTAAAAAGCAGAAACTTACTGGTAAAACTGAAATTGGACTTGTGGAAGCACAATAAAATCTTAATTTAGGGGCTGGAAAGATGGGTTAGTGGTTAAGAGCACTTTCAGAAAATCCAGGTTCAATGCTCAGCCCCTACAGGGCAGCTTATAACCCTTGTACCTCCAGACCTAGGTACACACTTTCCTGCTCTCTGCAGGGACCAGATACACAAACAATGCACAGACACAATGCAGGCCAACATCCATAAACACACACACACATATACATTAAAGAAAATTTTAGTTTGACCATTTCCCTTGTAAACTTTTGGGAATAGTGGAAAGTTGAGGAAAGGGCACTAGAAAGAAAGCTTGCCTCTGCTCTTTTTCTTTCACTAGGATTATGATTTTCTTAATATCACTTTAGTAGAAACTGCAGAAATAAGCCTAGGAGTGGCATAGCTGGATCTTGAGGAATCACTATTCTTAATTTTCTGAGAAAGCACCAGATTGATTTCCAAAGTGGCTGTACAAGTTTACGTTCCCACCAGCAATGGAGAAGGGTTCCCCTTTCTTCACAACCTCTCCAGCATGTGTTGTCACTTGAGTTTTTGATCTTAGCCATTATGATAGATGCTCAAGTACACAGCAAGGACATTTGCTCAACCATGTTTGTAGTAGCTTTATTCGTAATAGCCAGAACCTGGAAACAACCCAGATGTCCATCAGTGGAGGAATGAATACAGAAATTGTGGTACATTTACACAATGGAATACTACTGATCAATTAAAAACAAGGAAATCATGAACTTTGCAGGCAAATGGTGGGATCTAGGAAAGAACATCCTGAGTGAGGTATCCCAGAAGCAGAAAGACACACAGGGTATATACTCACTTATATGTGGGTACATTCCAGGACCTCATCTGTGCTCAGAAAGGAAAATTCTAAATTTCCTTAAGTATTCACATGCTTGACTTTACTGCAACGCTTTTGGACAACTGTCAACAAGACAGTGAGAGGTTCTGCTCCTAACACACCATGTCTCTGGAATAGAATTCCGCTCCCAACATCGTGAATATGGAAGGGAGAGCTCACAAGGAAAAAGGTGGACAATGTTATTAGAGAGGATCTGGCTGAGGGAAGTTTGAGTTGGGGTGGCAAGCCTAGATCTCGCCTGTCTTCTTAACCAACACTAACAACTGATAGTATACCATCTACATTTCCCATGTAATCCAGCTTAAAGTTGAGGATCTTAGCTTACATCTATCCTGCGGCTGAGAAGAGAAATAAGTGTGTCTGTGCCATTCCTTTTACCTGAATGGATTGTCAGTGTCTTTACTGTCTTCTTATAATAGACTATTGAAATGTCTAAGTAGAATTCCAGAGTCAAAGTCCTGCCCTGACCAGCACAAATGCTTCAATGTGTAAAATTCAATTTTATGAAGGAAGAAAATCCGTTTTGGTCTCATCTTCAAATTACCTATAGTTTACAGTGTACAGCATGCAGGTGTTTGTGTATGAACCTGACAAACCCATGTGTCTAAAATAACTGCTTGTGATCAATGCCTTTTGGGCCATGGAAGTTTTCAAGGAAATAAATGTACTTTATGTGCTGCTCACAGGAATTGGCCAGCAGCTGTTAATTCTTCATTGTTAAAGATTTATTTTCATTTATGTGTATTGTGGGGAAGTTGGAGTCTCTCTGAAGCTGTTGTCGCAGCTGGTTGTTGTGTGTTGGGAATTAAACTTGGGTCATCTGCTAGAGCTTTAAGTGCTCTTAACAGCTGAGCTCTCTCTGGTTCCATAATTCTATCACCTGATGTTTTCTTTGTTTCCAGGCTTCTTCCAGAACTTTGTACCTGGACTGGAAACAGAATGACTCCAGGATCTGGACAAAACATTCTCACATTCTAAAAAGTCACATTTTCTTTGTTGTGTTAGTAGAAGACGGGATTGGTAGTTTCTAGAACCCTTCATGGCTGGGATGTTCCCAACTCGGTATAGAATGTTGACTTTACATTCTAAATTTGTAAAACAGTGTAGTGCATTTTAATATTTTGTCTTTTGCTAAGTAGTCTAATGTCTCATTTTTCAGCATATTCAAACAGAAAATTAAGAATGAAAGTGGGATTTTTCAACAGGTCTCTGAGGGTCTCATGGATGATGTGGATTATCCACAGACACCTTTGAGAGGTTAGCAGCTGAGGAACAGGAGACAGACACCTACGATTCCAGGAATGCTGCAGTCACTGAGGCAGAGAACAGCAAAATGTTTGATTTGGAGAACTAAAAATTGAATTAATGGTACTGTGAGATTTTAAGACTATGGATGAATATAAAGAGATGAGTGGGATGGGATGGAGGAGATGGCTTGAAGAATTGCTATGAAGATTCAATATGTTGTAAAATAAAGTCAGAAATAACTAAGCAGATGGAGGCAATGATATGTTGAATTTTAAGGAATGATAATTCCTTGATGTGAAGGAAGAATGTAAAAAAACTTGCTCTTTTAACTATTCAGTTTGTTAAAATTAATTCCAATCAAAATTTCAAATGGACTTTGTGGAGAGGATGCACGGTACTGGGAAAGACTCTGCAAAAGTTCATGTTCAAACCGGAGAACAAAACTTTGAAAGAAATGATATTTGGGGAAAATGTTAACATGAACATTTCAACTCAAAAGATAATTCAGTAATGTTCAAATGTACAACTGTTGAGAATAAAACAACAATGAAACAAAAACTTTACTTCAGGAAAAGATTTGGTTCAATAAGAACACATATTACTTGAAAAAGATTATGTAACTTGACCTGAATATTTTCAAAATATAGAAATGCTTGTATTTGTTTCACATAGGTGAAATATTATTGCCTTGGAGATTAAATAATTGCAATTAGTAAAATGCATTTTATCTACAGTGTACAGTAGCAAAATATATGAATAAATCGGTGAATGCATATGTATTACTTTGCTTGTCATTGTGGCAGAGTTTAGAAATAGCTTAAGAGTGGAAATGTTTATTTTTGTCTCATAATTTTAAGGAAAGTAGAAAGTCATGATAGGCAAGGCGTGGCAATGGGGCAGCTGGAACAGCTCATAGTTATGGTAGCAGGAGTATAATGCAGTCAAGGAGCAGAGAGAGACACATCCCAAGAAGGTCAGGTTACCAACCTCAAATCTTGCCTTCCAATGACATACTCTCATGAGTTTGGTCCCAACCCAAAGATTCCACAACATCACCAAAGAGCGCCATCAGCTAGGGATAGGATGTTTAAACACAGGAACCTGTAGAGATGGAAATCATAACAGAATCTCAGAAAATAAAAATTAATGTGATTTGTAAATGAAGAAGAATATAGTAAGCTTAAAGTCAGTTGATTGAGTCACAAAGGAAAACAAATTGAGGCTGTGATGATTTTGGTGGACAACCTAAATGAAGTTATATGACAAAGCAGCAATCTGAAGAAAATGAAGCAAGAAATAATTGATAAAGGGTTACTGTGTGTGTATAAATGCTTATACATGCATGGGTGACATGCATGTTTGTATGTCTATGTGAGCATACATATGTGCGTGTGTGTGTGTGCATGTATTGGTGGGAACTGAACTCAAGGCCTTGCATATGCCATACAGATGATCCTCTCCTGAGCCACATTGTCAGCCCTACATTAACATTTGATGAAAGTTTCATTTGTTAACTCGGGAAATAACCAGATAATTATAAAATTTCTATAACAATTATGAGAAAGAAAATGAAAAGGTTTAAAGTCAAAGAAATCAAATAAGTTCAAATTACAAGAGCTAAAAATGGCACATTTTACCTTCAGGACTAACAATAACTTAAAGAAGTTTAAATATTGAATAGGGTCTAATTGTTCTGAAAGACATTTAAACATTTTTTTTTCAAACAAGAGAATCTTAACATAAGAATTTTTTCTTTTTTGATGTCAAAACCATGAAATTAACTGTTATGATTAAGTAGTTTTATTAAGTTCACTTAGTGCAGTTCTTCAGACAATTTGTTTCTTCTCTATATCCAAATGACTGTGCAGTATTTGAGAAATTTCTAGGTCAGGAAAAGCCAGTAATATGGAAATAGAAACATCTCCTTCTCTACAGTGGAGAACATTTGCCTGCATCCTGAATAATAATGCCTCTTTCTGGAAGGAAAGATGCGCAGGCTGCCAGTAACACGTTATCAGATCTGGCAATATCTTCAGGCCTTCAATACTCAGAAGTGATACAGACCCAAACTGTGCACATGGCCCTCCTGTGGCCACCACCGTATTGCCTTCACCGCCGTATTGGAACCTGAGAAACCCAACTTACAAATCTCTTCAAATCCATTTTAGCTCACTGCATTCTTATTGCCCAAATCTGTTGTTTTTCAACAAGCCAACCTGGCAGCTCCCACTACGCAGATGCTTAGAACCTGCCTGAATGTTTGGCACAAGACACACATCTACTTGTTAGAAAGAAAGGCACCCACAAACTCCCCATATGGCCACAGCAGTGAATACTAATGATATACCAGATCTGCTTGTTGGTAATAAATAGATAATGTGTCTGGAGCCTCTTTATGAGATGCCAGACATTGTTATGTGTGCTGATTCAGTCCTTCCAATCGCTGGAGAGATGCATTGTGATTAGACACTCATTTTTTACCCTAAAACAGGAGACAAAATGGCATAGGTAACTATGCCAATGTTTTATAACCATGAGCGATGCGGACAAAGATCCAACCTGGACATTCCACGTCCACTTACTGCAAACCTGGACATTTCAAATCTGTTCTTTCAAATCTGAGCTTTCTGTGTTCATCTTCTGTGTGGGAACAGATTAGCACTCAGCAATGAATGTGTTTTTGTAATCTCTGTAATTTACTGGGCTTCTTTGCTTAATCTTGAAATTCTTTTTTTAAAGCTGGAAATTTAGACCAATCTCCCATTATCATGGGCAAAGTCACCACAGCAGAGCTAGAAAATAAGAGGAGAATCATCCTTCAGTTATTATTGTTCAAATGTGAGACAAAAGGACTAACCAACCTGAAGTCGAATAAACCTCCTCACCATAAAATGAATATAGTCAAATAAACCTCCTCACCATAAAGTGAAGAATGCCTCCAGCTGGGTGTGAATCACTAAAGTCTGGTGTGTTAGCTTAGGAGTCTTGTCCCTACCATATGGACTATTGGGAGAAATATTCAGAGCTCCTGAGAAAGCCTAAATCAGCAGGCACTCACTTGGTTCAATGACGGGGTGTGGGCAAGCTGCTAGTATCCTTTTTTACCACACAGTAGAGCATACCTAGGAACAAGAAAAACCCTTGTGTGATGAAGACCCTAGGAAAGCAACCCTGAGTCTTCTGTGCCATGGAAAACTATAGAAGACAATCAGAGCTTACTGTGCAGTTCAAGAAGGGTGGGAGAGAGAGCAGATCAAAGGACCACCGCTCCTAGAGAGGATGCAAAGTCAGAGAGATAACAAGATTATCAGGGCCAAGGACAGCTCAACAGGTCCCGAGGACTGCGGTTAGAAGTCTAAAGTTATTGCCCATGCGCCCTGTGAAAAATTTGTACATCCTGAAGAGTGCCATACAATACAGAGGGGAACAATGGATTCACTCCAGAAGCAAATGACAGAGTGGTGGTGCACACCCCTAATCCCAGCATTTGTGATATGGAGGCAGGAGGATTTCCACGAATATGGGGCTAGTCTGGGTTATTATAGAAAGTTCTGGACCAACCTGGACTACTTAATGAGACCCTGTCTCAATAAAAACCAAAGCCCCAAACAAAAAGTCATAATTATGAAGTTAGATATACAAGACTGGGGAGCAACACACTCCTGACCTAATGAATTTACTCTTAAATCTTAACAAGTAATAAAGATGATGTATGCAAACTTTCTACCATCAGATGAACAAGAGATTCAAAACAGAAATAAGTGAGCTGCATTTTTTTACTCTTCAGTATGTTACTTTAAAATATTATATATTACTTTCACTTGACAGGAATGAGCCACAACTTAATGGCTGCTTTACTGTTGGACTCCCGAGGTGGGGAGACCCCCTGTTCCTTGGGATAGACACCAGACCCCAATAACCAATGAAGACGAGAGATGATGCAACAGCAAGAGGCTTTACTCAGTAGCCGGCGCGCTGGGGTTCTGCACACAGCTCCCACGCAAGGGGGTGGTGGAGAGCCCTGAGCAGCAGAGTCACAGTTTATAAAGGCAAAAACCGCAAACCAGGAGGGGGTCTAGGGGTAAGGGATTTTTCTAATGGGGCAGTCAGTGATTGGCTGTGCCCAGGTGTGGTGACTAGGGGACGGTTAGGGACTGTTTGCACTTCTCGGTCTAGGAACAAAGAAGGGTGTTTCTTAGAAACGTAAAGCTCACAAGTTTAAGTTCCCATGGTTAGAGCCAAGTTAAAATTTTCTACCCTTACATTACAAGAATGTTAAATTCTAAGTTTTTTGAGACAGGGTTTCTCTGTGTAGCCTTGGCTATCCTGGACTCACTTTGTAGACCAGGCTGGCCTCCAACTCACAGAGATCTGCCTGCCTCTGCCTCTGCCTCTGTCTCCACAGACCAAGATTTAAAAAGGTGAAATGGAAATAAGAGTGGCCATTTTTTTTTTCTAGGAACTGTCTGGCTTTAACTATTTGGAATGCGTGGCTGAACTTAGAGCGACAAGAAAAGGAAGGAGACAAAGAAGGGAGAGGAGAAAGGACAGCAAAAGGAGGCACTTGTTCACTGGAGATGAGGCCTCACAAACCTAACATGCTGACATGTCCAGGAATGGACAATCTCGATCATGTTTGCTCACATTTCAGTGAAGGTCTTCTGCACCAGTATCCTTAGGCTGACGAGAGTCTCGGTGCCAGAATCTCTATGGCTGCAGCTACAAGTGCGTGACAGCTGCACAAAATACATTCCAGTAATTCTCTTCTCCGCACAGCTATCAGAAGAGTCGAAAGTATCTTGAAACTTTCAGCAGCCCAGAAATCAGTCCCTTGATTGATTCACTTGGATACTTCAGTGACCACTGCGACAGAGGATTAATAAAGCATTGCTAGACTATATTTTCCAACCAAGGACCAGAAGCCCACAACACTCAGTGCTGGAGATAAGGTTCATCTAGCAGAATGATTGCTAAGCATGCACAAAACCCTAGGTTTAAGTCCCAACATAAAGTGGACGTGTTTGTAATCTCAACACTTGGAATATGGAGGCAGTAAGACTGCAAGTCCAAGCCCATCTTCAGCTACATATCAAGCCTGGGACAGCTTGAGATCCATGAGATGCTGTCTTACGAAGTAAATCATATCCCAGGTGTGGTGGCGCATGCCTGCAATCCCAGCACTCAGGGAGGCGAAGGCAGAGGCAGAGGCAGGCGGATCTCTGTGAGTTGGAGGCCAGCCTGGTCTACAAAGTGAGTCCAGGATAGCCAAGGCTACACAGAGAAACCCTGTCTCAAAAAACAACAACAACAAAATGAAACAAAACAAAAAAAAATGTAAGAAATAAGATTTAGAATAATCCTTTATTGAAATATTTACATATTGACTTTAGGATTAGTTTTCAAAGCAAAAGCTTATACTCCATTTTAAAATTCATAGAAAAAAATTAATCTAACTGAAGTGACTCGAGAGCAGAATATTGTAAGTCATGAATACTGATGTTTATAATGACTTCTGTGAATGATTTAAGTTTGCCTGAGACATTCTGAGTGAAACACACATGATGCAACATTCCATAGGTAACAGAAAAGGTAAAGGTCAATCTGTAATATGAGAATTTAAAGAAGATATGTGAGATAGAATAATGTCCTAGTGACTTCTTGTTCTAAAAATGTTTTCTGAATGAAGACTCCACGAGAAGAACTAAAATCACCAGGGGGAAAACTCACTTCTTCCAGTACCATCACACTGGAGAACAATTACTTAGACTGTTAATTAGCAGTATTTTTTTTACACTCTGGGTCTAAGGCGGTATTTAAGTGAACCTCTGGTGGAAGCAATTCTCTTATCACGGCTGGCTGGCCAGGAGCTTGCGGGACAAAGCAAGATTTGGAGGAGAAAGCCTCCAGCAGGAACACTCCTTTGGAGGATGGTAGAGAGTAAGTGTGTAACGACCTTCGCCAGGATCTAGAGCAGAGCCCAGGTCAAGAGGTGAGAAGTGGGTGCTGCTGTGTTCCCCACGCTGCAGTGGCGCAAACAGCCACGGACAGCCCACCTTCCTCAGAAAGATCTGAGTGACAGCTATGGTCAACAGGAGCCGGGACAGAACAGCTCAGCCTGGGCAGCCGAGTGATATCAGTGTTCATGTTTTAGGATCATCACTTTTCCACAGGCTCCATGCCTACCTGTAGCTTCTTAATCCTAAACTGCTCCCCCTGCTCTCCTGCCTGAGACACACTCAGGGATCAGATCTTTTAAAATTTTTACTGAAGGAATGATGTATGTCTTCACCAGAGAAACAAATACCTAGTTAAGTAAATATGGAACTAGGAATCTATTTTTTGCAAACCTTGGTATAATGTCTTCTGCTATCACTGCCAGTTTCTCAGCATCAGTTTTAAAAGCTGCGTTAATCAATAGCTACACTGATTAAGGATTAATTAATTGAATGCAATCAGTGTGCCACTTTGGAATTTCTACTTGCTAAACCTAGTGCTAACAGAAAGAATATTGGGGGGTTTTCTGGGTCTAACCACTGTTGTTCAGCAGCTCTGAGAATATAGGTAATAACTGAGATACCCAATGCTTCAGCTTTCCAGTGTCTCAGCTTCCTCATCTACAATTTACAGGAAACAGTCAGTGTTCATAGAACTGTGTAGAAACAACTCAGACACTACATGAAAATTATTGAGAATTATGCCCATCACAAAATAAGAACCCAATAGGCAGCAATTTGCTAAATTAGTAAAAAATAAAGTGAAACTCAGAGGAAGGGCTTTGATTTAATCCCACTGGCATAATCCTATAATCTCAGAAAGATACTCAGGAAGCTGAAACAGAAGGATCTCAAATTCAAGGCCAACCAGGCAACTTAGTGAGATCCCGTGTTATAAAATAAAGATAAAAATTCTAGACATGCAGTTCACTGGCAAGCAATTGCCTAGCATGTGCAAGTCCAGAGTTTAAACATCAATACTGAAAAAAAAATAAAAGAATGCTTGACATTTTAGTTACTTACATTATTCGTTTTCCACATAAGGTCATTTCTTATTATTCAGAATAATAAATTTCTTATTATTCAGAATAATAAATTTCTTATTATTCAGAATAAGAATAATATTCTTATTATTAAGCACTACTGTTCTGTGTGCTTCTCTCCCTCTGTTTCTCTGTATAGTCCTCGCTGTCCTGTAACTCACCCGGCAACCAGGGTGGCCTCAGACTGATCCACCTGGCTCTGCCTCCCAAGTGCTGGAATTAAAGGTGTGCACCATCCCTGCCTGGCTAGAAATATTTAAGAAATATGTATTCCTACCTGAAATATATCAATAGACTTTGGTATAATTAAAAAAAGCTCATAAAATTTAAATATGAGTAGTAAGATTTTCAGTACATTAGGAAATGACCCATGTGCAATGAATTTAGAAGAAACTCCAAATTCATAAAAGACTTTCAAAGAGAACGAGAAAATAAGCTTTAGTTCATATATTGTGTCTTGCCTTCTTCATATTAAATTTCCAGTTTCCTTTACCTACTTTTATGAAAACATATTAAAAAGTAACAATGGATTATTCCTTGGGCATTTTGAAGAACTTGTTTAATCTTCCTCTGTTGTTTACCAAATGATAGTCTATTTGGTGCTTTGCAGATGTTAGATTTCAACAACCACGGTATTATTTGCATAACAGGAAAACATTTTCTGTGACTCCTATGTCAAGATTTAATTTGGGTTTTAATATTAAAGAGAAACAAAATAAACTATTCAACTCATAAGATATAAAGTTTTCTTCAGAAGATTATGACATTTTATTATAGAAAGAGAGAAAGATTTCAAAGAAAAAAAATCCCACCGCCTGATCCCTTATACTGTAATTCTATGTATAATTTATTACTGGTGCTTGTTACTTCTTAAGAAGTGTAGGAATGGTATTTATCTGTTGAGCAACTGGCTGTATGTCTTTTTTCAAACTCTTAAAAATTATTTTATGTATTTTTAATATTTATTGACTCTGAAAACATTGTGTGTGCAGTGAATTTCTACAGTAAAAGAAAATGTAGAGGGTTAAATCTAATCATCTCCAGTCCCCTAAATCTGACCTTGACGTGCCCTGTTTATACCATAGTTGATGCCATTCCTCTGATAACTGCATGTGATTAAACTCTTATCATGCTACTGAGCCAGCTGATCCATCCCACTGACTTGCAATAGAGGGAAGGAACCACATTTATTATGGCATTCCATAATGCCATCTCAGATGGACAACAGGAAATGAAAACAGACAACAGGAAATTAAGTAAAAGTAACTGCAGGAATTAGTGTGGAGACAGACTTTCTGTTTGTTTTTTTTCCGATTATGGAGTCTTTATCACCTAAGTAGTACTGTCAGCAGCATTGCCTAATCAATATAATTTATATTTATTTTATTTATATAAATATTTATTTATAAATTTATTAGTATTTATTTGTATTATAATTCATTTTCTCATATTCATCAGTGAACTAAAAGAGATATGTTATAACATTCATTTGAGAGATTAAAATTGTATTTATGCCTTTTAAAAATAACTACTTAAACATATAGAAAAAATAGAAAAATCTTCACAGAATGCATTTCTTTTAAAAATTATTATTATTATTTATTACAATTTATTCAATTTGTATTGGGCTGTGTCCCCCTCTCTCATCTCCTCCCAACCTATCCTCCCTCCCTCTTCTCTCCCTATGCCCCTCCCCTAGCCCACTGATTAGGGAGGTCCTCCTCCTCTTCCATTTGACCCTAGCCTATCAGGTCTCATCAGGACTGGTTGCATTGTCTTCCTGTGTGGCCTGGTAAGGCAGCCCCCCCAGAGGGAGGTTATCAGAGAGCCTGTCACTGAGTTCATGCCAGAAAGCCCCTGCTCCCCTTATTAGGAACCCCACTTGGAGACTGAGTCTATGGGTTACATCTAAGCTGGGGTTAGATCCTCTCCATGCATGGTCCTTGGTTGGGGTATCAGTCTCTGCAGGGCCCCCGAAGCTCAGTTTGTTTTTTATCTGTTGGTCTCCTTTTGGAGCTCCTGTCCCCTCCAGGTCTTTCTATCTCCCCCTTTTTTCATAAGATTCCCTGCTCTCTGCCCAAAGTTCGGCTATGAGTCTCAGCCTCTGCTTTGATACCTCGATCAGTAGTCTTTCAGAGGCCCTCTGTGGTAGGCTGCTGTCCTGTTCCCTGTTTTTTCCTGCTTCTGATATCTGTCATGTTTCTCCTTCTGAATGAGAATTGAGCATCTTCCCTAGAGTCTTCCTAGAAAAGATCATCTTGAGTGAGGTAACCCAGAAGCAGAAAGACACACATGGTATACACTCACTCATAAGTGGATATCAGGCATATGATATGGATAAACCTACTAAAATCTATACTCCTAAAGAAGTTAAACAACAGAATGCATTTCTTAATAACTTGGAAATAATATTTGATTTTTAGGGTCGCCAGGACACACAGGCCCTGAGAAGCGACTTGAAAAAGCACAGCACAGAGTTGCTATAGTAATTAATATTTCCACTTTTACCTAATTACCTAGTATGACTCACTCACTTAATTTCTGAAGTAAAAATTTTTTAACAATTCACTTGAACTATTTCTGTTTTTATTGAAGGTAAGAAACCCATAAGTCAATTTTACAGCAGGAAGATAGCCTGAACCTTGATGTGACCTTATTATGTACACTGATGAATGGCGGGGGTCAATGCAGTTTCCTTTTTGGAGGCTGCTAATTAATCCTCTTCTTTGGTTGCTAGAATCACATTCCTATTTCTCTATTCTACCAGACCACAGTTCTTTCTATGTGATCTCCCACCACAATTATTGTTTTTAGACATGAAACACTCCTTTGATGCAAAGAGAACAGCTGCAATGATTTCATTGAAAAGGCAAAGTCCCACGGGTGTCAGAGTGGTGCCAAGACAGACCCTCAAACCCAGAGCAGGTACCGCTAGACTCAGGTCCTCCCAGCAAGTGCAGCAGTAATAAATATTTACTAAGAGTTCCTGATGGCTCTCTCATGCCTTTACTTAGCAACTGAGATAAAAGAATCTTTATGTATTATCTCTCCCCAGACTAATGAAAAGGGAATTGCAGTGTGAATCTTAATTTTATTTCCTTTGATACATTCATTATACAGATCTTCTGAAGACATGGACACGAGAACCATCAAAGTGATCTCTGAAAAATGAAGGGATGTTTGCCAGTCATTACAATGCTCTATGACTTACTAGTAAAATCTGATCATAAGTAATTATAAAATGTTATGGGACTGAGCAGGTGGCACAAGAACTAAGCTTAAAAAGTGAGCAAAATAGGGATTCTGTAATTGATCTTCTTATAAGAGTGATTTTAATTGATAGGCAAATAATTTAACTCATTGTAGTGATGAGAGTCAATCAGTTTAGAAAAAGAAGACCAAAATAGCATCTGATTTATACTGTATACAATGTATTGATTTTTTTCCAGAAAATGTGATGCAAATATAAAAACTAAAACTAAAAGAGAATATAGGAAAGAGTCTTATTGAATTGTATAACTAAATAATTTTTTGGGTGTAACACCAAAGCTAGGACCATAATTACTGAATGAAGTTAAACAGATAAAAATAAAATAAATGCTTATATTAGAACCCTGTAGGCACTTAATATTGACAATGAATAATATATTTAGAAAATAATTGACAAGCTTGGGGAACAATGAATTAAAACTATTTATTTGATGGAAAGCCTTATATATAATCTTGTAGAGAAGGAAAGAGGGGATCAATAGATACAAATTTAAAACAATGAAATAAATTTTACCTGCAAGATTGTGAAAGATTAAATCTAAAAAATTATATGCAACATTGTTAATAAAGTAACAAGAAACACTGACATGAAATAATCTTTATACCAGTACAAATCAGTATCAACATTTAGACAAGAATTTTGCAACATCTCTTTGTATGTGTGGGAAGAATTGCAAGAATGTAGCTCAAATAGTGAAGTGGTAGGAAGAGGTTTTGTAGCAATTTTCAGAATAATATTTAGAACTTGATTTTGTTCAAGTTAGTTTGATTGTGGATAATTTTTCATCCAACACTGCACTCAGGGAAGATTCACGATGTTTAAACAATCATGTCTAATGCAAATATCTATCTGCAGGTTTAAGGCACTCAGAGGGGATGACAGGAGAAAGGAATAGCACCGCCATCACCAAGTTCATTCTTGTGGGATTCTCAGATTTTCCCAAGCTCAAGCTGGTTCTTTTTGTTGCCTTCCTGGGAACTTATCTCTCCACGGTGGCTTGGAACCTGGGCCTCATCATCTTGATTAGGATTGATCCTTACCTACACACACCTATGTACTTCTTCCTCAGCCATTTGTCATTTTTAGATTTCTGTTACGTTTCGTGTACAACCCCTAAAATGCTCTCAGGAGTCTTCCAGGAGCCTAAATCCATCTCCTTTGTGGGGTGCACCATGCAGTACTTCTTCTTCTCAAGCCTGGGTCTGGCTGAGTGCTGTCTTCTGGCAGCCATGGCTTATGACCGGTATGCTGCCATTTGTAATCCTCTGCTCTACACAGCCATCATGTCCCCTTCCCTCTGTGTGCAGATGGTGGTTGGAGCCTATGTCACTGGTCTCACTGGCTCATTGATACAACTGTGTGCTATACTTCAGCTCCATTTCTGTGGGCCGAATGTTATAAACCACTTCTTTTGTGACCTGCCTGAGTTACTAGTCCTCTCCTGCTCTGAAACCTTTCCCTTGCAGGTCCTGAAGTTTGTAATAGCAGTGATTTTTGGGGTGGCATCAGTCTTGGTCATTCTGATATCCTATGGTTATATTGTTGGCACAATCCTGAAGATCAGCTCAGTGGAAGGCAGGTCCAAGGCTTTCAATACCTGTGCCTCTCACCTGACAGCGGTCACCCTTTTCTTTGGATCAGGACTCTTTGTCTATATGCGTCCCAGTTCTGACAGTTTTCAGGGTTATGACAAGATGGCATCGGTCTTCTATACAGTGGTAATTCCCATGTTGAATCCACTGATTTATAGTCTCCGGAACAAGGAAATCAAAGATGCTCTTAAGAGATGTAAGAAGAGAAGCTTTTCCCATTGCCACTGTTAGTTAAAGGTCTGCCTGGCTAGTGAGCTTGCTGCCTGGAAGCCCTTATACTCTGCAGGGGAGTTCAGTGTGATTCCAACACCCTGATGCTGTGATGAAATAGCAAATGAGTCACTCCACCTAATTCCAGGGCTGGCTCATGAGTCCTGTGTCCTGTCTCCTCCTAGTCTTGAAGTTGGTTTCTCTCCTATACCAGCATGGAGTCACAGAGCAGTTAAGACATCATTTCCTTTTCTCTTTCTTTCTTTCTTTCTTTCTTTCTTTCTTTCTTTCTTTCTTTCTTTCTTTCTTTCTTTCTTTCTTTCTTTCGCAGTAGCAATCTTTGGTTCTTAAGTTTTCAATGCTTATTCCTTTTTTCAGAACCTCAGGAACACAAGACCAACAGTCCTCCCCAATCACTACATCTCAAACGGTATAATGACTATGTTGTCTGAGGCTTCAGACTCTTGAGATGTGTCCTGGTTGATTTTATTTTAAATGAACTTGACACAAGCTAGGGTGATCTTGGGAAAGAAAGTGTATTTGAGAAAATGTGTCTGTCTGATTGCCTTTAGGCAACTTTGTAGGGCATTTTCTTAATTAATGTTTGATGTGGGAGGGTCCATCACACTGGGGCCATTACAAGCCCTGGGCTGGTGGCCCTGGGTGCTATGAAAACTGTAGACTAAGTTGTGGGAAGTAAGACAGGAAACAGAGTCTATGCTGTGGCCCCTGCTTCTGTTCCTGCTTCCAGGTTCCTACCTTGAGTTCTTTTCCTGCCTTGCCTTCATGCAGGACTACAAGACGTAAGCTGAAGTAAACCTGTTCACCTCCAAATTGCTTTTGTCCATGGTGTTTCATCACAACAGAAACCCTAGCTAAGACAAGGTGCTTAGGCGAGTTCCAATTGATGAAGGTGAAAATGTGTGTGTATGTGTGTGTGTGTGGGGGGGGTATAATTCTAAATGTTGATCTAAATATCTGCCAAAGAAATGTGTAATGGAGAGTTTGTTCTAGAACTTGTATTCTAGAATTTTATTCTCAGAACTATGCATAAATAGCCTGAAAGTGAATGAGTAAAAAAAAATTAATGATACATAACACTTGAGTGGGATCATGTTTTTGTTTCTGTCATTGGTGTCCCATCTAGAATGACGTGTGACACTATTACTAAGGAGACCTGAACAAATGTCTACTCACCTATAATAGGGAACTAATGACACACTGAAGTATGGACACTGAAGTCCAACTTGATGAACCAGTGAGGTTTTCTTATGGGTCACTTACAGGAATGTGACTGAGGGATTACTCACAGAAGCAGAAATGACTCAAAGACAGATGCACCACCGAAACCTATCCCAGCGTGGCGACAGTTCTCAAAGTCTGGGAAACTGGAGGACATGGCACTGGCTGCAGGCAGCCCACCAGATTGGAAGGTGTCCTTTCCAGGTGGCTTCATTGGTCTGGGCCTCCTTCAGGCAGCTCAACTGGTGTCTGCGTCTTTCAGGAGACTGGACTTGTATGAGAGTGGCATCTAGCCATGTTTACTACTTATATACTCTTGGTAAGGGAGAGGCCTAGTGAATATAGTTGGTTTTAGGGAATTCCTAAAGCTATTTTGAGTTGTTTACTCCCTGTATTAAGTGAACTTTCCTGCAGAATGCAATGTTTAAATCTCCCAGGAAACTGCTACACAATAGGTGAGCGGACATTTGTTCATCTCTCCCAGAAAATGTTTGCATAAAATTCAATGCTCAGACATGGGGCATAGCAGAACCAAAGCTGAACTAGGAGGAATGCTTGCACTGTCTCTGTTGTGGGTGATGAGATACGCAATTGAAGCAAAATTCCCGAGGTCACCCATGGATCCATCCTGATGTAGTCATCCTTCTCCATGTGGTATAGAATGGCATGCATCCTTTATGCAGTGTTAGTTGCACTATACCTGCTATGAATGAGAAGACATGTAACCAAGACCAACTTATCTGAAAGTAGAATGTCCATTGGAGGAAATCCCAGAGTACCTGTCCTTTTTATATGTGGTATGAAGTGGCAAGATTGCTTGATGAACGAGGTCCACCATGTAGTATGAGGAGTGAATATGTAGATGCCTCTCAAATGACTGGTAGACTAGATGATATATTATAGTCCCTGAAGGCAGCATGTGTGGGTTGAGATTGTAAGTAGACTGTGGCATCAATTATGTGGCCTTGCTCTTGGAAATAATGTGACCAAGGCTGAACTGTGCACCCACAAAGAACTTGCCTGTTAAAGAAAAGAATTGCAATGAGAAAAAAACATGCACATTCCACTCTCCTGAGTAGCCTCTGAATTGACAGAAGAAAGGGAAGATGGTGTGGAGATGTTGGCTTTATGAGTTCTTGCTGATAGATATAAGAGAAAGAGACCACAACTTAGATCTGTGCTAAATATACCCTCATGGGATCCAAAACCATGCAATTCATGGGAAGAATTATTTGAGAGGAAGAGAGTGAGGGTGACATGGTAGAAAATATCCTTCAGGTCCAACATTTAATGCAAAAAATGGCGAATTCATGATACAGCATGCTAGTGATCTGGTACAGAAAGCTATGGTAATCAGAGACGATTTGCTTCTGAACTGATTGAACTGGGGTAGAATTTAAACCAAAAGTTGCAGCTGCCCTTATAGGACATTGTTGATCAAAAGCATGCGGATAGATGGGATCAGTCTGAGTCCTGGGGAAGTGACACAAAGTTCCAGAGGCAAGGCTTGCACAATGAGTCAACATGAGCCACAAGGAATACTGGTTTTACTAGCCAAGGGCCCCATGAATACCTGGGACTAGAGAACAATAAATGAAAAACTAGCATTATTGAAAGAACAGTGCATGAAAGCCACATTTACTTCAGTGCTATAGGTGCTCATAGTTGCTCACACTCCTGAAAATAACCCTCACCAATGATCCTGTAAGCAACCCTTATTAACTCCATTGATTCACTAAGCTAGGCTTGAGTGGAATTGGTACTCTGCTCTTTCAGCATGCTCTGTCTGGGGTGAAAAGATATTTGTTCATCTCTCCCAGGCAAAGTCCATACACTGTAACTTTTATGAAGTAACAAACGGTACTGAGTGGAGTAATTTCCAAATTTCCAGAAAATATCCCAAAATATATTTCTGAGCAAACAAAAATGGAATTTTTCAGCATATACATTTGCATAATGTAAAATGGCAATCTTAAGAGCATACACAGCTCTGAAGATAGCTTTCACACATAGAAGCAATCTATCTGACTCTAAAAATATTGGGTTCTGACAGAACACATGATATGCAAAGAAATAGGGCTAACTAGGGGCCTGACAGGAGTTCATCAGGGAGTTCTGGGGAAGAGTGGGAGGAAAGAGAGAGGGAGCCGGAGGGGTCAAGGACCCCATAGAGACCTACAGAGTAAACTAACCTGGGGCCATGGGGACTCACAGAGACTGAACCACCCACCAAATAACATGCACAGGCTGGACCTATGCCCCATGCACACATGTAGCAGATGTGCAGCTTGGTCATCATGTGGGTTCCCTAACAGTGAGAATAGGGGTTGTCTCTGATTCTGTTGCGGCCTTTGGATCCCGTTCTCCTAGCTAGACTGACTTGTCTGGCATCTGTGGGAGAGGATGCACTTAGCCCTGCTGGAACTTGAGGTGCCAGGGTGGGTTGGTACCATTTGGGGCCCTTCCCTTCTCTGAGGAGGAGAATAGGGAATGGGGGGAGGGAGTGGGGTTTAAGGGTGGGGCTGGGAGGAGAGAAGGAAGGGGGTTGGGAGCAGGTTGTAAAGTGATTAAATAAATAGGAAAAAAGGAAAGAAAAAAAACTGCAAGAAAAAACGAGTTCAGTGGAACTACACATCAATGTGATACACATGCTAAAGAGAAGACACTTTATTTCACAAGAAAGAAAATTGTGCTTCCTCCAAGGCCTTGATTTTGTTTGAAGTAAGTTGAGACTTTGTAACCACACTTTTTAGGGAAGGCATGTGCTCTAGTGCCACATGATCGGTCAGTGCATTGAATTTGTAACTGATAAACTATTTGATAGGGGTTCCATGGCAAACACCTTAAAATACATGGCACTGAAAAACCGAGTTAAATCTTCCCTTAAGATTATTTTTTAGCCAGGTGTGGTGGTGTGTGCCTCTAATCCCAGCACTCAGGAGGCAGAGGCAGGTGCATCTCTGTGAGTTCGAGGCCAGCCTGGTCTAGAAAGTGAGTTCCAGGACACCTAAAGCTACACACAGAAAAACTCTATCTCAAAAAAAAAGATTATTTTTTTCTTTTTTTTTCTTTTTTCTTTTTTTAATTTATTTATTTTTATCTCAATCACAGGTTAGGTACTTTGAATCCCAGGCGTAGCCCCCTCCCCCATTCCCTCCTACCCTCCCACTCCCTCCCTCATCTCCCTCTTCCCCGCCCCCTCCAAGTCCACCAACAGGGGAGGACCTCCTTCCCTTCCATCCAACCCCAGCTTATCCTGTCTCCTCAGGGCTGGC
>CM053762.1:27990130-28028792 GCA_028658305.1 Pachyuromys duprasi
CCTAATTGTCTAAGAAAGCGCCAAATTGATTTCCAGAGTGGTTGTACAAGTTTGCATTCCCACCAGCAATGGAGGAGGGTTCCTCTTTCTCCACAGCCTCTCCAACATGCGTTGTCACTACAGTTTTTGATCTTAGCTATTCAAGATTATTTTTTAAAGGTGTGTTTTTTATTGATGTGTTTGTATGTGTGATGCCTCCTGTATACAGATGTCTAAAGGATGGAAGAGGATTCTGGATCCTCTGAAGCTGGAATTAGAGGCAGTTGTAAGTAGTCTGAGAAGGGTGCTAAGAACTGAATTTGGTTCTTCCAGAAGAGCAGCAAGTATTTTAACTACTGAATCATCTCTCTAACCCCTTCTCTTAAGATTCTTAACAGACCATCTTAAGTCTAGGATAGAAACAGTTCTCCCAAATAATATCCTGAAGAAAATGATTAAGCAAATCTCAAAATGTGTAAAGGCCAAGAAGACATGAACATTAGGCCTACAAACCATTTGTGGGCTAAAGGGATAGTGGAATGGGCACTATTCTTACAGAGGACTAGAGTTCAGTTCCCAGCACCCAAGTGGGGAAACTCTCAGCTGCCTTTAACTCTAGCTTCAGAGGATCTATTGCCTTCTACCTGCACTCATCCATGTGGAACACACACACATACACATGTACACATGCATATATACAAGCACGCATGCACATACACAAATAATAAATAAGTAAGCAATAAATGACTTTAAATTTATTATTATTATTATTATGCTGCTTAAAAAGTTTTATTTTTACTTGGTCCAACACTTGGGTGGGGGGAATCCAGAGCAGTTGCAAAGCTGCCTAGTGGCTTGAGAGGTTCATTCGGGTGGAAGTCCTAAGGCTGGCTGCTGCAGAGCAGAGGAGGGAACCCCTTGGAAGGGAAGGAGGCTCCTAGTCGTGCGCTTGAGAGTGAGTCGCTCAAAGAGACACTTGCCCAGAGAAGGCAGTAGCACACCAGTGTGTGTTGGCTGTGGCCCAGCCAGCCTACGGATATTGGTCAGGTGGTGGCCCATCTTCTTGATGAGCTTCACTTCCTCGTTCAGGTTTTCCAAGAAGTGGCAGAGGGTCTTTGTGGGCAGAACCCAGGGAATGAAGGTCTAAGAGGGCCTGGTTCAGGTTCTCCAGGGCCGAGGCAGCTTCCATGGCCTCCTGGTTTTCACTCTGCTCATCTTGAGATGACTTTTGCACATCCTGGCAGAGTGCTTGGCACCAGCGATCATTCTGCAACCTGAGGAGAAACTCAGTGCCCTCGCATTTCTCTTCAGCCAATTCGTGAAAGAAGTGGCTTACACCCTCCAGAGCCACATCATTCCGACGAAATAGCAGCCCAGAGAGAGGTAGTTGTAGACATGCAGGTGCAAGTCAACCAGGTGGTTCTTGGCAGCTTCCACTTTGCAGGAATAACTCTGATGAACCTGGGAGCTCATGGCTGATCCGGAAAATGGAGCGGACCGCAAAGAGACAGTGCTGCCTGGTCCTAGGAGTTAAGGGCGGCAAGGAAATGGTCCCGGAGGCTGCGACTGGAGAGACTATAGGGCGGCTAGAAGCCAAAGAGGGAGTTCTCGGGTCTGCTCCATCCAAGATGTGGATCTGCGGGACCTCCAAGGTGCTGCTCTGAACTTTAAATTTTAAAACAATGAGAAAATGAAAGTATAATTAAGAAAGGAAAATGAAGTTTATTAAGGATTTCTGCATCTGTAGTATGTGAGTATATTCATATATGTCCATAAGACCTTCACGTAGGATGATAGAAGTGTTGGAACTGAAATAAAGTCATCTTATACGTGTTATATGTCCTTACACTTTGTGAATATGTGGCAAAAGCTAGACCCAGATGAAGCAAAACTGGGAAACCAGGGGAATAAACAAATAGTGCCAAACTAGCTTTTATAGAGCTGAGGTGGGTGTGTCATAACAAAGCTGAATACACTGTGTAGTCTGCCTGGGTGGTGAAGGGTTCAAGACCAAGCCAGAACATGATCCAATGGGTCTGAAAGATCACGTTCCTGAAGAGTCCAGACATCCTACAGAGTGTGTTCAAGAAAAACAAATAAAAAAACACCTCACTATAAAAAGAAAATATGCATGGCCAAATGCCTATAACCCAAAACTACAAGGTAGAAACCTGGCTATACAAACAGAATTGTAAGATTTCAAAAGCCAGAAGGGAGGAGTAATATAGAGGGAGAATGATGAAGGAGGGACAAATAACGTTAAGGGTGTTTGCCACAAGCTCTGTGGAAACCTAGTTTTATGTTGACTTACTATGCTCGTGTGTTTTAAGTGAAGTTACACTGTTTGAGGTGAGAACACTAACCTCAAGAGCCATAGACTATTTAACAAAGCTTCTAGTACCAGACATAGAAAACATCCCTTGGAGCTGTTGATTAGGGAAGTCCAGAAGACTCCCAAAAGAGTATAACGTATTTCTGTTGTCCTTGTTTTCCTCTCATAATGTGAAGGTAAGGCCTTATTGCTGAAGACAACATGCACTTCATAAACAGGGCTTGGGGAACTTGAGCTGGGGCTGACCTAGAAGCCTCCTCCTGGAGGACTAGCTCTCATAGTATCTGTAGGTGCTATGCAAGTGTCAAGGGAAAAAAGCAATCAGTAGTCTCCCCAGCTGTAAAGCCTGAACCACAACACTGACCAGCACAGTAAGTTATCCGCAGTAGGTTCAATTATATCTTGGGGGGTAACCAACAGCCATCTAATTGGACATAAGGCTCAGTCAAGAGGAGGGCTTTCAGAAACAGTACTTAAGCCCACCAGTTAGACCAGTTAGTCATGCCTTGTGGGGTCATTGGCCGTAGAAGACAGCTTCCTACTGCTACTTCCCAAACCAGTGTAGTTTAGTTTCTTAAACACTTACCCTTATTTCAACAGGTAAGTGTAGTTCTTAGCCCTTCTCAAAGAAGCTTCTTTTCATAGCGAGCAGAGTCCTTTACAAGAATCTACAACTGGTAAAAAGGCAGAGAATTATTGACTGTGGGTTGCCCAACCCCAATGAATACATCTACAATATGGCCCCTCCACTGAAAGCTCAGGAAGTGTCATGGAAGAGGGGCCAGAAAGACTGTAAAAGCCAGAGGATCAGGATTTCTGCTGTAAGACAGTGTCAATATATATGGAATAATTTATACATGGAATATGGTTTCCTAAACAGGAAGTACACAATGACTACACCAGTTGATATGCCAACAAGAGTGGAAGAAAGCTCACAAGGCCCCACCCTAAGTAAAGAGCTACTTATAATCAGTTTTCTCTAAATACGGTCCCTTGATAGATAATTCGATTCCAGGGTGTCCTTTCTAAATGCATGTTCATATGAAGAACACTAAACAAACTCAGCAAGCTATTATACACATATATTATATATAGTAATGATGATCAAAGATGTCAAGAATCTGAGAGGGTGTTGGGGGACATGAATAGAAATTACATAAATGCAGGATAATCTATAAAATATAAATTATCAAAATATAAGATATAAAAATTTATAATTTATATGTCAATAAATTATACAAGTACAGTACTCATTTATGAAATTCAAAAATATTTGTTAATAAAATCTTCCAGGTACTGGAATTACCATAAAAGAGAACAAGCTGGTTGAAAGTATACAGTAAAAACACAGACCGAATATCCCCTAACCCTCCCTAACAATCTTTTCCAAACATAGTAGGACTGATATACGTATGAACTCACAGAAACTGTGACAGTATGCACAGGTTCTGCAGATGGGTTCTTAGTACAAGAATGGGAGTATAAACAGCCTCTCACTCTTTTTTTAAAATTTCTTTTTAAGTTTTATTGAATTTAATAATTTAAAATTTTAAATTCATTAGAATTTTTAATATAATTTTTTAAACTTTTATCCTTTTAATTAGTTACATTTTATTCACTTTGTATATCCCCTGTAGCTCCTTCCCTCCTCCCCTCCCAATCCCACCCTCGCTCCCCCCTCTCCTTGCATGCCCCTCCCCAAGTCCACTGATAGGGGAGGTTTCCCTCTCCTTCTCTCTGATCCCAGTCTCTCAGGTCTCATCAGGAATGGCTGCATTATCTTCCTCTGTCGCCTGGTGAGTCTGCTCCCCCCTTAGGGGGAGGTGATCAAAGAGCAGGTCAATCAGTTCATGTCAGAGACAGTTCCTGTTCTTATTACTATGAAACCCACCTGGACACTGAACTGCATTGGGCTATATCTGTTTAGGGGTTCTAGGTTATCTCCATGAATGGTTCTTGATTGAAGTATCAGTCTCAGAAAAGACTCCTGTGCCCAGATTATTTTTGTTCTGTTGCTCTCATTGTGGAGCTCCTGTCCTCTCCAGGTCCATCTGCTCTGATACCCTGCAGGGGAGAGTCTTTCAGAGGCCCTCTGTGGCAGGTTCCTGTCCTGTTTCCTTCTTCTGATGTCCATCCTGTTTGCCTTTCTGAATGGGGATTGAACATTTTAGCCAGAGTCCTCCTTCTTGATTAGTTTCTTTAGGTGTACAGATTTTAGTAGGTTTATCCTATATTATGGGTCTAATATCCACTTATGAGTGAGTATATACCGTATCTGTCTTTCTGTTTCTGGGATGCCTCACTCAGGACAAATCAAGTAATTCAATTAAAAAATAGGGTACAGAGTTAAACAGAGAATTCTCAATAGAGGAATATCGAATGGCCGAAAAACACTTAAAGAAATGCTTAAAGTCCTTAGTCATCGGGAAGATGCAAATCAAAACGACCCTGAGATTTCACCTCACACCCATGAGACTGGCTAAGATAAAAAACTCAAGTGATAACACATGCTGGAGAGGTTGTGGAGAAAGGGGAACCCTCCTCCATTACTGGTGGGAATGTGAACTTGTACAACCACTCTGGAAATCAATTTGGCGCTTCCTCAAGATCCAACTATACCACTCCTAGGCATATATCCAAAAGATGCTCAAGTACACAACAAGGACATTTGCTTAACCATGTTTGTAGCAGCTTTATTTGTAATATGCAGAACCTGGAAACAACTCAGATGCTCCTCATCTGAGGAATGGATATAGAAATTGTGGTACATCTACACAATAGAATATTACTTAGCAATTAAAAATAAGGAAATCATGAAATTTTCAGATAAATGGTGGGAACTGTAAAAGATCAGCCTCTCACTCTTGATCATGAAGTGATTTGCAATTGATGCCCAATTGCAAAGGAAACAACTTTTCCCAATGGAGTCCCACTGGGAAGTATATGTCCACAGTGAAAGGAAAAGAAGAAATAGAGAAGGAAAGAAAGAGAAGATGAGGGATAGGAAGGGAGGGAGGAAAGAAAGAGAGAAAAAAGGAAGCAAGGAGGAAAAAAGAAAGGGACAGAAGGAAGGGAAAGAGAGGGGAAAAAAGGAAAGAGAAAGAGGGAAGGGGAAAGGAAAAATTGAACCTGTATCAGATCAAAGGTGATGCTTGGGCAGGTGTCATCCTGAGGTGAGTATCCTTAGAGCTATGGTAATGAAGACAAAAACAGAAGTAATTTATGGGAACAATAGATTTATGCAAAGTTTTAAAATCAAGTAATATACCAGACATTAAACCATTAACTAAGAAATAAACTTCCCTTCAACAGCATAAGACACATTTTAATCAATCATTTAGAGAAGTATGCAAACCACATGTTCTGTGTGACCTGTGGGGCTCTGGAGTCTCAGACCTCAAACTTTAGTAGAGCCAAAGTTTGCCCAAGACTACGGGGTTTATAGCATCCTCCACCTATTGTGCTGTGGTGCAGTGTGTATTTATCATTGGAAAACTATGTTCTGCCATAGAACTGAGCCAAATGAGGAAGGCAGGAGGAAAGGAAGGCAGTTCTTTGGATAGAAGTAGAAATGAGGAAGTTAACAGGGAAGTTCCAGTTTCCCTGGAAATAATTATTGTTTTTTTTATGAGTTTAAAATGTAGCTTGACTTGTACCAATTAGGGTTACTTACTGCCTATTTGGCATATATACATAGCTCTGAGGGAGACAAAAATAACCAATGAACAAGGAGCAATATGTAAAACAGAACAGGGTTTTCCGTACAACTTCTGTGCCTGACATAGTGAGCTATCAAAACTGGAAATCCTCTCAACCCATATCAGAGAAGCGTCTTTGTGTAGTGGACTGTAGACAGTACAGAATGTTGCGACTGACCAAAATACAGGGGACAAGTGTCCGTGGAGTGTTCAGTCATAAATTGGACATCTAAATTGCATCATCTTTCCCAAGATGCAGAGATCATCAAGGAAGGAGGGACAGTAAGAGTATAAGAGATGTTAAAGAAGAAACAGTCTCTTCTGAATATCACAAGGACTGCCTCTCTCAGGAACGAACAGTGGCTGTGGTTTCCTGCACATGACCTGCATAAGATCAAGCTAGTCAACATGTCAGCACAGAGCCGGGAGGGCCACATGAGCCCCCATTCATAGCTGAGGAGCTATTGGCAGTTGATGGCCGCTAAGGAAAGGAGATTCATTTTTCTTTAGTGGTGTGGTCCCAGGTAGGTTATCGAGTTCCAGTGAATGGCTCAGTATTCATGCCTTTATGGGAAGCACTAAATTAGACTCAGTGAGTTATATGAAAGCAAGAGGGCATGAAATTGAGAGACATGGGAAGAGTTCAGAAGAAGTTGGATATGGGAAAGAGGTATCATAGGTATGAGATATCATAATGCTTTCAACATATGACCAAAATATGTTGAATGCATGTATGATATTCTCAAAAATTAATTTAAAAAATTAATCTCAAATCCCACTAGGCTTTTATTAGACACTGCTTCTTCCTCAACCTCTTGGTCTTGCAATCTTACTACCCTACCCTTTCCTTGATGGTCTCTGCATCTTGGGCAAGATAGTACAATATAGATGTCCAAGTTATGACTGAACACTCCACAGACACTTGTAGAAAGAGGCCCATCCTGGGACTCTGCACTCACAAACAGCACACACAAAGGTGGGAGGGTCAACCTGTCTGTAGATAATGCTAAGTACCAATGTTTTAATAACACTATGTGGAACTTTATGTGTGGGACTCTTTGAAGTTTATATTCATACAGTGTCTTCATGACATGTACAGGCGAGACATTAAAGGCTTGGCTCACACTTGGTGAAGATGACGTAGCAAGTCAGCAGCAGATAGGGAACCAGACATGGATCTGTACCAGTGTCACCCAAAGAAATTGCCATCACATTTGTGCAAATAGCATGCTATTTTTTTCTAACTGGTTGACACTTCAAGTGATATTATCCCTCCAAATGTCTTGGCATGCATTTCTGAGACACTAGGCTTATATTCCCCTCTTTTCTCTGTGTCATATGGGTTCACGATCTTTTCTTCTCATATGTCTGTAGATAAGCATCAAAACTCTGGCTATAAAAATTTTCCTCCTGGAAATAAGCCACAATCATTGTTTGAGTGGCTTCAACCTTTGGCTTCTCCAATTCTGCAAATTGAAATAAAAATTGCCCCTCCTCTACCTCAAAAGATGCAGAAGGAGGTGACCTTGTTTTGCAGTTGGTGTTAGAGCATCTTAATACCTACTCCTGTCCTATTAAGGGAGAACATCAGGGCAGACAGCCCCTCAGAGCTGTGCCTGATTTAGGACCTTTAGAAGCAACTAGTACAGCTCTGCTGTTTTAAACTGTGAAAGTATGCTAATTCATTATGAAACAACAGAAAATGACCAGCTTTCATTGCACATTCAGTGATTGTTCTCTGCAAACATCTCCCTCCAAAGTTTGCAGCTGCTATTTTAACTAAAGCTATTGTGTTTTTAAAAATTCCCTTTGTAGAATAAAAATAAGCACAAAATTGGTCAAAGACATGAAAATTTGAAACTGCTAGTGGAAAGCATTTCAAGATATAGGCATGGGAAAGAACCTTCTGGAAATGACTCTATTTGCACAAGAAATAACCCCAAAACTTGACAAATGGAAATTATACGAAATTAAGAATGTCTGCACATAAAAAGAAATCATCACGGGAGTGAAGATATAATCTACAAGAGAATGGAATCTTGGTCAATCAGAGAATTCATATAGGATGTATAAAAACTCCCAAATTAAACACCCTAAATCTTCTGGTCAACAAATGAGCTAATGACTATGGTAAAACTTAATTCATGCTCACACCCATAGACAATGGCCACTGTCAATCTATTACAAGAGCAGCCTCTTTCCTCATGAAATGCTGTGAATGCTGAAACACACGGCTGCACAAGGTTCTGAGAATAAGTGACTGCTGGGTGTTCAGCCATTAAAAAAGGGCATTTATACCATCTCCTGTAAGTGTCAGGGGACATTGCAGAAAGGAGAGAAAGAATGCAAAAGTCAGAAGACAGGGAGACGGGCTGTGAAACATCATCTTTTGGGCAATACACAGTTTTGCAATTATGACTTGCAACAACTGCAGATGCTTGCACTGCTAAAGAATGGGCCAGCTAACAGCTATGCCTGGATAGAGGAATCATTTTTTACAGATGGAGCAATGGAGAGAGAGTCAGTGCTTTCAGCTGTGTAGCCACTGATGATGTCATCGGGCTCCAATACTCCCAATCCAATGATCACACTCACAGGGCTTAACTGGTGGCTCACACAACAAAACAAGAAGTCATGCATCTCAGAAAAGGACTGGCAGGGACAAGTGGGATTCTTAAGGGGGGGGAGAATAAGAAGAGAAGGTATGGGAGATAGTCATCAGAATGCATTGAATACATGTATGAGATTGTCAAAAGACTGACTTAATAAAATTAATGGTTTGATGAACTGCCTGGATAATTCTCTAAAGAAGAAACACAAGTGGACAATACATATTTGTAAAATCATCCAATATCTTTAGCCATCAGGGAAATACCATTAAGATTTGCTTTGGGCCTTGAGCTTGTTTGGAGGGTCTAGCAAGGAAGCACAGCTACTCGTATACCCTTGACCAAAGACAGGTCCTCCTCTATTTGGGGAAGGTTGTCCTCTTCAACTGAGCGCGCAGCTTCTGGAGGGATGCACATGGAATGGTGAGGGAGGAACGGGACACCTGCCTAGCTAGCCAGATCAGCTGAATCAACCCTGGAGATCAATGGGGTGACAGATGTCACAGCCAGATCGCCCTCACATCCATGTGGGTTCCCTAGTAAGAGGAACAGGGACTGTCTCTGGCATGAAATCAGTGGCTGGCTCTTTGATCACCTCCCTCTGAGGGGTGGGGAGCAGCCTTGCCAGGCCACAGAGAAGGACAATGCAGCCAGTCCTGATGAGACCTGATAAGCTAGGGTCAGATGGAAGGGGAGGAGGACCTCCCCTATTAGTGGACTGGAGAAGGGGCAGGAAGAAGAGGGAGGGAAGGCGGGATTGGGAGAGGATGAGGGAGAGGGCTACAGCTGGGATACAAAGTGAATAAGTTGTAATAAATAAAAAAATTTTAAAATTGCTTTGGGATTATATCTCACCTTAGTCATAATGGATATCACCAAGAAATAAAATCCCAACAGATACTGGCAAGGATGCGGGGAAAGAGAAATCCTTATTCACTGTTTATGCTTGTGTAAGCTGGTGCAACACTACGGAGACCAGTATGGTAATTTCTTTAAAAATTAAACATAGAAGTAACATACGGCCCAGCTATACTACTCAGGGGCATATTCCCAAAGAACTCAACATACATCCGAGATACTTACACACGTACGTTTATTGTTACATTATTCACAATATCCAAGAAATGGTATCAGCCTAGGTGCCTATCAACAGTTGGTAGATAGTGAAAATTAAGTACACATACAAAATGGTATCTTATACATCTGTAGAGAACAATTAAATGGGGACACTTGTAAAACAGTGGGTTGAGCTGGAAATGTTTACGTGAAATAAGACAGACTCAGACAAATACTAAGAGTTATCTCTCATTCAAATTCTAGATTTTAGTGTGTGTATATGTGTGTGTGTGTGTGTGTGTGTGTGTGTGTCTGTCTGTCTGTCTGTCTGTCTGTCTGTCTGAATTGAGACTAGAAAGAACCATGAGAGACAAAGGTGAAATCTTAGGGAATGGCGGGAGGGTAATGGAACCCATGGGGCATGCCAGTAAATAGGGGATAGCTACTGGGTTGGAGAGGTGAAAATACTCTCTGTAGCAAAGTTGTTAAATTCCACATTTGCCTGATGCCTGATATTGTGACAGGCACTAAAATGCAGTGTTGAGCAACTGGTCCTAGCAGACCTCAAAGAGAAATGGCACACAGAGACACAGCTATTACCTGAGCCAGAAAGTAATGCGAGGTAACAGGTGCCCACTAGGAGAATTGAGAAGAAATGGAAAGCAGAGCTAGTCAAGCAAGGGGTCAAGAAAGACTTTTCTGGGCCCACCTTCATTTAGGAAGTTTTATAAACATAAAAATATATATCATATGTATGATATATATATATATATATATATATCTCCAAGTAGAGTCAACACAAATATTAGATAGGAATTTAAAAAATAAAAAAATTTAAAAATGTAGTATATATACACAACGAAGTTTTTTTTTTTTTAAAGATCCCCCTTCTCTCTGTGTGTTCATGTAGACCAAAAGAAGGTGTTATAACCCCTGGAACGGGAGTGGCATGTGGTTGTGAGATGCTCAGTACGGGTGCTGGGAACTCAACTTGGTCTTCTGGAAGAGCAGCAAATGCTATAACTATTGAGACAATGTTCCAATTCCACAATGGGGTTTTAGCTACCTATTAGGAAGAAGGAAATAGTATCCTTTGCAGAAAAAAGAACGGATTTAGAGATCATGGTATCCAGTGAAGCAATCTTGACCCACAAAGACAAATATTTCCTATTTTCTTTTATGTAGGGTTCCTAGAACATATACATGGTGCCCCAAACACACATGGTACAAAAATATTAGAGGGAATATAGGGGAAGGGAAGGAATTTGGTGTGGGAAGGAGAAAAAGAAGATACGAAAAGGAATGAATATAATCAAAGGATATGATATATTTAAACAAAAGTCATTATTCTGTCCATAACTTTATGTAAAAAGCATAAACCAATTCTAAAAAGAATGGTCGCAGTAGGCATGGTGGCATATGCCTTTATCCCAGCACTTAGGAGGCAGAGGCGGGCAAATCTCTTGTGCACTTGCAATCAGGCAGGTCTACATACTGAGTTCCAGGACAGCCAGAGCTACACAGAGGGATGCTTTTCAAAAAAAAAAATAAATAGATTTAGGGGGGTCCAAGATGGAGGTGACCAGCGCACATTGTATTTGAGGGGCACAGGATCCAAAACTCTGAAATTGGTGAGTGAGGGGGACAGGGGCTGAAGCCAGAACGTCGACATTGAGGCTTCCTGAGAGAGAAGGGACAACCTGTGACCGGGGACAGTTTGGATCCAGGTCACCCGTGGATGCCTCTGGATGCTGAGAGTGGCATATATTTGGCCCTCTGCATTTCCTCTTGCCCCAAGCACTTGCCCCCCTGCTCGGTGACCGAGAGAGCAGAGGAGCCTCCATTCTTGGTGACTAAGATGGCAGAGATGGCTGCTCCAAGTATGTGTCTCCCTGCCTGGTCCCGGTGGCCAAGCAGTGGATCCCACTGAGCTGATGGATCTCCTACACTTTTATTTGCCTCTGGGGGTCCAGATCAGAGAGTAGAGAAATGGAAACCCTTGTGTGTTCCTGTGGAGCACTGAGTGCTCCTTCAAGTGAGTGCATGCAGGACCCCAGGTCCATGATTCCTCTAAGCTAGCAGTTAGACATCGGATCCCTCCCACCCACACTCCCACTGTGGGCACCTTAGGGATCCTTGGGACAGTGTCCTCAACATTGAAGTCCTTATTCTGTGAGTTTCCCAGTGGAGTTAAGGCAAACAATTCTTGGAGCCAAGAGGGTGCAACCCAGACAGATCTGAATACCAAGAGGACACTTGCACAGGCCTGTGGGCAACTGAGGCATTCAGGGAACCTGCACCCCTCAAACTGCTTAAGCTGTGCTACCCTTACAGGCATCTACACACGCTAGCACCCTGTCTTTCAAGGCTCACTTCCACACACACACCCGCACTGCACACATGCGCCTGCGATCTTCCTCCCTTAGCTACAGCTGAAATACCAACATCCACTCTCAAACCAGTGGACCTCTCTCATCTTCCTGAAAAATACTTCAGACTCCAGAGACAGACAAACCCAGTCTGAAGTACAGACTCCAGGAACAAACAGTGAAGGTTATAGATAAACAGATGGCTAGGGGTCTGCGTAAAACCACATCCAACAAAAATCAGGACATCATGGCTTCACCAACAACCCCCCAAATCAGTGGATATATATTTTTAAAGATTTTATTTATTTATTATTCATACAGTGTTCTGCCCACATGTACACCTGCACACCAGAAGAGGGCACCACATCTCACTGTAGATGTCTATGAGCCACCATGTGGTTGCTGGGAATTGAACTCAGGACCTTTGCAAGAACAGCCAATGCTCTTAACCTCTGAGCCACCTTTCCAACCCTCAATGGATATTTTAGTTCATCAGAAACAGGAAAATTATATCAAATCTATGCTTATCAAGTTATTACAGGCATATAAAGAGGAAACGAACAAAGCTCTCAAAGAAATACAGTCAAACACAACCAAACAAATAGAGGCACATCTAGAGGCACAAGTAGCGGCATCTAGAGAAGAACTGAACAACAACAACAACAAAAATAGAGGCCATCATGGAAAGACAGGAATCCACATTCAAACAGATGGAGGAAATGGTACAAGACATGAAAACAGAATTAGAATCAATAAAGAAAACATAAACAGAGAACACCCTGGAGCCGGAGAACTTGGAAAAAAGATCAGGAACCACAAAGGTAAGCATCACCGACAGAATACAAGCGATGGAAGAGAGAATCTCAGGCACTAAAAATAAAATTGCAAAAAATGATACATCTCTCAAAGAAAAAGTAAAATCAGAAAAGTCCCAAACATGAACCATCCAAGAAATCGAGGACACCATGAAAAGACTAACTATAAGAATAATAGGAATAGAAGAAAAATATTCCAGACTCCAAGGTCCAGAAAATATTTTCAAGAAAATCATAGAAAAAAATTAAAGAAAGAGATGTCCTTAAACAAACAAGAGGCTACAGAACACCAAACATTCTAGACCAGAAAAGAAACTCCTCACATCACATCATAGTCAAAACACTAAATCTACAGAACAAAGAAAAAATATTAAAAGCATGAAGGGAAAAAGGCCAAGTAACATATAAAGATAGACCTATCAGAATCACACCAGATTTCTCAACAGAAACTATGAAAGCCAGAAGGGCCTGGGCAGATGTCATGCAGACTCTAAGAGACCACAGATGGCAACCCAGATAAAATACCCAGCAAAGCTTTCAGTCAACATATATGGAGAAAACAAAACATTCCATGACAAAATTAAATATCTACACAGCAACCCAACCCTGTAGAAGATACTAGAAGGAAAAACTCCAATCTGAAGAACTCAGCTACACCCAAGAAAACACAGGATGTAGATAACTTCACAACAAAAAACTTAAAACAAACCAAGCACAGAAACACAGTAACACCACTCACTCCACAATAAAAGTAACTAATATTCGTTGGTCACTATTATCTATCAACATCAACGGACTCAACTCCCCAATAAAAAAGACACAGACTAACACAGAATGGTTGTGGAAACATGATCCAACATTCTGCTGCATCCAAGAAATACACCTCTGTAACAAAGATAAACAGTACCTCAGGGTAAAGGGCTGGAAAAATGTTTTTATGCAAATGGACCCAAAAAAACAAGCTAGGGTAGCTATTCTAATATCTAATAAAATAGAATTTCAACCAAAACTAATCAAAAGAGATGAGGAGGGACACTTCATTCTCACCAAGGGAAAAATCCACCAGGAGGACATCACAATCCTGAACATCTATACCCCAAATACAAGAGCACCTGCATTTGTAAATGATACATTATTAAGGCTTAAATCGCACATCAATCCCAACACCTTAATAGTGGGAGACTTCAACATTCCACTCTCACCAAGGAACAGATCATCTAGACAGGAGCTAAGTAGGGAAATAATGAGGAATGCAGCAAGTCCTGATGATACCTGATAGGCTAGGGTCAGAGGGAAGGGAAGGAGGACCTCCCCTATCAGTGGACTTGGAGAGGGGTATGGGTGGAGATGAGGGAGAGAGGGTGAGATTTGGAGGGATGGGGCTACAGCTGGGATACAATGTGAATAAAGTATAATTAATAAAAAATAAAAAACTGAAGACAGTGTGAAGGCTTGTGCTATGACCTCTTCAGCAAAAACTAATGAAAATTAAAAACATGAGCTCAGTGAGATACACAATAGAAAAAAGGATATTCTGGCAAAGACATGTTGGCATTTGACATCTTAGCATCAAGTAGTTTCCCATTATGGTGAAATCTGGAATGGACCTCCCTGGCTCATTCTGCCTCTGAGATGGTGCAGTTTTCAGTTGCTGGTGGCAGAGGGCAAGGCAATGAGGGCACAGCTAGGGAATTCTGAGAGGTGTCAGTCTGGAAACATTGGGTTTGTGCTGCTGGTTTCCATCTGTGTCGTCCTTCATAGAGGACATTTAACCATACATGGCTAGAACATGTGAAATAAAATGAAAGTTTCAGAGAGTAAAAGTCAGCTTACAAATACTTCTTGCATGGTAGACTTTGCAATTTGGTCTTGAAGAGAGGACAGCTTAGTCATGTGATCACTTCTAAGCTGATCCCCAAACAAGGGGATGGGAAATTTGAGACAAATGATGCCTTCAGGCTACCATAAAAGATGTAGACAGCACACAGGAAGAACCCCACTTTTGGTGGTTGCTGCTCTTTCCCCCTCTCCTTCTTTCTGTCGCATTCGGTAGGCTGAATTTCATGGTTAATTGTTTGTAGCTGATGACTTAAGCACTTGCTTCTCAAGCATGAAGACCTGAATTCTGATCCAAGCACCCATGCAAATAAAAGCTAGATGAGGCAACATGCCTGCACAGTGCTGTAGAGGGCAAAGGCAGGAGAGCTGGCTGGGTCCTGCTGCCTATCTGTTGAGGTACACTGTGTTCAGCTCTACTTAAATGACGATCCAGCATTGCACTGTCAAGTGTGTACCGGATGCTCGATTTCCAATAGCCACATGCTTGCTGTGTTTCCAGTCTTCAAAAAAACTTCTTTCAAAAAGTACAGCAGGCTAGAGGATGGTTCAGTTGTTAAAGTGTCCATTGCAGAAATAGGAAGACCTGAGTTCAAATTCCCCGGCATCCACATAGAAGGTGGATATAGTCACAGGAGAGACAGGAACATTGCCAGGGATCACGAGCTAAACAGTCTATCCAGTGAACTTTGGTTTGGGTGAATGGCCCTGTCTCAAAAGATAAGGTGGAGAGTAATAGCAGGAGACTCTTCAACCTCAACCTCTGTTGTTCACACACATGCACACAGGTACATATGTACACACGCACACAAATACACATACACTACATACTCAATGCATTATTACACACACACAAAGTTGAGGGTAGGCTGTCCATGGAGGAATCCCATTGCATTGTGGCTTTTCAGAAGAGGCTCTTTACCTCCCTCCATACTGAGCAGAATCAAATCAACAGAGTCTCTTTGGAAGGCAGATAATAGGCATGTTGTGTGAGGTGGCATGGATGTCTGGCCAATGTGGCTCACAACTCTTTGCTTGGTTTTCTCACAATTGTTTACAACACTGTGCTAGGTCTGCAATGATTTCAGGGCTTTCCTCCCTTTCCCCTTGTAATATATATATTACATCTATCTATCTATCTATCTATCTATCTATCTATCTATCTATCTATCTATCTATCTATCTATCTATAGATAGATGTAATTTATGTTATTGTCAACAGGCTGAGACAGGCAAGGTTCTGAGGAAAAGTGGAACAGCCTACAGACATCTCATGACAGTTCTAGGTCCTTGTCTGATTCTGTGTTCTGTTCTTGTTGGTATCTGTCTTCAGGCCACCATCTTCTTCCGTATCCAGAGTCAAAGGAAGTTCTGGCTCTGCTGGTGATGAAGTATGACCTAGTGAGCAGTGTGGTCTGACCCTTGCTTAAGAGCCTTTCTATGGCTCCTGCCTTTTTACTACAAGTTTGCTATGGTTTTGGCAATTTGTACATATTACCAACTGCCCTTGCTTTTCCATTTTCTTTTTTTTATAATTTTTTTTACTTATGTTTGTCTTATGTGTTTGTGTCATGTGTGTATAGATGCCTGAAGAGGCCAGAATCGGGCATCAGCTCTCTTGGAGATGGAGTTATGGGTAGTTGTGAGCTTTCTGAAGTGGGTGCTGGGAACCAAACTCCTATCTTCTAGAAGAGCAACAAGCATTCTTAACTGCCACTGTGTATCTCTAGTCCCTCCACTTTCTTCTCTTGCTAAACTCACTTGTCAGTCTCTTTAGTACCCAGCTTTACCTAAATACCCTCTGAACCCATTGCTGTACCCCTGTTTGAGACTATTGTAGCTCCGCTCTCAAATCTATAAACACTAGCTGGGAAGACCACACCTTCCCGCCTTCTTGCCACATCTGTTCACATTTTCCTCTTTGATTTCCTAAAGCACTACTAAGTACTGACGGCTCTGAGGATGTCGATGGGCCACTCACAAGCAACAAATGAATATCCTCGAGTGAAGAACAAGAAGGAATGGAGAGAGAGAGTAGGGAGGCAAAAGATCTGTTACAAAATCGTGGCAGGTTCTGAACAACCAAATTTAAATTTTCTGAACTCCTCAAACAGCTGTCTGGGGGGTGACATGAGAAGAAACAAAGAGAGAGCGAGAGAGCGAGAGAGCGAGAGAGCGAGCGAGCGAGAGAGAGAGCGAGAGAGCGAGCGAGAGAGAGAGAGAGAGAGAGAGAGAGAGAGAGAGAGAGAGAGCGAGAGAGCGAGAGAGCGAGCGAGCGAGAGAGAGAGAGAGCGAGAGAGCGAGAGAGCGAGAGAGCGAGAGAGCGAGTGAGAGAGCGAAAGAGCGAGAGAGCGAGAGAGCGAGAGAGAGAGCGAGAGCGAGAACGAATCAGAGAGAAAATACATTTTTCTGAAGGGGAAGGGAGATAGGGGTTGTAAATACTAGTGTTCTTCCACCCGACCCATGTATATTTCATTCTGCAATAAGAAATAAGAAACCAGAAATTTGCTTTGGTTTTGTAGTGGTTTTCTTTTTCCTGGAAGAGATTTAATTATAAGGGAACTATCACTTTAACCATGGTGATCCATTCTTTAATGTCAAGCTTGAAAGAGTCCCCAAAAATGTAGGCAGAGGGCCAAGTGTTGGGAATTTGGGGAGGGGATATAATTTCTTTGGCTTTATAGTTTGGGACACTGGCCCAAGTGAGGGGAAGCTGGTTGGGCTGTAGGAGGAGAAGTAAAGCTGTGACAGGATTTTCTCATCTTCAGGGAAGTCAAAGAACAGGCAACTCAGAGGATGAGGCACAAATCCATGAGGGAAGCAGCAGTGTCCTGTGGGTTTGCACGGTGCCCAGGTCTATCCGGGTGTGCTCCTCCCTGTAGCACACAAACACGCTCAAATCTCTACAAACTAGATTTCACAAACAAAACACTTGCACGGGAGAAATCTCGCTTTGGTCAAAACCCCCAAAGCTATTTTTTTTTTCCTTTTCAAAACCCTACTTGTTGATTTAGTTGGAAGCTTTTTTTCCCCCTGTTGCCATCTATCTTTTTAATGGGGCAGTGGAGTGCAGAGGACCAAGTGTGGCCTTTTGATACTGGAAGGTTTTTATTCAAGTCTCTGCTTTGCCAAGAGATGTTCGTGTGACCTCAGGCAAGCTACGTCTTCAAAATTCCATTTTCTGGTGTGAGAATACACTGCAGATGTCTTCCCCTTGGGGGTTCTTTGAGGATATTATGAAGTAAGCTGTGTGAGGTACACTGTTCACTGTCCATGCAATGAAAAATATTAGCAACCCTCTGTGTCTTCTCTTCTGTGTCGCAGTGAACCAGAACCCTAGGATTAAAAAAGAAAGAAAGAAACCGAAGAGTCAATTAACTCAGACTCTTGAGTGCTAACTCCTTCATTTTCATTATGTCATCTAGTGATGAAGAATCCTTTCTGGGATGCCCATTCCAGGTTAGGACTATGCTATTGTTGCCCTAAAAATCAATCTCTCTCTCTCTTCCCCCTCTTCTTCCTGTCTTCTTTTCCCCATCCTTTCTTCTCTCCATCTCTCTCCCCATTCTTGTTTGCAGTTTGCACTAATTTACTTGCACCTTAAACTTGTATCATTCAAGCACACCATGGAAAACACCCAGTGTTCTGCAAAGGTAATTTTTACTATAGAGAGCCATTGCCCATTTTAGCTAGAACTGTGTTCACTGACTCTAGGGAGCCCTCACTGGAGCCAGGTGAAGGACTGGGAGTATATAGGAAGCAGAGAGGGTTGCTGGTGCCAATTTTATTCAGACAAAGCTGGCATCCTTTTTACTCCTGAGCCCAGGTAGCCAGCTGCGCTGCCCATTAAGGCTCTTGGGGACTTTTCACTACCTAGAGAGACTCATCAGCACCTGGAGAAAGCCCAATTTTCTATAAAGCCTCCACTCCAATTCCTTCTCTTGACCATCAATTTAACATGGCTACGTCCAACTCTTATTTTTCTTCTCCATTATGACTTGTCTTCCAGCTTCTGGCAGGAATGGGCTTTATTCTCTCTTTGAGTTAACTGAAACAGAGTTGAAGGTGTTCCAGGTGAGAGACTGCCTTTTCCCCCTTCCTTGGACTGGTTGCCTGTGACTCCTCGGATCACAAAACAAGCTGCTAGGAGGGAAAGGTGGAGCAGGAAAGATGCTTGGAACTTTGATCTCACTGCTCTGAGTTGAATTTTGGAGTTTGGAGAATGTACTGTTTCTTTGAAAGGTTTCTACCGTTTACAATTTGAAATGAGAACTGAGCCAATAGTGATCTAAGTTAATCCCTTTGATGCATCTTCAAAAGAGGAGAAGGTTAGGATTCAGAGGAGGAAATATACTTTGCAAAGGTCACACAGTGAAATGTAGATGAAATAATAATACCAGAATCAACATTCAAGGCATTGCTTTTTATGTTGCCACAGACTCGGGGTGTGCAAGCATGAGAGTGCTTCCAAAATCAAAGGTCTTTGTGTCTCTCATTGAGATGCCAGGCTTTAGAATAAGGTAGAGGGTGAAGGGCTAGTCCCAAAGCATGAGATACAGTCTCTACTTTCACCTCCAGTTCTAACCAACTATACCCACATTCTCTCTACCTCTTTTGGCCTTGGTTTTACTATCATAGTGGGGAAAATATAAGCTACCTGATTTCCAGCTGCAATATTTAATTACTTGAATAGTTCAAATATATTCTTAGTGATTTTTGAGCATCAAGGCAGTCCTGAAACAGGGCAAGCTCCGTGGTTTTGGGAACAGAACATATCCACTGGGCGTCTTTAAAATCCAGGCACTCTGATAAGTGATGGAAGGAAATTGGACTGTGTGAATACTCTTTCTTTATTTAGTCTTTCTGTTTCATTCACCACACACTACAGAACCGACCGAACTATGGGTGCAAACTGAGTGCCGAGGTGTGTCATTTATTTTGGAATGACCCTATCAGAGACCTATTCCTTTTTATCTTGACACGTTAACTTGATTGCTAATCACCCTGCCAAGATTGAGGTGAAAAAACCCCTACTCATAAGCATTTTAAGGTTCTAGTTGTGTCTGGCCATGCAGGCTGGTGAAGGATCACACCTGGTGCAGGTATGTCTATGGTAGAGGACCATCAATTGCTCCCATTCACATCCAGATGAGTTTAGGAATCAGGAAAGACAGCAACGTTGGGAGTCAAAGAACTTTAGATGTGACTCAACAATTTAATAATTTTTTGTTCTTCCATAATGTTAATACATTTCTTTTCAGCAATACATATTTTTAGAAATTATAAAGCAATGCCATGCAGGTCTACTAGGTGCAAAGAACTTGGGTATATTGCCATCTCATAACTTACAGCTAAGGGGATGCAAGTGATCCAACAAAAATACAAATCATGTTAAGTGTTGTTTGATGGTAATGTGAGAGGATTGCTGGCCTAACAATCCCTGTGTTGCAAGAGAACACACACACACACACACACACACACACACACACGCATGCACATGTACTCTACACACCACACACAGTGTTCAGCCTGTAGATACAGATAGAAGCAGACCGTGTAGGGCTGATCATTGGTTAAAATAATGAAGTTATTTCCTTTTCTCTCCAGACTTGGTATATATGTGTGGACTAGTCAGGCCTATTGCTGTCTTTTTTTTTTTAAAGTTAAAAGAAACCACAGGAACGGATTTATGTGTGATATGTCAGGGACTGAAGATATAGCTCACTAATAGAAAACCAACCTAGTATGCGATAGGCTCCAGGCACAGTTCCCAGCCCCACTGGCCTGCCCAGTGTGTCAAAACTGATGAACTGAGATGCAAAGACTAGAGGCTAACTCTGTTCTGCTTGACTTTCAAGCTCTGAGTGAGTAACCCCAAATAGGGTGTGGGTGTAGAGATGCTCAATAAGCTCAAAACCACTGTAAAATAAACAAGTGATGGTGATGGTCGTTCCCTGAAAAAGATAGGAAATAATACTATAAGGGGATGTAGTGGAACTCACATATTCCTGCAAATAGATTAGGTCAAAACAATCAAGTTGTCTCTATAGGAACTATATAAATTAATTAGTGGTTAGCTTTCACTATATATTTTTTAAAGTAAGCTTAGAAACCATGGTCTGGGGGTAAATAGGAGAGAACCATATGCATCTAGATAAAACAGACCTTTGATGACCGCAGCAAATGTGCCACAGTAAAGATGAGCAGGCCTTGCCAAAGGCTTTAGCCTGGTGTAGTTTCTTTTATCTACAGGGAAAAGCTTAAAGGAGCATTAGTTTATAAATCTGCCTGTCTTGAGCCAAACTGTTCTTAATTTTCTTTCGAGATTTTCAAGCAACTTTTTGGTTTTCTTTCTCGGTTCTCCTTGATTGCCTGTCATCTTCCTTACTACTTCTGGAAGTCTCTTTCTCTCTGAAGTATCCTGCTGAAGTTACCAATGTTTTTGATGTGTATTTTCTAGCTAGTTACCTGCTTACAGTAAGGAACCAGAATGTTTAGGGAAAGAAACAAAGATAAAACAACATTCATGTTTTCTCTCTTGTCCACAGGGCAAAGGTCAAACGCCCTAACATGATATTTATCCACTAAGATATTTAGTAAATACCTGCCATATGCTAAGTGCAGATTTAAGTGCTTAGGGTATTTAGTTAACAAAAAGGAAAATATTCCTAAAACCAGTTGTTTTTATTATGCTTCTGTTTTAATGAAGGGCAGAGAAAGCAAGAAACAAGTTGAATCTGTGCAACATCGTAAGGTGATCGCTTCTGTCTAAAAATGGAGTATTGTAAATGGATTGAGCCACGTAAATGGGTCAGAAGTCTGAAAGTGGAAAGAAGGTTGAAATTAAATATGAATGCGCATGTGTATGCAATGGTATGGAGTTTATGTGCTTACATGTTTGTGGTTTTCTGTGTTTGAAACAAACATGTATCTTTTCCACCTAAGCTTTTAGTGATCTTTTACAATTTGTCTCCCTACCCCTGGCTTTCAGAATTTACCTTCTGTGTCTTCTACTCCCCTTTCATTGTGCTCTGATCATCTTATACCCCTAAGTACTAAGCTTGTTTCCCTTTATTTCTGAAATTGTTCTCCTCATCTTTAAAATTAAGATCCCAGAGCCAATCCCCAAGCCTCTCACAGTGTCTTCCCACACCACGACTCCTTTATTCATCCTTGCCATTCTCCTCATAGATTTATTTTTTTCTAAAAACACCACTTACTATCTGTAGGCTCCCAGGAAGTGTGTAAATGTTTCTCTAACGGCTCTTGTCATTCTGTGCTAATGGTCTCCTGTTTTTCTGCCTATAGTATGCTGAGGGTTCTAAACTTAATAATGTGTTATTGATATCCACACCACCAGCATGTAGCTCTAGCAAGCACACAGTGCGACACTATCTTTGTGCAGGACAAGAGTTCAAATTTCACATAGCTAAACCTTTTTTTCACTCTCCGGTTTACTTAGTATTTTTCCAAAGTTTATCTCTATATGCCTAATACTAATGAGAGAAAGGGACGTGGGACAAGAAAGACGGAGGGGAACACACACACACAGGAGAGAGAGAGAGAGAGAGAGAGAGAGAGAGAGAGAGAGAGAGAGAGAGAGAGAGAGAGAGAGAGAGAGAACTTCATTTCATGAAACCTGGTCATAAGTATAATGACAAAGTTGCAATGGGAAAATTAGTTTTCTCTTCTGGAGTCTCACTGGCTGCAGAAGCCAGACTCCAAGGGGAAATCCCATGTCCAGCAGTAGATGGCCAACACAAAATGAACTCAGTGGTGTTTTGCAGATTTTTTTTTTGTCTCATATTGCTTTGTTTGGGCATTTAAAAAAAGGCTTACTTTTTTATACGCTTTGTCTGTGTGTATTTCTTGTGGGGTTTCATTGTTCTTTTAATTATTTAATTATTTATCAATTTTTTTGTTTATTTTTTTTCTAAAGAAAGAGAACAAAAAGGCATGTAGTGGGTGGATGGGGAGGTGGGGAAGATCTTCGAGGCGGTGGAGGGGGACCGTGATATATTGCATGAATTTTTCAATTGAAAAAAAAACAAAACTAAGAAACACACAATTATCTCTGCAAGCTTTTTGAATTATGATATAATTTTTTCTCTTTGTAAACAAAATAACACATGTCTAAGTCCACATGATTTAATAGTGTAGTGCAACATTTGGAGCAACTTAAAGAAAGAGAGAGATTGTTAGGCTAAGTCACACTAATAAATAACTCCATTAACATGATGCCATGGTGATAGTGACAAGGTGATGATACAGATGATGCAAAGATTATTATCTCGATATACTTTTACATTAACAAGTTCATCAGATAAAGATGATAATGACCTCCACATGTTGTGAAGGGAATTCTTCATCTGATGTAGGATGATTACTTGGGGGAGGGGGGGTCTTCTGGTTGTAGGAATCTATTATTCTTTGACAAAGCAGAGAAGTCTCTTCACTTGGATTTTTGTTGCCCCCAGAAATCTACCTTTGCGTCTTTGAAGACACTGTAGTTGATACATGGATGTGAGAAGGAACGTTAGCATGGTGACTGAGTTCATCCTTTTGGGATTTTTAGAGCGTCCCCAGCTGCAGGCGGTCCTCTTCGTGTTGTTTCTGGGGACCTACCTGGTGACCCTGGCTGGAAACCTGGGCCTCATTGTCCTGATCAGAATGGACTCATATCTCCACACCCCCATGTACTTCTTCCTTAGTAACCTGTCCTTTGTTGATGTCTCATATACTTCCTCCATAGCTCCTAAGATGCTCTGCGATTTCTTTAGGGAGCAGAAGTCTATCTCTTTTATAGGCTGTGCTACCCAACTTTTCTTCTTTACCGGAATGGGAAGTACTGAGTGCTGTCTCCTGGCTGCCATGGCATATGACAGATATGCTGCTATCTCCAACCCTCTACTGTATCCATCCCTCATGTCACCCACCATCTGTGTGGGGATGGCCATCACAGCATACACAGGAGGGTTCCTTACTGGCTTGATGGAAACCAGCTCCATATTCCAGCTTCATTTCTGTGGGTCTCGGGTTATTAACCATTTTTTCTGTGACTTGCCACCCCTGATGTCCTTGTCTTGCTCTAGCACTTTTGTCAGCCAGGTAGTGAACTTCCTGGTTGTGTGTGCAGTTGGTGGGGCATCTGCACTGGTTGTCTTTGTCTCCTATGGCTACATCATCGCTGCCGTCCTGAAGATTCATTCAGCCCATGGGCAGATGAAGGCTTTCAACACCTGTGCCTCTCATCTGACTACGGTGGTTCTTTTCTATGGCTCCGGTCTCTTCTCATACCTCCATTCCAAGGCTGGCTACTCACAAGATGAAGATAAGGTGATGTCTGTGTTCTATGGTGCAGTGATCCCCATGTTGAATCCTATCATCTACAGCCTGAGGAACAAGGAGATCAAAGAAGCACTGAAGAAACTCAAGGAGAGGAAGAAGCAAGTGTCCTGTCTGTGCTATATAGTTTCTTAGGTTTAAAAAAAAAAACAACTTAAGCTTTTTGGTAAATGTAAGTAATAAAATAATAATGTGGCTCAGAAAATTGATAGTAAGTAAAAGAAAATGTTTCAAGCAATAGTCTCTCCCCTGCTTTGTCTGCCCTCAGAGGGAGAGGATGCATTTAGTTCTGATGGGACTTAATGTGCCATGACAGGTTGGTACCCATGGTGGATGTGGGGCGAAGGGGTGTCAAGGGTAGGACTGGGAGGAGAGGAGGAAGTGGTGGCTGTGATTAGGATGTAAAGTGAATAAACAAATTAATTAATGGAAAAAATAAAAATAAGATTTTAGGGGAGGAGATGAGGGAGGGAGGGAGAGGATGGGAGGGAATGAGGGAGGGGGCTATGCCTGGGATGCAAAGTACCTAACCTGTGATTTATATAAAAATAAATAAATTAAAAAATATTTTAAACAATAAAAAGGCTCCCTCCCCCATGCTGCCCAATGAACATGTCTGCCAGATGATTGTGCTCAATGGATATTTATTTTCTTTATTTTTTTGCTATGAGCCGGTGTTCGATTTTAAATTTGGTCACTTGAAAGGTAAAATAAATACATTTGTGATGATATTCCTCTACCATAGGCTACCAGGTGCTAAGTTCAAGATACCATATATTAAAACATGAGCCAAAGCCTAGTCATAGGGAGATGCCATTCGTTGATGTCTTTATTACAGTAAAGGATGATTCTTGCCAATTCTCTTACCTCTTGGTTTATATTGTCTGTCCTCTTGTGTTGGATTACTATTTGTTCAAAGAGTGGTGCTAATTAGATATATTAACTTTGGATTAGGAACCCAAGAGCCCCCACTGACATGATTTCAACAATGAGGGAGTAGAGTAGTAGGGTACCTGAAAGCTATGTTTAGGAAGAGTCAAGGAAAATGAAGCCCATGGAGGCCAGATACAAGGCACCAAGATCGCCAACTTTTATATCTGTAAAGTCATGATGAGTTAAAAAGCAGGGACAGAACATATGAGAGACCCTAGCTTTGGGTTTCCAACTCTCAGTCCAGGAGTCACCTGCAGCCAAAGATAGTAATAAATGTGACCCAATGCAAAAATTGCAAATTTACTTAAACATTACTGATTTTTTTTTGAGATAAAAGAAATCAATTGTGTTCTCAATCATAAATTTTGTAGATGGTGCCAGGTTACAATAGCAGAAGTTTGGACACACCTGTAAATAGAATGTCATGAGGTCAGGCCTGCAATCCTCTTGATGAGGTGTGACTATCTGGAAAAGAAAAACTTCCCCGAGACATTCCGATTTCATGTCTGTTTACTGGATCAGTTTCATCTCTTGACCTTTAATGGCTGTTAGTTTGTGTCCTGTATGCAGTTTTCTTTGAACCTTGATGTCAGGCTTTCATGGTGTTCAAATAACCTTGCCTCAAGTTCCGTGCATTCTGTAAGAAGTGTCACTTCTCCGGTGCTGTCCTCATTCCAGAACACGATATAGATAAGATACCTACATCAGAGAGTTTGCTGGAGCATGCGATATGTCATGAAAATAATTTTTAATTGTATTTTCCAAGATGATTCTCGTGTAAATGGTAAATGAAGTCATGTTTCTTTAATGGTTGTATATATAAACCATGGCGAGTCACAACAACCACCTCTGAATCACATTGTTTTACTGTGTTCTCACCTCATCATTTCTATGACTAGCTGAATTATTGGCAATGCCTACGGGAGGGGATGATTTAATCAGTATATTCCTCTGTCAAGCCTTCCTTGATCCTAGAGTCAGAAAGATGTTTTTATATAAAATACTGAAGGAACTGTCTCTCTCCATCTGACACTAGCTTTTTTCCTGATTGCCTTTTCCTAAGCTGTTAGAATCCATGCCTGAGCTCTTCTTTACTCTTCCTCCAAAGCACTGGGCACTTCCTTCCACAAACTATGTACTTAATAAGTATCTTTTTAATAAATAAATAAATCTAAGTTTACCTGGTAGGTAAATTAGAGATGTGAAACTAACAGATGGGAACAAACACTTATTTGAAGATCGTGAAGTGCGAGGCATTGTACACAGCTTTCTACAAACCTGAGTTACACAAATTTCTTTGTTAATAAAATTGAGGACTGGATAAATAGCTCAGGAGTTAACAGGGCCTGCTGCTTTTGCAGAGAACCCAAGTAGAGGTTACTATTTATTTATTAGAGGTTATTAGAAGATGGGGAAGGAAGAGAGAAAGATAGATAAAGGAAGTCAGATATTAAGTCACCTAGAAGGAAGTTCTAGTTCCGTATAGCATGTGTGCAGTTGTCAGCAATATAATCTCTTGTTCCCTTTTACTGAAATCCCCCTACACAACACAATGATGAAATTTTAATACCCTATTTTAATTATTACAAATTATGTGTGTGCATCAAATTATCATATAGGAGCTCATAAAAAAATGCAGTTGCTATGTACCAATTAAAGCATGGAGACCACTAAAAAACAAGAGTTCAGGACAAATTGGTGGCTACCTGGATGTAGCAATCATTCAACAATACTCAAATTATATAAAACTCAGTGTCCTAGCCTTGACTTCAGCATTCTTTTCCAGAGTTTCAGATGCCTATCACTTCCCTGAGCAGACCTTTGCAGGGTTAGATCACAGATGTTGACACCATCTTTGAACAGTCTTTCATGGATCATCTCACAGATGATGGTCATCCCTTTGGACAGTTTGTAGATGCTGTTCAGAAGTCTCCTTGTGGATGCTGGCCCCAACTCTGGTCACATCACAGAGACTGATTCCATCAGTCTGAAAGCCTTGCTAGGCCTAAGTCACACCTCAATGCTGGTCACACCTCTAGGTTATTTTTCAGGGGTCAGGGTTCCGAATGCTGTTCTTCTTCCTGCCTGGTCCTGTGCAAGGCCAGATTACAGATTCTGGACCTTATCTTCACCGTCATCTTGAAAATGCTGACCCTGGCCCTAGGCAGCTGCCTGTTGTCCAGCATCCTGATGCTTAGAGGGTGAATATGTTACACTGCAGACTTCCACTTCACTGAATACTGTACAGTTCTGACGAAAAAATTCCTTCCTGTGGTCTAGAGTAATTCTACTGGCTACACTTTGGCTTATAACTCTGGTAAAACTTATTCTGTGTTTCCCAAGAGTATGGTTTACATACAGTCTGAGGCTGTCATGCCATGACTCAGCAGAGGTCTTTTAAAGATGGTGTCTTGCTGTTAATTTGGTAGAGGGCTGAGCAGAGAGGGGCTCTGAGTCTTCTCTATTGTCGAGTGCAACCTTTCTTTCTGTTTCTTTCTCTTTAAGATGTCTGTTGTTGGGCACGTACTATCAATCCTCTGAGGCCCTCTATCTTAGGCCATAGCTCTGGTTACACTCTTAGGAGGAAGGAGAGCTTTCCATTCAGGACAGACTGGGTTCTTCACCTTGTGCTATGTAACTTTCCAACTACCTTGAAATTAAACTAGGGGTTCCTCACCATCACTCTTGACAGCTGCCACCCAACTCTCCCAAGTTTATTCACTAACGGTGACATCTGTCATCTCCTGGAAGTTGATCTAGCTTTTGCTATGATCACACAGAAGCACTTCCTGTTGGCCTTCTCTTTCCAAACCCCATAATAAGAGAGAACGCAGACCTACTGGGTTCTTTTTTCAGTAGACAGACATTCATGGTGGGAGAACTCCCTCTGAGGGAAAGGAGTGGACTAGGAAGTGAGAACATCACGTTAGAATCAGCTATTGAGAAGAAAAAAATATCATTGTCTCTCTATGACTTCCTCTATAGTCTAGATTGGAGTTTACTCTGCAGATGTCCTAGCTCTCCTTGTGTTCTAGGTTTCAGATGGGCCTCTTAGGTTCCTGCAGAGCACATAATGTGGGATGATCCTGGCAAATGCAATCAATCCACATGGATGGTGAAATGCAAGGATTGGAAACATCCGATGCAGTTTCAAACCTGCACAGGATAACTGTGACACATGAATCATGACTCCTTGTGATACAGTGTCAAAACCTTGTACGTGGTCCAACAGATGTCACTTCCGGCTTGTTAGAGGAAGTGGAAATGCCTTTTAGCATCTCAGATGCACACCTTTTGGGGAAGAACTGTTTCCCTCTGCTTGAGGCCAGAGGTTAGTGTTTAACCCCAGGCATTTACTCACCCATGATGAAAAGTCTGAAAGAATATGTGCTTGTCCATGTAACAGTGAAAAAGACCAAAGGGAATTATTGGTGGAAGGGGGAAAACAGGAAGGCAAGAGTCAACTTACTGCCTTGGTGTGCAGATTTGGTCAGCATATGTTTCTGATAAATTAAAATTGAGATCATGCAGTGGCTTTTGTCCTCTTCACGACTATTTATGTATGGAAGGAAACAATAGCTGTATAAGGTCCCTTACTCTCACATGAATGCTTAGGACAAGACAGTCTGGTGTCCCAGCATACTACAAACAGAATTGTCTTCATTCTTAATCTCAGTCCCAGATAATATCATCTCCGGGCCATGGGGGCTTGTAGCAATGAGACATCATAAAACGTGCACGGGTGCATTTCCGCTTCCTTTTTTTTTCCTGAGAGGACAGCCTCCAACCTCAGTAAGCCAATGAGAAATCTAAGGCTTGTCCATGAGGTAGAACTACCCTACGTCTGTTGGAGATAAAAGCATGTCAAGAAGGGCAGACATTGCTACGGACCTCTGCATTTCAGCCAAAGAATCCGGCACTGGAGACCGACAAGAGAACAGAACAGAGAGCCAAGACTGGACCAAGTGGAAGAGAGTGAACAAAAAGCCAAAGCTTTTTGTAGGCTCTTCAGGTAGGGAACAGGCAAAATGTGGAATCTGCTTGTTCTGAGGACCCTTTACTGCTGCACGGCAAGCAGCTGGGGTAAAGAAGAAAAGGGCAGTGGGTTACGAAGAGTCTGCATTCACACATGTAGCATCCTATAATTTATTGCATGACCTAGCTGTCTTAAATACTCCAACCAACTCTCATTTGCCTGTTTTGCCATTAGCAGAGCCAGAGAGAAAGTTATGATTTGGGGAGAACTGCTAAATTTTCTGTTGAAGCAACTGATTTCTTTCCCATCTTTCTGTTCGCCTCAGGCTCTCTGGTGGACGTTCAAGACTGGTGTGTGGCTGGGATGGTCAGCACCATGAACAGCTTCATTGTCATGGTCCTCATCTGGACCACAGTGGCATTTGCTGAAACAGACAAGTCTCTTGAAGCGATCCCTGACGCTGGTTTTCGAAAGTGCCAGGATGCTTTACATCTGCCTGTTTTGGAAGTGCTACCTGGAGGTGGCTGGGATAACCTAAGGAATATAGACATGGGACGGGTGATGGAACTGACATACACCAACTGTAAGACCACAGAAGATGGAATGTACCTCATCCCAGATCAGGTCTTCACTATTCCTCAGAAAGAGAGCAACCTGGATATGAACTCGGAAATCCTGGAATCCTGGGAGAATTACCGCAGCATCACCTCATTTTCCATCAACATGAATTTTGATTATAATCTCAAGGTCAACGGCAAGTTTTCGACTGAGTTCCAAAGAGTGAAGACCAATCAGGTGAAGGACCGGACTGTAACTACAAGAGTTCAGGTGAGAAACCTGGTCTACACAGTAAAAAACAACCCAAGCGCAGAACTCAGCTTGGGGTTTAAGAAGGAACTCATGGAAATCTGTGATCGTCTAGAGAAAAAAGAGATAAAGATGGCCAGCTACCTGGCAGAACTCTTGGTCCTCAACTATGGCACACACGTAATCACCAGTGTGGATGCTGGGGCTGCCCTGGTCCAGGAGGATCACATCAGGTCCTCCTTCCTCAAGAACAGTGAGGGAACCCGTGTGGCTGTGACCGCATCTGCTGGACTGACCTTCGCAAAGATGGTGAACTTCAACACCGAGATGGGCTTTGCCTACAAGAATAACTTGGCCACAGGCTACCTTGCTAACAGAACCAACTCCAGGGTGCAGAGCATTGGAGGGACTCCGTTCTACCCAGGCATCACCATTGAAACCTGGCAGAAGGGCATCATTAACCACCTGGTGGCAATAGACCGTGTTGGCCTGCCTCTGCACTTCTTCATTAAGCCTGACAAGTTGCCTGATTTCCCACAGCACTTGCTGGAGAAGCTGTCCAAGACAGTGGAAACTGCGGTGAGAAGCTATTACAACTTTAACACATACCCAGGCTGCACAAATGTTGACTCCCCCAACTTCGATTTTCAAGCCAATATGGATGATGGCTCCTGCGATGGTAAAATGGCTACCTCTCCCTTCGGAGGGGTTTATCAAGTGTGTTCTCAATACTCCGGGCACAATAACCTTTCCCTCTGCCCAAGTTTGGAGCAGAAGAATCCACTCAGTGGTGATTATTCTTGTCCCTCTGGATACACCCCTATCCATCTGCTGTCTCAGACCCATGAAGAAGGTTACCATGACAAGGAATGTAAAGAGAAATGCACCCTCAAGATCTTCTGTAAGACAGTGTGTGAAGATGTGTTCCGAGTAGCCAAGGCTGAATTTAGGGCTTATTGGTGTGCGGCCACTAGCCGAGTACCTGAAAACTCAGGACTTCTCTTTGGGGGAGTCTTCACTGACAAGAGCATCAACCCTGTGACAAATGAACAGTCATGCCCAGCCAGTTACTTTCCACTGAACCTGTTTGAAAGCCTCAAGGTATGTGTTTCTCTGGATCATGAGGTGGGGCACAAATTTTCAATCCCTTTTGGTGGGTTCTTCAGCTGTACAATGGGGAACCCTTTGTATAATTCTGTCACTTCCGGAGTCTTAGAGGAATCATTTCTGAAAAAGTGTCCTGGGGGCTTCAGCCAACAGCTGGCTGCTATCATCGATGGATGCCAAGTGTCCTATTGTGTCAAGGCTGGGGTCTTTGCAAAATCGTCCTTGGCCCCTGTCAGGCTCCCACCTTACACTCAGCTACCTATTATGAGTCAGGTTGCCAACAACTCCATTGTAATGACAAGTGGAGAGGGTGCCAAACCCTGGGTTAAGGACTCCTACACCCAGCAGTGGAGGTTAGAGGACTCGACGAAACTGTACAGTAGTAGCCTGTCAGCAGGTGCAGCTGCTGGAATCACAATTGGGGTTATCCTGGCACTAGGGCTTTTAATTGTCATGGCCATCTATGGCAAACTGAGGTTTAAGAAGAGTGAATACGAAACAGGAAGAAGGGTGCTTCTCCCTTTTCCAAGAGCTAGAGCAACCCCTGACGGGGTACAGGATCCAAATCCAGCTTAAGCCTTCCCTAAAGAGACTGTTCCTCTCATCTCCAAGCCCAGGTTCAAGCTCCCTCTTGAGTGCTTTCTCCTCCACCTCTGCCTTCCTAAGAAGTTAAGTGGCAGCTGCAACAAGAGGAGGTTTTCTAGCTCTGTGGTTTCGTGTATGTCTCTGCATTGGGAATTAAAGGATCTGTGTGAACAAGGTAGGGAAAGGAAGACTTTCAACTCATTGAGCACAACCCAGCCCTGGTTCTCAGCCATAACAGGAGCGCTCATCCCCAAACAAGCCACTGGTTGTCTTCACCTGAATCTCTGTGCGTGAATACAGCTGGGTTGGAGAGCAACAGGAGTCTTGTGGTGAGACTGCATTTAGCCTGAAGTTGGCAGAGCTTTTCCAATTTGTGAGCTGGAAGACTTTGCTGTCCCTGTGTCTTGTTTTGAGTTTTACAATCCTAGACTCTGAAAATACACAGACGGTCCTGTTCAGCCAGTTCGTTGGAGACTCCTGAGCTCTGCTTTGATGACTGTCATCTCCCGGGGCAATTGAAAGGAACTGCAGAGCTCCCAGCAAGTGCCCGTTCTATGTCTGCCTCACAGTTAGGATTTACTTTTCCCAGACCACTTTCAGACTTTTGAGGAGTGTCAACAACTCTTTGGAAAATATTTTAACTTACAGACTTCTCATAAGGGCAAAAGGGTGGTGGGAAACTAGAAATAAATCAAGAAACACTGAAGAGGGCTCCAATGTCCGAGGGACTAGCTGGTTTCTCCTAGCCAACAGATGCCTACCTTTGAGGTCGTCATAAATTAGACACTGAAAGGGACTGTTGCTTAGGTATGCCAATTACTGTGGCTTAGTTTTCTATGTTACCAAAAATAAAGGCCTTTATTTTTTCTGTGAACTCGCCCTTAATTTCTTTCCATCACAAGTGTGAGTACAAATACAAAGACACATATACAGATACATCCCATGGTCCAACAAGAAGTCTTTAATTTCCTAGGAGTGAAAAATGTAAAAGTCAAAATAGGCCCATATTTGAGTGTTACTTTCTCCCTAAAACTAAAGCCAAACAGAAAACAGGTCCTGTCTCTTTAGTTTTTGCTTGTTTTCAAAGCTAGGAACAAGTCGATGTGATGAAAGGTTGTGTCATCAAGCTAACTGGAAAAGGCATCTAGAAACATCTGTGCCATGATTTTAAGTTCCAGGATGGCTTTCATGGGGCATCTGGCAGAGGGCATGATTGACACACCTGGCAATACTTGGGCTTCTGCTCAATTTTAATATCTGATTTAATTCTCTGCACCATGGAAACCCCTCCACAGATTCCTTAGCAATTGTGTATCCGTTAACCACAGCACATCACTAGCGAGCTATCTTCTATGAAAGATGATGCGTTCTCTCCTTAAGGTCTCAAGTCAAGGGCTCGTGCACACAGTAGGCCCTCCTAAGGAAGTGTCTCAGCCTCTGGGAATAGGAGGAAATTATTCATTTGTTTCCAGCTGATATACAGAGAGGAGTTAATAGCTGAATTTGAATTCTGCCCTCTTGACTGTCCACCCAAGAGGCTGATTGCATAACCTCTCCACCAAACCTGCCCTTCAAAACCTTCAGTATTATAAAGTTTTCCTCTGTGTTCTGTCAATTCTGGGTGGTTTTTGTATGTTTCAGCCAAGCTCACAACTTCTCCTGAAGTACCGATTTCCCTCTGTAAACTCTTTAAGGCTTACTGAGTCTGCAAAGCACAGCAGCCTAGCAGGAGACTCCTAGACCATTGATGTGCAAGCTTCCCACTGAGACAAAAGCATCTCACCAGCATATTCCTAAAAGATGTGTATAAATATTCATTAAAATGTGTACTCTGTGAGATGAAGTTAGAATTTGAGGGTTTCTAACACCCACACAACAGCCGAGATGTGGAAATCTGTAGAAAATAAAGAAAGGGGGAGCGTCCCTTTATCTAGCTAGTTGGATTGAGGTTACCCACAGATAGCAGAAGTAACCCACATGCTTCTGAGACAGGTGCCAAAGCACTTCTACAAAAGCAGGTCTGTGCTTGTTCATTTGCAGTTTATTGTTCTGCACATGCACCTCATGAGCACCAGGGGGCGATGTCCTCCCACAGACCAACACCAGGAACTTCAAATCACAGCAGTTACAAACAGAACACCTGACACCTGGACATCCACCAGCCCTCCCCCAGAAAAGCTCACCCAGATTCTGCTGACAACAGACAGGCACAGGGGTGCAGTAATCGTTTCTTATGCTGGGTGGATCTGTCCTCTACGCCTTCATGCTGTTGTGTACCAATTTCCTCTGAGATAAAAACGTTCGGTCTTGGAGAGACGCTTCTTAAGACACAGCCTGTTCTAAGAGGAAATCAAACATTCCGTCCTGTAGGTCACACTCCATACCTGGGGAAATTCAAGCCAGGAACTCAAGGCAGGAATCTGGAGGCAGGAACTGAAGCAGAGGCCGTGGAAGAACACAGCTTGCTGCGCTCCGTATGGCTTGCTCGGTCTGCTCTCTTACACGTGACATCTCTTCACAGCAACACACTCCGAGCTTAGACAACTGGGTGCTCTAGGCCCCCCTATCAGCAAGCATATACAGACAGTGAGGACTACTGAGAGGCATTCGCAGACAAGCTGAGCTACCTAGAAAAGGCTCAGACCAGACCAGCTGCCTGGGAGAGGCAGAGATCAGCAGGTACCTGGAAGAGGTTCACATCACCTGAGCTAGCCGAAAGAGATAAGTCTCTGAAGTGTTGAACTATCCGCAGGCTGTATGGTGGGCTCCAAGTTCCCAACTTCCATGGGCTGTTGGTTTCCTGGCATTGTTTGTGCCATTTCTGGTTCTGTAAGCAACCCCTAGCCTATATTCCTGTGAGAAAACAAAAACAAACAAACAAACAAACAAACAAACAAGCAAAAAACCAAGCAAGAAAACCTCATTGGCTCACCCAGATGCCCTTTGGTGGTATCCATACTTGGTTGGCTCATAAGTTCTGTATTTGGGGTGAGAAGAAATTTATTATCGACATTCCTGAAATAACAACATAAGCAGAAAGCAGCACAAGCCCAGAGATCGCAGTTTTGACCAAGTATAAATCACGGAGGAGTCTGAATGTAACAAAAAGGAGAAGGGGAATGGAAACACACAGGCGCTGACAACCACAGACACAGCACATAGCTTTCCAAGGGATCAGCGTCTCCCAAGGTGTCTCCAATCCCAGTTGTCTTCCCCAGAGTCTCGGGGAGGGAGAACATGGCTGCTGGCGCTGAGAAGGTGAAAGGAAAAGCATGACGTCCCCTGCTTGGCCAAGGGGAGCACATCAGAGCTTCTCTTGGGAAGCAAAATAGCCAGTGCCCAGGGTTTGACCTTCTTAAACTTTGTGACTACGCTCTTCTGGGTTGTCAAGAGAGAAGGGGCAAGAGACTTCTTCCTGACCCCAAGGGGGTTTCTTTGCCAGGCTAGGATACCTGGACCCTTAAAGGATGTGGTGGGGAACACTGATCTTGTGTTCAGTGTTCCAGGGGTTAAGAACTGTTCCAGCAATCAAGAAGACCTGAATAACACAGATGTGACTCTAGTTCCCATTAACCTAAACCAAGAAATTAGCATAAACACAAGTGTGAGTATCTTGGGCCTCTCAGCAAAAGGCAAAGATAAAAACCCAGGGACCAGGGACGGATACCACCACCAGATGGGCAAACCACCTCACCACAAACCGTTCTGATGGAAATAAACTTAAGTCTCATAAATCACTCAGCACACAAGGGAAGCCGTCACCAAGAGGAAGCGCCGGCAGATGTACTACAAGGGTTGTGCTGGCATAAAGATGGATAAATTTAGAGTCTCCTTAAACTGACTGAGTGAAACCACTTAGCTACACGTTTAGGGTCAAAAAGATTGCTATAACTGTCCCTCAGATCCTGGGCCATGTACTACAGACAGGGTATGCATCATGGACATATTCCATGTACCATGGAAAGGACCTCAGCAGACTCTGCCGATGGCAAACAGACTCAAAGACAAAACGGACTTCCTTAAAGCCACCGGCAGCTTAGTGGCAGAATGAGGAGGAATTGAATCTGGTCCCCATGTTCCCAGCCAGCTCTGTGTTACCCTTTGTGTGTGTTAGGGGGAGGGGTGGTGTTTAAGTGTATATGAGTGTGCATGTCTGTGTACACACATGTGGAGGCCAGGCCAGAGGAAGATGCTGGTTATAGTCCATCTTCCTCTTCTTCCTTCTTTCCTTTCTTTCTGAGTCAAAGTCTCTCGCTGAATCTGAGGCTAACAATTTTGCATGTGCCAGCTGTCCACTCAGCTGCAGAGATCCACCTTTCTCTGCTCCTCAACCAGCGCTGAAATTAAAGACCTGTGCTACCCATGTGGCTTGTACGCTAATGGGTGCTGGGCAGCCAAACTCAGGTTGACATACTTACGTGGCAGGCACTTTCCTGACAGCTATCTTCCCGATAGCTGTGGTGTTTTTATACATGCATATTGAGCACTGGTCATATCCCCCCACTGAATTCTACCCTCCCCTTCCCTAGACCCTCTCCCATTTCTAAAATCTCCTCTTGTGGAGGTAGGCATATAAGAGCTGAAGGATGTAAAGGGGGGCCTTGAAACATTGGCTTACGGCCATGACATGACCAAGGTAGGCACCCATGCTCTTATGACAGCTGCATTTGCTAGCCTGGGAACTGCAGAGGACTGAGACGGTAAATATTCAGCCACAGATGGGGAAGGACCTCATGGGGCCCCACTCAGACTCACCCAAGGCAGCAAAGGGCAGCTAAGGAAGAGAGGAAGTAGTCGTCTTTAGTGAAGTAGCCCTGCTGAGTGGCTGTGCTGCAGTGGATATTTTCACAGCCAAGTCCACGTAAGGAACCCTGGTTAAGTTTAGTGGGTCACAAAGCAAAATCAAAAAGCAAAATAAAAAGACATGAAAATGGGATAGTGACTTGACAGGGGGAAGGGGAGGATTGGTGGAAGATTAGAGAAAGTGGAGGGTGAGTATGACCAGAATGTGCTATACACAAGTATGAAATTGTCAAAGAACGAAGTTTTTGAATAAAATAAAAAGTCCCTCTTAATCTCGTCCTGCCCTGCTTACCTCCTACTCTTCCCAGCCCTGGTGTCTGCTGTTCCATTCTGTGCATCTACAAGGTTGCTGGTTTTCATAAACGACTGAGAACTTATACCATTCTTCTTTCTGTGTCCATCTAGATTCACTTACTATAATGTTCTCTAGTTCCGTTAATGTTGCTGCAAAAAGGCATGATTTCTTTCTTTTTGAGTACTTGTAAGCCCTTTTTTTTCTTGTCTTTTAATGATAATTTTCTCGCTGGGATGAAATGAGACCTCTGCCCATTTCATTTCTCTCATGATAACTGAGTGAAACTGAGCATTTTTTTTCATGCTCAAATCTTGACAATTTATAATTCTGTTATATTCCAGGACAAGTCCATTCTGATCCATTTTTTGTAAGTAATAACTTACTAAAACACAGACATGACTGCATGTTTATGCATCACCTACTTTTGCACAAAAAGACAAAGCTGAAGAGACCATTCACTGGCAAAGCTCAAAGTGCAAGCTGGTCAGTCATCTGCAAGTGTGTCTGCTCCTTTCTAAAGGAAGCCTAGATTGAATTACTTGATAAAGCAAGCCATCAATCACTTCTACTTGGTTTGTGTATTAATCCAAATGTCACGACAACTTCACTGTTTCCCTTTGTTTAGGATATTAATAAAATATTCAGGCATTCCCCTGAGTTAATATGGTTCCCCATGCTATCATAAATTACCAGAGGAAAGGCAAGCTCCTCAGGCCTTTTAACATTCCCCCTTGCCAAATCCTGAAAGAAATGAGCTATAAAAACAATCTTCAGACTTCCCAGCAAACTCAGAAAACTGATATCCATCAAGCTCCTGCCTACACCACATGGTACATTCCATCAGTGCCTGAAGCCCATCCTGTGAGCTGCTTCATCTATTACTTGTAAGTAAACTCTATCATTTGCTTCACTGCTATGGAGGTGAACGTTTAGGGAAAACCCAGAACTTTTCTGACGCCAACTATAGCACTATAGAATATTAATGTCATATCAGTTCTAAAATCTCCCTTTTCACATCCTTAAACCTGAGTGACTATGTAAAACAGAACAAAATCTAGGAACTGAATAAACCCACAACCCAGCTCACATTGTTAACCCCATTTTTAAGTTTCTCTCTCTCTCTCTCTCTCTCTCTCTCTCTCTCTCTCTCTCTCTCTCTCTCTCTCTCTCTCTCTCTCTCTCTCTCTCTCCTGCCAGAGGACTCAAAGATCCCAACTACATATATCCTGAGATGGAAGAACTACCTAAGCTAATGATCTTGTTTTTATTTTGATCTTTTCATGGATATTTTGGGTAAAAAGAAAAAATGGTAAGTCCTACTTAGTTTCTTCTGGAGGCCTACTGGGAGATGATGATAAAAGAAAGAGACATTGAAGAAAGTGGTACCTTCCACCATTAATAGGGAGTAATAGTTCCTTGGGGAGAGGTTGGGTCTCATGACATCTCTACCCATGATGCAATGTTGAAGAGCCCAATCTTACATACACATCTATCACTGCTGTGTGTTCATGTTTGCAAAGGGTGTGTCATGTCTGGATGACAGCATTTCATGGCACTCTTCCCTGTCCTTTAGCTCCTACATTCTTCTTGCCTGCTCTTTCGCAGAGTTCCTCAAGCCTGGAGGGGTGGTGGTGCTGCTAGAGATGCTTAGTGCTCAAAATCAAAAACAAACAGAAAAACCAAACTTTAATGAAAATTTGTTTTGAAAGAAACTATACCCAGTAAAATGCAAAGAATTACAATCCCATAGCAATAAGTGAGGCAACAAAACACATTTGCTATGGTTTGGAATATTTCTTTTTTTTTAAATTAAATTTTATTTATATATTTATTTATTACAATTTATTCACTTTGTATCCCTGCTGCAGTCCCCTCCCTTGTTTTCTCCCAGTCCCACCCATCCTCCCTTTTCTCCCCCTGTTCACTTTCTCTAGTCCCCTGATAGGGGAGTGTCTTCTCCCCTTCTATCTGACCCTAACCTATCAGGTCTCATCAAGGCTGGCTGCATCATCTACCTCTGTGACCTGGCAAGGCTGTACCGCCAGGGGAAGATGATCAAAGAGTCAGCCACTAAGTTTATGTCAGAGACAGCATCTGTACCCCTTGCTGGGGAACCC
>CM053762.1:28029292-28070757 GCA_028658305.1 Pachyuromys duprasi
TGTTCACTTTCTCTAGTCCCCTGATAGGGGAGTGTCTTCTCCCCTTCTATCTGACCCTAACCTATCAGGTCTCATCAAGGCTGGCTGCATCATCTACCTCTGTGACCTGGCAAGGCTGTACCGCCAGGGGAAGATGATCAAAGAGTCAGCCACTAAGTTTATGTCAGAGACAGCATCTGTACCCCTTGCTGGGGAACCCACTTGGAAATTGGTTTGGAATATTTCAATCAATATATTTAACAAAAATGGTTTTCTACATTTCAAAACCTACTCATTAAATAAATGATAAAATTTTCACGTAAGAGAAACAACGACTGTTATTTTGAATTTTCTTTTGTATTGCTTGATAATAAAACAAATATGGAAATGTGAAATCTGAAAAACAGTTAAGTCAGAGAAACCAAAAGCTACTCAATCACTTCTTTTGCCCAAATGTTTCTTAAATAAGAAGTCACATGGTTCCTCCCTTGGATCCCCTATATTGCTTATCTTCTTCGGGTCTGTGCCTCATGCTATGCTTATCCTGTGTATTTGGCTAAAATCCACTTATAAGTAAGTACATACCATGTATGTCTTTCTGGGTCTGGGATACTTCACTCAGGATGATCTTTTCTAGTTCCATCAATTTGCCTACATATTTCATGATTTCTTTGTTTTTAATAGCTGAGTAGAATTCCATTATGTAAATATGGCACAAATTCTTTATCCATTCCTTGGTTGAGGGACATTTAGGTTGTTTCTAGATTCTGGCTGTTATGAATAAAGCTGCTATGAACACAGTTGAGCAAGTGTCCCTGTTGTATGGTGGAGTGTCTTTGGGGTATATGCCCAGGAGAGATATAGCTGGGTCTTGAGGTAAAGCTATTCCCAATTTTCTGAGAAAGTGCCAGATTGACCATAGTTTTTGTACAAATTTACACTCCTACCAGCAATGGAGGAGGGTTCCCCTTTCTCCACACCGTCACCAGCATGTGATGTTGCTTGAGATTTTGATCTTAATCATTCTGATAGGTAATGAGATGGAATCTCAGAGTCATTTTGATTTTCATTTCCCTGATGACTAAGGAAGTTCAGCATTTCTTTAAATGCTTCTCAGTCATTCAAGATTCCTCTGTTAAGAACTCTGTTTAGTTCTGTGTTACATTTTTTAATTGGGTTATTTTGTTTATTGGTGTTTGATTTCTTGAGTTCATTATACATTTTGGATGTTAGCCCTTTGTCAGATATAGGTTGTCGGATGTAGGATTGGTGAAAATCTTTTCCCAATCTGTAGACTGTTATTTTATTCTATTGACAGTATCTTTTGTCTTACAGAAGCTTTTCAGAGACCTAAGTCAGGGCAGCCTCCTAGGAGGATATGAGGGATACTCAAGCAGAGTATCCTAGTAGCAGAGGCCATACAGACTGAAGAGGACACCCACTAACTAGACTAGTCTCCTAGCAGAGGGAGGGGAACACCTAACCCACCCACAAAAACTTTGAACCAAAGTTTACTCTGCCTGCAAGATGTGCAGGGATAAAGGTAGAGCAGAGATTGAGGGAAGGCCCAACCAATGCTTGCTCCAACCAAAGACCCATTCTTATCAGAGAGTGCCAGCCCCTGAGACTACGAAGGATACTCTGCTAAACTTGCAGACAAGAGCCCATAGAGTTGTCCTCTGAAAAGCAATACCCAGCAGCATCTCAAAACAAACTCAGAGCCAAACATTGGGTGATCCATAGGGAATCTTGTGGAAAAGTGGGAGGAAAGAGATAAGAACCTGGAGATGACAGGAGCTCCACAAGAAGACCAACAGAGCCAACTAACCAGGGCCCAGAGGGGCTTGCTGAGACTAAAACATCAACCAAGGACCATGCACGAACTGGCCTCCTACACAGATGTAGCAGATGAGCAGCTTAGGCCTCATGTGGGTCCTCTAGTAAGAGAAGTGGGGACTACATTGGACTCACTTGCCAGCTTTTTGGATCACTTTTCCCTGGTGGGACTGCCTTGCCAGGCCATGGGGGAAGAGGACAAGTTCAGTTCTGATGCAACTTGATGAGAAAACTGGATTAATAGGGAGTTTTCTCTTTTTTTTCCTGAGGAAAAGGGGAGGCGAGAAGAGAAGAAAGGAAGGGTGGGACTGGAAGGGGAGGAGGGATGGGGCTACAACAAAGATCTAGAGTGAATAAGAAAACCAGGAATTTTAGAGGAATGGGTCATCAGCAAAGCCATACTTCACACCTGCAGTGGAGAGATGACGTACGGCACTCTCTCCCACAACTGGAGGTGATTGGGGTGGGGTTGCGCTCCGAATGGCATACATACATTACACAGGTGCACGTACAAAACATAGAAACCATCTGAAGAGAGAATCTTGTTGAAGTCGTGTTCTGAATAAAGGTGTTTTAGTTTAAAAAGGAAAAAAAAAGTCACATGGCCAGAGAGATGTGAGGAATAAGCAACAAAAAACAGAACAAAATTCTGTGCTGAGCTTTCCATGCCAACGTCCTGCTTCCGGCTGAAGAAAGATACACAAGAGACTTTTCACAGTGAGCTGTCAGAAGGACACTCAGAAGCCCGAAGGGAGGAAAAAGAAGTTAGCTGTGACTGCTCCAGATTTGTGGAGTTGAGTTTGGAGGGGAGAAGAAAAGTAAGGGGTTGGGGAGAAAGAGCAGTAGGTAAAGTGTTTGCAGTCGTGGGGACTGGAGTGAAATGTCCAGTCTCAGATTACCTTGTTGAGACTGGAGTCCTCACAAAAACAAACAAACAAACAAACAAAAAGACTATACAGAGGTGCCTGTGATAAAGATGCTAACTGACTGTGTAAGAATATCTGTGATTATGGACATGTGAAATGCCGGATGTTCCAGATACAAATTACCTGGAATTATCTTTAGTCTCCTTATCAGTTATTTAATCCACTTCTGTGTTTGACCTAACACCCTTGTGGCTATCCAGTAAAATGCTGTTTGGAGTGTACACACAGATCACTAGTTTCCACCAACCCAGTATCTGAAGCTCAGAGATAAGACTTCCTGCTTTGTTGTAACCTGCCTATCTGCCTACCTGCTGTTCCTACCAACGTATCTGAAAAATAGCTTCAATCATGACTTTCTTTATTCTGTCACTATAAAAAAATTCATGAAATCATTATCATGATGGAACACAGGTACTTTGGGTAACCTGAATCTGTTTTCCCAGGTCATGGTAACTTATGCTTGGCTTCAGAATAACTCTTGTATTATCTTTCAAGTAAGAGCTCTGTTTTTGCATGGACAGGTTTAGCATCTGAACATGAGAACTCAACGATGACCCGTTTTCATTGCAAGAGTCACCCGAACCAGCACCAGGCACATGATGGGGCCTTTGTGCCCAACTGTCATTCTGGTATATTTTGGTAGGTTCTTTGTGGGGCCTGGACTGTCTCTTCTGTTGGTCAAAAGCCCATTAGGTTTATTCTGACCTTGCTGTTAGGATTCTGTTTAGATACTTAGGGATGGGGTTGGAGGGTGTGTTTCCTTTTGTTTTCCATTTGGGGGTATCCATTTTGTTTTTGGAACATTTGGCTGTTATATTGATGGCTTCTGTCCTTCTCTCCTGCCAACTCTTCAGTTCATAATTAGCAGTTTTCTGCTGCCTCCCCTGCTTAATATCGCCCCTCTGTCTTTAGCTTAGGCAGCACAGAAACCTAACCCAAAGCTCAGATCCCCTAGCTAGCTTGGGGAAGCTGGTAGTTTTCAGCAGAAAGGGAGAAACTGGACTCAAATAGAAACTGCAGAAGAAAACCTTCCTTTATTTCTGATGACCGTCATCATTCAGCTCATAAGTATTTGGAAACGGAGAGTATACAAGAAAAGATAATTTGTCTTTATTGTTGCCTCAATGGGAGAATTTTTATCCTAAATTGTTGTAGGGGTTTTTGTTTTGTCTTGCACTAAATGGGAAATCCTAGGTGGGCAGTAGAATTAAAGCTGGACAGCTTACTGTAATTAGAATTTTAATACATTTAAAGAAATGATGAGATTTGGCGTGGTGTGTGTGTGTGTGTGTGTGTGTGAGAGAGAGAGAGAGAGAGAGAGAGAGAGAGAGAGAGAGAGAGAGAGAGAGAGAGAGAGATAGAGAGAGAGAGCTTCAGAAACTATAAACTTAAATGTAATGTTAAAACCAGGTAGGAAATTAAGAAAATCTTAAAAGTTCTGTCAGAGGCAAAGGTAAATTCTGAGATGTTTAACTGTTAACTCCCTACTCTGATGTATCCTGGAATGTTGTCTCTTCCTTATCTCCAAGTAGAACAAATTCTGTATCAAAGGAAAAGATTATTGTGTCTTCTAAGAGCAAACTTAAAGGGGAAAAATGCTATAGTAAAGGTTTCCACCTGTGGAGGTGTCTTTTGGCTTGTTCATAAATAGAGAAAGAAAGGACTCTGATTATATACTACACACTCCTTTGATCCTTTTGGAAGGCTTTTCTTCTGGGTGGAGTTGTGAACTATTTTGTTTTGCCAAGAGGTACACTCTGACTGTATTATATATGATCATGATAATGTAATTGTCTTTAAGTGGGGCAAAACTCTCTGCTCCTAAAATCCCTAAATATAGCTGACTTTTTTAATGCTATGACGCCTTCATCTTACCTTTTTAAATTTATTGTGCACTAGAATTGCTATTTTTGGCACATCTGGTTTAAGAATTGTATGTGAACGCAGACTTCAGAAAAGCCATCTTTGTCAACTGTGCTGGCACTGAGCTCTCCAAGTCACTGGACTGAAACCCTCTGACAATATTTTTACTAATCTTCATTTTAAAAAATATTTCTTACACCTTTTCTTATTTAGATATTTTTTGAATTATCTAAGATGTTTGGTATTTGCTTGGTGTAACCTTAAGTGATGAAATTGATACTTATTAATATTGGTTTTAGTGAAGCTATAGATGAGGGTGCTGTGTTTTTACATTAATCATGTTCATGTTAGAAATGATTATTTATCTGAACCCGCTACCTTACTTGAACAAAGTCATCATATTTGAAAAGACTCAAGTGTTTTCACTGCCTTTGTAAAATAGTGTCTCTCATTAATCAGTATAATTTGGATATAAATTTTTAGTTTTTTTCACTGATAAACTTATTTTAAATCTTCCAAAAGTAACTTCATCTGAGGAAGTTCTATTTTGACTCAAAACTTTTAAATCAAGTTCTTCCTTCTTAAAAAAATAATAAAGACTATTAACTGGATCCAATTAATTAGATTATAAATTCTTATTAATATTTTAAACATTAAGAGAAATTGAAAACTCTGAAAGCCCTATGGCATATTCAGATATTTAACTACCTTAAAATAGCTTCGATTTTAAAAGCTGACTCTGTTAGGAATATTTGAGTTAACATTTCTGATCCAAATTACACAAAAAAGCAATCAGCACCCAATGGCACAGTAATCAGGGTATTTCATATCTCAAAAGCCCATATTTTGAAGTGATTAATAAAGTGTAATTCTTTTTAATTTTTTTGAGTAACCACTTTATTTTCCCTTTTGTTCAGTTTCTCATTCTTTTTTCTTTATTAATTACACTTTATTCACCTTATATACCCCTGTAGTTCTCTCCCTCCTCCCGTCCCAATCCCTCCCTTCCTCCCTGTTCTGCACCCGTGTCCCTCCCCAAGTCCACTGATAGGGGAGGTCTTCTTTTCCTTCCTTCTGATCCTAGTCTATCAGGTCTCATCAGGACTGGCTGCATTTTCTTCCTCTGTGGCCTGGAAAAGTTGCTTCTCCCTCCGGGGGAGGTGATTAAAGAGCAGGCCAATCAGTTCCTGTCAGAGATAGTCCCTGTTCCCATTACTATGGAACCCACTTGGACACTGAGCTGCCATGGGCTACATCTGTGCAGGGGTCCTAGGTTATCTCCATGCATGGTACTTGGTTGGAGTATCAGTCTCAGGAAAGACCCCTGTGCTCAGATTAAAAAGCCCATTTTAAAAAAAGAAAGATGTAATACTTTCATTAATTCTTTGAAAATTTCACACAATATATTTTGATCACACTCAGCCCCCACCCCTCCCCCAACTTCTCTCAGACCCACAACCCCCTCCTCCCTGTACTCCTCCACCTCCTGTTCTCTTCCTGGTTCCTTTTTGGAGGACACTATCTCACAACAGATGTCCTGGCCCTCTGGATCTTACAACACTCTTCTGCCCCATCTTGAGCAATGTTCCCTGGGTCTTGGGTGTAAGGATTGTAGTGAGGATGGATGTATCAACTGGGGCTGGGCGTTCCACAATCGGTTGTTTTCTGTGTTTTGTCCAGTTGTGGTTTTTCTGTAGTGGTTTCTATCTGCCGCAAAACAAAGCTTCTTTGATGAGGAACGAGAACTACCCTTATCTGTGGATATAAGAAGTATTCCAAATTCAGTTAGAAATTAGAAAATGTGATCTTTTTCCAGACTAATATGTGTCTCAATGCCAAGATAATCAATTCTCCTTTAGGTGCCATGGTTTTGCCAGATGTGGGTAGTTGGCCAGGTTTCCAGTGTCTGATGTGAATTCTCCCTATTGAGTTGAGCCTGAAGTTCAATTAAGGTGGCTGTTGATCACCTCCATGACGCAAGTGCTACTACTGGAACTTTTGGAATATCTTGCAAAGAAGCTCACTGTGGCGTGTGGTTGTTAAAGCTAGATAGGATAACTGATTGCTTTCTTGGCAGCTTTCATAGCTCCTTCTGATGCTATAAGAGCTCTTCCTCAGGGTGGAGGCTTTCAGGGCAGAGCCATATCGAGTCCTCCAAGTTCTGTGTCTAACGTGTATGGTGTCTTTAGCAATAGTGTCTTACCTTCTTTTTTATGGGAGACAACTGAGGGCAATGGCAATAATCTATATCACTTGGGGTGTCTCTCAGACTCCCTGAAAGCTCATTTTTGAATAGATAAATATTTAAGGCATATTATATTATAACAAGGAAGAGTATTTTTTTATAAACTAAGTAATATTTTTTTATTTTTATGTTTATAGGGCTTATGACTGTATGCATGTGAATGTGCCACATACATGTAATACCCACAGGGGTCAGAAGACATCAGACCCCCTGAAACTGGACTTACAGCCAGTTATGAGTGGTCATGTGGGTGCTGGGATTAGAACCTGGGTACTCTGGAAGAATAGCTGGTACTCTTAACCACCGAGCCATCTTTTCAGCTTTTCTCCCCACAAGTTGAACAGCATTTTGACAATAAAAAGTAAGAGCTATTACAAAGTGACTTCAACACTTTTCTTTCTGGTTATAAAATAAGAAATGAGCTTTGGCTATGACTACAAATCCCACTGGATCCTCATTTCTGACATGGCTGACCTCTAGTTTCTATCTCTGTCACTCATAATATTTAGTACATGAGATGGTAATTTGTTACAAGAGTAATTAAAGCAACACTAAGGTGTTACTGATTTCTTCTATAATATAACTTATTTTTTTCCTAAACTAAATTCTGGTACAATACCAAGAAATTAGATAGAGCTAATTATAATTCACAAGGTACAACTATAATAGCTCAGATATTAAAAATCAATATTTCCTAAAATTAAAACAGCCACTCTTTGTAAGATGATAGCTATAAAATCAAGTTTGCCAACAGAAAACTAAATTTGAAAGAAAAAAAATCAGGTCATATGTTGCAAAAATCAATAAAATACTTTACAGAGTAGAAATAGCTGCAGACACAAGACGAATGGTCAATTTAATTTAAAAGAAGATTTTGTAGGGCTGGAGAGATGGCTCTATGGCTAAGAGCACTTGGTGGTCTTGCATAAAACCCATGTTCAGTTCTCAGCACATATGTTCGTCAGAGAATCCATCACTCTCTTCCTGACACCATGGGTGTCCCCCAACACTGCACATAAAAATAAATCAATAAGTCTTTTTTTTAAAAAGAAGGTTTTGATTGGTTAAAATAAATGTTTTCTTCTTCTTTTGCCTTTATATCTTTAAGGCTATCCTGTGTTCTTAATTATTTTATCTTTAGCTATGTCTATTATATGTTACATACAAATGCTGTATTAGATACACAAAGAAAAAAGAAAAAAAATCAAATTTGGATCGTGATGGCGAGATTCGAAATGACCAGAGGTTTCTCCCTTAATGGTTTTAACAACTTTTCCTCTCTCTCCCTTGAAGTCTGCCTTCCTGCCAACTCAGAATCTTCTTTATCAGCTCCTAGGAATCAGCCTTCCTAGCAAGTACCATGGGGCACGCAACTGTATTTGTCCTTTTTGTGCAAAAAACCACCCTCAGTGAATTGAAGTTCCCAGAGCAAAGGCCACCCCAGTGATGTTGACAACTTTCTGTAGCTGACTGACTGATACAACTTTGCTAATTGTAAACTGCGATGCTACATGTCCAGAGCCAGATTATCCTGAGCTAACTGGAGTCTCTGTCACAGCCGTTTATGGACTTCCTCCATGTCTGACCTAAACCATGTGGCTCTCAGGTAAATTCCTTTCTGGGATGTAGAAACAAACCCCCGACTTTCACCAACCCAAAGGCTAAGGATGTTATCACGTTGTACCTGAGACTTACAGCCAAGGCTCTGCAGTTTTCCTCAATCCCACTACCTGGTGTGCCCATTTTAAAAACATTTTAAAATGTGTTTGACTTCTCCTGTGTTGGGGTGATACGAATCTGTTTCCAGGTCACTCGTATTTGAACCCAGAACAAACTACGTCTTTTTCTCTTTGAACTGAGAGCTGTGTTTTCTTCTTTCAACAGACCACATCATAGTTTCCTTCCCGGTTAGCCTAGGCTAGACAGTGAGACTCTGTCTCAGGAAAAGAACAAAGTGGATGGAGTTGCCAAATTCTGGCAGAGCACTTAATATTTCCTATGTGCCTTTACAGAATTTATTTATCATTTATACAGTATTCTGCCTGCATGTGTGTTTGCAGGCCAGAAGAAGGCACCAGATCACATTCTAGATGGTTATGAGTCACCATGTCGTTGCTGGGAATTGAACTCAAGACCTTTAGAAGAAACAACCAGCACTCAACCTCTGAGCCATCTCTCCAGCCCCCATACTTCTTGTTTTTTTTTCATCCTTCAGAATAAAGGGAGCATAATCCACTTAGTTCTTATTTTTCAGTAGACAGTCTTGGCCCAAAGGATTTCTTCTGAGTTGACAAAGCACCTCTCACAATATCGGGTTAGGAGTCAACTCCTCAGAAATAAAGAATTGTCCCTGTGCTGTGTCACGAAGGTCCTCCATTTTCATCAAAAACAAACAAACAAACAACAAAAAACGGCCTACAAAAGTCATGGTTTTCGGTTGCGTTTAGCAATGGTCTCCTAGACGCCTGACATAACCGCATGGGCTAATGCAACCTTCTCAGATCACTGGTGACATGTGCATGTCGGAAATACCTGAACGGGCCCAAGCCCACAGAGAAGTGAACCTCAGGCATGAATCAGGGCTTCACACCGCGTGACCGAGTCAGAAGCGGAGCACATGTTCAGACTGAGAAAGAAAGCAGACGTGTGACTTGTGCGGACTTCCCTCTGCTGCTTGTCGGAGGAAGTGAAATTGCTTTTCAGCACCCGAGCTACATACCTTTTGTGGAAGAATTGCCGGTGTCTGCTAGAGGCCAGAGTTCAGTGGTTAGCCCCGGCGCTTCCGTCCCTCACCAGAGCCATCTGGAGAGAATGGGTGTTCGCCGGCCCACTTTAGTACAAGAAAAAACGGAGAAAATTGCTGGAAAGAGCAAGACAGGAAATACGGGGGTGAGGCGTGCTGGCGAACTCCTGCACCATGTCCTCGCTTCTGTACCGCCTGCACCCACCTTCCCGGCCTGGCGCACACATGGAGGTGCTGCCCTAAATCCTCACCATTCTCGCTTCTCTTTTCGCTGTTTCCCAACCTCTGAAAAGAGAACTTACTTCAGCAAAGAAATCATAAAATCTTTGTGTTCAAAGGCCCCAGGCACAGGAAAACGCCAAAAACGATGTGATGCTTTACAAGGATTGTAAGAGCACATCAGTTGGTTGTCCAGAGCCAAATGGCTGAGTCCTGAATGGATGCATACAAGTAACGTTATATGGACTGAGAAGGTACCTACATATACATATTATAACAATCAGTGAAAAAAGAGGCCACAAACTTGAAGGAGAGTGGGAAAGTGTATATGGGACAGTTTATAAGGAGGAAAGGGAAAGGAAACATGTTGTATTTATATTATGATCTCAAAAATAAAATCTAAAAATACATGTCTGTATTTTTATAATTATTTTACTGAGTACAAAGCGATACCCGTTGTTATTTGGTACTTAATAATGCTCAGCAAAAATTAAATAAATAAATCAACTCAAGTAAATAAGACATTAAATAAATAAGACATTTTCAGTGTTGACAAGGCAAGGAAACTAAAGAATCTTTGAAAAATTAAGAGCAAAAAGAAAATTTATTCAACAAGCTCTATTGACTAGAATAATCACTGTCAATGGGTTGGTGTTGAGGCCCCTAACTTTATATATTTGACCATATCTGGGGTCATGTTGAAGGCCTATTGTTGTTTACACACATCATGAGAACATAATGATTCCTCATTATTAAAGCTGTTTGAAGAACTCATATTGGCTGTGGAACATTGTGTCATATAATTTCTTCAGTTTCTTGTAATGGTAGAGTGGAAAACTGTACTAAAAGGAAAAAGGAAAAAAAAAGCAAGAGAATGTTTCGCAATTTATAAAGACTAGAACTAGAATCTAGAACTGTCTTATGCTTACTTCGTCTATCCTCTCTCATTTCAGGATATCAAGGTTTCAACAGGATCTCTTGTTTATTTTTACTATTCTTGCATGTGTGTGTGTGTGGGGGGGGTGATATGCAGGTGTATATGCTGACGGGCTCACCCATGCAGGCACATGTAGAGGCCAGAGGTTGACATCAGGATCTTTTCTGAATTCCTTCTCTCCCTCCTTCCTTCCTTCCTTCCTTCCTTCCTTCCTTCCTTCCTTCCTTCCTTCCTTCCTTCCTTCCTTCCTTTCTTCCTTTCTGACACAGGCTCCCTTGCTGAACCTGAAGCTTACCATCTTGGCTAGACTCACCAGCTGGTAGGCTCTTGGACCCTCCAGCACTGGGGACTCAGGCATGCACTGCTATGTGCCTATTTTAGGCGTGCTCAGAGGAGCCAAACTTGTGCAATAAACACAGCACCCACAGAACCGCATCCCCAGCTCTCAGCAGGATCTAGAAAAGAGAGAACAAGGAGAAACTGCATGCCTGTCTTCAGATGAGTGTGCACAAACGAGTTAAGAAGGGTGAGTTCAAACACTGAGTTATTGTGAGTACTCGAGGGTGTGCAACTCAGCATCTTAACTCTGGGCTCTCTCCCCTGAGGTATAAATGTTTAGCCCTGATGGCATATGAATTAGCGCACCCTCTGCAGCGGCTGGACTGGCTTCTCTAACTTAGTATCGCTTGGACGTTGTTCACAAATTCATTCCTCCTTGGAGGCTGGTGTGAGTCGTTTTCCCTAATCACCATGGCCTTTCTACAGTGAGGCCTTTCTACAGTGAGGCCTTTCTGGATTTGCAGAACACCACTGTGGCCTGAAGAGTGATGAGGGAAACTCAGTCTGTGGACAGCAGGCTTGTTCCTTCTGAAGATCCTTCTCTGCTGCCTCAATGGCAGCCTGAGAGAATTCAGTTCCTTGGGACTGTCACAGCCTGTACGCAGCTGATAGCCCTAACGTGTGGCTGAAACGTGATTCTGCTTTTAAACTCTTAGGTCTGCATCTTGTGCACAGAATGATCTGGGGTGTTAAGAGAATGCCATGTGAAGCTCTGTTATTGGCTTCAGAGTCCCAGGCTGCCAGCAAAACGTTCCAAGACCACTTCAGTTGTTCCAACTCTGTAATTTATCTAAGCCTCCCTTAATCATGACACTTGATTACTAGGACAAAACACACCTCCCTAAATTACAGATTTAAAGGAGCTACTATTACTGCCTGCCAAAAAGAAGCGGGGTGGGGTGTGGAGGAAAAACACACACACCCGTTAGATGATGTTTTCCTGGCAATATAAGAAATGAACTCTAATACTTTTAACCTGAGTAATAAGAGACAGCTTCCCTTTTTCTGCGTCTATGCTGATTACATACACTCAATAATGGGACGGAAAAGTTAAAGTACGGTCAGTTGCTGATTAGTTTAAGTCTGCACTCATGGGGAAGGCCAGACAAATGCGCAGAAACGTGCAGATGCTCCTGGGTCACTGTTTGCTTTGAGTAAATAAAAGTTTATAGCGTGGCCTTTGTCTTCGTGAATATTTCTATCTAAGAGAAAAAAACAGCACAGTGTGGGAGGCCTCACCCTCACCCTCTATGCTCAGGACAATCCAGGCTAAGGTTTCCCAGCATATGGCAAATGGAACACTTTTCTAGGCTGTTGAGCTCAGCCCCAGAAAACTCCATCTCCAAACCAAGACTGTAAGAGTTTGAAAAAAAAGAGTTTGCAACAATGAAACCTCACAAAACATGCATCTGAGATTCCTTACCCTGTCGTTCTCAGAGGACAGCCCCCGACGTTCAGTGTGCCAATGAGATATCTAAGATTTGTCCTTGGCACAGAGCAACCTGCCTAATGGGGGGCGGAGTATGCAAATGACCGAAAAGTTGCTGCTAACTCCTGCATTTCCAGTAAAAAGAAACTAGTAACTTGACTCCCCAAGAGAACAGTGAGGCAGATTTTGAAATCAGTCAGAGTGAATGAAAAGCCAGACCAGAGCCTTCTGATAGAGAAGAGGTAAGGTGTTGAATCCATGCTTTTGTTGGGTACCCGCCACTTCAGCAGCAGAAGAAAGGCAGGGTGGAGGATACAGGGGAATGGTTGGTAGAGTGTATGTCTGCATATCCACTGCAGAATAAGTTTTACAAGGATCTAACATTCTCAATATTCCACCCAGATTTCATTTCTCTATTTTGTAATTAGAGCAGCATAAAGAGGAACTGATGGTTTTAGGAGAACTGTAGACTTTTCTGTTTCAGCATCTGCTTTCTTTGCCCTCTTTCTCTTTGCCCCAGACTTGTGGGTGAATGCTTGGGGCTGGAATATGGCTGGAACTGTGTGCACCATGAACAGCTTCATAGTCATGGTCCTTATCTGGACCATGATAGCACCTGCTGAAGCAGACAAGCTTCTTGGAGAGACGGATAAGACTGGATTTCAAATATGCAAGGATGCCTTGAAACTCCCTGTCTTGGAGGTGCTACCAGGAGGAGGTTGGGATAATCTGAGAAATGTAGACATGGGACGGGTGATGGAACTGACATACACCAACTGTAAGACCACAGAAGACGGAATGTACCTCATCCCAGATCAGGTCTTCACTATTCCTCAGAAGGAGAGCAACCTGGAGATGAACTCAGAAATCCTGGAATCCTGGGTGAATTACGAGAGCACCACCTCATTTTCCATCAACGCAGAGCTCTCCCTTTTCTCCAAAGTCAACGGCAAGTTCTCCACTGAGTTCCAAAGGATGAAGACGCTTCAAGTAAAGGACCAAGCTGTAACTACTAGGGTTCAGGTTAGAAACCGGATCTACACAGTCAAAAGCAGTCCGACTTCAGAACTCAGCTTGGGGTTTATAAACGCACTTATGGACATCTGTGACCAACTAGAGAAAAACCAGACAAAGATGGCCACCTACCTGGCAGAACTCTTGGTCCTCAACTATGGCACACACGTAATCACCAGTGTGGATGCTGGGGCTGCCCTGGTCCAGGAGGATCACATCAAGTCCTCCTTCCTCCTGGACAACCAGAACAGCCAGAGCACTGTGACTGCCTCTGCTGGGATCGCCTTCTTAAACATTGTGAACTTCAAACTTGAGGAAGACTACATCTCCCACAACACTTTGACCAAGAGTTATCTTGCTAACAGAACCAACTCCAGGGTGCAGGGCATTGGAGGGACTCCGTTCTACCCAGGCATCACCTTAGAAACCTGGCAGAAGGGCATCAGTAACCACCTGGTGGCAATAGACCGTGCTGGTCTGCCTCTGCACTTCTTCATCAAGCCTGACAAGCTGCTTGGCTTGCCAGCTCCCTTGGTGAAGAAGCTCTCCAAGACAGTAGAAACTGCTGTGAGACACTATTACACTTTCAACACCCACCCTGGCTGCACAAATGTCGACTCCCCCAACTTCAATTTTCAAGCCAATATGGACGACGGCTCCTGTGACGAGAAAGTAACCAACTTCACTTTTGGTGGAGTTTATCAGGAATGCACTGAACTCTCAGGGGATGCCCTTTGCCAAACCCTGGAGCAGAGGAACCTGCTCACTGGTGATTTCTCTTGTCCCTCTGGCTACACCTCTGTCCATTTGCTGTCTCAGACCCATGAGGAGGGTTACAGTCGTCTGGAATGTAAAAAGAAATGCACCCTCAAGATCTTCTGTAAGACAGTGTGTGAAGATGTGTTCCGAGTGGCTAAGGCTGAATTTAGGGCTTATTGGTGTGCAGCCACTGGCCAAGTACCTGAAAACTCAGGACTTCTCTTTGGGGGAGTCTTCACTGACAAGAACATCAACCCTCTGACAAATGCACAGTCATGCCCAGCCGGATACATCCCACTGAACCTGTTTGAAAGCCTCAAGGTATGTGTTTCTCTGGATTATGAGTTGGGGTACAGGTTTTCAGTTCCCTTCGGTGGGTTCTTCAGCTGTATAATGGGGAACCCCTTGGTTGCTTCTGAAACATCCAAAGACATAGGAGCGCCATCTCTGAAAAAGTGTCCTGGGGGCTTCAGCCAACACCTGGCCGTTATCAGTGATGGGTGCCAGGTGTCCTACTGTGTCAAGGCTGGGGTCTTTACAGGGGGGTCCCTGCTTCCTGTCAGGCTCCCACCTTACACCAAGCCACCCCTCATAAGCCAAGTTGCCACCAACACCGTCATAGTGACCAGTAGTGAGACAGCCAGATCCTGGATTAAGGATCCCCAGACCAACCAGTGGAAGCTGGGAGAGCCTGCGGAGCTTCGCAGAGCCATGACGGTCATCCACGGGGACAGTAGTAGCATGTCAGGAGGGCAAGCTGCCGGAATCACTTTGGGAGTCATGATGACATTAGGGGCTGTCATTGCCCTGGTCATCTATGGTGCTCGGAAGTACAAGAAGAAAGAATACGGGGCAATCGAGGAGCGAGAGAGCCTGGTTGGAAGTTTAACAACAGATGCATCGGCCCCTGGCGGAGAACAGGATCCAAGTCCAGCTTAACAGTCTCCAAAGAAAACGGCTTCTGTCATTTCCAGCCACAGCTTCAAGCACAGCTTTCACTGGGCTTTCTCTGCTTCTGTCTTCCTAAGTCCTGAAGGGACAGTTGCAGTGGAAAGCAGGCATTACAACTGTGGGACTTGTCTAAGCCTCTGCACCAGGGAATTAAAGGGACAGTTTGAACAAGGTGTGGGGAGGGGAAGGACTCATCCAGAAAAAGCTGCCCTGGGACCAAGCCATGGAGGAGTGTGTATGTCCATTCTCATAGTTGTCTTGACCTGAGTCCGTGTGTATGAAAAGAGGAGGTGTGGAGGGACTGGATTTGGAGATTGTGCATTTAGTCTGAATTCGAGAGGCTTTCCAGTTTGTGAGCTGAAGAGGTTTGTGCTGTAAGTATGCTATTTCTTCCACTGTGTTTTTAAAGATGCTCTTTGGGATTCACAAACCCAGGGGCAAACATGACCCTGAAATGCCACAGAAGGCCTTAATGGACACTACTCTTTAGCTGTAAAGGACTCAGGGCTGATTTACAGCTTCTTCTCTGAGTCATCTCCCAGGTATGTGAGAAGAAAGGCGAAGCTTACACAAATTCCACTTCCCAGCTTCCCCAACAGCTGGGCCTTTACTTATTCTGGATCAGTCTGAACAATGTTAACAAGGCCTCAGAAAATATTTGAACTTATAATTTTCCATTGTGGGGTGAAGGATGAAGGAACAGTAGGAAAACGAGTAATAAATTGAGGGTAAAAACCGGGGTTCTAAAGACGAGGCCAGTGTTCCAGGAAGCATCGGATAAGTGAGGAACTGAATTGAGCTATAGTTCGGATAGATCCTCTGTTAAAATATAACCCCTGTGGATGACCTTTACCCTTCCCATCGAGCACAGGTGTGGGTGCAGATAGATCCACACGAACACCCCCCTATATTCCAACACGAAGTGTTTATTTTTCCTAGGGGTAAAAAAACCGTAGAAGTTAAAACAAGCCTCCCCTTAAGACTCCTTCCTCCCTAAAACTAAGGAGAGCACCGTCTTCTATCCCGTTAGGTCTTGCTTTTTTACAGTGTTTAGGAAGAGGGCTGATGTGACTAAAATAAAAACCAAACCAAAACCAAAACCAAAACAAACTCACAAAAATTTAAGTCATTAAGTTAACAGGAAAAGCATCCAGAACCATCCGAACATGTATTTCAGTTCCATGGTGCCTTCCAGGGGGACCTGTCAGGGTGCATGATTGACACATCTGGCTATAGTTGATGTTTTGCTCAATTTTAATACCTTCATTCATTCATTCATTTAATTCATTCTCTGCAACATGGAAATACCTTCACTGATCCTTTAGCAATTATGTACCCATTCACCGCAGCACATCATCAGTGAGCTATCTTCTATGAAGGACGATTTGTTCTCTCCTTAATGTTTCCAATCAAAGGCTCGTGCACACAGTAGGCCCGCCTGAAGAGCTCCAAGGGGAAGAGGGGGACATTATTCATTTGTTTCCAGCTGAGACATAGAGGGGTGAAGAGCTGAATTTGTACTGTGCCCCCCCGCCCAGCTGCCCAGCCATGGGGGCTGACTGCATAACCTCTCCAGCAAACCTGCCTCTTGAGCATTAAAATGTTCTCCTTAACCTCTGTGTGCTTTGTGGGTTTGGGGTTTTTTGGTTTTTTTATTTTTATTTTTAATGTTTCATCCAAGCCAATCAGCTTTCTGAAAATACTGGCTTTCTCTGTAAATTCTTTAAGGATTACTGGGTCTGCAAAGCACAGCAGAAGAGTCTCAGACCTTTTATGCACAAGCTTCCTGTTGAAGTTTATTAACATTTCTTCCATAAACATGTAACTCTACTAACAAAAAATGTGTGCAAATATGCATTAAAAAGTGTACTCAGCAACGTTCTGTCTGGGTGTTCATCTGTATGAAGGTAGAATATAGGGGTTTCCAGTTCACACCCCAGCCTGGGTGGGGCTCCTGGGCTCTGCTGAGTTCCGACTTTCTAAGACTGAGGTCTGCCAAAGGGCTGGTTTCTGAGAAAGCCACACTCTATGGGAGAGTGAGACAGTTTGTTAACAAAGAAACTGGACACTTGCCTCTTGATCTTGTGTTCCTATGCTTACTGGGATGCTTCATAATAAATATTTACTTGGAAAAAAAACTTCCTGAAAATAAAGGGACTTCTCAGTGGTCAGTGTTCAGGGCTGAGGAGATGGCTCAGTAAAGCGCTTGCTACTAATGTGTGAGAATCTGAGTACATATCCCCAGCAAACATGTAAAAGCATGCACAGTGGCATGAACCCATAACCCCAGCAACAGCAGGAAGGGATAGGTGGCTCTTGGGGCTCATTGGTCCATCAGCCTCTCCTAGCCAAAATGATCATTTTCAGGTTCATTGAAAGGACCTGCTTCAAAAAATAAGGTGGCAGAGAGTAGTGGAAGATACCTGGTGTCAACCTTTGGCCTCAGTATGCATGTACAAAGACCAGCAGATCTTCACACACACACACTCACCTCCCCCCACCCCCATGCATCCTCTGACACATATGTACCCCGACTCACATCCATCCCCTGACGTACAAGACATCACACACGCACACACACACACACACACACACACACACACACACACGCACCACCCCCCACAATGCAAGAAGTCAATGTCCATGTTTTTCAAGATAACTATCCTCTCTAAGTTCACACACTCATTTCCCCGTTGCTATGTGGTCTGTCTCTTTGGGAGGAACCCAGAGTCAAACCAGGTCAAATGTGTGGGTAGAAGAGATGTGGAAATCTGTAGAAAATAAAGAAAGGGGGGGCGTCCCTTTATCTAGCTAGTTGGATTGAGGTTACCCACAGATAGCAGAAGTAACCCACATGCTTCTGAGACAGGTGCCAAAGCACTTCTACAAAAGCAGGTCTGTGCTTGTTCATTTGCAGTTTATTGTTCTGCACATACACCTCATGAGCACCAGGGGGCGATGTCCTCCCACAGAACAACACCGGGAACTTCAAATCACAGCAGTTACAAACAGAACACCTGACACCTGGACATCCACCAGCCCTCCCCCAGAAACCCCCAGTGAGATATAAGTGACTACCAACAAGCGAACGGGGAAGGGGTTCTTTCTTGAGCCACACCAGCCTCCTCCCAATCCTCTCATGCACACAGCACTGTGATACCAGGACAAGTACTTTTGACCAAGTATAAAACCACAGAGAATCTTACAAAAGGGAGAAGGGGAATGGAAACACAAAGGCACAGACAACCACAGACACAGCACATAGCTTTTCAGGGGATCAGCGTCCCCCAAGGTGTGTCTCCAATCCCATTTGTCATCCCCGGAGTCTCAGGGAGGGAGAACATGGCTGCTGGTGCTGAGAAGGTGAAAGGAAAAGCATGGGGTCTCCTGCTTGGCCAAGGGGAGCACATCAGAGCTTCTCTTGGAAAAACTCTCTGGGTCAAAGCAGTTGGTCCCGAGGGCCTAATCACACTGAAACCAATTCTGTAACATTTTGGGTTGGCACAGAGGAAGAGCAAGGTAATCACCATTGCTTTGACTGACTGAGACACTGTTGAGAGTTCCGAGGTTCTGTCGGACCAGAAAATTGAAAGAGTGAAGCATGAGGGGGATATAGCCCCTCTGAGCATCCTCAAAGGAGAGGGAAATGAGGCATAGACATTTCAAAGTCCTCTGGGGAAATGTTTGAAGGCATGAGGACTAACCCTCAAAATGGTATTTCTCCTAGAACAATCCCTTGCTTAGATGTCCTCTGGGGTCCTCTTCCTTCTGCCTTGTGCTACCCCTTTTCTGCTCATACCGCCTCTGCTTCATGAAAACATCCCCCGCTGCCCATTTCCACATCTCAGAGCCTGTTTTCATTTCCTCATTTCCCAAGGCTTCATTTTCCTACCCGTGGATTCCCAGTCTACCTTCTGCCCCTGTTGCCAAGAGGCATGGCAGGTAGGTAACAAGAGAACAAAGCATAAAGATGATTATGATTATAAGCCCTCAATCTCTGAAATGAGGAAACCTGAAAAAAGGCATGGGTGTGACTTTAAATTCCATGCGTATGTGCTTTCTAGCTAGTCCTGAAGCTTCTTTCTCTCCCATGGCAGGAGTTTTCCCCAAAGGGGTGGTGACCAGTCTCCTGGTCTGAGGGAGACAAAATGGCCTCCCATTGACAGAAGGGGCTGGACTAAGATGGCAGAGCATGCTCTCCCTACCACAGCTCCCTCTAGTGGGAGGTGATTAAAGTTCCATTAGCCGTGTGTAGAGTAAAAGGGACTGGGGTGGGGACACTTGGGTGATTCTACTGGCCACAGCAATGATATCAACAACGCTGGTGGCCCAACAGGAGGCACCCCCCAGGCAGGGTGTCATGAAAGTGTGGACTCCAGTTCCAACTTCAGTACCATTGTGGAAGATTGGTTTATTTTTCTCTCTCTCTTTTCCCAAGCATCAAAACCTTTCAAATCTTATGAACTTGTGTGTGTGTGTGTGTGTGTGTGTGTGTGTGTGTGTGTGTGTGTGTGTTTGAAACCCTCAAAACATGAGGTATATAAATTCAAATTAGTAACCAGAAGAACTTTCCCCAGACACACAGGTGAAAGGACCCACTTCCACAGGGGAAATTGGCCTTTCTTGATTCTTCATTCTCTCTTACTTGGTACCTACCTAATCCATTCTTTAATGGAGCCATAGGTGAGGAGATGTTAGAGATAGACTGGATTATGGGACACCCCTCAGATGCAGGCTAAAGAGCCCCAGAATGTGTTCCTAACTGTTTTAGGAATGAACTGAAGAGGTTTTGGCCCTCATGCATTTGGTCAGTCTGCTCTAGATGGGGGTTGGAGAGAGGGGTGCAATAAACATCTCTGGCCTTGCACTAGCAAATCTGCAGACACTGAGCTCGCATATAAACAAGAGTGGATGGACGCTAGCTTGGATCTAAAATTAATAAGAAAGAGAAGGGTCAAGCTAGCTCTTGTATCAACACATCTTCCCAAGTACAGTCTGTGTCCATCAGGCTCCAAGTTTACCATGAGATGGGCTGGCAAAGAGTGGGAAAAGTCGAGGGCTACACCTCTACCGTTGGGTTCCCAACAGCACTGAGATTTGGCATGTGAAACAGGATTCAGAGACATGATGGGACTCTCCCAACAGCTTGGCCCAGTAAAGAGCACACACCCACACAAACATATGCACATACACGGATGACAAAGAGCCCGGCGTGGGCTCCAACTCACAGTGACTTGATGAGACTGAGCTGGTTTGAGATGAGTTGGGGAAAAGGCTATGGGCTCCTCTCCCTGAGGATAGCGCAGATGCTCAGTGGGATGCAGGCTCTGATTTGACCAGAGAGGGGTTGGAACGGCATCAGGGGATGTCACCCCGGAGAGGAAGCCCTGAGTCCTTCCTTCCACTCGAGAGAACCAGATGCCTATAGGACAGGTCAACAGTGTGAGCAGGATGGGAGGACCTAGATAAGCCAGGGACTATATAGAGCTGGACAAGCTCCCAGAGGCTTTGACTCCGACCTTCTTAGTATGAACTGCTTCCTTACTCTACGGCCAGGCAGCCGGTTTCTGAGGTTGCAGCAGTCCACACCCTTCTTCCCAGTCTTGCACAGTGAGGGCTCCCTGACGCCAGTGAAGGGAAATAAAAGCAGACACTTTTCTCTCAAAGCAGAGTGGAAGCAGCAAGAAGCCAGCTGAGGTGAAGGATCTCAGCTTCACAAGGCCAGGGAGTGGAGTGACCCAACACTGACCATATATTATGTGTGCTGACCATACCTCCTACTTGGCGATGGGGAGAGGTGCGGGTCCTCGCCTACCTAGCACTGAACACTCCATAGGGACAGAAAGAAGGTGGCTCTCATTCTATGTCCCACTTGCATTGGATGAAGTGTATGAATGACATCACCTTAATTTAGCTCCCTCTGTGACTGAGAGGGATGAGAGGTGGGGATAGTACAAAGAAGGGGAATGAGGGAGTCAGGAGGCAAGGTATCAACCTGGACTCTCTCTGCTTCCTTCTCTCTGGTCCCCAGCACCCTCCCACCTCAGTCTTTTTCCTGGGCAGTGCTGTCTTCAGAGATACCCTGGGCAGCCAGTTCAGCCAGCACGTTATCCAGGTAATTGGCATCTGGGTAGCCATGGCCAGTGAGATTAGAGCCAAACTCCGTCTTGTGGTGCACCTCGTTCCAGATGACAGTGTCAGACTCGCCCGTGGTGCTGGAGGTTCCGATGGCGAAGATGAGACGGCGATCCCAGGCCACTAGAAGCAGCTTCAGAACCTAGGGCAACCGGGGTGAGAGACCACAGCAAGTTGTTCAGTCTTAGTCACACACCAATCTTCAGACGGTGGATCCTCAATATCCCCAACCCTTCTCTCATGGCGATGCTCTAAGCGACCCAAAAGAGAACGATTTGAAATTGGAGTCTGGGCATTATAGATTGAATCTCAGCTCTGTCTCTGAATAACTGCATGACTTCCAACCACTTCCAATGTCTTTCTGAGCTTTGTTTATTTACGGCACTGGCATCACGCACCTGAGGGTCCCGTGCGCGTGTAGGGGTGCACACAACTGTGTGTTCAGGCATTTGGAGGGCACTGGGTGAAGCTATGTGGCTTACTGGAGTGGACTCCACTCACTTTGTTTTTGAGACAAGGTCTCTCCCTGAACCGTCATTAGTAAGCGGAAGAACTAAAAGTATGACCCAGCTTCGAAGCCCTTGCTGTGATTATGCCTAACCTACAACAAAGCCAAAGGTTATGGTCATGGATGGACCAGTGGGCAGGAAGAACTTACTAATAATGATATTGCTAAGGGAAGCGATGACGGGAGATGGTTTAAATCTGTACCGCAAGGAGGGCTTTCTTAATGTCAAGCTAAGACAAGTACGCTGTGGAAAGAAGAAAGAAACATCTATGTGTTACTTTAAATTTTTAGTCCCCTTTAAACAAAGGAGCCTGATGCCAGAAACTGTGTTTGGGATAACTGACGTGGTGGCCAGAGAAAGAAGCAGCAGCAGCGTTATTCTGCAGGATCATCAAAGGATCGCAGGGCCTGGAAGGTAGTGCAGGGAGGAGCGAGCGGAGTGGATCTGGTCACTGAAACCGAGAGTCCGAGGTGGTGAATGTGCACAGCCTGGGCCCTAAGGACGTGGGGTTTGTCCGTCATTCAGTAAAGATGAAGGTCTGGAAGGAGGGTAGCCCTCAGCAAGGCGAGCACAGTCTTGTGCTTATCCGAGACCATCTCATGTCACCCAGCCTGGCCTCAAAGCAGCAAAGGGTGACCCTGAGCACCAGTGCTGGAATTTCAGGCATGTGTAAGGAGCTTGGTGACAAGTGCTGGGGATGGAAGCCTAGGTTTCCCACATTCTAGGCGAGTGTTTTGCTAACGGCACCGTGACTGCAGTTCTAACAGCAGACTTTCCAGTGGACACATTTCTCTGGAGACCTTGGGGTGAGACACAGAAATTTGTTTCTTGCTGGAAAACAACTGCCTACCTCAATTCTGACTCTTGCAATACTGCATCTTTCCCGATATTACTGGTTCTTTGTTACAAACTATCCTCTTTCTCCTTGGAAGGACAGAATAGAACCACTCCCCCTGACATTGAAATGGGCCAGAAATATAGGGCGTATTATGAGCTGCAGGGAGGGGGTGGAAGCCCCTACTTATCTGGTCGAAAGCTCTGGCCAGCTGAGAATCGAAGATTCCGGCACAATTAACATTGTGTGTACAGGTCTTTGACACGGAGCTATTTCTGTTAGGCTGATATATTTTCAATAAGAATGTTAAAGCAACAGTAAGCCAGGCTTAAGGGCTGGATATATATGACCTTGAGTAGGAATATTTTCCTATTTTCTGGGAACCTCAAACTGTTAATTTTGTTTACGATGAAGCTACCCTACCTTCATGTATTCCTGTGGTCTAGAGTTTTTCTTATTGATTGCAGTCCTCTCAGATGCCCCTTAGGACCACCCTAAGAGATCTCATTTAGGTTTCTTGTAAACCCTTCGGCCTGGCTTCCAAAGCAGGAAGACACATGGGGAGTGTGGGGGTGAATGCCTGTATACTCCTAAATTCATGGGAACTTCTCACCACCACCTCCAAGATGAGTATTAGAATACTGAACTTTCTGAGGCTTATTAGGTCATAAGAATGAATGTCAATAAATGAGATTAACACACTCAAAAGAGGAGACGGAGAAGAGAATTCTTGCCCTTTCTCCCGGGTGAGGACACACAGAGAAGAGGCTTTGTCTATGAGCAGGCACTGAATCCTTGCCAGCACCTTGATCGTGAGCTCTTAGCTGCGAGAAATAAAGACCTGCTGTTTATGAGTCACTCTTTCTACTTTCTGTGGCAGTGTGTTAGAACAACTCAAATATGCTCACCTATGCTTGAACTTTGACCCACCGCAGAAACATAGCCACTTGATATGGAAAGACAGACATTTGTTGAGTAAGGCTCTATGTTCTGGAAAGGAAGCTGATTAAAAGCCTCTTGCATTTCCCTAACACTTCCCTGAGACTAGTGGTTTTTTTTGTTTGTTTGTTTGTTTGTTTTTAGCGCTCTTGCCATCAGGCAAGATTCTGCAAACCCATCATTCTAATTAGACTATTGAGAACCCGTGAGGTCTGATCGTGAATCACAAAGAATCCAGAAAACCAATAAAATGATCTCCCACCAGCTAAGATCCCAGGAACATTCTGCTCATGCTTTGGTGTGTGTTCGGATCAGATCAACCTGGGATCCTAAGAAGATGAGAGGTGTTCCAGTTCTGAGTGTCTATCAAGCTTTTAGGAGTTAACACTAGTGTTTCCCAGGATGAGCTTTAAACATCAGGCTCTAGATAAGGATCCTAAAACAGGTAAATTATTGCCAGTATTATTCTGAGGAGGAAAAAAAAAGCCTTTCCACGCCCAGCCACCTGCAGAAACATTCTAATCAGGCTGGCGCGATGGCTCAGTTGGTGAAAGAACCAGCTCTGCAAGCCTGGTAACCTGAATTCAGATCCCCATGTTAAAAATTTGGTGCAGCGGTGCACATCTGTAATACCAGGACTCCTGTGGGGAGGTGGGAAATGGAGGCCCTCAGACAAGTTATCCTGGAGTAGGCAACGCAGCAGCCAGAGACAAGAGGGGCCCTGCCTCAAAACAGAAAGTGAGAGCTGACTCCCGAAAGTTGTCCTTGGGCGTCCATATGCATACTGAGGCACACAAATGCTTGCAATCCCATAGGTATCATACACATGTAATGTGCACTCTCTCACACACACATGTACACATGCACATGCATACACACTGAAAAAAATCAAACAAAACAACATGGTAATGATATCCATTCTTACCCATGGTTGACGCAAATATGACCTGTTATTGCATATACACAGAGTTTCAAAAGGACTGGTTTCAAAAGAAACCAGTTCTCTCTGGTCTGTGAGTTGCAGAAACAAAATGAAGTGATCTCTACTACAGAACATCTGCTCTTACTTTTCTCCCTTTCTCGCTGTCTGGAAGATAGCAATGGCGTGGGAAGCCACGGGCACTGAAGCTCTTCCCCGGATTCGGGTGTTCTGGTCCCTGAAAGCAGAGAAAACAAAGAAAACAAAGGCATCTCACAAAACATTTCTGATGAGAAGTCCGAACAGGCTCAGTGGGACAAAAACAGAAGCCACAGAGTTCAGACAGAGGACAAACCAAAAAAAGAAAAATTTGGTCTAAGTTTGGACCTGAGTTTGGACCACAGCTGCTAGCTCTCCGCTGGACTCTATGGAATTCCCCTCTTTGGTAAGAGTGATTTGGAATACTCACTTTATGGGATGAGCTTGGTGCCGTATTCAGGAAGAGCTCAGTAAACTTTATTATCACAGAACCAACATTCTAATGTTTTATGAATGATGAAAAGTACAGCTCACAGAAGCTAACTGGCTGCAAAATGTGACTAGCTTTGCCAAAACTAACTTAAACCCAGGTTTCCTGAGGCACGTGCACTGGGCTTTTAAAGCAACTACTCGGAATAATAAAGATCTCTGAGTGATCCTTGTGGATTTTCTCCTTTGTCTTCATAGGCTTTGCTTCCTTATCCAACAGCATAGATTGCAATGTTTGGGACAGGAAATCTGGTGACACTTGAGCTATCATCACAGCATACTTTATTACACAAGCTGTCTCAGGACACTGAGTGGGAAAGACATCAAAGCAGAACTGAGTCAGAACCCAGATGCTATGGCACTGGATATTGTTTGTTCCCTTCGAAACTCTTGCTGGAATTTGGCATCCATTGCAGCCTTATGGGCAGCTGGGGCATGTAAGAGGCTATGTGGCTGTCAGAAGGAATGAGCACTTTCTGAGAATTCTCATCTTGCTCTCAAGGGGCTGGATTCGTTGTTCTGGAAGCATGTTGCTTACAAAGCCAGGCTGCTCTGTCTTCTACCTCTTCTGAACGCATCTGCATATTTACTTGCAGTCCTGAGCCAAGGTACCAGGAGGTCCTTGCCCAGTATAACCCTACACAACTGCTGGGCTTCCCAACTTCTAGAACCATGAGCCACACTAACCTCCTTTCTTTGTAAATCACTCATCTCAGAGATTCTGTTATAGAAAACAAACAAACAAATAGCAACAACAAAACAAGATATACTGGGCTTCCCAGTTGGTGTCTGTCTTAGTCTCATTTCTCATTATTATGGCAAAACACCCCAACAAAAGAACTTGAGGGAGAAGGGGTTTATTTGGATCATGATTCCAGGTTGCAGTCCATCTTCGTGGGAACGTCAAAACAGCAGGAGCTTGAAGCAGACAGTAACATTACTTCCACAGTCAAGAACAGAGAGCAGTGATTTAACACATGTCTGACAGACCCCCTCTCTCCACTCTTACGCACTACAGATCTGTTCCTAGGGAATGATGTCACTCACAGTGGGCAGGTCTTCCTACCTCAATTAGTGTAATCAAGAAAACTCCTCAGTCACATCTATGAACCCACCTAACCTATACAATCCCTCACTGGGATTATCTTCCTGGGTGATTCCAAATTGTGTCACGTTGACAGAGCTATCCTAGGCCCTAGCAGGTTCATTGGTCCTTTTGAACAGTTTATGAAGTTTTACATAAGAACTTTCCATCCATACAAATGCTTGTCTATAATTTCTGAACATCCTGACCCCTTGGGAGCCCAACCTTATTTAAAGCCTTTTGTCAGTGCAAGCCATACAATATTGACAATTCTATGCAGCTGTTGGTACAAGCTCTCCCACAGATCAATAAATGCATCCAGGCTGGTTAATGACTGAGCAAATAAGTGAATTAATGAAATTAAACTCATAGGCTCAAAAGAAAAAAAGAAAGAGGGATTGTTGGAAGAAAGTGTTTCAGAAGGAGAGAGGGAACGGAGTGAGGACAAAAACAGTTGAAAATGTTCAAACTCAGTGTACACACGTATAAAATTGGCAAAAAGTAAAAATATTAAAAAATTTCAAGTATATTTTTTATTTATTCTTTGAGAATTCTATACACGTATACAGTAATTTTGATCATAGAAAAATGTTAAAAGACACCCAGATGTCACTGTGAGCTTTAGCAGTGATGTTCTCTGGGAGTAGAAGAATCTGACAGTTATAACTTCACATTCAGACTCTACGAATGTATACCACTCCCATGGCCACACTTCCCTAAGCCAGGCCTCCCCACTGAGGCTCCATCAAATGCTTCTCTGATGCCCTGGGCTGCTGGCTGTGTGTCCAGCTCAGCCCGTCTGGCACCAGCCCAGCAAGGCTGCGCGTTCTGGGCCTGTTGCCAGGTAGAGCAGTCACGACTCTGCCTCAGTCTGGCCCAGAGCTTCTCCCGCAGGGACTCACTCTCTGCAGTGAAAGTGGAGCTTGAAGGTCTCAGCTCCTCACTGAAGCCCAGGCCCGCGTGGTCCCTGGAGCTTCGGGGGATGCAACACTGAACAGCTTGCTACTGACTCACAGTTGTGAGTCTGCAAAGCACCTGACTATTTACAGATGTATTTCCTCTTCACAAGCCAGGGTGTTACTGGAGGTGCTGGGGCCCTGCACAGGCAGCACTGACCTCCTCTGTACACACTGACAAGGGCTCTGTCTGTTCTTTAACTCTGGAGGCTTAAAAATGTGGATGCCCCACCTGGATATCTGGTTCTACTGTGACACGTGCTAGACTTTTTATTAAAAAAAATGTGTGTAGAGAGAGAACACCATGTACATGTGTGGAGGTCAGAGGACAGCTTGCAGGGCCCGGTTATTTCCTTCCATTATGTGTTAGGGATTGAACTCGGTTTGTCGGGGTTATTTCTCGGGGGGCAGTGAGCCCTCTCGCCATCCTACTCCCACATTTTCATTCTTCCCCATCATCCCAGCCAGTTGCCCCAGAGCAACAGCCAACCACGTCTTACATTCTTACGCCGGCCCTCCCCTCCTTCAGGAGCCCAAAATGCTACAGGGGTCTTCTTCCCACTCACCTCCCGTTCTTAAGTCACATTGGCCTCTTAACGCATATTGTCAGTTACACCATGTTTTATAGTCTTAGTCAGACAAGCAATCTTCATGGCCTAATCTCCATAGCCTAAGCAAAGTCCCCATCCCTGGCCCTGGCACTCAAGGCCTTCCCCTATATCCTCACCATGTTCCCTTCCTCCATGCCTTTTGCAAGTCTCAGCCCCCAAGCTCCCTGAATACATCATACTGTCCTTAAACTGCAATTTTTCTCTGCAGCTGTTACCTCCTCCAGCTAACTATGTACTCTGCATTTCTCCCAGGGCTTAACTGGAGTGTCCTGCACCAGAAAGTCTCCTCCTACCTCCTAGACAGACTGCACATAGCACCTCCTCCTCACCTCAACAGCTCAGCCAATCAGATCGCAGGAAGCAAGGTCCTGAGCTCCTAGTAGTGGGCCCTGAGATGTGCACAGATGGGCTCTCCGTCCTACCCATTGGCCCTCTGCCTAGCAAAATCCCAGCAGTACGGATAAGGGGGCGGGGGGAATAAAGCTAGGAGGAAGCAGACACCTTGAAGACAGCCAGGAAGTGGAACCCAGGGTCATAAGACTGTGAAGCCCTGCCCGTCCCTTTGTCTGTGTAACCTTCATCAGTGGTGCATATCTGCTTCTGCTCTCCAGGTTAGGCGCGAGAGGTATCTATCTGGCTCTGCCGCTTACCAAGTGCCCCAGGGAAAAAGACATATGTTTTATGAACTATCACACTTTTCTGCTTTATTTCCTCATAACTTGCCATTATATGCAAGTACTTTGTCTATTTACTTGTTCATTTCATCATGTTCCTGGCCACACAACAATGGGGACTTCAGGGATCAAAGACTGAACCAATTTAAACACTGCTTCACTAGTACCTAACACATACCTGGGCATAACCCACATGCAAACATTTGTCAGACAAAAGACAAGCAGGAAGATGTAGGCAGGAGTGAAAGAGAGTGAACTAACCAATGTTTGCCAAGGGATGAATCTAGTCTGTACCCTAGAACACCTAGAAAAGGCTCTACTGTATGAGGGAAAGGCTACATTGCCTTTACTCATGGAATTATTATTCACATTTGGCTGACTGTCTTCCAAAACCCAGAGGGGAAAGAATTCCACCAAAGACAAAGCCAAGTGTAATCATCAAATTTTTTTAAAACGCAAACAACGGTTTGGCCAAGAAATTCTACTTCCAGGAAATTATTCTACAGACCTGGTCACATGTGTGCCAGGTTACTGGTGCTAACATTATCTGCTGCAGCAAAAGGTAACGAGTAATCTGAACAGACAGCTAATAGAGATGCTGAATTAAACTCTGCATACAGACAAAAAAAAGAACTGGGACGTTCTCTACTAACAGAGAAAAAAAAAATCTAAAGTCCATATTGTTAGTTGGAAAATGCGGAGTGTGGAAACAATGTGCCTAAATGGGGCTCTTTGTGTAAAAACGGGAGGGAAGATGCAGTCTCTACTGAGTCTGTACAAAGAATGCGGGACGGCCAAGAGAAATAAGAACAATGTAGTGGGGAGGGTCCCGAGGGCAGTGAGACACCGGATGGGGACAGGGATGGGAAAGAGGCTTTTCCTAGTGCGACATTTTACCCACACTCAAAGTTGAAATCATAAAGGGGAGGGGGGCTCACCTGAATGCCAGGAGGGATACTGTAGATGATTCGGATGGTCTTGCAGTCTGGATGGCCAGGCAAGGAGTGGGGGATGAGATGGTACTCCATCTTCCCAGGAGGCTGGGTGCCTGTCTTGACGCCATAAATGGTCTTACATGTTGGACACTGTAAACTCCCGTCCTGAGGAGACAAGGGCAGTGTACACACAGATAAAGAAGCCGTTTTGGTCATGACCTTCCCCTCAGACCACTGAAGTACCAGAGACAAAGGTCTCAAGAGGCAAAACTCAGCAGATGGACAACAGATACCCAAACTCTTTCTAGCTACGTAAGCCATTTCCTCTTTCTCTAAAACAATAGGAAGAAAAAAATGACAAGAGCAGCCCATGTTCCATGCTGAGGCACATAGAAGAGACACCTCTGCCCTTGAAAGGAAGAGTTATCTAGGGCAGGAAGTTTACAGAGGGAATTGTGACTTACCCAATACCCACATGGATGGTGTGCACAGTCGCTGCTCAAGAGCAACAGTTAAGCCCCAGACTCACCCAGGGCATTTTCTAAAATTAAAGGTGTCTGGACCCCACATTGGGCCTACTTAGTCAGAACCGGGAGCCGAAGAACTAAGAGGTTCTGAGTGTGATCTCTAAAGTAAAGCTGTCTGGATTTGAATCTCAGCCCTGCCTCGTAACCTTGGGCAAATTAACCTGTCTCAGTTTCCTTGTAGAACAAGAAATATAATCCTCCTCTTTCATTGGGCTACTGAAAGTTAAATGAGATGCATAGAGGGCGTATTTAGCACAACAGGTCATATCTAAATGACATTAGTGTGCTTATGATATCTGGAGAGACGAGTGGTTGGGCCCTGTGTTGGAAAAGAACAAAATCGACTTTAAGAAAACGCTCCATAGATTATAAAGCTATAAATTGGCTTTAGCTGGGAAGGAACGGAGAGGCCCCTTTTCAGGAAAAGGGGAACTAAGGGAGCTAAAGACTGAAGGACTTGCCACCATGGAGGGCTGGAATTCCAGTGAAGTCCCAAATCTCCAGGTCTGCCCTTCACCCCATAGCAGGCTATTGCAGGTTCAAACTGGGGTTGTCCCCCAAGGCTCATGGATGAAAAGCTTGGCTGCCCGCTGATGAATGACTGGATAATGAGGACTCCAACCTCCTTGTTAGATTAAGCTACTGGTGTAGTGATGTGAAGGCAGCCAGGAGGTGTGAAGGGCAGGAAGGAAAGGAGAAGAAAGAGGGAAGGAGGGGAGAGGAGGACACAGGCAGAGGTCGCGTGATATACGCTTGGTGGTGTACCTCCTCCATTCACATCCCGAGTGCTTCTTGCCATGCTTTACCTCATCTTAAGCCCACAGCAAAGAAGCCTGCGAACCACAGACTAAACCCCTGAAATGATGAGTCAAGAAGAAAAACAACAACAAAAATCACTCCTTCCTTTTCCTTTCTGTTTTCCCATGCATTTTGCCACAGCCAGAAAAGGCGATGTGAATGTGGGTGTTGGAGACAGTAACGTAAAAGCTTGTAGTTTTGCAGCAGCTTGGACCTGATAAAGCATCACCTGGTAGGGCAGAGGAGAACCTGAAAGAGGTCCCCAGACAGCAAAGGCAATTCTCAGGTTCACAGAAAAGGAAAGGGGAGTAGGGATGGAAACACACACGGGAGGCAAGCTTGTGTGTACACTGTGATGCTGCTCAGCTAGGACCAATGCTCCGGCATGCAGCAGGAGTCTTTGGGACGGAGATGAGATCCTCTCAGAGCTATTCAGACGTGGATTCCATCCACGCTTGGTTCATTTTAAATAACAGTTTGTATTCATGGTCACTGCTTTCTGAAACCAGGGTCCTGCTTTCTGCACTAGCCTTAATTTGCTTCAAGACCTAGGGCGAGTGGGTCCATTCTCTCCCATGCATTTCTTCAATGTGCGTAAGAGAATAGAGATGCTATTCAAAGGACTGCTGAAAGGAGAACAGCGGAGAGCGGCTTGGGAAACATGTCTGGAGCCCTATGGAGATATACACGGAGTTACCGGGCAGTCTCGAAGAGAGTCATCCAAAGGGGAATAAATACGGTAAGATACCTGAAAAACTCCAAATAACCTTTGAAAAGGTGAGGCCTAGTCCTGGGCTGTGAAAGAACATGAAATCTTTCACCAGTGATGAAAGGCACGTTTGGAAGCCATAGATTCTGAGACACCAAGGAAAGTGCCGAGGTTAGCACTTCAACTCTACCGGCTATGTAAAAATGAAAGGGGGAAATCAGAGCCGCAGTTAAAGAGGAGATATGCTTTTGAATAATAACAGTCATAATACTCTGTGAAGTAGCCATTGGCCTGGAAGGATGGTGCAGACGGGAAGCAGCATGAAGACTTGAGTCTGACCCCTAGGATGAGAGAAGCGGTGACATGCGCTTGCAACGCCAAGTTCTGGAGAGTTGGAGCAGGAGGATTCTGACACTTGGTGGCCAGCCACCCTGGTGGGCAATGAGACAGCCTTGTAGAGATGACATCAGAGGTTGTCTGCCAGCCTCCTCATGTACGTGCACTTGCAAACACACCACACACACACACACACACACACACATGCATGCGCACGTGTGCAGCAGGGACAGCAGCTACATTTCGCACGGAAAGTGAAATCTTGAAGAGGTAGCGCATCATTCGGCTTATAAGCCAAGCTTTCTATTCAGGTGTGCTTCCTGTCATTCGTCTTCCATTCTTCCCCCACTACACACAAGACATAAGGAGCAGCCCTACAGCCCAGACACGTTCCCTGGGTGAGAAAGAAGTTGAGACGTAACATGGAAATCTCAGGCTTGATGCAAAGGGAGCTGGGTCCAATGATCAAACTCACAGAGAAGGAGGGTACATGCGGTTCCAGGCATAGACAAGATGCAAATCAAAGGGGGAAACTGTGACTTAGGAAGATACCCAGATTTCTGAAACCAACTATAATTGGGGCCATTATCCTATGTCAGTTAATAGAGACATTTTCTCCTCCTCCAAGAGTGGATGCTAGGGCAGGAATTATCAGGTATTTCTAGCAGTGCCTTTGCAGGGACAATCAAAGGTGTTTTGACGAGCCAGATGTGGTGGCAGTGACACACGCCTGTAATCCCAGCACTCGGGAAGGCAGAGGCAGGATGGTCTCTGTGAGTTCAAGGACAGCCTGGTCTACAAAGCGAGATCAGGTCAGCCAAGGCTGCACAGAGAAACCCTGTCTCAAAAAAACAAAACAAACAAAAACAAACGACATTGTCCAGAGAAGATGGATTTCAACTTAAGCCACCGACATGAAGAACAAAAGCTACTGGGCACCCATTTAATGTGTCATGAATAAACAAATGCTCATCGTTATGATGAAGGCCTCCTTCACTGCTGGGAACCCACTTCACTCAGTGGTGGGCCGTTTCCCCCAGAACCTTCATGGGCAAACCTCATCACTGCTACACCACTTTACATACCCAAGGTAGAGATGAGGGGAAGCTTGGCCCCCAAAGAAAACGAAGACAGAGTTTTGCAATGTGGGAGCTAATTAATCCTAAAAACAGTAAAGACATAAACAGCACAGAAGCTCATCCCTGCTGCCCTGGTGAGAGGGTTGACCCTGATTGTCAACCTGATGGGATTTGGATTTACCATGGAAACACACTTCTGGGCATGCCTGTGACTCTCTAGACTGGGCTGTGGCAGTCTAAATGTGAGTGGCTCCATTCTATGGGCTGACATCCTAACTAAATTACAATGGCAAACATGAGCCGAGCACCAGCGTTCATGGCTCTATGCCTCCTAGCCATGTATAAACATGACCAGCCACTTCAAACTCCTCCCACCACCACGCCTTCCTCGCCACAACAAACTGTCTTAAACTGTGAATCCTTTGCCAGTATTTTGTCATGGCAGTAAGTAAAGTAGCAAGCACGCCTGGAGAGCCTGTCATGCGTCCCAAGCCATCTGTGGGAGAACAGGGACACCCAGGAACAAACCATGACTGAACCCCCTCATTCCTGCCGCTAACACTAACCTTGTTCCCATTGTTGTACATGGCCACCAAGCAGTAGATGTGGTAGATGTGGCCACACCTCGACAGCTTTCCCACCAGGTCAGGCTTGACTGTAGGCTGTGGGCCCTTGTAGCCAGAGGGGGCTGTGAGACGCTCCATACAGATGGTACAGTCCTGGCAGATGAAGAAGAACAGAGAGGCATCAGCTCTCACCCAGCCCAGGCAGGCATCAGGCAGTAGTTCACCCCTTTTCTAGAAAGCCCACAAATCAGGGGTGCTGTGTTGGGGGGGTAGTGGATTCTAAGTACAGTGTTGTCTTGCTTTACACAGCAGAGAAATTCCTTAAATGATTCCGTACATGCTAACTTGGACTTACTGACGACATTATAATCTTGATGCGATCCTGCCCTGACTTGGTATCTCCCAGTGGCTGGTCAACAGACACCAGGAGAAGCTTTGCTTGTGCTGTGCTTCTGTAGAGGTATTGTATTTCAAATGAATTACTCTGTGGCCTATTTCCCAACATGGGCACTGTTAGCACTGCCGTGGGGTAATTCTCTGCTGTGGGTATTGTTCCAGACTTCATGGGGTGCTCAGGAGCACCTCTGGGTTCTACCCACTGTTTGTTAGCAGCATACTCCTTAGCCAGCTGCCACAACCCAGAGAGTCCCCACACTAGGTCACATGTTCCCTCAGGGGCAAATCATTTCAGTTGAGAATCACTGGTCCATATCAAATCCATTCTAAAGGGAGTTCGCATGGCTGGGCATACTGGCATGGCAGGTAGCTTAGAATCGTTTAGAATTCTGCTAAATGGGGCAAGTCGAACCACGGCTGCAGCTCAGAATCTTAAACCTTGAAGTGAACATTAGCTAAACCTGCTCGGTGCCAGCCAGGACTTAAAAAGCAGCGCCTGCCCTGTCCTGGAGAACACAGGGACAGAGGACATGCACTTGGCGATGGGGAAAGTGATCCCTGCCCCATACCCCCTGAACTCACCTCTTCGGGGGGGTGCCGGACCTTCTGCAGGTACTTCTTTAGCACTTCCTCTGGGGTTTTACCTATGGGGACAGGAAAGTCACTAGGTCACCAAGGCAGAGGAGATGGGGTCAAGTGACTTTGCCATTCTAGGTACTTCAGAGAGGAGAGAGAGAGACAAGTTCAAAGAGAAAAAGGGCTGGGGGAGAGCTAAGCCGGTAAGGTGCTTGCTTTGCAAAAGGAAGGGCCCAAGTTTGATCTCCAGAAACCAGGGTAGTGGAGTATGTTTGTAACTCCAGATACGATACGGAGTGGAAGACAGGCAGATCTCTGAGGTTTACTGACAGCCAGTCTCGCCTAATTGGTAAGCCCCAAGCAAATAAGAGACCCTGTCTCAAAAAAACAAGGTACATGCACCTAAGAAATGATAATTGAGGTTGGCCATGCATTCGAACACACACACACACACACACACACGAAAAGGAAGCCAAATTATTTTTGCATTGGTTTAAGGAGCATGAATGAGAATGGAGGCTGTACCAGATCAATCAAAGTGGCTTGAGAAAGGATGAAATGTTCTGTCTACCTGGACTTCTTCCTGACCACTCCCTGACATGTTTGCCTATTTCAGCAAATCTGCATTTTGACTGAGATGAACTGAGTTTCTCTTCCTGATAATCAAAGGGCCTAGACTTGCCCATGTGATCCCTTGAGGAAACAGAAATTGAAAATGCTTTGTATCGCTCCACAACCGCTAGTCAGTTGGGCTGCATTCCTTTTACAACTCGTAAAGCCCTGTCTTAGTTTTGTAACATGGTGTCACAGTCAAATTATTTTTATGGGAAGGCAGGAAGTTGTGACCCCCAGTTTCAGGACAATCCTCTCTGGCTTCAGACAGTGCTGTTGCTGCCAGCAGGCACAGCTCTGCAGTGGGGAAAGGGGAAGGCCCAGGGAAGCAGAGGAAGAGTCACTGGGATTAAGTATCTTCAGGAGCTGGGTTTTGGGGAAGTAAGTTAAGCTGAAGGCAGAGGATCACATGGGTTTATAAGAAGCCATAGAATGGAGATCCGTGGAACCTTGGGCCACACCCCTAACTTCTCCAATCTATTTTCTCCCCCATAAAATAGGGAAGGTTGGCAGTGTCTGCACAGTGGGCGCTTTGACGATTAGCGAGCTAATGGATGCACAGCCCGACAGCACTCTGCCAGAGACGGAGTCAGTGTGCATTATTAATGGTACCAGGAAGAGGGCAGAAGTGTAAACCTCTGTCCTGACCTACTGGACTAAGAACAAGGCATGTGAGTTCACTGAAGCAGAGAAATTTAAACAGACTGGGAAAGTAGGACAGGGGTTTGCGGAAGTTTTGCAGACAACAGTCAAGAGCTGAGATGCAGGCCCTTCCATCCCACTGCCTTGCTTCTCCTGAAAGAATCAGGCTTCTATTAATTGACAGCCTATTACCTATTGCCAGGCCCTGGGCTGAATGCTGCACACAGACTCAACCTTCACAAGAGGCTTGTAAGACAAAGGCTTAGGAGAAGCAGAGCATTCCATAACCAACAGCAGCAAGCAGGATGGCCAGTCACAGGGCCAACCCAGAATCTCTGGGGTCAAGGAAGGCACCCTTGCCCTTAGTAGCTAGATGGTGGATAGTTACACAGTGATTTGTGAAGGAAGGTTCATGGCACCAAAGGTCAGAAGCTTCTGAGGGACAAAAGACAGTGGTTATTTCCCAGCTGCCATGGGATACATTCCAGGACACACCTGCTAGTTGTGGCCTTTACAAAGACAAGGCAGAAGTTCCATCCAACCAGCTAGTGACAAAGGTAGCTGGTTGATGAATCAAGAAACACTTGGTTCAGTGTTTCTGTTCTGACACCAAAATTATGTTTCTCTTCTAACATTCTGTCTTATTACAACGCTTAATATTTTTATGTTTCTGCTATCGTTGCTTTGCACGTCTCCGGGGAGTTCCTTCTGACCTATACCCAACCCACTTTGGTAGAGTCATCAGAATCTACTAGCAAGAGGCCTGCTCAGCAGATGCATAACTGACAGTGCAGGGGCTAAACCATGGCTTTGACCTTGGTGCAGGCAGAGCCAGGGCTGGACGCTGGATTTTCTGCTCTAGGTATCTAATCAGAAGAAGCAGCCTGTTGTACCTTTCTTGGCCTGTTTTTTGGTGGTCTTGCGGCTTGTGTTAGAGACCCCTGGGATGGACTTTATTTCACTCTTGCTGACAGGGGGTGGGTGGAGGACCAACTTTGGTGGCCGAGTGAGGCACACAGGCAATCCCGCCGCACTCATGAGGATCCCGGTGATTCCTGGAAGGGGCAGGGCAGGGTTGAGGAAGGGCTAAGGAATGTGCTCCTGAGATTCCCCACACCCCTTCCTCCCATTCACCCTCCTCCCCGGTGGACAGTTTTCATAATTCATGCATTCTCTATGCACACATGTGCAGTTGTATGCTTGGGTATGTGGGTGTGTGAAGGGCAGAAGAGAGCTTTGCAAGTTGTTCTTCAGAAGCCCAGTGCCTCACTTAAAAATAAAATTAATTAATTGTGCTTTTGTTCTAGCCCCCACACTCATCTCCCTTCCTTTCAGGAACAAGTCTCTTTGTCCTCCAATCATGTCTTTTGTTTGTTTGTTTGTTTGTTTGTTTTATGACCCACTGGTTTTGGCCAGGGACTTCCCATTAGTGCATGGTGGGCATAACTGAAGGTTAATGACTCTCCTCTCTCTCAGAATCTATGAGCAGCTACTAGTTCAGTAGGGATGTGCAGGGCCCTCTGAGGCCCTCCCCAATCCATTCTTGTGTAGGCAGCCACAGCTATTGTAAGATCACGATTGGACTGTCTGGTTATACCGAGAAGGTAGAATTTACATCCTTCTCCCCATCTTCCACATCTTACATGCTTCTCGTCCCTTCTTCCATGATGTTACCTTCAACCTTGTTTTTGAGACAAGGTATCATGGGCCGCACCTCCCCAGGAAACTGGTGGCCATCGAACTCCAGGAACCTGCCTCTCTCAAATTTTTTTTTTAATTAAGCAGGGATTCTGGGATATAACGAGTCTCCTCATGCTTGCCAGTCAAACATGTTAGATGAGCTATCTCCCAAGACCCCTGGCATGCTCAACTGTTAGCACTGTGCCCAAGTTTTCCTACTCCACTCCTAAGATATAATTTTCTTCAGTTAGCATCCAAATTCTCTCCTCTTTATAAATTAGTGGTCACTAGCTATTCTTGATTCTGTTTTTGTTTGTTTGTTGGTTTTTAGCCTAAGCCAGCCCAGCCTAGGTTAGTTAGCTCTTACCTGCTAAGGCAGGATTGACAGGGCTGGAACCATTCAAGTTTTTCACAGGCACAGTGGGGACCCTGTGGAAGGAAAAGGCAGATGGATTATGATGTTGACAAATAGAGTGAACCAGAGTTCAAACCGAGCGAAATTCATTAGGTTCTTAACATATCAGTGGGAGGTAAGAGGTTTAAACTGAACTCAGATCATGACCCCCCCCCCCCACACACACACACTCAGAACCTGAGAGTGCAGAATGGGTCCATTATCCCCCGGGTCAAAGCAAGGCATCCCCAGCTCTGTGTTATCTGACATTCCCTCCACCGCAATTACCTTAACCTATTGCCAGCCTCTTCTCATCACATCTTAACTCTCTGTTCTTGCTGGGCCCTCTTCCTGCCTGTCATGTTTCTGCCTAAGCGCCTTTATACATGTTTCTTCTATCTAAGGTGTTCTTCCAAGTCACAGCCCATTTCCACCTACACTCCCTTAGTGTTGGCTACAACGCAGATCTTCAGCTGAGATCAGAATCCCATCCTTTCCCCCAAATCCACATACCACAGGAATCTGTATTCCTACACCCCCACCCCCCACCCCCAGAGCTCTTCAGAGGGTGGATATGTTGCAATCTCTTATCCAGCATTTGGAAACCACTGCCTGAACAGCTGTCACTTCTCCTAGTCCCAGAAACTTATAAACACAAGCAAGTCTCCTCCCCTCCCTGTCCTCCTTGGCTCTGGAGGGGAGCCCACACAGCTGCCTGGGAAAGGCCAGGCCGCCCACGGAGCAAGCATCAACAGCAAGAATACAGGCCACGTAGAGATGGGTCTTGTGGCATTCCCCTCTGCCACCCAAGCTTCCACAGCTGGCATGGAGAAGCCAGTGGGCCTGTTGACAGATGCCCCTGGGAGCCAGGAAGCCTGAGAATCCAGCTGGGGTCAGGCTGTGCTGGGAAGTCAGGAGGATGAAAGCAATACTTATTTATTTCTCTATTTGAAAAGAACTCGTTGAACCATACTTTGGGACAATCATGCTTAATGCTGAAGGTGCAGCTGTGAGCATGACACCCCAAGGCTCTTCTTCTATGGGCTGTGATCCAGAGAGCTGCTGTCTGGCTAGGGGCAATCCTAACTGCTCACAACAGATAAAGCCACTCAGGCCTCCAACAATCTGTGCAAGAGGTACTACTGTCAACCTCACGGCATGAGTAACAAAGTTGGGGCACACAGAGGTTCAGCCGACTAGACCAAGATTGCAATTAAGAGTCCAACACACAATATCTGGCTCCAGAGTCCTTTCACTGTACCTCCCACGATGCCAAGCTTTGCATCACACCATGCTGCAACAAACAGAGTCACCATTAGAACAGAAGAAAGGCCTAAAAGCCAGGTCTCTCTATCCCACATGGGTCCAGCATGGTGTGGATCCTCTGTTGCCTTTCCAAGAAGACAGAAACCATGAAGCTCATAAAAGGATGTGGTGTTTACATATTTGGCCAACCCAAAAGCTACTTTTCTTTCTGAACGCCCCCCCCCCATAAAACAAGACCGGATATGGGGAGGGGAACGCTGTCTTTAAAACAAGAGTCACTAGACCAAGGAAAGAGGAACAGACTTGATTTGGGGTTCTGGAAATGACCAAACACTGCAAATAACATGAAGTCAGCCAACTGCTTTAGCCTGGGGTCTGGGGTTAGAATGTGTTTCCTTGGCAATTTCTTGTTACACTATTTAAGAGGAAGGTGACTGGGAAGCCCTTCCAGGGCAGATCCACTTCCCCACTGTACCTGAAGAGGCTAGAAGACCCTGCCTCAGGTGGGACGTCCCCTGGCTGCTCACCAGGGGACAGTGTAGCACAGTCCCGCACCTGCCTCTTTTGGTGATCTCCATGGCTCCCACCTCAGCTGATTAAAAACAAAAAACAAAAACAAACCAAAACACCACCACCACCACCAACAAAAAAACCCGTGATCTGAGTGACAAAGGCCACCTTTGTTTCCAAAACTGGACTGGCAGGTTTCCACACTCTATCTGGTCAACCAGGAAGTACTCCAATCCAGAGCAGCCCAAGAATTGTGGAATGTGAAGGGAGGGTGTGTGTGTGTGTGTGTGTGTGTGTGTGTGTGTATGTGGTCTAGAGAGATATAGGGGAAGCCTGTTTGTGGAACCTCTGAACACTCAGGAAGGGAACAATCTGGTCCCTAGCCTGTGGGCAGCAGAAGAGCTCAGGGCTGTGTGCTTTACCCAACACTGACACCAGACATGGAGGGAGAAATGGAAAATGGCTGTCCCATCTGCACTCAGCCTGCTTTGCCTTTGGCAGTGCTGGCCTGCGCCCCTGTGTTCTGTGATCACATCTGCCTGCCTTTACCCCAGCTGTAAACAAGACTTGATAAACGTCTGCTCCCTTGGGGTCCCTGTGAGGCTGTAGGATCTAGGTCAAGCAGTTGGTAAACAGCTGAGGGTTGTGCAAATTTGGGCAACTGTTTACACTTTTATTTTCCAATTGTTGGAGGACTAGTTTTCTGCCACTTCCCGCTTTAACAATCCAGTTTTCTCACATTCTTGAGCACAGGGTATCAGGTATACAGGGCAGAGTTGAAAGCCCAGGAGTACTGCTGACGGACAAAGAGCAGGCAACACCTGCCTACCTTCTTCCCCCATGGTTCCTGGTTAAAACGAAAGCTCTAGAAAACCTGTCCTCTGCCCTTGGCGCCTCAGCTAGCTGAGCCCCTCCTTCTAGGAAGCAGCAGCCCAATAACAGGCCTGCTTCTCACATCAACCACTCCCTCTCCCAGGCAACTCAGTCAAAGCCCTTGCACCTAGCCATGTATTGGCCAATCAGGAGACAGCCCTTCCCCCATCCTCGCAGGCTGTTGCCACTGCTGGGGGCGTTCAAGTTTTTACTTCCATTGATAAAACTGAGGAAAGCTGATACAGTGGAGGGAAAAGGGGCTGAATGAGGTGTGTGTGTGTGTGTGTATCCCTGCAGACACGACGTCGTCGAGAAGGCTAGTTTTCTGAGTTATTCACCAACCCAGGAAGCCTCATGAAGGACAATGGCCTTGTCTCTAAGGCAACCGGCAACGATGCCTAGCTGGAGGTACAGAAGCCTGGACTCTGGGGGGAGAGGGGTGACTGCTGCCCTGCATAGACCTCCCCATCCTTTTTCAGAACCTCCTGCTTGTGTCTCTGAATAATTCACTGCATCTTTTGTTCCCTGCCAAGACCTTCTCTTCATCCCACATTGCCTGCCCTCCCTGATCTTCCTCTTTCTTTTTTTTTTTTTTTTCTTTCCTGTGGGAAAGTTGCTTAAAGGGGTCATGGGCAGGGAGGGTGGGGACCCGCCTGTGCACTGACAGAAGGCTGATGGCAATGCCAGACAAAGAAGATAACACGCTCATTAGTGGCCAAGAAACGCTGGAAGAGAAGATGGCAATGGGGTATGGGGGGGCATAAAAAGGTGAGAAGAAAGGGCAGGAAGACAGAGAGAGGTGGGAGGGGGCTCCCTTTTAGAAAAACAGAGCAAAGCGACTCATTTCTATAGCCCTTTTGAAACTGCACTGCCTGGACTGCCTCCCTTTTTTCCAGTGTGGCAGGGGAACAAAGAAAGGCAAATGAAGCCTGTTGAGTTCCTCAGACTTATTGCGGTTCAAGTTGATCTCGGGGTATCTGTCTCCGTGATGGCATGGGGTCACTGGGACATTTGTTAAGGGGGATAGAAATGAGGTATGAGTTGGATGTGCTCAGCTTTGATTTCAGTTCAGTAACAACACAAATGTATAGCGGTTACCATCATCATCATCACCAATGGCAGGTAACCCCCCCCCC